>CM019822.1:129858463-131058463 GCA_009763385.1 Coix lacryma-jobi var. lacryma-jobi | reverse complement strand
TATGTCGAGCTTCACCACGATACAACTCCATGTGATGTTTAAGGTTCAACTAAAATGTGGATAAGTCAATCTGATATGGTTATATTATTGATTGTTAGACTCAAGTGGATGTAGTAGTTCATGTGCAAACCTAGAGTTAAGAGATAGGCTTAAAATTTGACTGCTCATCTGTACCATTAAATATTACTCCCCTTAAATTGAGCTTTTCGCAACTAAATTCCCAGCTCCATCAAAAGGTCTTGCATACCCTTGGTGTCTTTTATTTTCAGTTGGACGGGTAAGTCTAGCTGAGTACATTCCCGTACTCAGGGTTTATCCCGTTGTTGCAGATGGCCAGGTTTACTACGGCTATTGTAAGCACTGTCTCTACCCCGTGGAGGGTGATGAGGAGTAGGCCCAGGGCAGGGTCATCCAGAAGCTTCTCTTTTGCTTTTGCTGAGCTGAGACTATTGGTGGCACATTATTTGAAAAAGGAGGAGTGAGTTATCAAAACAATGTTTTATCTGGACCACATGTGTGGTGGTCGTATGTTAGACTTATTTAAAGCTTTCGCGTTTCAAAACTCAGTGTTGTAATAACTTTAAGATTTCGCACTCTGATGTTAATTTCGATTTCGATTATCAACTGTTATATCCTCGCAAATGTGGTACTTGAACGATGCGATCTTGTATGTTGTAAGTTGTTTGAAATCCTTCGAGATTTCTGTTGACGGTCCTTAAACACCTGTTTTACCATCAACATTTGACCCTAAAGTCCACCAAAAAGGCATGAAATGTAGTCAAATAGGTTTCAAACTAACCAAATTCCAAATGTCCATAGAATTTTATTTGAATGCAGGATTTGAACCAAATTTGACGTATGGACCCACCAGAGGCCAAGCCCACTCAGCAGGGCCCAAATGGGCCTAAGGGGGGTGGCGCCCGCCACTTGGGTTGGCCCAAGCTTCACTCCCTGCCACGTCACCGATCCGTGTGACCTCCCCAAGGCCAAATCTTGGCCCTTGGTCACTAGGTCAGTGGCATCGGACGGCTCAGGATGAAGTGGCGTGGATCAAGGCTGAATGGCGGTTGCTAGGACATGCAACCGACCTCCAAACCGCCTTGGACAACCACCTGGATGCCGTTGAAGCCAAGGCGGTGCATCCAACGGTGAGGGAGGTGGCGGCCGCCACCTAGGGCTGGCGCCCGCCACTAGGGTTAGCCCTAGGTCGGCTGGCTGCCCCCTATAAGTACCCCTCACTCATTTGAGCTATAAATACACCCCAGAGGCACCTCTTCATTCACAACATATCCCAGAGCAACACACAAGCAAGAGAAGCAAGTGAGAGTTAGGTTAGAAGCTCAGAGAGCTTAGGCAAGTAGGTAGCTAGTAGAGCAAGGCATCTTTGCCCTCGCGGTAGCGCTGCTCAAGGGTTAGCTCAAGAGTAGAGGCGTGCGAGTGATCGGTTCTGGAGCTGGGAAGAGTCTTCCTTCATCTCTCATTCAGGTTTTGCTCTTGTTACTCAAGCACTTACTATATTCTAGTTCATCATTTCAAGTATTACTTTATTCTACTTATCAGTATTGAGTGGTATACTTGATTGATTGCTTGAGTGCCTAGCTATCCTACAGTTCAATTCACTTAGCCATAGTAGTTAATCTCTAGTGAGCTTAGTGTTTGATCTTTGCCAATAGGTTGCTTAGTTAGTTTAGTGTTTATCTTATTAAGTCAAGTATTTGCTCTGACGTCCGCAAGGGTGTCTCTATTCAAAGCTAGGGTAGAGATAGTTAGAATATAGTTAAGCGTGGTGCTTAGTTATAGACTTACCTTCAGATACGGCTGGACCCCCGGATAGCTGTGGTAGCAAGAAGGTGGTGACAGCCCTGTGCGCCTTGAATTCCACCACGTAGTTGGCCCAGTTTAATAGTAAGGCTCGTTGTGCTAGCGTTCAACCTAAGTAAGTGGTAAAGGCTAGTACGCCTCGATACTTGACAAGATAGGAATACAACTTTACTCAACTTAGTTACTTTATTGTCTTTTGCCTGCCCTGCTTTGTAACTGTCTCGCTTCGTAGTTATCTTGCTTGGTAGTTATCTAAGATTAGTTATCAGTAGTTAGTAGTTATTAGTTAGCTATCTTTAGTTACCCTCTATCTACCTATCCATCCACCTTACCTTAGCCATCCATTTCATCCTTACCTAGCCATCGATACATTCTTTCTAGCCTTTCATCTCCTCTCTTCTCTCCTTTTCCCTTTTCTCTTTTCTTTGACTCTCATCCCCTCCTTGACTCAACTCATACACCACCCTAGCCTTCCCTTCGGATCAAATAAATCGACACCTGGTACTCCCAGGCGAAGTGCAACTACGATAGTTCTGTGCGCTTGCAGAATCTCCTCCTGGTAGATTGCATTCTCTCTAGCCAGCTCCTACTAGTGTCGGGATTGACAACCCCGCTTGGCATTAGTAGATAGCTGCTTTAGCTCCACTCCTTTAGGTATAGTGACTGGTCTTGCTTCAAGCATTTCTGACGCAATTGCCGGGGATAGACTCCATAGTCTACTCCTAGTAACAACGTTAGCAAGTGCCAACAAGCATTCCTGGGCCGTTACCGGGGATAGTTGCCTAGCTCTATCTTTAGTGAAGCTAAGAACTACCAACAAGCAATTTCTGGTGCCGTTGCCGAGGAAGGCAATCGGTGTGCCGGTTGAGTCCGTGTCGAATTTATCTTCGCTTAAGCTCCCACTTAGCGAATCCCATCTTACCCCATTCTTTCTTTCCTTAGTCCTTCTTATCTTTTTCCTTCATCTTCTTCAACTTGTTTCTTTCTTATCTCGTTCTATCTTCACGATGGCCAATAAGACCATTCGTGAGTTTTCTGCTCCTTCTGCCGCTAATGTAGCGATAGGACCAGACGTGATCGATGCCAACCTCAATTTTGAGTTGAAACCAGCTCTGATCACGATGGTCCAAGCTAGCCCGTTCTGTGGCAAGGCTCATGAGGATGCCAATGCTCACCTCCAACAATTTTTGGAGATTTGCAGCACCTTCACCATTAAGGGGATAACCCAAGAAGTCATCCGTCTTCGTCTCTTTCCCTTTTCTCTTCTAGGAAAAGCGAAGCAATGATTCTATACCGATCGCAACGCTGTAGACACATGGGACAAGTGTTCCAATGCTTTCCTCGCTAAATTCTTTCCGATGGGCAAGACGAATGCTCTTCGCAACAAAATCTCCAGCTTTACGCAACAAGCCGAGGAATCTATTCCCGAGGCTTGGGAGAGGTTGCAAGAGTATGTCGCTGCTTGTCCGCACCATGGTATGGAGGACTGGCTATTGATCCAGAACTTCTACCATGGCCTAACCCCACTCTCTAGAAGCCATTTGGATGCCGCCGCCGGTGGTGCATTCTTTTCTCTGAATGTTGCAGATGCTAAGGCTCTCATAGAGAAGATGGTGTCGAACCAAGGATGGAATGACGAAAGACTACAGTCCCGTAAGCGAGGTATGCATTCCCTTAAGGAAACCGACATGATCGTGGCCAAGATGGACCTGCTGGCAAAGAAGCTGGACAACTGTGAGAAGATGAACCAACAAGAGAGTGTCCAATCTCTGGAATCCTACATGACTTGTGAAGTCTGTGGGAAACCGGACATTCTGGGAGCCATTGCCCTGAGCTACATGAAGATTTGAACTTCATCAACAACAGTAACGGTTTCCGTCAACAGAATCAAGGATGGAATGAGCCTGCAAACTCTCAAGGTAACAATTCATTCCCCCGCTCTAATTTTCATAATTCTGATAGTCTCTCATTCTTGAAAAATTTAGTTTACTCACAAGGTAAAACTACTGATTTCTTGAAAGAGAGATTAATGGCGAATGATAAAATTCTTGAGAATATAAATGCTAAATTGGAAGATTTCTCATCTGCTCTGAAAAATCAACTTAGCTTTAATAAAATGTTAGAAACCCAATTAGCTCAACTTGCTGCTATCATACCATCTTTTGAAACTGGCAAAATTCCTGCTAAACCTGACATGGAAACTGCTAATATGGTCGAAATAAAATATTTTAACTATTATGAAGATCAAACCATGACTGTTAAAAAGGGTGATCCTGGTAGTCCCATAATTAGATGCTCAATCTTTGGTGAAGTCTTTAAAAATGCCATGTGTGATTTAGGATCGAGTGTGAACATTATATCTAAGGATTTCTATGAAAACTCGTTCTTTCCACCCATGTCATCCACATCTGCCTATGTTGTGCTAGCTGATCAATCCACTTGCTATGTAGAAGGAATAGTTAATGACTTACCTGTTCATATTAGAGGCTCCTATGTTCCTGCTGATTTCATAATACTAGATATGGGAAATAGGAAGGATGTGCCTCTAATCTTAGGTAGACCCTTCTTGAATATTGTTAATGCTTGCATATATGTGGGAAGTGGTAAAATTCAAATGACATTAGGAGGGAGGAAGGAAATATTCTCCTTCTCCCGTGGTCCCGCATATGCCGCTAACATGCAGGTAGCAAAACCCGTTCGTACCAAGAAGAGGCGCCCAAGAACAAGGTGGAACAGAAAGAAAGAACCACCTCCTGAGTTGTGTGATTCACATAACAAGGGAGAGGTGCCAAAAGAAGAAGAACCAGATGGAGTACTAAGAGAAGAAGTGCCCAAGGAAGAAGATCCACCCGATAAGGATGAAACTCCATGGACCTAAGGTATGGTTTTACTTTTTTTTTCCCTTCAATTTTCCCTTTTTCGAATAAATAACATATGTCATGCATGAAACTAAAAAAAATCAGTTATCATTAGTTTTATGCATAGGTATATGTTAACTTAGTTAGAATAATAAAATATCAAAATAGGATAGTTTCCCTTTTCACAACATTAGATAGTTTCCCTTTTAAGAAAATGAGAACAAGAGCTCCGACTGAGACGAAGAAGATCTTTTCACCAAGCAAGAAGCCAGCTTAGGGGAGACTCCCGCTCCGATAAGGTATGTCTCAAGCCTACACTTTACATTCAGTTCTTAAATTCTATATCTTTTGAATGTCACATGCTTGCCTAAATAACCACTGCACGAATAAAATTGATAAAATCTGCTTAAACAAGTTGAAACCTGAATAAGATTTGAAATATGTCATGCAAATGCTATTGTTATGGTTTGAACAACTAGTCTTATCTAAGTTGTAGCTTTTGTGGGTTGCACATGCTTAAACTGAAATCATGCTTAGTGAATAAAGTTAGTAAGAAATGGAGTAATTCTTTAAACTTGTTAAGGTGAAATTAGGACCTAATCTGGAGGATTTCTTTTAAAAATTATGAAAACCTTGCTAAAAGTTCCTCCTAGATTTTATCCCATCCCACCACCAGCCAAATATTTGTTAGTCATTAGTCAAAACTACAAAGAGCTTTGTTTGTGTTGAGCTTTGTTAGACCTCATAGATCTTAGTAGAGAAGCTTATCATATCTTTTGAATCAAGATTCACGCACACCCACCATAATTTGCCTACTTTCCACTTTGGAAGTTTGCAACCACCAAATAAATTGCTTATTCTCTACACCGGAGATATGCAATACCCTGCCAAACATCCCATTGCTAGCCTTATGCTTATTCCTACACTGGGAATAAGCATTTCTCCCTCTTCCCCTTTCTCATTTCAAAAATCCTTTCCTATAGATGTCTGTGGAAATCTAGAGCTAAAAGAGAGAGAGAGAAAATGAGCAAAGTAGCTCAAGAAAGGACTATGTCCTGTGAAAAAAAAATGATGAGCAAAGTAGCTCAATGGAGGACTATGTCCTAAGAAAATGTGAGGACACATCTTTTGTCTACTCACTATGTATCCAAAAAAAAGAGAGAGAGAATTATCATTAGCTCTAGACCCTAGAAATTAACTAGGAAGGATTATGAAATATCTCTCTATACACTTCCACATAACCACACATGCACATCTTGATCAATTTTTATGATTTGCTGCTCCTTATGATCTGAGTGTCTAGCTTAGCAATAAACATCAGGCAATATGCTCATGGTTCTTAGCCTACCTATAACTCCACATATCATCCTTTAGAAGTAGGAAAGGCTACATTTTGGCCTAAGTGAGGATTTAAACACCATTGAGTGATTGAGTGAATCTTGGAGGACTTAAGCAAGTTGTTATCTTTTGAAAACCTTAAAAAACCTCCAGACAGAATCCTAGTCAAACCTAAGCAAGATAAAAGTTTCCTATCTACTGCTTTATTTCACTCTTGCATGTTTGAAGTGAAAAACTATAAGCCCCACATTGCTATGATTTATGATACATGCTAAGTTATTTCTCACTATACAATATGCACTTGCAGACATCTTAAGTTGCTATCCATTTCATGCTCAATGCTTAAACCGCATTGTTGCTCGAGGACGAGCAACAGGTTAGCTTGGGGGAGCTTGTTGACGGTCCTTAAACACCTGTTTTACCATCAACATTTGACCCCAAAGTCCACCAAAAAGGCATGAAATGTAGTCAAATAGGTTTCAAACTAACCAAATTCCAAATGTCCATAGAATTTTATTTGAATGCAGGATTTGAACCAAATTTGGACATATGGACCCACCAGAGGCCAAGCCCACTCAGCAGGGCCCAAATGGGCCTAAGGGGGGTGGCGCCCGCCACTTGGGTTGGCCCAAGCTTCACTCCCTGCCACGTCACCGATCCGTGTGACCTCCCCAAGGCCAAATCTTGGCCCTTGGTCACTAGGTCAGTGGCATCGGACGGCTCAGGATGAAGTGGCGTGGATCAAGGCTGAATGGCGGTTGCTAGGACATGCAACCAACCTCCAAACCGCCTTGGACAACCACCTGGATGCCGTTGAAGCCAAGGCGGTGCATCCAATGGTGAGGGAGGTGGCGGCCGCCACCTAGGGCTGGCGCCCGCCACTAGGGTTAGCCCTAGGTCGGCTGGCTGCCCCCTATAAGTACCCCTCACTCATTTGAGCTATAAATACACCCCGGAGGCACCTCTTCATTCACAACATATCCCAGAGCAACACACAAGCAAGAGAAGCAAGTGAGAGTTAGGTTAGAAGCTCAGAGAGCTTAGGCAAGTAGGTAGCTAGTAGAGCAAGGCATCTTCGCCCTCGCGGTAGCGCTGCTCAAGGGTTAGCTCAAGAGTAGAGGCGTGCGAGTGATCGGTTCTGGAGCTGGGAAGAGTCTTCCTTCATCTCTCATTCAGGTTTTGCTCTTGTTACTCAAGCACTTACTATATTCTAGTTCATCATTTCAAGTATTACTTTATTCTACTTATCAGTATTGAGTGGTATACTTGATTGATTGCTTGAGTGCCTAGCTATCCTACAGTTCAATTCACTTAGCCATAGTAGTTAATCTCTAGTGAGCTTAGTGTTTGATCTTTGCCAATAGGTTGCTTAGTTAGTTTAGTGTTTATCTTATTAAGTCAAGTATTTGCTCTGACGTCCGCAAGGGTGTCTCTATTCAAAGCTAGGGTAGAGATAGTTAGAATATAGTTAAGCGTGGTGCTTAGTTATAGACTTACCTTCAGATACGGCTGGACCCCCGGATAGCTGTGGTAGCAAGCAGGTGGTGACAGCCCTGTGCGCCTTGAATTCCACCACGTAGTTGGCCCAGTTTAATAGTAAGGCTCGTTGTGCTAGCATTCAACCTAAGTAAGTGGTAAAGGCTAGTACGCCTCGATACTTGACAAGATAGGAATACAACTTTACTCAACTTAGTTACTTTATTGTCTTTTGCCTGCCCTGCTTCGTAACTGTCTCGCTTCGTAGTTATCTTGCTTGGTAGTTATCTAGGATTAGTTATCAGTAGTTAGTAGTTATTAGTTAGCTATCTTTAGTTACCCTCTATCTACCTATCCATCCACCTTACCTTAGCCATCCATTTCATCCTTACCTAGCTATCCATACATTCTTTCTAGCCTTTCATCTCCTCTCTTCTCCCCTTTTCCCTTTTCTCTTCCTCTCTTCTCCCCTTTTCCCTTTTCTCTTTTCTTCGACTCTCATCCCCTCCTTGACTCAACTCATACACCACCCTAGCCTTCCCTTCGGATCAAATAAATCGACACCTGGTACTCCCAGGCGAAGTGCTACTACGATAGTTCTGTGCGCTTGCAGAATCTCCTCCTGGTAGATTGCATTCTCTCTAGCCAGCTCCTACTAGTGTCGGGATTGACAACCCCGCTTGGCATTAGTAGATAGCTGCTTTAGCTCCACTCCTTTAGGTATAGTGACCGGTCTTGCTTCAAGCATTTCTGACGCCGTTGCCGAGGATAGACTCCATAGTCTACTCCTAGTAACAACGTTAGCAAGTGCCAACAAGCATTCCTGGGCCGTTACCGGGGATAGTTGCCTAGCTCTATCTTTAGTGAAGCTAAGAACTACCAACAATTTCCGGACTACCGGAGTTATATGGGTTCAAGTATGAGTCGAGGTCAGCTGGATTTGGCTAAGATGGTACTTGAGCTCTTATAATTTGGACGGTTCCGCCACATTGCATCCCTCTTGATAGTATGGCATGCCTAAACTTAATAAATAGAATTTCATAAATAAATCCTACTTGAGCTTGTCATTTCTTGAATAATGTCGCTTTCTCAATTTTAGTCATCCAAGGGCTTTCAACACCATCCATGCATTGAGTTGAGCTTTCTTGAGCTGTGACTTTGAGCTAATCAAACCATTTTATCAAGATTCCTCATATCAACCAAAGTCACTTCTTCCAACAATTTGATCATAACCCCATAGCTTGATTAGTGCCTCGACTAAATGCAAGTACTTACTTCTTCACCCTAGCTAGGTTCTTTGGCCGCCGAGCCGTCGCTTGCCCTTCACCCTTGCTTAGTACCTCAAAGTATGTTCCTTGCTATCTTCACCATTTCAAGCTATCAAGTCACATCTTGTTTTGTATTGTACCTTTTCCTTTACTTGACCAAGCTTCAATTGTGAGACCATTCAATACGCAAATCTCCATGTCTTATTCATGTATGATGAAAGAAAACTTGTCAATACATTTTGATGACCATTTCTCATTTGTATGTCATGTGCATGTAATTGAGCCCAAATTCAGCATAACATACTTGGGACTAAATACCTATGAATACCTCCAAGTCTCATGAAACACATTAGTCCCTTAATCGTGTTGTCATTCAATCCACCAAAACCCACTTAGAGACTAGATGCACTTTCAGTATTGGGATAGTAGAAGGGTGCCACTGATTGTAGACGTAGTTGACACAGGTCCTCGTTTACTACAGTCTCCAGTTTGTAATGCGAATGCATCGAGTGATACTCAGTCTGTTATCAGTACACAATAGAGTCAACCTACTTGTTTGCCAATAGCTATGATTTTGCTTGATGATAATCCAAAATCTATTCGTATTGATGAAGCTGATCATAATCCAGAAGTTGTTGATAATCCAGAAGGTGATGCTAATCATGTGGAGGATGCTAATCTTGAAGCTGATCATAATCCTGAGGTTAATGCTAATCCATAAATTGATCATAATCTAGAACCTGTAGATAATCCAGAAGGTGGTGCTAATCCTGATGACTCGGAGAGTCTGATGAAATTGGGTATGTAGCAGTAGATGATGAGAAAGAGAAGTATAAGGATGTGCTCATTGATGATGTTGAGGACAACTATGATTATTATCCTGACACCGACCTAGAAGATGATGACCCACTAGCTGTGGATGATGAGAGGGGCTGTGAGGGCGTGGTGCATGTAACTAACATTAACCCTAAGATAGTTGTTGGTGTTACTTTTGAAGATGGTTTTTGTTTTAAGAGGTGTATTAGGCAATATGTTGTGCTTAATGAAGTTGAACTCGTAGTTCCATATAGTGAGGCAAGGCGGTACAGAGCACATTGTAAAGCAAAGAGGTGGAGGTGGAGGATTCATGCATCTCAGTGTCAAGATGGGAGGACATGGCAGGTATGTTTGATTCAGTTCTTGATTCAGTGTTAGATATGTTGTTCTTTTGTTGTTTACTAAATGTTGTTTCCTTGTTTTATTGATGGATGCAGATTAAGAAGTTACCACACAAGCATAATTGTGCCAGCAAAAGCAAAGTGCAAAAGAATTGTATGGACAACAACCATTAGGTGAAGGATAGAGTGATAAATTGGCTTAGGGAAGATCCAACACTTGAGCCTAAAGTTTTGAAGGGCAAGTTAGAGGAGAAGTACTGCATTCAGGTGAGCTACTACGTTGTTTGGGATGACCGACAAATGGCCTTAGATGAGATATTGGGTGGCTGGGAGGACAGCTTTGTACATGTGTTTTCTTGGAAAAGAGTAATTGAGAAGAGGAGTCCTAGCAGTGTTGTAGAGGTTGAGTGGGATGTTGTGAATAAGAAAAGAAGGTTCAATAGGATGTTTGTAGCACCCAAGCCATGCATTGATGGCTTCCTTCAAGGTTATAGACCTTATCTAGCATTGATTCCACAGTTTTGATAGCAAAGTGGAAGGGGCAATTAGCTGCTGCTGTAGGGATTGATGGCCACAACTGGATGTTCCCAGTGGCCTATGGAGTATTTGGAAGTGAGACCAAGGACATCTGGGAATGGTTCATGAAGATGCTACACAAGTGAAAGATCCTAGTTTGGTTTTGGTAATTGAGTGACAACTTTAGGTGGACTAATGGTGTTTATGTGAGATACACAAGAGATTAGTCCACAGGTACACATGTGATGAAGGAGCTTATTTCATATGTGACATGACATGGAGTCATGTGGCTAAGATGGTGAAGATCAAGACAAGACTTGGCTTGATGGACCGATTGGGAAGGTGAAGGGCAAGTTGGAGGCTTTGAAGCCGTTGGTACCGAGTGTCGGGAGTTAAGCAAGACTTGGTGCTGAAGGACCGAAGCAATGGTGAAGAGCAAGTGAGGTCAAGATCGATGGACCATGGAGGCTATGTGATGATATGAAGTGGATCATATCATTTGATGATAGGTTGGTGCATGTGTTGCATCAACACCGAAGGAGATGGAATGGAATGCGCAAGGCAAAGGTATATTTGTAGGGCATTTTATTCACTGGTCATAGGTGTGTAGAGAAGTTTATGACCGAGTTTAGGATAGATGGCCGTACTATCAAGAGGAGCAAACTTGTTTGCATATCGGTCATTTAGTGCCACTTGAGCGATCTAACATTGCGTTGTTACTAGGATCGAGTGGCGTGGTGAGTGCAAGTACTAATCCTTTAAAAAATGATTGTGAAAATGCTAACACACATGCACAAGGTGATATACACTTGGTGGTGTTGGCACATTTGCAAAGGAGAAGAAGTTGGAGAGGTTTTGGAGAAAACTTTGGTTGAAAAAGGGAAGTGATGGCTCTTGGATAGGAAAACTTTATTGATCCTTTGTGCTTTGGATCATGTATTCATGTGGGTTGTGTAGCCCTCTGAATAAGCTAGGAGTTATGGCCTTTTTAGCGCGGAGCTCAGGATGTTGCAGCCGATAGTACCGACCCTGAAGTCGGTAGTATCGACCCCTCTGTGGGCAGTTTGCAGGCACTCTGTGTTGGGCCAATTTTGGCCTAAAGGTAGTACCGCCATTTGGCCGGTAGTACCCCCCCCGGTCGGTAGTACCAGCGTTCGAAGGCAGTTTGGAGGCGTTCTGTGTAGGGGCAGTTTTGGCCTACCGGTAGTACCGCTATAAGGCCGGTAGTACCGGCCCTTAGTCGGTAGTACCGGATGTGTTAGGAAGGCTGTCCTAACCGTCATATTGTCCTCCGGTAGTACCGGCCCTCCCGTCGGTAGTACCGGGTGTAGTTGTGTGAGCTCGAAAAAAAGGAAAAACGGCTAGTTGGTTGCCCTCCTCTATAAATATAGGGGTGGCCGGCCCTTGGGGCGTTAGGGAGCACCCTAGGGACTTTGTGTCCATGGTTGGGAGTGCTTGAGAGCCCTCTAACTCACATATGCTTCTTAGTGCTTATCCGATTGTGTGAGAGAGCGATTCTAGTGCTGTGCATGAGAGATTGCAAGAGTTGGCACTAGGTGTTCGAGTTGCAAGCTAGTGGTGCTTATTACTCTTGGAGGTTGCCACCTCCTAGATGACTTGGTGATTGTCTCCGTTGTGAAGCTCGCAAGAAGATTGTGCGTGGCTCCGGAGAAGGCTTTGTGAGGGGCATTGTGCTCGCCCCGCGGGGATCGTGAAGAGCAACTCTAGTTGAGAGAGGCGCGAAGAGCGCCAAGTGGTCCGGCCGGATCGAAAGCTAGAGCTCTTGGTGAGCACTCCATAGTGGAGAGTGTGACTTAGGGTCACCACTAGCAAGAGGATCAGCGACAACCTTGGGCTTGCCTCAACGTGGACTAGCTTGGTGGCAACCAAGTGAACCTCGACATAAAATCGTGTGTCCCCTTCTCTTGTTGTTTTTCTTCCTTGCATATTACGCTTGTGCTTGTGTTCTTCGTGTTCTTCCTCCCTCCTCCACTCTTTCTTCGGTTGGGAAGACTCGATCTACATTTTGGCAAGGAACCAAGACTTGGGAAAGCTACAATCTTTATCTACAACACTTAGGGAAGTGGGGGTAATTCCTAGATCTGAAATTACATCTCACCCACTTCGATTTCGTAGCTTTCTGCAGGTGGTCGGTAGTAGGGCCAGTAGTACCGGCTGCCTTCCTCTTTCACTAGCTTGTGCTTTCATACATATTCTTGTGCTAGTGTTTAGTTGCTTAGTTTGTGTAGCTAAGTTGAGCTCTCTAATTTGGCTTGTGTAGCCTTGTTATTGAGCATTGCTAGTGAGCTTAGGCTTTGTGCTTTTGCTTAGTGGCATGTGTAGGAGCTCCCCAGTTGATTGAGTACTAGTTGCTTAGGTTTGTGTAACCTTGCAAGCTAGAATTGTTTAGGTGAGCTCTAGCTAGCCTGACACCTTATTTGCTTTGTTTAGGATCTTTTGTAAGGTGTCATAGAGTATAAGTAGAGGGGTGTAGTCTTGGCTAGACCGATAGTTTTAATTCCGCATTTGTTTCGGTTAGCCAGTACGATTAATTTTAAAAAGGACTATTCACCCCCCCTCTAGTCAGCCATCTCGACCCTTCAATTGGTATCGGAGCCGAGGTCTCTCATTTGTGGTCTTCACCGACCCGAGAGGATGGCGACTAGTTGGCTAGATGTTGAGTGCGACACACATATTTTTGATGACACACACTATGCACGGTGGAAACTTCATATGCTTGATCATTTCCGTGCTTTTGGTCCGAAGTTTTGGTGGATCGTTGTTGTTGGTTTTACTCATGCCTTGGATGAGAGTAATATAACCCAAGCACAAGAGGATTGCCTAACACTCGATGCACAAGCCCAATGTTTTCTAACAAATGCTTTGCAAGATGAGATATTTGGCAGGGTAATGACTTCGGTGAGTGCCCATGATATGTGGATGGCACTCAAATATCTCTATGGTGATTTCTCTATTTGGGATGATGGAAAATTCAAGGAAGAGGATCACATAGAGATGGCACATGAGGATGACGAGCATAACCACAACTTGGCGATTGTGGAGGATTGCTCCACCTCATGGTCAAGTGATGATGATGATGATGATCAATCAACAAGATCACTTGACAAGGATGATTGTGACCATAGCCGGAGTTCAAGTGGTGCTAATATTGATGTTATTCCATGCACCCTTGATGATGAGAATCAAGGCAAGGCAATGAGAAGCAACTTTTGAGCAAGGAAGAGAAGGCTCAATCAAAGAGAGTTTGCTACTCATGCCGGGAAAGGGGACACATGGCGAATTCATGTCCCCTAGGTAAAACTTCTAAGCCCATTTCAATTGATGATAATATTGTGCTTAGAAAGGATGACAATGGTACCTCATCGGTGGCTATTGCAAAACATCCCGCTACTCATACTAAGGCATTGCCTAAGTATGTTGCACCTAACTTGAGAGGACCCAAACTAGTTTGGGTACCATCAAACCGCGAATGAATGTGTGTAGGTACCATGGCATTGGAGACTTGATTCAATTGATTTCATATTGTTCATCATGTGATTGAGTCAAGTAAAGAAGCTTAGTGCATATCCAAACCCAATACCAAGTCAAATTGAGTGAAGTCCAAATGCTACAACATACAAGTGCCATATTCAAGTTGTGGTGATTTTATTGAATATATTTGAAGGCTTGCAAATAAATAAATTGAAGCTTGTTGTTGATGATCCTGAGCTAACAAGGTATATATCTAGTTGATCACATTCATTTGGGTGCATATGTGTTGTTTGAATTGGATATATATGAATATGTTGCTTGCTATGAGAAGTTTGAATGGATAAATTGCTTAGTAATCAAGTTTGAGTTAGTTTGACTGAATATGTTCATGAGACTTCATTTAGTAAGTGATTTGAATGAATATATGTCTTGTGAGAGTATTCAAACAAGTTTATCTCAAGTTTGATTCAATTTGAAGAAGTATAGCTCAAGTGTGAAAATCTATCCAAAATTGCAAATATGAGCTAACTATGATGATAGCCATGTTTGAATGATCAAATCTATTTGAATTGGCTTGAAATTTGGTACACATGCTCTACACTTATGGTATTAGTTGCTGTGCAAAATTCATGATAATTTGATAAGTGATGCTTCGGTTTTGGAGTGGATCTTGGCAACACAAGTGCAGCAGTTTTTAGCATGTAGTAGTATGGAAAGATATGAAATCTGGTAGCAATCTAGAAGTCCAATGAAGCTCAATTTTTTATGGCTGCTAGAACACTTAGAGAAGCACATATCCACAAAAATTCATGGTCATTGGACTTATATTTTGGGAAATATGCATGTTTCTTTGAGAGGACAAAATCTGCCAGAAAAGTGACAAGTATTGGATAGATCACAAGTCACTTTGATTGAAAGGCCCTCAAGTTGGAATCATGTTTATAAGTGGTTGAGGGACCTATGTTTGGTTTTGATATGAGCTAGAATCAATGACAAAGATGAGTACATGGTCACTTGATTGTAGAGTGTATTTGGCACACAATTGGTACTCAAATTGAAGATCAAGGCCAACATCAAGATGAAGATGAAGAACAAGTTCTAGTATCAATTGAAGATCATCTTGGAAGAAAGAAAAGAACTCAAAGAAGTTTTCAAAGTCAGATTACAAGAAGAGTTCAAATGGATCAATCAATCAAAGTCAATTCAAGTGGGTATCAAGAATGATTCTTTGGAGAAAGGTCACTTCTCCTTTTTGTAGGAGCTTGCCACCTTTTGTAGGTTAACCAAGTGAGGCTTGGAAGGATAACATGGAAGTGGTGATCTAAAGTATCATTGGAGATGCTTAGTGTTGGGGGAAGGGACCCTCGGCAGTGGCGCCACGCAGGCTGGCTCAACAAGACGACCCTCGCGCTTCCCGCGTACCTTCGCCAAAAGCCGCCTCTTTATCTACTAAGTCCCTCAAGTCACCGTTCGGACCCCCGAATGCTAAACTAACCTTCGGAAAGCTTGGCAAGTTTTCACAGGCAAAGGGCATAAGGAGAGCTGGAAGCAACCCTCGCACGTCCCGAGTACCTTCGCCAAGAGACCCAGGCTTTAGCGGGAGGCGAAGGGACTCGGCCTTCGCGACTGGACGGATTTCCTCGCGAGACGAAGGTCAGCCCTCGTATTTCAGCAAGGGTGAGCACGAGCCAAGCGGCGGCAGGCGCATGGAGAGCAGGCTAGGGTTTCGGCCCCATTTGTGTTTGTACGATTCTGCCCTTCTATGTGTATAGCGCAGAAGAATCTTTCTTGTACCCTATTGTAATCTGGTCGGCACCCCTTGGTATCCCCTATAAATACGGGGGGGTGAACAGTGTAATGGGTACGTTTTTGGGAATAGTGCCACTGCAATACTGTTCTCGCTTCCTTAAACCTTCGCGCTGGTTTCATTCCCGCTGCATCTTAGTTTAGTTCTGACGATTGGCCACCTTCGCCACACCCCTGCACGTGTGCGGAGGTTGGGCAAGTGTGTTACCAATAGTTTGGCACCATCCGTGGGGAACGGAGTTCGAAATGGCGGGAAACAGAAGAGCGACCACTACCAGAGACCTTCGCGTGGCTAGAGAAGCTGTGGCGGTGGTTCCACCCGCCGAGGAAATCGCGGAACCCTCGAGAGTAGAAGATGTAACTCCAGATTCAGAAGTCCCGGGCCCTCAAACCCGGATGCCAGTGCAGCTGCACCCCCACTCTCCCGGAGGAGGAGAAGGAGGAGACGAGGAGGAATTGGGCCTCGAGGCCCTGGAAAGGCTTCAAGCTGAATTGCAAGAGAAGAAAAGGCGCTTGGACCAGCTTGAGAGGCACAACCGGTTGCGCGCCATCAGGCAAAAGGCAGACGAGGCTAGGGAACAGCTTCGCCCGATGGAGGAGTCCCTCGCGGCAGCTGAAGCCGAAGCCGAGGGATGGAACGATGGGGAAATGCCACCACTACAGGGGGGAAATGAGGAGCAGGATCATGGCAACCTCCGCCGCCATCCACCACCCCCACCACCACCAAATCACCCAGAACCATACCCTATGAGACAACCAAACTGTCGCCAACTCTACCCAGATGAGATAGAGCCTAACCTTCGCAACCAGCGCAGAGCCCAACAACACCAAATGCCCTATGACCCAAAGTCACCACTCTCCCAAATACTGCAAACCCAACCCTGGCCGCCTTGCTACAATCCGCAAAACCTCCCGCGTTACGATGGACTCACTGACCCTCGCCAGTTCATAATGAGCTACGAAGCGGCAGTCGCCGCAGCAGGAGGGGATGAGTCAACAATGGCGAAGTCTTTTGTAATCATCCTTCGTGACATAATGCAGACTTGGTACAACAACCTTCGCCCCGGAACAGTGGATTCCTGGGCCAACCTTAGAGACAGACTCTGCACAAACTTCAAGGGCATCACAGCAGCCCCATCAAACCCCATCGAGCTGTTCAACTGCAAACAAGAAGAGTGCGAAGTGTTACAGGACTACTGGCGAAGGTTCATCCAGATTAGAGCAAGAACTCCGGGAATATCCGACGAGGCCGTGATCCTCGCTGCAGTCAGCGGCTTACGCCCAGGCCCATGTTCCTCAAAGTTTGCCAGAAAACCAGCAAACACAATCGAAGAGCTTCATGACACAATGGAAAGGTACTAAAGAGCGGACATGGATTTCCGGGCAAAGTCCGATGCCCGAAGGTCGCAGCAGAAACCACAGCCGAGGCCCCAAGCGAGAGAAAACAACCCTCGCCAAGATCAGAGCAATGTCGGAGCGATCAACAAGGCAAATCCTATCGAAGACCAGAGAAGAAGCACTCAGCCTTCGGGCAACCAAAACCCACATGGTTTTCCACCACCGCCTGACCAAAGAAACCAACAGAGGGACCCGGCCAAAATGTACTGTCATTTCTGTGGCCTAGGAAAGGGGCACACAACAAAGCAATGTGAGTGCTTCGCCAGAGGAAAAGAGTACCAGGAGTCCAAAAGAGCCTCTTCAACGGAAAACAGAACCGTCAATCACACCAGAAAGCCAAATTTCAACCCAACCCAACCTCCCTATCAGTACACCCCCGTAAACTACGGCTTACCCTCGCACCAACCTTTCTACTCTCAGCACCCACACTACAACCACACCTCATATCAATCAACCTCTTTCCCTCAACGCCAAAATGTGCCATACACTGTCACATTCCCAACAACCCCTCAAACCCAAACCAACCAACAAGCAAGCAACACCCTACCACCACCACCACCAATACCGGCTCTGCCAGCACCCCAACCAGTCAAATCCGAAGCCCAAACCCAGACAACCATCAACAACCCAACATCAACTTTCGGTGTGATACTAGCTATCACCGGAGGCTCCAACGAAGATCATGGCAACAAGAGGCAAAAGAAAGAACATGCTTGAAGAGTGCACCATGTAGCCGTCGAAGGACCGCACAAGTTTGGCCGATGGTCTCACATCCCGATAACCTTCGATTCCAGTGACATGAAGTTAAGGGATTACCCTCACACTGATGCAATGGTGATCGAAACCAACTTAGCAGGGTGGACAGTCACCAAAATTCTCATCGATACAGGAAGCTCCGCTGACATCTTGTTCGCCACAACCTTCGACAGCATGAAGCTTGACAGAAACCTCTTACAACCCTCCGATAACCCACTATACGGTTTCGGCGGGCAACAAGTAAGAGCTATCGGAAAAATATCTCTGCCCGTTACCTTCGGAGATCAGCTGAACTGCAGAACTGAGCATATAACCTTCGATGTGGTCGACATGTTCTATCCTTACAATGCAATTTTCGGCCGAGGGGTCACCAACGCATTCAACGCTATAATACACCCTGCATACCTTTGCATGAAGCTTCCTGCTCCGAAGGGGGTCGTCGCAGTGTACGGAGATCAAGACATTGCAAGAGCAGCCGAAGGAACAGTAGCACCGGGGCAACGCAATGTCCACAATTTGTCAAAGCCTCGAGCCGCAAACCTTAGCGACGAGGGTGAAGAATGCATTGATAGAGTAAAAGCATCACCCAAAGAGGAGACTAAACAAGTCCAACTCTTCGAGGGCAATTCAGAAAGGAAAGTGTTCATCTCAGCCAACCTAGACCCCCACTCAGAAGACAATCTTATTCAATTCCTCAAGGAAAGCTCTGATACCTTCGCTTGGTCTGCGGAGGACCTCAAGGGCATAAATAGAACATTGATCGAGCACAGCCTAAACATCAAACCAGGCTATCGCCCAGTTAAGCAAAAGCTTCGCAAAATGTCAGAAGAGAGAAAAGAGGCAGCGAAGGCAGAGGTAAAAAGTCTTCTGGACGCAGGCGTCATCCGTCCAGTCAAATATCCAACATGTCTCTCAAACGTCGTGCTAGTTCAGAAAAAGAACAAGAAATGGAGAATGTGTGTTGATTTTACAAGCCTGAACAAAGCCTGTCCGAAGGATGATTTCCCTCTGCCTAACATAAGCACCTTGGTTGATAGAGCAGCTGGCTGCCAAATGCTATCTCTCCTCGACTGTTTCTCAGGGTACCACCAGATTTGGATGAATGAGGAAGATGAGGAAAAAACAAGCTTCATCACACCTTCGGGCACCTTTTGTTTTCGAAGAATGGCAGAGGGCCTCAGAAACGCAGGATCAACCTTCGCTCGCATGACAACTGAAGTCTTCAAAGATGAGCACGCCATCTCTGCATACGTTGATGATTTGATCGTACAGAGTGAGCTAAAAGAAAATCACATAACAGACTTGGAAAGAGTGTTCAAAAACCTTCGGTCCGCCGGACTCAAACTAAACCCCAAAAAATGTGTTTTCGGGGTAAGCGAAGGAAAACTGCTGGGCTGCATTGTCTCAGCAAGGGGAATTGAAGCCAACCCCGAAAAAATTGATGCCATCATCAATATGGAACCACCAACGACCAGAAAAGCAACTCAGCGCTTGTCAGGACGATTAGCAGCACTCAGCAGATTCATCTCCAGGTCCGCTGAGCGAGGGTTACCTTTCTTTGAAACATTGAGAAGCACTGCACCATTCAATTGGGGACCTCGGCAGCAGAAAGCTTTCGAGGATTTGAAAAAGTATCTCACCAACTTAACTGTTCTAACTAGCCCAAGCAAAGGGGACCTCTTACTGCTGTACGTCGCAGCTTCGCCTCACGCAGCAAGCGCAGTCCTAATCAAAGAGTTACACCAGAACAACAAAACGAGGCAAGCCCCAATCTACTATGTATCAGAAACCCTCGAAGGTCCCAAACGAAACTACTCAGAGCTCGAGAAGATAGCATACGCCGTGGTCATGGCATCAAGAAAGCTAAAGCATTACTTCCAGGCACATGAGATCCATGTACCCTCGGCATACCCCCTCGAGAATATTTTCAAGAATAGCGAGGCAGTTGGCAGAATAGCGAAATGGGCAGTCGAGCTCAACAGCTATGCTATAACCTTCGTCGGGAGGACAGCAATCAAATCACAGGCATTAGCAGATTTCATAGCTGAGTGGACCCCTGACCCCCGCAGAGATGGAACTCAACAAGACCCATTCTGGACAGTATATGTCGACGGAGCCTGGGGAGCAACTACAGCAGGGGCCTCGGCCATTCTAGTTTCGCCATCCGGGTCTAAGCTAAGATATGCAAGAAGGCTCAACTTCAAATGCACAAACAACTCCGCAGAGTACGAAGCAGTGGTACTAGCACTCTCAAGGCTTCGATCGTTGTCAGTCCGAAGGGCAGTCATCAGTACAGACTCTCAAGTCATCGCGGGGCACATCGAGAAAAATTATAAAGCGAAAGATCCAGAGCTACAAAAATACCTACAATATGTCCGAAGGTTAGAATATTTCTTCCTCGGCATAACAGTGAAAGCAATACCGAGGTCAGATAACAGCGAGGCAGACAATCTGGCCTAAGCGGCAGCACAACAACTTCAGTTACCCCCAGACGTATTCTATGAAGCCGCGACACAATCAGCCTTTGAAGTGTCTGAGAAAACAGCGAAGCTAATCAATGCAATCTAGAGCGAAGATTGGAGAGCACCAATCATGGCCTATATCAAGGGGTTGTATGAACCCGACAACAAAGAAGAAGAAAACAGACTTAAACAAAGGGTTCAAGGGTACAAAATTGTGGACAACATTCTGCTCAAAGCTTCGGTAACCTCGCCTTGGCTCAAATGTGTCTCACAGACTGAAGGGAATGACATTCTCAAACTCGTTCACGAAGGTATCTGCGGTTCACACAACGGCCAGAGGGCGTTAGTTGGAAAAGCTTTCCGATAAGGTTTCTACTGGCCGACAGCGTTAAGAGACGCAAAAAACATCGTCAAACGTTGCGAGGGTTGCCAACTAACGGCAAAAACACAAAATGCCCCAGGGGCTCCAACAACACTGATATGCCCAACATGGCCATTGCAAAGATGGGCAATGGACCTCGTCGATTCGCTCCCAACAGCTCCAGGGAACCTTCGCTACGCAGTCGTAGCTGTGGAATACTTCACGAAATGGATTGAAACTAGACCACTGGTTTCCATCACCGCCTTGGCCGTGAAGAAGTTTTTTGGCAGCAAATAATTTGCCGGTTCGGAGTCCCCAAATACCTAACTGTTGACAATGACACTCAATTCGACAGCGAGGTTTTCAAAGAATTTTGCGCACAAATCGGAACAATCCTATGCTTCGCCTCAGTCCGGCACCCTCAATCCAACGGTTTAGTCGAAAGAGCCAATGCAACAATCTTTCAAGCCGTATCAAAGAAATTGCAAGGCTTACGAAAGCGTTACGCGAGCCTCGCTAAAAAGAAAAAGGGGGGTGTCGCTGTCTTTTCAAATCAGCTTACGAAAGCGTTACGCGAGCCTCGCTAAAAAGAAAAAGGGGGGCGTCGCTGTTTTTTCAAATCAGCTTACGAAAGTGTTACGCGAGCCTCGCTAAAAAGAAAAAGGGGGCGTCGCTGTTTTTTCAAATCAGCTTACGAAAGCGTTACACGAGCCTCGCTAAAAAGAAAAAGGGGGGCGTCGCTGTTTTTTCAAATCAGCTTACGAAAGCGTTACGCGAGCCTCGCTAAAAAGAAAAAGGGGGGCGTCGCTGTTTTTTCAAATCAGCTTACGAAAGTGTTACGCGAGCCTCGCTAAAAAGAAAAAGGGGGCGTCGCTGTTTTTTCAAATCAAGAATCAAGTATCATGTAAACCAAATTGCAAAAAGTCGAATAAAGCAACTTCATAAGTTGTTCGCTTCAGACAACGGTGTCATATACAATCAATAGAAAAAATAAAAATTACAAGGATTCATCACCATCCTCAATCAACAACAAATTATCCAAACCTTCGACACCCTCCTCAAATCCTATACCCACTGGAACTATGGGTCCCCACAACAAAGGAGCCACAGGAACAATCGGCAATTCCCCGGGCAAAACCCTCGCCCTATACATATATCTCCGGTCCGTATCACCAACCTCCGAAGGCTCCTCCTTCGGAATTACAAGTGAACCATCGGAACCAACCTCCAGAGTACTTCGTCCAAACAAAAAATCCAAAGCCGTTCTATCATCGATATCATCATCAACAGCAGCTGGCGCGGACGAAGAAGAACCAAACAAAAAGCGTGTAGCCTGTCGATCGGTATAATCCGCCTCGCGCCAAAAACGACTCGACCTGCTGTTCTTCAAGTCGTACCTTCGCAGTTTCGACCACCAAAAATGCTCAAAGCTCAGCGAAGGATGTTTTAATTTAGCCCGAGCCCAAGATTCGCCGGTCATAAAGACATCCTGATAATTTAACATCAATGACGTCACATCAAAAACCTCTAGCACGGTTCCGTCAGGAACCTGCAGTTCCACAGATACAAAAAGTGTCTCAGTATCATAAAGTCTTGCTAACAACTCACATATTACAAAACAACCCCCTCGTCCGAATCATCCTAGGTTCTCACACCTGTTCGGCTCCCCCTTGCTCATCCGCCCTAACTTCGCTGGCCGCAGCATCCAAACCATCGCCGGCCACAGCATCCAAACTCTCAGCAGACGCCTCGACCGTCGCAGCCTCTTCAACGTTGGTTTCTTCTTCCATCGAAGCGTCCCCAGCCGAAGGCGCAACTTCGATGGGTGGAACCTCTGCAGAATCGGGCACGGGAGCAGAACCAGAGCAACCAGCAGCAGCATCAGTCGCAGGCAGCGAGGGCATCGCGTCCTTCCGAGCCTGCAAAGAAAAATAAAGGACGAGCCCTCCAAAATCAATACCAAACCCCTCATTACACAAACAAACCCAACCACAATTTTTACCCTAAAAAAACGAACCTGACGAGTAGCCTTGGCAGCTTCTTCAAAAGCAAGAGCTCGGCCGCCACCACCGATCCAGAACTTGCGAAGCAATCGCATCGCACAATTCCGGACCTCGGCGTCATCAACTTTCATCCGGCGCACCTCGTCAACTGTCGGAAAGGCATGGTTTGGCCTTTTAACCTTGCATAGGTGCTCGCAATCCGCTTGACGAAGCGTACTGGCCATCGCCAAAGCTCCGGCATAGCCACCAAAATCGGCCGCATTACCAACCAATGAGCTGAAGACGTCAAGCTCATTAGTCAGCCAACCTTCGAAAGCCTCAGCGTCTTCAGCACATAATGGCTCCCCGGCAGAGCCGCCGGCCTCAGTCAAACAGACGTCAACTTTTTCTTTAATCTTCACCATACTCCTTCGCCATGCCTCCGACCGGGAAGTCAGCTTCAAGGACAGCTCATCTATACGACCCTTCGCAGTGACCAAGTCCTTGTCCTTCTCACGACAAGATTCCAACAGTTCAGCATTGCGGTTTGCGACACCCTGTGCCTCCTCCCGGGTTTTCTTGACTTTATCAAGAGCTCCTTTAAGCTCGATATCTTTGTTCTCCAAGCTGCGCCGAAGGTCCTTGTTTTCTTTCTCAACCTCGAACAACCGTCCCCTCAAAAAATCTTCGTTCATACCCGCCCTTCGGTGCGCGGAGCGACCGAGAAGCATCAACTCAGCCAACTTAACGTCAATATCATCATGAATCTCATCTAAAGGCTGGTTGACTAGTCGAAGCTCGGCTTCCGGCACACAAACCCGTCCAAACACTCGTCCAAGAAAACGCCTTTCCTCCGGAGAACATTGCAAATGACACTCACGAAGGTCAGGGCTCGTGAAAAGCTCCATAGCTGGATCCGAAACTCCAACTTTCTTGGCAAAGTAAGGAAGGCTAGACCGGCTAGCTTCGCCATATGGCCTCTTACCAGGGTTCCTATCCGACTCAAGCTCGCCCTTCAACTCAAAACCGTCGACCCAAATGTGTGACCCCGCGAACTCGGGAATTGACCCTCGCTCGGGGCTTTCAGGCTCGAGGTCCCGCATAACATCATCAATGCACAGGGCAGCTTCAGCGCCAGCGCTCGACGTAACAAGCGCTTTCCCACAGTCATCACCGATGGACACTTCTTCGTCCGTGTCACCCTCATTGCTGGAGGTCTCAATATCATCATCAGACGAATCGTCTTCAGAATCGAACACCTTCGCGACTTCGTCCCTCTCTTTATCTTCGTCATCGGAGGCCCCCTCGTCGTCTGAGACATGGATCAAAGCACTAATCCCGCCAACGCGGGGCACCCGTCCTCCAACCCCACCAACACCTCGGCCGCTTGAAACAATGGCCGAGGAGGAGGAGGCACCGGCAGCACCCGAACCTGCCGCGGCCTTCGTCGCAAGCACCTTCACCCGGCCGGCGGCGCCGCCGCGGCCACGACCGCGACCCCTCTTCGGCCGCGAAACAATCTCTCTCTCCTCCGCAGAAGCACGCTTCCTTTTCTTTGGAGCATCCTCGCTCGAGGGAGCAGGCCAGTCAGCATACTCAATCCCAAGGATGTCAAACAGCCTGTTGACTCGACCCCCGCTATCCACCGAGCTGTGGATAGCTTTAACCTCCAAGGTAGACAGCTGTCCAACAAGTTCCTCCGCCCACTGCTGTACACGCTTATAGACAGCTTCGATTCCATCCTCTCGCCTGGGAAACTTCTTGAGGACATTTTCCCAAACCTTGTTAAGATCCACCTTCGGCTTCTTCAAACCCCTACCCTCATACTTGGGGTCATCCTCAACCTTAAACCATACTTGCCTCCGGCCAAGGGGCCAAACCTTCGCACAACAGTACTCCTCCACCAAGTCGCGAGCACACTGGGAGCGCGCCACTACCCTCAGACAGTCAACAGCAGCATGAGCCTCGGGGCTCATCACAGCTTCGGCGCTGACGTCACCGAGCGGCGGAAGGTCGCCGCAAAGCTCGGCACTACCACTGAGCTTGTAGTAGAACCAAAACTCCTGCCACCCGCTGGTCCACTTGTTCTTTTGGGCCTACACCGGCAGCTCCGACCCAGCACGAGGACAAAACGTGTACACCGCAAATTGACCAAGACTGGTGTTGCCTTCGCCATTGACAACCTTACGAGGCTGCATATGCACACGATGAGTGCGAATAAAACCCTCGACATGTGGGACAATGCCCTGATAGTGGCATGCCCACACATACACCGACAACTTCGTAAAGCAGGAAGGCGTCAGCTGATGAAACCTCAGGTTGAACCTCTGAAGAACCGAGGTCACAAATGAAGCAACCGGGAACCGAAGTCCAGCCAAAAAGAATTCTTCAAAAACAACGATCTCATCCGCATCCGACTTCGGAACGGTCTCCCCACTGCTGGTCCTCGCCTTTCCCTCCTCGATCCACCCTCGCTTAACATAAGTCGCTAAATCAGAGCTGCAAACTCGGCTGAGCCCAAACTCGAAGGTCACTCCTTCATCCGCACCACTCGGAGAAGCAACTCGAGCAGTCTGCTTCAACCTAGCCATCTTTTCAGCTGACTCCAACCTCGAACAATGATCGCCTATCTAAACCCTCGCAAACGAGCTAAAACTAACCTTCGCTACGAGAAAATAGCAGCAGCAGGAGGGCTAGAGCAAATGAGGGCACAACTTCAGGCATCCCACAAACCCCTTCTATTTATAGGCCGGGGGCGAGTCTCCCCACCCTACGAAAGCGGCACGACAACCGAAATCCTTAGCGCAAAAAACAAGACGGACCTAAACAGTACAAAGAACAGTGTAACGGCCCGGCCCAAAGCAGCCTGCGGGCGTCGCTGCCAAGGGTCTCGTTACGTTTCCCGTAAAAAAGCGCTGCTTGGGCCTAAATACTGTTCTTTAGATCCAAGGCAACGAGGGGCTACTGTTGGGGGAAGGGACCCTCGGTAGTGGCGCCATGCAGGCTGGCTCAACAAGACGACCCTCGCGCTTCCCGCGTACCTTCGCCAAAAGCCGCCTCTTTATCTACTAAGTCCCTCAAGTCACCGTTCGGACCCCCGAATGCTAAACTAACCTTCGGAAAGCTTGGCAAGTTTTCACAGGCAAAGGGCGTAAGGAGAGCTGGAAGCAACCCTCGCACGTCCCGAGTACCTTCGCCAAGAGACCCAGGCTTTAGCGGGAGGCGAAGGGACTCGGCCTTCGCGACTGGACGGATTTCCTCGCGAGACGAAGGTCAGCCCTCGTATTTCAGCAAGGGTGAGCACGAGCCAAGCGGCGGCGGGCGCATGGAGAGCAGGCTAGGGTTTCGGCCCCATTTGTGTTTGTACGATTCTGCCCTTCTATGTGTATAGCGCAGAAGAATCTTTCTTGTACCCTATTGTAATCTGGTCGGCACCCCTTGGTATCCCCTATAAATACGGGGGGTCGAACAGTGTAATGGGTACGTTTTTGGGAATAGTGCCACTGCAATACTGTTCTCGCTTCCTTAAACCTTCGCGCTGGTTTCATTCCTGTTGCATCTTAGTTTAGTTCTGACGATTGGCCACCTTCGCCACACCCCTGCACGTGTGCGGAGGTTGGGCAAGTGTGTTACCAACACTTAGTTGAAGAAATCAAAAGGGTTGATCTAGAGAGCAAGCAACACCCAAAAGAGAGCAAATCATGGAAACTCAAGTGGTATTCACATATGCAAGCTATGATCAAATGAATATGCAAGCCAACCACAACAAGATAGTGCACTTGACCATTAGTGGTTCTCAATTCATATGGGTGAAGAATGCTATTCAAATTGGTATCTATTGGTCTTCACCAAGTTTATAAATGGACTCATATTGCTATTTGGAGCTTAATTGGAACCTATTAACCATCCTCTACTCCAAGATAGCAAAGGTATCATTGTAATGTGCATGATCATTTCATCCCTTACTAGTATGCGGTTAGTGCATATAGTACATGCTCAATAGGATCATGCATAACAAATGAAAAATTTAAATTCATAGCCTACCACTATTGCTTGATTGATTATATGATCTAGTGGTTAGTATATGAGTTTGTTCATGAGCTAGTGAACCTAAGTACTTGATCTAGAAGATGAGCATTCAAGTGTCTAATTCACCATGAGTAAGATAACCATTGAAAGATGTGTGAAGAAGCTTACTCTAGAGCAAACCGAGTTAGATATCTTGTGCAAATTTAATAGTTCAAGTCATAAATGAGAGGCTCGTGACAAGAGTTCAAGAAGAAGATAATAATGCAAATGGATATGAAGTTTAAACTTTCATTCAAGTGGTATCCTACAAGACTTCAAGTGATCCTTAACTTTAAGTGATCAAATCAAGCAAAGCATCCCTCACCAACAAGAGCTCAAGTTTATCAAGTGGATGACCCATGCTATGAACTAGGGGAGGTGCCCCACCTATTGGTATCAAGGTCAAAGATCCTACACATGGTGTCATTCCTACACATATGGTGGTATCCATAAAAAATGAAGACTCAAGTGTCCACCATCTACCCTAGTGTCACCCTTTGTGTAAAAAAAAATATGCCTTTTATGGTCATTGATGACAAAGGGGGAGAAGTGCCAAAGATAAGATATGATAGGGGGAGAAATTGTTGGCAAAGATATGTCAAGGACAAAGGGGGAGAAAACAAGAAAAGCAGATGGACATGGATCAAGAGGGAGCAAGATTGGAGAATGGAAAAGGATCAAAATTCTTGGACAATGAGAGCACACAAGTAGGGGGAGCAAGCTCATGAATACATATTTTATGCATTTGGTTGTGCACTACATTTGCTTGCTTGCATTGTATATGTTCTAAATTCTTACATGCTTGTGTGCAATATTTGCTAGAGCTAAGACTTGGATGATGATTGTTTTCCTTCTATTGGTATTTAGTGCATAGTCTTAGTGTAGCAAGTGGTAACTAGAACCTTGATTACAATGTTGATCTCACGTGGTATCTAGTTTCACTTGTTTCTAGCAAGGTTGATGCTAAGGATGAATTCAAAGTTGGTATACACGCTTCAAAGGTAAAATTCAATCTTGTATACCTTAGCATCACTTAGTAGTGCTAACACTCCCACAAATTTCATATTTATGCATGCGTGCAAGCTTGAAACCAAACCATTTGAGCACACATGTAGGGGGAGTTAACACTACCAAGTCGGGTTGTATGGTGCTTATCCAAATCTTTTCATGTGGTCTTAATGTTGGATAAGTAACATAGAATCCAAACCAAGTTAGCAATTTACATTCTTGTGAAGTGCTAGCTTGGAATAAGCTTAATTTCCATATATTTGTAGAGTTGTCATCAATTACCAAAAAGAGGGAGATTGAAAGGTCCTAGTTTGGTTTTAATAATTGAGTGACAACTTTAGGTGGACTAATGGTGTTTATGTGAGATACACAAGAGATTAGTCCACAGGTACACATGTGATGAAGGAGCTTATTTCATATGTGACATGACATGGAGTCATGTGGCTAAGATGGTGAAGATCAAGACAAGACTTGGCTTGATGGACCGATTGGGAAGGTGAAGGGCAAGTTGGAGGCTTTGAAGCCGTTGGTACCGAGTATCGGGTGGCTTAAGCAAGACTGCGGATACATGGGTGTATGTCGAGTCTCGAGTGATGAGTGATTGTCAGCGGGTTTGATGCGCATGTGCTTTGGCTTGTGTTGTGCAGGTCTCGAGCACAGATACAGTGATCGAAGGCAAGGTGAAGGTCAAGTAGAGACGTGCCGTGCCGACGGACCGGGAGCGGTGAAGGGCGGACGTGAGGCTTGGACTGAGGGACCGGTGGCCTGAGGATCAGCTGTGGTGGCTGATAGCCTGGGACAGCGACGAGCGGAGACTTGCGGGGCACAGTGTTGCTCGGGTCGAGGACCTGGGGACATGTGTCGGTGGACGGGGTGCACGGGCAGTGCACCCCCTCTACAGTGTCGGTTTGATGGTTGAGCCACAAAAAAACCATCGGGTGGACGGTTTCCAGGTTTGGGCCACAAAACCTGGGTGCTGCGGGTTTGCCGAGTTAGGGCCACAAAACTCGGGCTGAGGACGGTTTCCAGGTTTGGGCCTCAAAACCTGGGCGCTGGCGGGTTTCTGAGTTTAGGCCACAAAACTCAGGCGATGGACGGCTGGTTTCCCGGTTTGGGCCTCAAAACCGGGGGTTGGTCATGAAGACAGGTTTCCCGGTTTCGGCCACAAAACCGGGGGCGGAGTCCGGGAAAAGGACAAGCAGAGCGGTAGCGGCACGTGGCGGCAATCGGTGAGGTTGCATGGAGGCAACGCTACCAGTTGTGCGGGCGTGGCCGTCGGATCAGCATCTACTTCGAGGTGGTCCAGAATAAGCTTAGGGTTTAGCTGGTTCGCTCTGTAATTAAGTAGGGGTAGAGTGGGAACTAGAATTAGGATAAATAGGGGGAGACACCCACCTCCCAAACTATCTCAGTCATTTGCTATTTTCCTTCTAGGGTTTCCTGCTCTCTCACTTCCCTGCTGTAGCTACTGAGATCCGTAGAGACGGTGAACAATACCTCTGTGTATTTGCTTTTTGAGGAAACGAGACCGTAATCTCGTTGTCTCCTCGTGGGGACGAATTTCGGCTGGCAATTCGTGGTCTTGATTCGCGTTTTGAACTTGTTCCTCGCATTCTTCTTTTCTCCATGATTTTCCCGTCGATCAATCTCTCTCCATGTTGATCCGTTTGCAAAATTGTTTGAATCAACTTGTTCTTTACCGTGAGCGGATTACTTCTACCAAAGGAACTTAACTCAAACCTCACGAGCAAGTAGATCGATCGGTTTTTGTGTTTGGATCGACTTTTACTTTTTGCCTCTGATTTCTTCCGATTCACCGATTTGGAGTTAGGCTCGAGCCTAATCTCTTAGGAGTAGCTCACTAATGTGCTTGTGACCTCTGAGATCGAATCTTAGCCCTAGTGCTTTAGATTTGGAGGAGATCGGGTTGAATTGCCGAAGAACTGTGCTATTTTTGGGGGCATCGGACGCTGGTCACGGGAGCATCGGACGTTGCTGTTCATAGCATCGGACGCTCTGGTGACACGTGTCAGGTCGGGTGCTTTTAAGTGGACATCGGACGCAGGGCATCGGACGCGTCCGTTGTTCATCGGATGCTCCGGAGCCTGAGCATCGGACGCTGAGCTGTTCCTGTAACAGCGTCCGATGGTCATGCAGTAAGGTTTCAGAGAGGACCTGTTTGTATCGGACGCGTCCGTTGGGTAGGCATCGGACGCTGCCAGCGTCCGATGCAGTAACAGATTCACTGTTTCGTTCGCGGTTCGTTGGTCTGATCTCGGATTTGGTTTCCGTCTTTTGCGTTGAACTTCTTGGGTTGCGTAGTATCCCGCTGTGCTTCTAGGAAGCATCCACCCTACCTCTAGGGTCATGGATAGTAGCAAGCCCGTGTTTTTACTCTGGGGTGATTTTCTGGGACAAGGGTTATAAGTTTCTGAAAAGAAAATTTAAAGGTCCCATTCACCCCCCTCTGGTCGCCTTGCTTTTGCATTCTCAGTCCTTCAAAGACTTGGTGCCGAAGGACCAAAGCAATGGTGAAGAGCAAGTGAGGTCAAGATCGATGGACCATGGAGGCGAGAGTACGAGAACTTTCGACACATGCTGGCGAGAGCATAGAGAGTTTATTCGCTCGCTTTCAGGTGATTGTCAACAGGATGAGGGCTAACAAGGAGTTGTTGCCTTTCGACGACCATGAGAGGGCTTTGAAGCTTTTACATACTCTCGATCGGTCGATGTGGGACTCTAAGGTTCAGGCGATCATCGAATCACCTAACTATGAGACCCTCACATGCGACGAGCTCTTTAGTAAGCTCAAGTCCAGTGAGATTGATGCCATGGCGAGGGCTTCTTATGAGAATCCTTCTGGCCCGTCGATGGCTTTGCTTTCTGGCTCTTCTGCTAACCCCTCTGGAGGATTTGCACTCTCTTCACTTCTTTCTGTCACAGAGGAGCAGCTGGAGTTCATGGGGGATGACGAGTTGGCTTTGCTTCCAACTGGTTCTCGCGGTTCCACAACAATCGCATGAACCATCGCCGCGGAGGAGGACGCTCGGGATGTTTCGAGTGCGGCGACCCTGACCACTTCATTGCCAACTGTCCCAAGAAGAACAAGCAAGCATTTGGGAAGGGCGATCATGGGCATAAGTACGACTTTGGCAAGCGCAAGGAGAAGTACGTCCCCGCGAAGCACGAGCGGAAGGGCGGCTTCAACAAGGAGTACATCAAGAAGAAGTACTTGGAGAAGGCCCAGGCTGAGCAGCGTGCTTTCTTCGCTATGCTCAGTGACGTCGACGACTCGGATGACTACTCCGCTTCTTCAAGTGACGACGAGTTTGAGAAGAAGAAGAAGATCGAGGACAAGCTGAACGGCCTCTGCTTCTTCGCCGACAACGAGGGCTTCTGCACCATGGCCCTCAGTAAGGAGGTCGACAACCAGCTGGAGGACACCCCTCGGAACGACGACGACGATGACAACACCTCCCAGGTATCTCAGACCCCCGAGAAGCTTTCTGCTGAGGTCGAGAAACTTATTGCCGCCCTTCTTAGTCAAGATAAGCTGCTTACGCGTGCTGCTAGAGAGCGGAAGGAGTTTAGGCAGAAGTGGGAGGATACGGTGAAGGATCTTGAGTTTGCCAAGTCCAGCGTACTTGTCTCTGAGGAGGATGAGTGTGAGATGTGCACCAAGCACATGACTGACCTTCTCACTTTGAGAGGTAAGTATGTTGCTTTAGTTGGTGAGGTGGATGAGCTTAGACCTAGATCTTCAGTGCTTGGTGCATGCAAGTCTTGTGTAGGCTTGCAATCCGAGTTGGCAGAGAAGAATGCCAAAATTGTGTCTCTTGAGAAGGTCAGCTTGGGTAGCACTTGTGTGACTAGGTGTGCTTTTTGTGTGAGGGCTTGGAGATGGAGATAGCCAATGTGAAGCATGACAAGATGCAAACCGATGAAGAAAACACATACCTTTGGACCATCTTGTCATGGGTGTCTTGTGGTGAGCCACAGCTTGGGATGATGATTGCCCAGTTTAAGTGTGCTGTTGGAGGTCCAGGTGTAGGCTTTGCTTAGGGGATGGAGAGTGCTGCTTCTTTTGGCAAGATTGGTGAGTTTAGTGGTCTTAACCCGAGTGAGAAGCCCAACTCCACCACTACTCCCAAACTTACTAAGATCCTACCCAAAGAGCCTCTCAAGCCTAGCACCAAAGATGGAGTGTATGAGGAACCTCCGAGAGCTCCACCCAAGAAACAGACATGGGCTCCAAAACCAAACCACCTCAAGAACAAGCTAGACACCATGCCACCTATCCAAGAGGAGCTCATGCCACAAAAGGGTAAAGTGATCCATACCCACTACCGTGAGTACCAACAACCCCCTATGAGAGCGGTGAGGTACCATTGTGAGCACTGTGGAAGAGATGGACACTTGAGGGAGTTTTGCTTTCGACGCAAGAGAGAGGAGCGCCATTCAAGGAAGATGAACAATGTGGACATGTACCATCCTTTCCATGATGTACATGTGCTGAATGTTTAGAGGAGAGCTGCTAGGCCTAGAGGTCCAATGCCTCAAGGTCCTAGGCCGCAAGGAGTAAAGATGGCAACGGGGACCCGATCCCCGATTCCCCGCGGGGAATTCCCCTATTAGAAGATGGGAATGGAGTTATATTAATCCCCAAGGAGATTCATACGGTAAAATTTACGTCCCCGTCGGGGATGGCGGGGACGGGGATGGTTTTGGGGTCCCCGTCCCCGATCCCCGTTAACCCGCCCCGCTCCACTCAGCTTCAAACAATAAGACGCGACCCAGCTAGCTAGGAAGGAAAAGGCCCATCTAAAGGCCCACTACAGCTTCGGAGTATATATACTGCAAACTAACCCTAGCTCCATCCATTCATCACTCCACACCACCTGCAGCGCCGCCGTCACTTGACCTACAATCTAGCTCTCTAGCACAACATTGCCATTCCTCTGTCTCTGAGCTCATCCACACACGGCACATCAGCTGACCGCCCGCCGCTCATCGACATCCACGCGGGGACACGCCTCCACGGCCACTCGGGTGCGCCTGAGCCACCAAGCAGGCAAGCACGCTTCTGCCCGTCCTGCAGAGGACGGCCGCTAGCTCATAGTCACAAGAATTCTGGCGGCTAGCTCAGGTTGATGAGTGGGAGCGGCCGGTGTTGTACGCTCGTTGCTATCGATTGACACAAACAAGAACTCAAAGTTGCTTGGCACGGCTTCCCAAAGCTTTGACGGTGGTGAAGATGCAAGTGTTAGAGATCAGTTCCATTGATGCTCGTAGTCCTCTTCTTTCTTTATACCCATATTTTCTTTGGATTTGAGAGGAGAGAAGTGCCAATGTTTTTCGTTCTTTAAATTTTGACCTCTGAGAACCAACGTTGTTTCTTTCTTTCGATTCTGTGACATTAGAAATTAAGAATTACCATTCATTCACTCTTACCTTTCTGCTCAAATGGTGCATCGTGTTACGCAGACGGGGATCCCCGATGGGGATTAATCCCCGTGCGGGGACGGGGACGGGAAGAAAAATATACCCGCCAGTGTTCACGGGGGCGGGGACGGGGAGAAAAATTCCCCACGGGGACGGGGATGGGGAGCTACTCCCCGACGGGGAATTCCCCGTTGCCATCTTTAGCAAGGAGGACGTGCCCGACGGGAGCCTGCATTTGTGGGCTATGGACCCCGTGGCGGTGGCTTTGTTGAGCGTTTCCCCCCACCGCGTTTTGACTATCGCGATGGACGCTCTTCCCTTAGCGGACCACGCTTTCCTCAGCGTGGTGATCGCTTTCCCCGTAGGCGTGCTAGGAATGGTTTTGCTACTAACCGTTCTTTTGAACAGCCGGCCCAACACTGGTATAATTCCTATTTTACTCACCCCAGTGTTGGACCGTATGCTCACCCTATGTCTTTTTATTGATGTAGGTAAAACGATTGGAGAACGTTTGGTTGGTGGATTCCGGGTGCTCAAGGCATATGACCGGAAACGCCAAGTGGTTCTCCAGTCTTAGTCCTGTTGCCGAAAAGGAGTTTATCACCTTCAGTGACAATAGCAAAGGTAAGGTGTTGTCTCGTGGGTCTGTGCGAGTTAATGAGCACTTTGTGTTGTGTGATGTTGCTCTTGTTTCTAACTTGCATTTTAACCTTCTTTCTGTTTCGCAACTCTTTGATGATGACTATGAGATTCGTTTTAAGCCGAATCTCAGTCGTATTTTGGATCCTCAGGGCAATCTTGTGTGTTTGATTTCGCCCTTTGGGAAAGTCTTTCATGCGAATTTCTCGGAGTCGTTTGGAATCTCTCGTTGTCTTTTGGCCGGTCCTTCCTCCTCTGGTCTTTGGAAGTGGCATAGGAGACTCGGTCACCTGAGCTTCGACTTGCTTGCAAGGCTTAGTTCACTTGGCCTAATCCGAGGATTGCCCAAGCTGTTCATGGAGAAGGATCTTGTTTGCCATTCGTGTAGACATGGGAAAATGGTTGCCGCTCCCCACCATCCTGTGAACCAAGTTATGACCAACGCCCTGGAGAGCTTTTGCACATGGACCTTGTTGGTCCGGCTCGGGTGAGCTCGGTTGGGAGGAAGTGGTATGTGCTTGTTGTTGTTGATGACTTTTCGAGATATTCGTGGGTTTTCTTTTTAGCTGAGAAAACTGAGACTTTCGCTTTTGCTCGCAATCTGATTTTGCATCTTCAGAACCAGTTTCCTTTAAACTCGATGCGAGCTATTCGTAGTGATAATGGTTCCGAATTCAAGAATTCGGATTTTGAGAAGTTTTGTAACTCCTTGGGTTTAGAGCATCAGTTTTATTCCCCCTACACACCGCCACAGAATGGTGTTGTAGAGAGGAAGAATCGGACCCTTGTAGAGATGGCCAGGACGATGCTCGATGAGCATAGGACTCCTAGGCGATATTGGGCCGAAGCTATGAACACTGCATGCTATATTTCCAATCGCATATTTCTCTGAGTTTTCTTGAAAAAGACTTCTTATGAGTTGCGTTTTGGAAAACAACCCAACGTGAGTTATTTTAGAGTTTTTGGTTGCCACTGTTTTATACTCAAAAAGGGCAACTTGGACAAGTTTGAGTCTCGTTCTTCTGACGGTGTATTTTTGGGTTATGGCACTCATACTCGTGCATATCGTGTACTTAACCTTGATACTAACCGAGTCATGGAGACATCCGATGTCACCTTCGACGAGACTGTGCTTTGTCCTTCTTCTAGTTTTGAGCATGCAGGTGATCATGAGGTTGGCGAACCTCTTTTTGATGATGAGGAAGAAGGTGTTGAAGGGATTGATGATCCAACACTTCCTCCACCTACTATGCCGATTGGGTCGACTTCGACCACGACTGCACGTGGCCCCGACCCTTCTTCTTCTACTACATGGGGACCGTGTGATCCACCACCTCGGGCTGTACCGCTTGTACCCGAGGAGGCACCAGCTACTGTTGAGGGGGAGATTACTTCAGCAAGGGAGGCGCCACGACACATTCAACGCCAACACCCTCCTCAACAGTTGATCGGCGACATCCACGAACGCGTCACTCGGTCTAGGTCACAACAAATCTCTCACTTTGCTCATTCTGCATTTGTTGCTGATTTTGAACCCTGAGATGTTGGACATGCTTTATCTGATCCTGATTGGGTTAATGCCATGCATGAGGAGTTAGAAAATTTTGAAAGAAATCGGGTTTGGGTTTTGATTCCACCTCCTCCTGAGTGTCACCCTATTGGTACAAAATGGGTTTTCAAAAACAAACAAGGAGAGGATGGCCACATTGTTAGAAACAAGGCCAGACTTGTAGCCCAGGGGTATAGTCAGAAGGAGGGGATAGACTATGAGAAGACTTTTGCTCCTGTAGCTCGTTTGGAGGCAATTAGGATACTCTTGGCTTTTGCTGCTGTTGATGGTCCTTAAACACCTGTTTTACCATCAACATTTGACCCTAAAGTCCACCAAAAAGGCATGAAATGTAGTCAAATAGGTCTCAAACTAACCAAATTCCACATGTCCATAGAATTTTATTTGAATGCAGGATTTGAACCAAATTTGGACATATGGACCCACCAGAGGCCAAGCCCACTCAGCAGGGCCCAAATGGGCCTAAGGGCGGTGGCGCCCGCCACCTCTAAGTGGCGCCCACCACTTGGGTTGGCCCAAGTTCCACTCCCTGCCACGTCATCGATCCGTGTGACCTCCCCAAGGCCAAATCTTGGCCCTTGGTCACTAGGTCAGTGGCATCGAACGGCTCAGGAAGGAGTGGCGTGGATCAAGGCCGAATGGCGGTTGCTAGGACATGTAACCGACCTCCAAACCGCATTTGACAACCACCTGGAGGCCGTAGGATCAAAGCCGGTGCATCCAACGGCCAGGGGACTGGCGGCCGCCAGTAGGGGGTGGCGCCCGCCACCTGACCTAACCCTAGGTCGGTTGGCTAGCTCTATCTTTAGTGAAGCTAAGAACTACCAACAAGCATTTCTGGGGCCGTTGCCGGGGAAGGCAATCGGTGTGTCGGTTGAGTCCGTGTCGAATTTATCTTCGCTTAAGCTCCCGCTTAGCGAATCCCATCTTACCTCATTCTTTCTTTCCTTAGTTCTTCTTATCTTTTTCCTTCATCCTCTTCAACTTCTTTCTTTCTTATCTCGTTCTAATCTTCACGATGGCCAATAAGACCAATCGTGAGTTTTCTGCTCCTTCTGCCGCTAATGTAGCAATAGGACCCGACGTGATCGATGCCAACCTCAATTTTGAGTTGAAACCGGCTCTGATCACGATGGTCCAAGCTAGCCCGTTCTGTGGCAAGGCTCATGAGGATGCCAATGCTCACCTCCAACAATTCTTGGAGATTTGCGGCACCTTCACCATTAAGGGGATAACCCAAGAAGCCATCCGTCTTCGTCTCTTTCCTTTCTCTTTGATAGGAAAAGCGAAGCAATGGTTCTATACTGATCGCAACGCTGTAGACACATGGGACAAGTGTTCCAATGCTTTTCTCGCCAAATTCTTTCCTATGGGCAAGACGAATGCTCTTCGCAACAAAATCTCCAGCTTTACGCAACAAGCCGAGGAATCTATTCCCGAGGCTTGGGAGAGGTTACAAGAGTATGTTCGCTGCTTGTCCGCACCATGGTATGGAGGACTGGCTATTGATCCAGAACTTCTACCATGGCCTAACCCCTCTCTCTAGAAGCCATTTGGATGCCGCCGCCGGTGGTGCATTCTTTTCTCTGAATGTTGCAGAGGCTCTCATAGAGAAGATGGTGTCGAACCAAGGATGGAATGACGAGAGACTGCAGCCCCGTAAGCGAGGTATGCATTCCCTTAAGGAGGCCGACATGATCGTGGCCAAGATGGACCTGCTGGCAAAGAAGCTGGACAGCTGTGAGAAGATGAACCAACAAGAGATTTCCCCCGCTCAAGGGTCAATAGAATCAAGGATGGAATCAGCCTGCAAACTCTCAAGGTAACAATTCATTCCCCCGCTCTAATTTTCATAATTCTGATAGTCTCTCATTCCTAAAAAACTTAGTTTACTCACAAGGTAGAACTACTGATTTCTTGAATAAGAAATTAATGGCGAATGATAAAGCCCTTGAGAATATAAATGCTAAATTAGAAGATTTCTCATCTGCTGTGAAAAATCAACTTAGCTTTAATAAGATGTTAGAAACCCAATTAGCTCAACTTGCTGCTATCATACCATCTTTTGAAACTGGAAAAATTCCTGCTAAACCTGACATGGAAACTGCAAATATGGTTGAAATAAAATATTTTAACTATTATGAAGATCAAACCATGACTGTTAAAAAGGGTGATCCTGGTAGTCCCATAATTAGATGCTCAATCTTTGGTGAAGTCTTTAAAAATGCCATGTGTGATTTAGGATCGAGTGTGAACATTTTATCTAAAGATTTCTATGAAAACTCGTTCTTTCCACCCATGTCATCCACATTTGCCTATGTTGTGCTAGCCGATCAATCCACTTGCTATGTAGAAGGAATAGTTAATGACTTACCTGTTCATATTAGAGGTTCATATGTTCCTGCTGATTTCATAATACTAGATATGGGAAATAGGAAAGATGTGCCTCTAATCTTAGGTAGACCCTTCTTGAACACTGTTGATGCCTGCATATATGTGGGAAGTGGTAAAATTCAAATGACATTAGGAGGGAGGAAGGAAATATTCTCTTTTTCCCGTGGTCCCGCATATGCCGCTAACATGCAGGAAGCAGAACCCGTTCGTACCAAGAAGAGGCGCCCAAGAACAGGGTGGAGTAGAAAGAGAGAACCACCTCCTCCTAAGTTGTGTGATTCACATAACAAGGGAGAGGTGCCAGAAGAAGAAGAACCCGATGGAGTACTGAGAGAAGAAGTGCCCAAGGAAGAAGAAGACCCACCGGATAAGGATGAAATTCCATGGACCTAAGGTATGGTTTTACTTTTAATTTTTCCCTTCAATTTTCCCTTTTTCGAATAAATAACATATGTCATGCATGTAACTAAAAAAAATATCACCAGTTATCATTAGTTATATGCATAGGAATATGTTAACTTAATTAGAATAATAAAATATCATAATAGGATAGTTTCCCTTTTCACAACATTAGATAGTTTCCCTTTTCACAACATTAGATAGTTTCCCTTTTAATAAAATGAGAACAAGAGCTCCGACTGAGAAGAAGAAGATCTTTCACCAAGCAAGAAGCCAGCTTGGGGGAGACTCCCGCTCCGATAAGGTATGTCTCAAGCCTACACTTTACATTCAGTTCCTAAATTATATATCTTTTGAATGTCACATGCTTGCCTAAATAACCACTCTATGAATAAAATTGATAAAATCTGCTTAAATAAGTTGAAACTTGAATAAGATTTGAAATATGTCATGCAAATGCTATTGTTATGGTTTGAATGACTGGTCTTATCTAAGTTGTAGCTTTTGTGGGTTGCACATGCTTTAACTGAAATCATGCTTAGTGAGTAAAGTTAGTAAGAAATGGAGTAATTCTCTAAACTTGCTAAGGTGAAATTAGGACCTAATCTGGAGGGTTTCTTTTAAAAATTATGAAAACCTTGCTAAAAGTTCCTCCTAGATTTTATCCCATCCCATCACCAGCCAAATATTTGTTAGTCATTAGTCAAAACCACAAAGAGCTTTGTTTGTGTTGAGCTTTGTTAGACCTCATAGATCTTAGTAGAGAAGCTTATCATATCTTTTGAATCAAGATTCACACACACCCACCATAAATTGCCTACTCTCCACTTTGGAAGTTTGCAACCACCAAATAAATTGCTTATTCTCTACACTGGAGATATGCAATACCCTGCCAAACATCCCATTGCTAGCCTTATGCTATTCCTACACTGGGAATAAGCATTTCTCTCCCTTTCCCTACTCATTTCAAAAATCCTTTCCTATAGATAACCTGGGGAAATCTAGAGCTTAAAAAAAAGAGAGAGAGAAAAATGAGCAAAGTAGCTCAAGAAAGGACTATGTCCTGAAAAAAAAAGAGAGAAAGTGAGCAAAGTAGCTCAAGAGAGGACTATGTCCTAAGAAAATGTGAGGACATATCTTTTGTCTACTCACTATGTATCCAAAAAAAAGAGAGAGAGTTATCATTAGCTCTAGACCCCCAGAAATTAACTAGGAAGGATTATGAAATATCTCTCTATACACTTCCACATAACCACACATGCACATCTTGATCAATTTTTATGATTTGCTACTCCTTATGATCTGAGTGTCTAGCTTAGCAATAAACATCAGGCAATTTGCTCATGGTTCTTAGCCTACCTATAACTCCACATATCATTCTTTAGAAATAGGAGAGGATACATTTTGGCCTAAGTGAGGATTTAAACACCATTGAGTGATTGAGTGAATCTTGGAGGACTTAAGCAAGTTGTTATCTTTTGAAAACTTTGAAAAAACCTCCAGACAAAATCCTAGTTAAACCTAAGCAAGATAAAAGTTTCTTATCTACTACTTTATTTCACTCTTGCATGTTTGAAGTGAAAAGCTATAAGCCCCACATTGCTATGATTAATGATATATGCTAAGTTATTTCTCACTATACAATATGCACTTGCATACATCTTAAGTTGCTATCTATTTCATGCTCAATGCTTAAACCGCATTGTTGCTCGAGGACGAGCAACAGGTTAGCTTGGGGGAGCTTCTTGATGGTCCTTAAACACCTGTTTTACCATCAACATTTGACCCTAAAGTCCACCAAAAAGGCATGAAATGTAGTCAAATAGGTCTCAAACTAACCAAATTCCACATGTCCATAGAATTTTATTTGAATGCAGGATTTGAACCAAATTTGGACATATGGACCCACCAGAGGCCAAGCCCACTCAGCAGGGCCCAAATGGGCCTAAGGGGGGTGGCGCCCGCCACCTCTAAGTGGCGCCCGCCACCTCTAAGTGGCGCCCGCCACTTGGGTTGGCCCAGGTTCCACTCCCTGCCACGTCATCGATCCGTGTGACCTCCCCAAGGCCAAATCTTGGCCCTTGGTCACTAGGTCAGTGGCATCAGACGGCTCAGGAAGGAGTGGCGTGGATCAAGGCCGAACAATGGCGGTTGCTAGGACATGCCAACCGACCTCCAAACCGCCTTGGAAACACCTGGAGGCGTAGGATCAAAAGCCGGTGCATCCAACGGCCAGGGGACTGGCGGGCCGCCAGTAGGGGGTGGCGCCCGCCACCTGACCTAACCCTAGGTCAGTTGGCTGCCCCCTATAAGTACCCCCCTCACTCCTCAAGACTATATACCCCCCGGGAGGCACCACTTCATTTGTACCACCACAACACAAGAGAAGCAAAGCAAGTAGAAGCAGCAAGTGAGAGCTTAGGGTTTTAGCTAAGCTTAGGCAAGTAGGTAGCTAGTAGAGCAAGGCATCTTTGCCCTCGCGGTGTTAGCGTGCTCAAGCCTGCTCAAGAGTAGAGTAGAGGCGTGGAGTGATCGGTTCTGGAGCTGGGAAGAGTCTTCCTTCATCTCCAGTTCAGGTTTTGCTCTTGTATCTCAAGCACTTTACTATATTCTAGTTCATCATTTCAAGTATTACTTTATTCTACTTATCAGTATTGAGTGGTATACTTGATTGATTGCTTGAGTGCCTAGCTATCCTACAGTTTAATTCACTTAGCCATAGTAGTTAATCTCTAGTGTGCTTAGTGACTGATCTTTGCCAATAGGTTGCTTAGTTAGTTTAGTGTTTATCTTATTAAGTCAAGTATTTGCTCTGACGTCCGCAAGGGTGTCTCTATTCAAAGCTAAGGTAGAGATAGTTAGAATATAATTAAGCGTGGTGCTTAGTTATAGACTTACCTTCAGATACGGCTGGACCCCCGGATAGCTGTGGTAGCAAAGCAGGTGGTGACAGCCCTGTGCGCCTTGAATTCCACCACGTAGTTGGCCCAGTTTAACAGTAAGGCTCGTTGTGCTAGCGTTCAACCTAAGTAAGTGGTAAAGGCTAGTAGTACGCTCGATACTTGACAAGATAGGAATAAAAACTATACTCAACTTAGTTGCTATTGTCTTTTGCCTGCCTTGCTTCGTAACTATCTTGCTTCGTAGTTATCTTGCTCTGTGGTTACTAGGAGTAGTTAGTAGATAGTAGTTAGTAATTAGTTAGTATCCTATTCACTTTATCTACCTATCCATCCACCTTATCTTAGCCATCCATTTCATCCTTACCTATCCACCCATATATTCTTTCTAGCCTTTCATCCCCTCTCTTCCCTTCTTTCCTTTTCCTTTTCTCTTTTCTTCGACTCTCATCCCCTCCTTGACTCGACTCATACACCACCCTAGCCTTCCCTTGGGATCAAATAAATCGACACCTGGTATCCCAGGCGAAGTGCTACTACGATAGTTCTGTGCGCTTGCAGAATCTCCTCCTAGTAGATTGCAATCTCTCTAGCTAGCTCCTACTAGTGTCAGGATTGACAACCCCGCTTGGCATTAGTAGATAGCTGCTTTAGCTCCACTCCTTTAGGTATAGTGACCGGTCTTGCTTCAAGCATTTCTGACGCCGTTGCCGGGGATAGACTCCATAAGTCTACTCCTAGTAACAACGTTAGCAGTGCCAACAAGCATTTTCTGGGCCGTTACCGGGGATAGTTGCCTAGCTCTATCTTTAGTGAAGCTAAGAACTACCAACAGCTGCATCCAAAGGATTTAAACTTTTTCAAATGGATGTCAAGAGTGCCTTCTTAAACGGCTACATAGAATAAGAGGGTGTATGTGAAACAAACCCCCGGTTTTGAAAATCCCGAGTTTCCAAACCATGTTTTTAAACTTCACAAAGCTTTATATGGTTTTGAAACAAGCCCATTGAAAACTTTTCTGCTAGCTAAGGGTTTTAAAATGGGATGTGTTGATAAAACGATCTTTCTCCTCAAGCAAGGCATGAATGGTCAATCTCTGTCCTTGACAGTGATGATACTTTTTCTTGGTTCTCTCATGTTGAAGTTTGATGACATCATTTTTGGTGGTTCTTCTCACGCTGTGGTTGCCACGTTTGCAGATCTTATGAGTAGGGAGTTGAGATGAGCATGACGGGGAGTTGACATTCTTTCTCGGGTTGCAAATTAAGCATCCCGAGAGGGGACGGTTGTGCACTAGGGCAAGTACACCAGGACATCCTGAAGAAGTTCGATATGGTTGAGGCCAAGCCTCTTCCAACACCCATGTCGACCACGACAGCCCTGGATGCGGACAAAGGATGGAGAAGCTGTGGACCAGAAGGAGTACCGAAGCATGATCGGGTCACTGCTATACCTGACGGCGACACGCCCGGACATCCAGTTCACGGTGTGTCTTTGCGCGTTATTTCAGTCGTCGCCGCGCACCTCTCACCGTCTGGCGGTCAAGCGCATTATGAGGTACTTATGCTTCACACCTGAGTTTGGGATTTGGTATTCTGCTTCCTCCATCCTCTCCCTTTGCGGTTACTCGGATGCTGATTTTGCTAGTTGCCGACTTGATCGCAAGTCCACTTCTGGGACTTGTTAGTTTATTGGTTCTTCTCTTGTATCTTGGTCTTCTCGCAAGCAGTCTAGCGTCGCCCAGTCTACCACAGAGGCTGAGTATGTTGCTGCGGCTAGCTGCTATTCTCAATTGCTTTGGATGATGGCCACTTTGCGTGATTTTGGTTGAGCTTTTCTCGAGTGTCTTTCTATGTGACAGCACGAGTGCGATTAGCGTTGCTAAGAACCCAGTGCTGCATTCTAAGACCAAACACATTGATGTGCGCTTTCATTTCTTGCGAGACCACTATGAGAAGGGTGATATCGACCTTCGCCATGTCGATACTCATCATCAGTTGGCAGATACTTTTACCAAGCCTTTGGACCAATAAACTTTGCTAAGTTGAGAGGCGAGCTTGGTGTGGTTTCCCCTTTTAGATGGGGAAACATTTTGTTATTATAACATAGACTGACTCTTTTTCTTTCGTTTTGTTTTCAATTCTGATAAGTTAAGTCTTTGCATTTCATCATGCATCTTTACTATCTGAGCTTCATGTATATAATCTTTAGAATGTGATTATGCTCTATCTAGTATGCTCTGATGCTATATTGATGGTACTTGTAGCTTATGCTCTTTCTGATCACTAATACATATTGTGAGTTGAGCTATTTCTGAATGGGAACTTGCTTAATGAACATAAAACTTGAAATTGTTCACCATTGAGATATGCAACTAGCATGTGTAGAATGTGTTGAATTCACTTGTGCTTTTCATATATGCTAGGTTGCTATGTCTCTAGTTTTGAGTCATTCACTTGCTTGGTATGTTCATAATCTGTCATAAAATTGAACCAAGTTAAATGAATTGGAAAGATCGAGATGGGATTGCTTGTCAACACAACACGGTATCGAGACTGTTTCTCACCGCACTTTGAGTTAAACTTGAGCCGTGTAGTGTATGACCAAAACCGACGCTTTAAGCTTCTGATTGCTTCTGTATAGGCTTAGCTCGGTTGAAAAGTTAGGCAATGACAATCCTTCAACCTCTCGCAATCACATGCTGAATTTGAACTTGTGTAATTCACGCTGCAACTCCGATTAAAATCTAAAATCACAAGTATATGTTTCATTTTGCAGCATGATGATTGAACTTTGCTAGGGGTAGTTCACCTTGTATACATGTTTAGCACTTGTTTAACTTCCCGTCTATACATGTTTAGTGCTATTTTGATGGTGAATACCTTTTGGGCCCAAAACTGCTCACTTTGCTCAATGTTCATATTTCGTATTTGGTGATCAGCTTGAGCCTTTGCTGGCATGTATGCTATTATTGAGTCATGGAGTTATACTTTGCAGAGCATCTTTTTATTCTATTGACTATATTCCTGAAGCTGCTAACTTGCATTTTGACTCATATGCATTTGAAAGGAAGAATTCTGCTTGATAGTGCATTATCAACTAAGGGGGAGAAAATTGACAAATCATGTCCTAGTTGTGTGCACTATTAGAGGGGGAGTCTGCTGAGTTTGCTCGTTTGATGAAGGTTTTTCGATTGGTTTGGAGCAATTTATGCTAGTTGTGTTGAGCCTTTGTGTCTATCTTGAGGGACTAGTATTTTTGCTTTGTGAATGTGATCCTCAATTGGTTTCGAGCTTTTCTGCTTTTCAGTGGCATCGAGCTTTCTCGCTAGCGTGTTGAGCCTGTTCTACCTCTTCTTGAGGGCTAGCTTTGCATTGCTTTGCTTGGTTGCGTCGAGCCGTTGCCCATGTCTTTGGGGACCAAGTTGTCTTGCTCTTTCCATTGACCTTCTTCAGCTTTGCTATGCTTTTGGGTCATTTGGTCGAGTTCTCTCTCTCTTCTTCTTTCTTCTTCTACTTCATTGTGATTTGTGTTGGTAGTTGACAATGCACTCATCAAGGAGGAGATTGCGGATACATGGGTGTATGTCGAGTCTCGAGTGATGAATGATGTCAACGGGTTTGATGCGCATGTGCTTTGGCTTGTGTTGTGCAGGTGCGAGCACGGATACAGTGATCGAACGCAGGTGAAGGTCAAGTAGAGACGTGTCGTGCCGACGGACCGCGGAGCGGTGAAGGGCGGACGTGAGGCTGGCTGAGGGACGGGCGGTGGCCTGAGGATCAGCTATGGTGGCTGACAGCCTGGGACAGCGACGAGCGGAGACTTGCGGGGCACAGTGTTGCTCGGGTCGAGGCTGTGTGGCGGAACCGTCCTGATTATAAGAGCTCAAGTATTATCTTAGCAAATTCGTCTGACTCAACTGATACTTGAACCCATATAACCCCGGTAGTCCGGAAATCTCGAAGGATTTCTAACACACCACATCATACAGGATCGCATCGTTCAAGGATTTCATTCGTAAAGATACATCATAGCGAAAACGAAACCGAATTTAAAAATCAGAGTGCGAATTTAAAACGGAGTTATTACAATACTGAATTTAAAAGTGCGGAAGCTGAATTAGATTGAAACACGACCACTACACATGTGGTCCAAATAAAACGTGTTTCATAAAACCCACTCAACACGACTCACTCCTCCTTTTTAAGATAATGTGCCACCAACAGTCCCAGACCAGCAAAAGAAAAAGGGAAGCTTCTGGACGACCCTGCCCTGGGCCTACTCCTCATCACCTTCCACTGGGTAGAGGCAGTGCTTACAATAGCCGAAGTAGACCTGGCCATCTGCAACAACGGGATAAACCCTGAGTACGGGAATAGTACTACAGCTAGACTTACCCGTCCAACTGAAAATAAAGACTCCAAGGTTATGCAAGGCTTTTGAGGTGGATCTGGGATCTTTCAGTTGCGAAAAGCTCAGATTCAGATAAGGGGTAATTAATGATAAAGATGAGCTGCCATTTTTTACACCTATTCCTTAACTCTAGGTTTTTCACCTGTACTAGAGCACTCACTTGAATCTATCAATCAATAATAACCATATCCAGTTGACTTATCCACATTAATTGAACCTTAAAACATCACATGGAGTTGTATCGTGGTGAAGCTCGCCATAGTTTCCCACTAACCGGGGGAGACGGCGACTCGAATCGAATTCCAAACCAGCTGGTGAAAGACCTTTAATACCAGCCCACACTTTCCCCGTCGGGTCCATGCATTGGCAACCGCTCGATGCTTGTTCGTGGTGGTAATCGTCGCGGCTCACAGCACGGACCGCCCAATTGGAACCTGGCAATGGCCTCCAGCGGCAGATCGCAATTTCCATACTAGAGGACACGACACGGGTTGAGACCGGCCCGAACAGCTTCTAACCGGCTTTGGGGTCGATGATTACGCACCGACATATCCCTAAGTAAAGGGCGCGTTCAAAAATGAACGAGGGCCAACATCGATACAAACCTACACGATCCAACGGACGGACTGCCCCAAGTTTCCAAACTTGTGCCTTGCCTTCCAGTTGACCGTATTTCACTACAACTCAGGTTCTTTTCCACGATAGCAAATATAGCCAACCGTGATCCGGTAAATACCCACCAGGGGTATTACGGAAACATCCTTAACTACTACTTTTATTAAGCAGACTAAGCAATTCTACATTATAAATAAATAACAGGATAACAAGGTAGGTATAAACAATAATCAAGGGATGGTAATGCAGCAAGTAGGATTCATCAACTCCTAACCTAATGCATCACAATATAAAAGACTCAAGTAATTTAATTATAAAAACTGGGAGACTTAGAATGCTCCGGGGCTTGCCTTGGGTGAAGACCGAGGCCTCGTGGGAGGGGCACTCGGGCAAGTTAGTGTCGCTGGCGGGGTCGACCTCCTCGGCTTGCTGAAGCTCCGGAATCTGCTGCTCGGCGTTTGCTTCTGGCTCCTGCTCGGGCTCCGGAGGGGTCGATCCTATTGCATGCGACGATAATAAATATTTGCAATGCGGGTGCAAGATGTGTGGTATGAGAAGAGCATTTCTTGCAACCAACAAAACCAACTTGTTGAACCACTTTTGACATTGAGGTAATACTTATTTAATTCATGAAACAAAATCCTTTTATTCACCTATTTCTTATTTAATAATTCAAAGAAAACTTAGGTTGAATTGCAAGTGCACTTTTCTGGATTCAAAAAATCCACAAAAATTCCAGAAGGCAAACAACAGTTGCTGGACTCCACTGAACAAATTTCAGCCAAAAATAAAATACAAACTGCAGATATAAAAATGACAAGCAAACTGCCCACAAAGGTGCTTTGAACTAGCTCCTCATTCAAACAGTGTCAAACAGCAATTTCATAATTTTCCGGCTTCTTCTACTCATACACATCCTACTGTAGAGAACTTGTGGCAAGAGCATAAACATACAAGCTTAACACAAAAAAAAACAATCTATTGCAATATAAACCATTTGAACTACAACCCTACTGTAAAGGGTGCAAAACTCTATTTCATATTTTTCCCAGATTCTACTTCACATTTTATGCTTATCAAGAAAGTTCCATGAACAGAAACATTATATTATTTCTTACATGAATTTCCAAAGGAAAACACAGAAAAGCACATTTGTAAAGCAACTTCAGATTTTCCATACAACAGCTCATGCTTGAATTTTTCCTTAGCTTGGACATGGCACTCAGAGACTACACCATTTTTCCATATTTTATTTTGACATATAAACACCTTAACATTTATTCTAAGAATCAGCCAAAAAGGTCTTTTAATCATAACAGTAACTTTTTCTACATAAACAGTGCATCATATATTTTTTTACAGGTGCAAAACATTATAATAAACCTTCACAAATTTTCCAGGAATTATCTCAACCAGAAAACATATATAACCATTTATCTAAACAAAAGCTCATAAACTGAATTAAATAAAACAGTAAAATAAACTTCTACCAAAATACTTTCATATTTTTCCATGATAGATCTACTCATAAGCAAGCTAGCAAAACTGAAAGTACTCCATTTGGATTTGTAAAACGTGCTACACAAAAATAACAAGCATCTCTGGAAAATAAAACCCTAAAAGAAAAACATTTGAAGTCTCCCGGCTGGCCTGCGTGCACCCGGTCCATGGACCAACGAGAGACTGACGCGCGGGGTCCACGGGTCAATGGGACCCACCCGTCAGAGAGAGGAAACAGGGGAGAAATGTTGACCGGCGAAAGCTCGTCGACGGTGAGGTCGCCGGCGGTGAGGCTAGGCTCGATAGATTCGGCTCGACGAGGCGCATCCAGCGGTGGGGTCGGCTTGGCCAGAGGGTGACCAAAGCGTGCCGGCGGCGAGCGGTGGCGGACGACGGAGGCGGCGACACACGGCTACGCCGTTTCCGGCGGTCGCCGGTGAAATCGAGGCTGGCATAGGCTTACTCGAGCCCTAGGAGGCTATCGGAGGGCTCGGCTTGGTTCGGGAAGCTCCGAGAAGCTTGGCCACGCGAGCGGCCATGGCGGATGGTGGCGGGGCTCGGCGAGGCCGTGTCCGGCGGTCGCCGTGAAATCGGGAGATGCACTAGCTCGAGTGAACCCTAGGGAGCAAGACTACGGGGTGGTTGGCTTGATTGGCTCCAGGGAAGCTTGACCTCGTGCATGGCCGCGGCGGACGGCCATGGCGCTCGGCCGGGGAAGAAAAGGTGGGAGAGAGCGGTAGCGTTGAAGCTAGGTGGTGTTCTCACCTTGCCTTGGCTTGGTGATGCCTGACGGCGAAGGAGGGAGACGCTGGAGGTCGTGTCGGGGAGGAGCGACGTTGCGGCTCGGCGGTGGCGACTGGCGGACCGAAGGAGGCGCTTCGTCCTCCGGCGGCGTTGGGGCTCGGTCGGGGATGGCGACGTGCACACGGCGTGTGCGGGGCGAAGGCGGAGCGGTGGCCGAGGTTAATCGGCCGGAGGTGGACGGTGAGGGTCGGAACGGCGGGGTGCGGGTGGTGGTGTCGAGCGGCGGCGAGCAGCGAGGTGCTCGGCGCGTTCGCGGAAGAGAGAGAGCGGGCTGGCGAGAGCGAGGGGGGCGCGAGTGAGGAGTGAAAGAGAGAGGAGTGCGGGCGCGCGGGGTTTTGGTCGTCGGAGCGGCGAACGGCCGGTCGTGGCGGGGGCCACGGCGTGGCGTGCGGCGGGCGACGGCGCGGCGAGCGAGGGTGGCGCGGCAGGCGAGGCGAGCGCGGAGTGGGCGAAGGAGATAGCTTGCGTGCTCGGGCGGAGAGGATCGCGCGGGCGATAGGGCGAGCGGATACGGCGCAGGGTTCGGGTGCCACGCGGCAGGGGCGGCCGGCGTACGGCGCGGCCGCCGCGTCGGCGGCGAGCGGCGCGGCGAGCGCGCGCGGCGCGCGCGCGGGCGAGCGGGCTGCTGGGCCGAAAGGCCGAATGGGCCGAAAGTGGGGCGCGGGAGAAATCGTTTTCCTTTTTTTTTCTTTTTCCAAATTCTTTTCAAACTTTGACCATTCAAAACAGTTTCAAAAACTCCAAACTAGGTTTTGACCCAAATATAAAAGTTGCTCAAAATAATTTTCTCTACAACTTTCATATAAGACACTTTTTCTGAAAACCATTTTTGTAACCTCTGCATAAATAAAGCCAATTTTAAAGCATAAAACATTTTTGTTTCACTCATTTTTGTTTGACAAACTATCTTGAACCAAGTCAAAACTCCAACATGAAAAGCACTCTACTCAATGTTCTCTATTTTATAAAACTCTTTGCCAAAAAGAAATCCACTTAGATCATCAAGTCCAATAGAAATCCAAATCCAAATAAATAAACAAAAGGCAAAAAGCACTCATATGCACATGAAATGATGCAATGCATTGCTTATGCTTTCTTAGTATCTAATTGCAGTGCCTAATGCAGTGCTTGACACTAGGGTGTCACAGCCCTTCCCCCTTAAAGAAATCTCGTCCCGAGATTTGAGTTACGTACCGGTCTTTATAAAACGGGGTAATTTATGCGTAAGTACTCCTCTGTTTCCCAAGTCGCATCGTTGGGTCCGTGATTGCTCCAGAGAATCTTGTAAGTCTTCACTGTTTGGTTACGAGTCTCTCGGGTCTTGGTGTCCAAAATCTCCTTGGGCTGCTCGTAGTACTCCAGATCCGATCTGATGGGGACGTCTGGAATCCGACTTTTTCTTGTTCTGGAACTCGAAGACACTTCTTTAACTGTGATACGTGGAACACTGGGAAAACTGTGCTCATTTCTGGGGGTAACTGTACTTCGTATGCCACTTGTCCTTTCTTTGCTATGATCCGGTAAGGTCCCACATATCGAGGTGCTAGCTTCTTCTTAATTCCAAAACGTTGGACCTTTCTCATGGGTGAGACCTTAAGATACACATAGTCTCCTACTTGAAATTCCAAGGGTCTTCTTCGTGTGTCAGCATAACTCTTCTGTCGGGATTGTGCTACTTTGATATGTTGTTGTACTGTTTGGACAATCTTTTCCGCATCCTTCACGTAATCTGACCCATAGAATCCTCGATCTCCTGATTCAACCCAATTTACTGGGGTTCTGCATCTTCGTCCATATAAAACTTCAAACGGTGCCATCTTTATACTTTCTTGGTAGCTGTTGTTATATGAAAACTCGGCAAGGGGTAACCACTTCTCCCACGACTCTCCTGAAGATAAGACACAAGCTCTCAGGATATCTTCCAAAATCTGATTTACTCTCTCGGTTTGTCCTGCAGTCTGGGGGTGATAGGCGGAACTTCTTACCAATTTAGTTCCTAGTTCCTTGTGCAACTGTTCCCAAAAACGCGCTACGAACTGGGGTCCTCTATCAGAAACAATCCTTTTTGGAACTCCATGCAATCTCAAGATATTCTGAATGTACAGGTCTGCATACTGATGAGGGCGGTGTGTAGTCTTAACGGGTATGAAGTGAGCCACTTTAGATAACCGATCCACGATAACCCAGATAGAATCATTTCCTTTTTGAGTAGTGGGAAGGCCGGTGATGAAATCCATACTGATTTCTTCCCATTTCCACTCTGGGATTGATAACGGTTGTAACAGTCCTGCAGGTCTCAGGTGTATAGCTTTTATCCTGCAGCAAGTATCACACCTTGCAACATAAGCTGCAACTTCTTTCCTCATCTTTGACCACCAATACCTTGTTCTCAAATCCTGGTACATCTTACTGCTTCCGGGGTGAATGGATAACTTTGAATTGTGAGCTTCACTCAGAATTCTTTCTTTCAGCTCTGTGTCCTTAGGAACAACCAACCTCTGATTATACCATAGAATTCCCTGCTCATCTGTGCGGAAGTTCAAAGAACTACTGGTTTCCAACCTCTTCTTAATCTGACAGATCTCTTCATCGGTCTTTGTCTCTCGATGATGTCACTTTCTAAGGTGCACTGAAGAGTGATGTTGTTCACATAACGGGGTGCATAAGGTTAAATCCATCTTCCAAAAGTGGTTGTAGGGAGTTGCAATGAGTCTTGCGACTCAAGGCATCGGCTACAACGTTTGCTTTTCCGGGGGGTAATGCACTTCAAGGTTGTAATCCTTAATTAACTCTAGCCATCTTCTCTGCCTCATGTTCAACTCTGGCTGGGTGAAGATATATTTCAGACTTTTATGATCCGTGTACACATGACATAGGTTTCCCATAAGATAATGCCTCCAAATCTTGAGCGCATGCACGACGGCTGCTAGTTCCAAATCATGAGTGGGGTAATTCTCTTCGTGCGGTCTCAACTGGCGAGAAGCATAGGCGATAACTCTTCCATTCTGCATGAGTACACATCCGAGTCCAACCTTGGATGCGTCACAAAACACATCAAAAGGTTCCTCTAAGTTTGGCTGAGCCAAAACAGGCGCGAAGTCAACAACGTTCGCAGGGTGCGAAAAGCTGTTTCACACTCTGGAGTCCATTCGAACTTCTTGTTTTTCTGCGTTAAACGAGTCATAGGCTTGGCTATTCTCGAAAAATCCGGAATAAACCGACGGTAGTATCCTGCCAAACCCAAAAAGCTGCGAACCTCAAAAACACTCGTGGGTGCTTCCCAATCCATAACCTCTTGTACTTTAGAAGGGTCTACAGAGATCCCTTCCTCTGAAAGGACATGACCAAGGAAAGGTACCTTCTTCAACCAAAACTCACACTTGCTGAACTTAGCATACAACTTGTGCTCTCTAAGCCGGTTAGAACGACTCGTAGATGCTCAGCATGATCCTTCTCATTTTCAGAATATACCAAGATATCATCGATGACACTACAACAAACTTATCCAACTCTGGCATGAAGACCGAATTCATCAGGTACATGAAATGTGCCGGTGCATTGGTCAATCCAAAAGACATAACTAAATACTCATAGAGTCCGTATCTGGTAGAGAAAGCCGTTTTTGGCACATCTTCTCTTCTGATCTTAATCTGATGGTATCCTGACCTCAGGTCGATCTTGGAGAACACTTTTGCTTTTGACAACTGATCAAACAAGACATCGATTCGGGGTAAGGGATATTTGTTCTTTATAGTTACTGCATTAAGCGGTCTGTAGTCCACGCACATCCTCAAAGTTTTATCCTTCTTCTTCACAAAGATAGCGGGACATCCCCAAGGTGACGAACTAGGGCGTATCAAACCCTTATCCAAAAGCTCTTGCAACTGAATCTTGAGCTCTGCTAACTCTTTAGCGTGCATTCTATACGGTCTCCGAGATATGGGTGCTGTTCCAGGGATTAACTCTATAGCAAACTCCACATCCCTATCTGGCGGTAGTCCAGGCAACTCATCAGGAAAAACATCTGGAAACTCACACACTACTGAGATCTCAGCTATCTGTTTTGCGGTGATATGGAACAACACTCATCCGATCTCATGGGGGTTTCGAGGTAACTTGAACCGAAAGGTAGACCCACTACGAGGGCTAACCATGGAAACTACACGCTCTGCGACATCAAGGTTGACTTTCCAGAGTTTCATCCAACCCATTCCCAAGATTACATCCAGACCTAGACCAGGAATTACGACAGGATCCACTATGGCCTTCTTATCCCCAAAGGTCATTTCCACTCCTTTAGCCATTTTACGCGCGGAGAGAACAGCTCCGGCGGAATTTATCTGATATCCCCGGTCTAACTCTATTAACTCAAGATTACTTCTTATAACAAAATTCTCACTTATGAAAGAATGCGATGCTCCAGAATCAAACAGCACGACTGCGGGCATTGATTAACAAGAAACGTACCAGCGGTGACAGGCTCTCCTTCTGGCACTTCTTCCACGGTGGTGTGATGCACATGACCCGTACGAGGCGGGGGCTGAGTGTATTGCTTCTTTGGGCGAGGGCACTGACGTGACAGATGTCCAGTCTGACCACAATTATAGCATGGACCAATCACATACGGGGTCTTGGGACCTCCTGCACTCTCTGCTTTGCTCTTGTTCTGCATCATGGGGGCGGTGTAGGGCTTCTGAAAACTGGGACGGGGACGGTTGGTGGTGATCTTCCTCTGTGGGGGACGGTATCTTGCTCCTGTAACAGGCGGGCGATACGGGGTACGTGCTCCGAAAGGGGTCCTCTGTTGAGACGAACCTCCTTCGTTCGCACGACGACGCGTCTCTGTCGCCAGCCGGATGTCATTGGCCTCTTGATTGAGACAGTCACTGACGAAGTCACTGAAGGTGGTGCGGTGACTGTTGCCCATCTTGGAAAGCATGGTGGCACTCATGCCACGTTTGAAGCTTGCGATCTTCTTGGCCTCAGTATCCACAAAGTCTGGGGCGTAGCGAGCTAGGTTGTTGAAACTGTGGAGGTACTCGGACATAGATCTGGTTCCCTGAGACAACCTCATGAACTCTGCAGTCTTCATCTCCATCAGACCACTAGGGATGTAGTGGTTGCGCATAGCGGTAGAGAACTGATCCCAAGTGACACGTGCATTTGCAGGCAAGGATGCACGGTACTGGGCCCACCACAAACCTGCGGGTCCTTCCAACATGTGCGCGGCGTATTCCGCCTTGAGCTCTTCTGTCAGACGAAGCAAACGGAACTTCTGAGTGATGGAGTTGAGCCACTCATCAGCCTCAAGCGGTTCGGTGGCTTCCTTGAACACAAGAGGGCGAGTGTCCAAGAAGTCACGGTAGGAGCTGTACTGGTTGGGCTCTGGGCCTTGACGTTGATGATGCTGCTGTGCAGTGTTGTTAGCGATATTGCGGAGGGTGGCTTCCATGTGCCTCTGCATTTCCTCCATATTCCTTTGGCTACCCAAGAACTGGCCAAAAAATGCTTTCGGCGTCATCGGCGGCGGTGGGGGAGGTGGCAGATTCTCCTCTTGTCCTGCCCCCTGCCCACGCTGGCTGCGAGTGTGTGCCGGCATCTGCATATCCCATTAATAAGCGATCATTAGGTGATGTCACATCGATCATGAATAAATACTGCGTTGTACATAATTCGAAAATTTAGCACACACGACCAAGTATAATTACTCATTTCCATACAACATCACAAAACAATCGCTCGAAATTAGACATGCAAACGACGGATTTCCATAAAAGATGCCGGATCGAAGTCCGGACTTTGTCCAAAAGCTTACATGCCATCAACCATTTAAACATAAAACTAGCACATGTTTTGAGTGTTACATCACTTAGCGAGCAAGCTCAAGCTATACAAAAGAAAACGATCCCTAACAAACTAGCGCTCAGGGGTCTCCAGCGACGGATGTGGCGTCCTCTGCGTCGATGTCGATCATCGGCTCGTCAACGTGATCCTCCTCCAGAGGGGCATCGGGACCAAGGACCTCTCCGTCCTGGGGATCCTGGGCCTCGGCGGCGGGGACCTCGGCAGCGGCTGGGGCGGCGGCCTCCTGTGCGGCGTGATGCATCTGATGGACGGCCTCGTGGAGCTGGTCGATGTAGGCCTGCTGTCCGTGGATCTGCTGTATCAACAGGTGGGCTCCCTCTCTGAGCTGGTCGAGCGCGGTGCGGGCCTCATCTCTCTGAAGAGCGGTAGTCAGGTACATCTGCTCTGCAACTGTCCTGGCAGTGGACTGTGCTGCTGCTGTGGTGCGGGCGTCGTCACGCTCCAGAGTGAGCTGCTGAATCCTCTCCTGCAGACGAGCAACCTCAGCGTCAAAGTCCTCCTGAAGCTTCCTCTTGCTCTGGTAGGTGGCTATGAGTGTGAAGGACACGCTCCCGAGAGTGTGCTCCAAACTCTCACATACACCCAACAAAGCTCCGGTGGCGCTCATCGCAGGCGTCTCACAATAGAACCTCTCCTCTGGGCTCCCTGTCAAGACTGACTCTGAAGTCTGCTTCCAACGCAATGGGAAAAGTGATCCACGAGGAAACACTCCTGCCATCGCACTTGCCAGGTCGACGGGGAAGCGGGCGATGATATCCTTCAGCACTAGGTATCCTGCCCTGTTGGCTCCATCCTTGGCACAAGTGCCTCTGGTGATCTCCGTCCACCCTGTCCAGTGAGGCTTGGCGGGCAAGGCCTTGACTTTGATCTCCACCATGACCAAGGAATCCTGCCCGTAGATCTCCTTCTGCCATGAGTACCTGGGCTCCTGTCCGTCCTCATAGCCTACGGCCTGCAGAATCCTCCAAAGGATAGTCGGTAAGCCGAAGTAAGACAAGAACGTCTTCCGGGTCAGCTTGGTGGCCAAGCGGTGACGCGGAACTCCTCTGCCTCCGGTGGCCTTGCGAGCGGTCAGCTTAGTCCGGGCCATCTGTAGAAACAAAAGGGTTTTCGAACTCTCATGAGACGGATATTAAGTTGGCAAATTTTATAGAAAAGGGACAACTTTTAATTTAAGGGGAGGTAATGTAAATGCAAGAATATAAACATGATGCATGAGCGTACTTACGTTCTCACTCACTAATAACGACTCGTAAGTCCTAACGTTCTAGTCGGTGGCAAGAACGATCTCTCATGCGTCATCTACACGTTCTACTCGGTCGCACAGTCAGTGTACCTGCAGAAGATTCATTTCAGCCCAAAGCAATTCCCAATGATAGAACAGTTGAGTATTGGCCAATATGCGCAAAATACATAGAAGCCAACACTAAACACCATGCACCAACATAGAGAACACCCTTGAAAACATTGATACCCTCGTATGTGTCCGCGTGGAGCTCGCACATACTTGGTATAAGAACTCTCTCCTAGACCGACGGTTGGACGGTCAAGCTCTCGTATCTCACAAAATCATTTTATGCATGTTTTCGCGATCGACGCATTCTCTTTTCCCCGAGAATGGACCAGCAAATAAAGATCCAGCATGAAGCAAAACCCTGAACCCTGTTAGCAGTTAAGCCACCTGAATCCAAGTATAGGGCTTAAGGACGAGACTGGGCACACTTAGTAATCGAAAATAATTTTGAAAATAGTTTTGAAATACCCATTTAGTTCGAAAATAGCTCTCTACGGAGGTAATCACTTGAACCATGCTTCGATACCAGCTGTGGCGGAACCGTCCTGATTATAAGAGCTCAAGTATTATCTTAGCCAAATTCGTCTGACTTCAACTGATACTTGAACCCATATAACCCCGGTAGTCCGGAAATCTCGAAGGATTTCTAACACCATACATCATACAGGATCGCATCGTTCAAGGATTTCATTCGTAAAGATACATCATAGCGAAAACGAAACCGAATTTAAAATATCAGAGTGCGAATTTAAAACGGAGTTATTACAATACTGAATTTAAAAGTGCGGAAGCTGAATTAGTTTGAAACACGACCACTACACATGTGGTCCAAATAAAACGTGTTTTTCATAAACCCACTCAACATGACTCACTCCTCCTTTTTAAGATAATGTGCCACCAACAGTCCCAGACCAGCAAAAGAAAAAGGAAGCTTCTGGACGACCCTGCCCTGGGCCTACTCCTCATCACCTTCCACTGGGTAGAGGCAGTGCTTACAATAGCCGAAGTAGATCTGGCCATCTGCAACAACGGGATAAACCCTGAGTACGGGAATGTACTCAGCTAGACTTACCCGTCCAACTGAAAATAAAGACTCCAAGGGTATGCAAGGCTTTTGAGGTGGAGCTGGGATCTTTTAGTTGCGAAAAGCTCAGATTCAGATAAGGGGTAATTAATGATAAAGATGAGCTGCCATTTTTAGACCTATTCCTTAACTCTAGGTTTTTCACCTATACTAGAGCACTCACTTGAATCTATCAATCAATAATATAACCATATCCAGTTGACTTATCCACATTTAATTGAACCTTAAAACATCACATGGAGTTGTATCGTGGTGAAGCTCGCCATAGTTTCCCACTAACCGGGGGAGACGGCGACTCGAATCGAATTCCAAACCAGCTGGTGAAAGACCTTTAATACCAGCCCACACTTTCCCCGTCGGGTCCATGCATTGGGCAACCGCTCGATGCTTGTTCGTGGTGGTAATCGTCGCGGCTCACAGCACGGACCGCCCAATTGGAACCTGGCGATGGCCTCACGCGGCAGATCGCAATTTCCATACTAGAGGGCACGACACGGGTTGAGACCGGCCCGAACAGCTTCTAACCGGCTTTGGGGTCGATGATTACGGCACCGACATATCCCTAAGTAAAAGGGCGCGTTCAAAAATGAACGAGGGCCAACATCGATACAAACCTACACGATCCAACGGACGGACTGCCCCAAGTTTCCAAACTTGTGCCTTGCCTTCCAGTTGACCGTATTTCACTACAACTCAGGTTCTTTTCCACGATAGCAAATATAGCCAACCGTGATCCGGTAAATACCCACCAGGGTATTACGGAAACATCCTTAACTACTACTTTTATTAAGCAGACTAAGCAATTCTACATTATAAAGAAAGAACACGATAACAAGGCAGGTATAACAATAATCAAGGGATGGTAATGCAGTGAGTAGGATTCAATCAACTCCTAACCTAATGCATCACAATATAAAAGGACTCAAGTAATTTAATTATAAAAACTGGGAGACTTAGAATGCTCCGGGGCTTGCCTTGGGTGAAGACCGAGGCCTCGTGGGAGGGGCACTCGGGCAAGTTAGTGTCGCTGGCGGGGTCGACCTCCTCGGCTTGCTGAAGCTCCGGAATCTGCTGCTCGGCGTTTGCTTCTGGCTCCTGCTCGGGCTCCGGAGGGGTCGATCCTATTGCATGCGACGAATAATAAATATTTGCAATGCGGGTGCAAGAGGGTGGTATGAGAAGAGCATTTCTTGCAACCAACAAAACCAACTTGTTGAACCACTTTTGACATTGAGGTAAATACTTATTTAATTCATGAAACAAAATCCTTTTATTCACCTATTTCTTATTTAATAATTCAAAGAAACTTAGGTTTGAATTGCAAGTGCACTTTTCTGGATTCAAAAAAATCCACAAAAATTCCAAAGGCAAACAACAGTTGCTGGACTCCACTGAACAAATTTCAGCCAAAAATAAAATACAGAACTGCAGATATAAAAATGACAAGCAAACTGCCCACAAAGGTGCTTTGAACTAGCTCCTCATTCAAACAGTGTCAAACAGCAGATTTCATAATTTTCCTGGCTTCTTCTACTCATACACATCCTACTGTAGAGAACTTGTGGCAAGAGCATAAACATACAAGCTTACACAAAAAAAACAAATCTATTGCAATATAACCATTTGAACGACAACCCTACTGTAAAAGGGTGCAAAACTCTATTTCATATTTTCCCAGATTCTACTTCACATTTTATGCTTATCAAGAAAGTTCCATGAACAGAAACATTATATTATTTCTTACATGAATTTCCAAAGGAAAACACAGAAAAGCACATTTGTAAAGCAACTTCAGATTTTTCCATACAACAGCTCATGCTTGCATTTTTCCTTAGCTTGGACATGGCACTCAGAGACTACACCATTTTTCCCATATTTTATTTTGACATATAAAACACCTTAACATTTATTCTAAGAAATCAGCCAAAAAGGTCTTTTAATCATAACAGTAACTTTTTCTACATAAACAGTGCATCATATATTTTTTACAGGTGCAAAACATGATAATAAACCTTCACAAAATTTTCCAGGAATTATCTCAACCAGAAAACATATATAACCATTTATCTAAACAAAAGCTCATAAACTGAATTAAATAAAAACAGTAAAATAAACTTCTACCAAAAATACTTTCATATTTTTCTATGATAGATCTACTCATAAGCAAGCTAGCAAAACTGAAAGTACTCCATTTGGATTTGTAAAACGTGCTACACAAAAATAACAAGCATCTCTGGAAAATAAAACCCTAAAAGAAAAACATTTGAAGTCTCCCGGCTGGCCTGCGTGCACCCGGTCCATGGACCAACGAGAGACTGACGCGCGGGGTCCACGGGTCAACGGGACCCACCCGTCAGAGAGAGGAAACAGGGGAGAAAGGTTGACCGGCGAAAGCTCGTCGACGGTGAGGTCGCCGGCGGTGAGGCTAGGCTCGATAGATTCGGCTCGACGAGGCGCATCCAGCTGTGGGATCGGCTTGGCCAGAGGGTGACCAAAGCGTGCCGGCGGTGAGCGGTGGCGGACGACGGAGGCGGCGACACACGGCTACGCCGTTTCCGGCGGTCGCCGGTGAAATCGAGGCTGGCATAGGCTTACTTGAGCCCTAGGGAGGCTATCGGAGGGCTCGGCTTGGTTCGGGAAGCTCCGAGGAAGCTTGGCCACGCGAGCGGCCATGGCGGATGGTGGCGGGGCTCGGCGAGGCCGTGTCCAGCGGTCGCCGGTGAAATCGGGAGATGCACTAGCTCGAGTGAACCCTAGGGAGCAAGACTACGGGGTTGGTTGGCTTGATTGGCTCCAGGGAAGCTTGACCTCGTGCATGGCCGCGGCGGACGGCCATGGCGCTCGGCCGGGAAGAAAAGGTGGGAGAGAGCGGTAGCGTTGAAGCTAGGTGGTGTTCTCACCTTGCCTTGGCTTGGTGATGCCTGACGGCGAAGGAGGGAGACGCTGGAGGTCGTGTCGGGGAGGAACGACGTTGCGGCTCGGCGGTGGCGACTGGCGGACCGAAGGAGGCGCTTCGTCCTCCGGCGGCGTTGGGGCTCGGTCGGGGATGGCGACGTGCACACGGCGTGTGCGGGCGAAGGCGGAGCGGTGGCCGAGGTTAATCGGCCGGAGGTGGACGGTGAGGGTCGGAACGGCGGGGTGCGGGTGGTGGTGTCGAGCGGCGGCGAGCAGCGAGGTGCTCGGCGCGTTCGCGGAAGAGAGAGAGCGGGCTGGCGAGAGCGAGGGGGGGCGAGTGAGGAGTGAAAGAGAGAGGAGTGCGGGCGCGCGGGGTTTTGGTCGTCGGAGCGGCGAACGGCCGGTCGTGGCGGGGGCCACGGCATGGCGTGCGGCGGGCGACGGCGCGGCGAGCGAGGGTGGCGCGCAGGCGAGGCGAGGCAGAGCGCGGAGTGGGCGAAGGAGATAGCTTGCGTGCTCGGGCGGACAGGATCGCGCGGCGATAGGGCGAGCGGGATACGGCGCAGGGTTCGGGTGCCACGCGGCAGGGCGGCCGGCGTACGGCGCGGCGATCGCGCGGCGAGCGCGCGGCGGCGCGCGCTGGGGCGAGCGGGCTGGCTGGCCGAAAGGCCGAATGGGCCGAAAGGTGGGGCGCGCGGGAAAATCGTTTTCCTTTTTTTTTTTTTTCTTTTTCCAATTCTTTTCAAACTTTGACCATTCAAAACAGTTTCAAAAACTCCAAACTAGGTTTTGACCCAAATATAAAAGTTGCTCAAAATAATTTTCTCTACAACTTTCATATAAGACACTTTTTCTGAAAACCATTTTTGTAACCTCTGCATAAAATAAAGCCAATTTTAAAGCATAAAACATTTTTGTTTCACTCATTTTTGTTTGACAAACTATCTTGAACCAAGTCAAAACTCCAACATGAAAAGCACTCTACTCAATGTTCTCTATTTTATAAAACTCTTTGCCAAAACAGAAATCCACTTAGATCATCAAGTCCAATAGAAATCCAAATCCAAATAAATAAACAAAAGGCAAAAAGCACTCATATGCACATGAAATGATGCAATGCATTGCTTATACTTTCTTAGTATCTAATTGCAGTGCCTAATGCAGTGCTTGACACTAGGGTGTCACAGAGGACCTGGGGACAAGTGTCAGTGGACGGGGTGCACGGGCAGTGCATCCCCTCTACAGCGTCGGTTTGATGGTTGAGCCACAGAAAAACCATCGGGTGGACGGTTTCCAGGTTGGGCCACAAAACCTGGGTGCTGCGGTTTGCCGAGTTTGGGCCACAAACTCGGGCTGAGGACGGTTTCCAGTTTGGGCCTCAAAACTGGGCGCTGGCGGGTTTTCTGAGTTTGGGACACAAAACTCAGGCGATGGACGGCTGGTTTCCCGGTTGGGCCTCAAAACCGGGGGTTGGTCGTGAAGACAGGTTTCCCGGTTTCGGCCACAAAACCGGGGGCGAAGTCCGGGAAAAGGACAAGCAGAGCGGTGGCGGCACGTGGCGGCAATCGGTGAGGTTGTGTCGAGGCAACGCTACCAGTTGTGCGGGCGTGGCCATCGGATCAGCATCTACTTCGAGTTGGCCCAGAATAACCTTAGGGTTTAGCTGGTTCGCTCTGTAATTAAGTAGGGGTAGAGTGGGAATTAGAATTAGGATAAATAGGGGGAGACACCCACCTCCCAAACTATCTCAGTCATTTGCTATTTTCCTTCTAGGGTTTCCTGCTCTCCCACATCCCTGCTGTAGCTACTGAGATCCGCAGAGACGGTGAACAATACCTCTGTGTATTTGCTTTTTTGAGGAAACGAGACCGTAATCTCGTTGTCTCCTCGTGGGGACGAATTTCGTCTGGCAATTCGTGGTCTTGATTCACGTTTTGAACTTGTTCCTCGTGTTCTTCATTTCTCCATGATTTTCCCATCCATCAATCTCTCTCCACATTGATCCGTTTGCAAAACCGTTTGAATCAACTTGTTCTTTACCGTGAGGGGATTATTTCTACCAAAGGAACTTAACTCAAACCTCACGAGCAAGTAGATCGATCGGTTTTCGTGTTTGGATCGACTTTTACTTTTTGCCTCCGATTTCTTCCGATTCACCGATTTGGAGTTAGGCTCGAGCCATGATCTCTTAGGAGTAGCTCACTAATGTCCTTGTGACCTCTCAGATTGAATCCTAGCCCTAGTGCTTTAGATTTGGAGGAGATCGGGTTGAATCGCCGAAGAACTGTGCTATTTTCGGGGGCATCGGACGCTGGTCACAGGAGCATCGGACGCTGTTGTTCATAGCATCGGATGCTCCGGTGACACGTGTCAGGTTGGGTGCTTTTAAGTGGACATCGGACGCAGGGCATCAGACGCGTCCGTTGTTCATCGGATGCTCCGGAGCCTAAGCATCGGACGCTAAGCTGTTCCTGTAGCAGCGTCCGATGGTCATGCAGTAAGGTTTCAGAGAGGACCTGTTTGCATCGGACGCGTCCGTTGGGTAGGCATCGGACCCTGCCAGCGTCCGATGCAGTGACAGATTCACTGTTTCGTCCGCGGTTCGTTGGTCCGATCTCGGATTTGGTTTCCGTCTTTTGCGTTGAACTTCTTGGGTTGCGTAGTATCCCGCTGTGCTTCTAGGAAGAATCCACCCTACCTCTAGGGTCATGGATAGTAGCAAGCCCGTGTTTTTCCTCTAGGGTGATTTTCTGGGACAAGGGTTATAAGTTTCTGAAAAGAAATTTTAAAGGTCCCATTCACCCCCCCTCTGGTCGCTTTGCTTTTGCATTCTCGGTCCTTCAAAGACTTGGTGTCGAAGGACCAAAGCAATGGTGAAGAGCAAGTGAGGTCAAGATCGATGGACCATGGAGGCCATGTGATGATATGAAGTGGATCATATCATTTGATGATAGGTTGGTGCATGTGTTGCATCAACACCGAAGGAGATGGAATGGAATGCGCAAGGCAAAGGAATATTTGTAGGGCATTTTATTCACCAGTCATAGGTGTGTAGAGAAGTTTATGACCGAGTTTAGGATAGATGGCCGCACTATCAAGAGGAGCAAACTTGTGGGTTGTGTAGCCCTCTGAATAAGCTTTCCAAAATGTCCAAGATTATCAAAAACGAAGTTCGGAGCTAGGAGTTATGGCCTTTTTAGCGCGGAGCTCAGGATGTTGCAGCCGGTAGTACCGACCCTGAAGTCGGTAGTATCGACCCCTCTGTGGGCAGTTCGCAGGCACTCTGTGTTGGGCCAATTTTGGCGTAAAGGTAGTACCGCCATAAGGCCGGTAGTACCGGCACCGGTAGTACCGACCCCCCCCCTCCCCGTCGGTAGTACCAGCATTCGAAGGCAGTTTGGAGGTGTTCTGTGTAGGGGCAGTTTTGGCCTACCGGTAGTACCGCTATAAGGTCGGTAGTACCGGCCCCCGGTAGTACCAGCCCCCAGTAGTACCGGCCCTTAGTCGGTAGTACCGGATGTGTTAGGAAGGTTGTCCTAACGGTCATATTGTCCTCCGGTAGTACCGGCCCTCCCGTCGGTAGTACCGGGTGTAGTTGTGTGAGCTCGAAAAAAAGGAAAAACAACTAGTTGGTTGCCCCCCTCTATAAATAGAGGGGTGGCCGGCCCTTGGGGTGTAAGGGAGCACCCTAGGGACTTTGTGTCCATGGTTGGGAGTGCTTGAGAGCCCTCTAACTCACATATGCTTCTTAGTGCTTATCCGATTGTGTGAGAGAGCGATTCTAGTGTTGCGCATGAGAGATTGCAAGAGTTGGCACTAGGTGTTCAAGTTGCAAGCTGGTGGTGCTTATTACTCTTGGAGGTTGCCACCTCCTAGATGACTTGGTGATTGTCTCCGTCGTGAAGCTCGCAAGAAGATTGTGCGTGGCTCCGGAGAAGGCTTTGTGAGGGGCATTGTGCTCGCCCCGTGGGGATCGTGAAGAGCAACTCTAGTTGAGAGAGGCGCGAAGAGCACCAACTGGTCCAGCCAGATCGAAAGCTAGAGCTCTTGGTGAGCACTCCATCGTGGAGAGTGTGACTTAGGGTCACCACTAGCAAGAGGATCGGCGGCAACCTTGGGCTTGCCTCAACGGGGACTAGCTTGGTGGCAACCAAGTGAACCTCGGGATAAAATCGTGTGTCCCCTTCTCTTGTTGTTTTTTCTTCCTTGCATATTACGCTTGTGCTTGTGTTTTTCGTGTTCTTCCTCCCTCCTCCACTCTTTCTTCGGTTGGGAAGACTCGATCTACATTTTGGCAAGGAACCAAGACTTGGGAAAGCTACAATCTTCATCTACAGCACTTAGGGAAGTGGGGTAATTCCTAGATCTGAAATTGCATCTCACCCACTTCGATTTCGTAGCTTTCTGCAGGTGGTCGGTAGTAGGGCCGGTAGTACCGGCTGCGTTCCTCTTTCACTAGCTTGTGCTTTTCATACGTATTCTTGTGCTAGTGTTTAGTTGCTTAGTTTGTGTAGCTAAGTTGAGCTCTCTAATTTGGCTTGTGTAGCCTTGTTATTGAGCATTTCTAGTGAGCTTAGGCTTTGTGCTTTTGCTTAGTGGCATGTGTAGGAGCTCCCCAGTTGATTGAGTACTAGTTGCTTAGGTTTGTGTAACCTTGCAAGCTAGAATTGTTTAGGTGAGCTCTAGCTAGCCTGACACCTTATTTGCTTTGTTTAGGATCTTTTGTAAGGTGTCATAGAGTATAAGTAGAGGGGTGTAGTCTTGGCTAGACCGATAGTTTTAATTTCGCATTTGTTTCGGTTAGCCAGTACGATTAATTTTAAAAATGACTATTCACCTCCCCTCTAGTCAGCCATCTCGACCCTTCAATAAGGCTATTGGTTCACCACCTAGTCTTGTAATTTCAACTGATGCAGGCAAAGGAATAGATAAGGCAGTTACCAAAGTCTTCACAAATGGTGTGGAACACAGAGAATGCATGAGGCATCTTGTGAAGAATTTCCAAAAGAGATTTAGGGGTGAAGTGTTTGAAAGGAACTTGTGGCCTGCCTCTCGGTGCTACAGGCAAACAACCCATGATAGACACTGGAATGAGATGTTGAATGCATGCCCAAAGGCAACAACCTGGCTGATGGACAATCACAAACAGTTGTGGGCAAGGTCAAAGTTCAACACAACAAGCAAATGTGACTATGTCACCAACAACATAGCTGAGACCTTCAATAGTTGGATTAGGGAGGATAAGTCTTTACCTGTTCTATGCCTCATGGACAAGATAAGGCAATTGATCATGGAGAGGTTTTGCACAAGGAGACAGTTGGCCTCAAAGTTGTCTAGGTTTAAGGTTTTGCCTCATGTCATGAAGGAGTTGCATCAGAAAAGTAGAAATCTGAGGTACACCATTCATAGGAGTGGTTCATAGGAGTGGTCCAATGGTTGGAGAAGTAGGAGGAGTGAATAAGGACTTAGTCCCGTGGAGATTCATTGTTGATCTAGAAAAGAAAGAGTGCACTTGTAGAGGTTGGCAGTTAACTGGTTTGCCTTGTGTGCATGCCATAGCTTTCATTGGCACAAGAAGGGTAGAATTGGAGGATTTTGTGGACCCTTACTACTCTATACAATGTTCAAAGCAACTTATGTTCAACCTATACAAAAAAACATAATATGCCAGACAAGAGAATGTGAAAGGGGATATTGGCTTCAAACTCCTTCCTCCTTTATGCAATAGAGCAGCAGGAAGGCCAAGAAAAAGAAGGCTGGTTGGTGTTGAAGAAGGTGGGTCAAGCATAAGGGTAAGAGAAGGTGTAAGAGGTGTGGTGGATTTGGCCACCTCCAGAAAACCTGCAATGAAACTGTCCTAGACCCTGATGCACCACCACCTGCACCACAAAAGAAGAGGAAGACTTACAAGCCAAAACTGGTGATTGTAGAGACCACAAATGATCCATCTATGAAGAAGAGAAAGGCCTCCTCCAAGAGGAAACAACCTAAGAAAAAGAATAAGCCCACTCCTGTTGAGCCCACACCTCCTGAACAAGTGAAGCAGTACGTGATCGATCTCTTGCCTTCATTTGCCTTCATTTTCAGCTAGTTTACTACATCTTAACTGCACGTTTCATCCTTTAGGGTTCCAAACTCCCCAGTCACTAGGAGTCAGGCCAAAGAACAACTAATTTTGTGGCCTATATGCCTTCTGTTGCACCTAGTTTGTGCATTTAGTTTCAGAACTTGTAATGCATTGAAGTTGGTATTGTATTGAACTAGGTATTGATTGTACTGAACTGAGTATTGTATTGTAGTGAACTTGGTATGGTTGTTGTGGCACCAACCTTATGGTAAAAATGTATTAATAAGCTTGCCATGTCAGATAACTGCATTCATTCATTTCACAAACATTACAAGCAAGGCTCATGTAGTGTTAGAGACCAACATGCACATGGCAACAAAGCACACAGAACTCCTACAAACACACTAGCCACATTCATCCACCTATTCACCCTCTGATGTCCAGCTATTCTAGTCATAGCAACCGTCTGAGCAGATACAACATTGGTCCAGTTCATTAGAGTATTCTACAAAGCCTTCAAGCCTGTCATCACTGCTGCAGCCTCCACGCCATGTCCTGTGCTCGATGGCTTCCACATGAAGAATGCACACTGGGCGCTGCCCTAATCATGCTGAAGAACACAAGATTGGGGTGAACCCTAGATCCAGATTTGAAAAGGCAAAAATGGACCACAAAGAAATGCAAATAACTCACCCAATCCTGATTCCTGCAAGTATAGAACTGTTTTGTCTGGGTTGTTTTGGGTTCTGGAGGTTCGCTCCACAATGGTGGTTGTCCTGTAGAAAGGGCACAATGGTTGCGCCTCTCTCACTCCATGCAAACCAGTCAAGGATGAAGCGCCCGAGTCCGTTGCCATCTTGAACTGGCCTCTGCTTGCCCTTAGCTGTGAACGACGCCCGCCCGCGTCGTCCACCAGCTGCCGTTGCTGCCACTAGCCGTGACCGTTGCTCCCCTTCTTTTATCGTGGAGATGGGAAAGGAGAGTGAGCCAGATGAAGAGTGAGACGGGTCCGGGCCGGTTCTTATCTGGTCAAACCAGACCGCGTTCGGGTCAGACCCAAAGCTAGCTCAGGGGCACCAGATGTCAATAGTGAAGATTTCTCTCTCCTCCACCGGTGGAAAAGAATAAAATATGAGGCACGATGTCCCGTGGCAAAAATACAACAAACCAGAGTGTCTACTAGCATACAACGCCACTTTGGGTGTCCTACAGCAAACGACCATCACTTTGAGTGTCCGCCAGCCAATTTTCCCATCAATAATATAACAACACTCATACTCAACCCATTTCATATAATTCTATAAATTCACTATATTTGATTTACCGAGGTAAAGAATTTGGTTGTCGGAATTAGGAACCAAACGGTATTTTCAGCTCGATTTTCAATATTTTCACTAGGTTTTCGCTGTTTTGTGTCCAGTGTTACCGGAGGTTGACCCATGGCACGATCTCTCTGTCCTATCATAATCTAATGCTCCCTCTATATTCATATTAGTTATCGTTTTAGATAAGATTTAAGTCAAACATTGAGACTATTAAGTTTCTAAATTTACAGATATGAAAATTATATGAATAAATTTGTCTTAAAAAATACTTTCATAAAAGTATACATATGTCACTTTTCCATAAATATTTTTTATAAAAATAAGAGTATACATATGTCACTTTTCCATAAATATTTTTTATAAAAATAAGAGGTCAAAGTTATGTTTTAAAGAACATGTTGTTGTCCTAAACGACAACTAATATGTGTATAGAGGGAGTACTCTCTTCATTTATAAATATCTATATCATTTTCGCTTTTTGAGAAATACCTTTAACTAATATATATTAAAAAATATTAAAATTTATCATATATAATGAATATTATTGAAAAGATCTTTCAATCTATTTTTAAAAATTTATTTAAAGATACAAATGTTACTATAATAGTTGTTTATGAACGGACAAAGTACACACGTGTACTCTGTACTAGTTTGACTATTTCCATGTCCACCGGTCTACACAGTTCATATTATTTGGCCCAGTCTAGTTAAACAGGAGCTGGACGTGGGCCATTTTCGTCCCAGAAGAAAGACATCCGGGCCTGCGCCGCACGTTAACCGAGGGAACTTGCCTCCTCGAGTCCTCGTTGGCAACGCACCACGCGTCCACGCCGCGTCGCCGCCCTCATCTGTGGGCTGGGAGTCGGAGTGCCGGCAGCCGGCAGGCATTCCCTTTGCTTCTTTCCCGTGCTTGGGTGCGGCCTTGAGGCTTGAGCGATTGGTTCTGGTCCCTGCACGCGGCGGCACCCATGCGGCGGAGCGGAGACGGCGTCGGCGTCACCACGCCGCGGTTAATCAACGAACCCTTCCTTTCGACGTCCCCATTGGCCCCCATACACGCTTTAATTTCTTTTTATATTTATTCTGTCCTGGTGATTGAGCACTTTTAGCGACTCTATTCGACGCCCTCTGTTTCTTGTTCATATTGTCGCTGTCCGGAAATCCATCCAGAGAAGTAGAGAACCGAGTACAAGAAAAAGAAGGAGCTTTCAGCTGACCATTACCCTGTCCTGTTCTTGCAGGAGCTCTGGCAGGTCCTCGAGTTGCTCGCGCAAAATCGATTGGATTGCAGACGAGGTGCGGCCACACACGAATGTACATGTACTCCAGTATTTTTACAGTAACCACTAACCGGAATCAGAGCTGACATGCGTATATCAGAACTAGAATCACTTTGTTCCATCTTTTTAAGCTTTCTATAAATCAATTCCGATTTAGCTTCCAAATGAATCTCACCTACAACCTATTTCCTCATAACTGTTATTGTAGCATGGGAGACTCCAAAGGGCTTCTAAACATTTCAAGGCTGAAGAACGGAAAAGGATAGGTAAATGTAGTCCAGTCATGGATACATCTGATTTTTTGTACTCACGCGTCTCAAAGTTCATATGTGACACCCCCTAAAAGTTATGCTTCGAGTGTAATAATGCATTGTGGTCCCTGAACAGTTCTAGTTGACTGGCAGTCTACAGGCCACTTGGTTGTGGTGCATCAAGTCATGGTTCCGATTTCTCATGCAGTCATAACAATAAAATATGCACACTTAGACCATGTTCAGATTCCAAAATCTCCCCAAATATTTTGCGCAGTACCTATTTTAGACGCATGCATGGAACATTAAATATAGATAAAAAGAAATAACTAATTGTACTTTTGGTCTGCTAATGTCGAGACGAATCTTTTAAGTCTAGTTAGGTCATGTTTGGACAAAGTTTGTCAAATAACAACAAAAGTGCTACAGTAACATTTCGCCACATTTTCGCGAACTGAACAAGGCCTTAGTTTGTATCATGAAAAGGGTGTAAGTTGGATATGAGAGTAGGCAGACTTGTTTCATGACTACTTTTGTAGACTGATATGATATGTCTCAATTGTTCATACAATTCATCAATGAACCAAATAGGAGAAGAAGCATAGAATAGTTATTGGTGCCTTTTGCTGTGGCATGATGAAGCTATTGGTAGGACATTTGGATGATTTGGGCGAATGTGATGGCCTGAATTGGAGTCGACCATTTTGAGTTTTTGACAATGAATATGCATGTATGTAATTGTTTATATCCATTCCCTCATCAGATCATATTTCTAGTTGACATTTCTTTGACTTTGTAAAACTCGTAACTGCTCAATTTATGCTTTTTAGCTGAGTGCCTATCCAACAAGGCAGGTAATTCAGTCAAGAGGAGGAACAAATGGTCACAAGATGTAAGTTGTTAATTTATTTCAGCTACCTTCATTTATTGTATATTTTCCTACTGTTCAGCATTGCTAAAAATCTGAACATATTTCAGGAAGATGATATTCTTATTCAATTGGTAGACCTGCAAAAAAAATGGTCAGATATTGCACGCTCTATACCTGGTCGTAGTCGAATTCAATGCCGAGAAAGGTAAAATTTACATGATACACATTGTTCGGTTCCTTCCCTTTTTGATTCCAAATGAAAATGATCTGTCCTAGCCATTGCTTTTCGTTTCTTAATCATTTGGCATCCTTGTTGAAGGCATCTCCCCATCCCATCCTTATAGGCCTCTACTGGGTTGGGTTTAAACGGGTTTAATGGGTTGGGTTTTCAAGTGGGTGTACGTTGGATGGGTGGGAATGGGTTGATTTGCTTAGCGGGTTGGGTTGGGTTTAATAGGAAACTGGGTTGGATGGGTTGGAGTTGAGTTCCTTTTTTGTGCATTTGAATGATTTAAACCCATGGAGTTGAGTTTCTTATAGGATGATTTTTTTTTGGACACGCCTCGGCATGTATTCCATTAAGAGGAAACTCATTACTGGGTCAGTTGGTCACGAGTCAAAAAATTTGAATCAGTAGTTTCAGTGATACCTATATATTTGATCCTTGTACATTTTCTATCTTTGAAATTCATCCTTTCAACTGTCTCAGAACTACTGAGAATTTACATTCCTGGAATTTGATGATCCAGATGGATGTTTTATCTTGATCCTGCTGTGAACAACCAGCCATGGTCAGAACAGGAGGACATAACATTGATCCGTGCTCATCATATTCTTGGAGACAAATGGTGTAAACTGGCTAAACATTTTCCTGGCAGGTGAGGTCAAGATGTTGAAATAGAACTTGAAAGACTAAATTTCACCTGTCCAGTCTGTATCAGGTTCCTACAAAATAGTAATTTGTGCTAAGCTTCATTCGATGTAAATTACTCATTGAAAATAGCTCATATCCAGTCATTGAAAATAAAGTATAATGCTAAAAAAATATAGATGTAAATTACGACTTACAGTTTTTTCCTTTCTAATTTTATAGGTTCTTTGTTAAAACATGTTGCTTTCAGTCCTATCTTTGAAAGAATTCAGTGCAGTTTTAATCACTCTACATGTTTTGAATGGTTATGTAATCCTAGGACAGGGAAAGCAATTAGGACTCACTGGCAAGCACTTATGAGGAGAAAAATGAATTCAAATTTAGTCAGAGGTTTGACTATAAAGAATAAGGGCTCTGGCACCATTAAGAGTAGCCAAGATTCATCCATAATTACTCAAGGTGCAGTGGATTGGCCAATAAGAGCCAAACCAGAACAAGGACTCACAGAAGATGGTAGGAATGCAAGTGCACTGAAGAAAAAGGGTTCTGATTCTATGCACAGTGAACGGTATGTTTCAGTCGATGTCTCTGAACGGCAAATTGCTAGGTCTAGTTTGCCTGTGATAGCCAAGGAAGAAGAGATTTTACCATCAAGTTCAGTGGTTCAAAAGGTCTCTTGTGTTGCAGCAAATTTTTCAACGTCCCTGGAAAACAAGGAATCGGCAAATTGTTCTGAAGCTCCACTTAATGGTTTAAATGCAGACTTCTATCCAGCTCGTGATCATTCTGATGACATATGTAGTAGTTCCAATCCAGAATCTCCGGAGCTACATCTGGCAAATATAGCAGAGCTTCTGGACATGTCATATTGTGAGAGCTTGATGATCATTCCACCTGATTCTCCAAATGATGGAAACTCCATGGAAGGAACGGGGTGTTAGTTTGAAAATAAATTAGTCAGGAAGTGCACCTGCACTAGGTCAAGAAAATCAAGAATCTGTCCTTGTTCTTGAAATCCATGTAACATATCTTCAACTAACAATGAACATGTTGATCCTTGTACCTGTAAATCCTTGTCTTGTTTAGTTACAGTATTTCCTGTGTCGTAGAATGATCGATGCATTGTGTAATGTGTAATATAGGCTATGTAGAAAAGCAATGCTGGCTGTCTGCTCTGTTCGTTAATATAGGCTATGTAGAAGAGCAATGCGTGCGCATGTATTGATGCGTCCATAAGATTTTTCAGGCATGACATCTTCAGGGAAATGTTCGTGCCGTGCAAGGCTTGAAAACCTGCGGTTGAGTGTAGAAAGATTTCTGCGATTTCTCTGTGCCTTAAGGCGAGTGGAGTGCAGTAGAAAGTTTTTCAAGACTGTCATGTATCAAATGAAATGAAACTTGAATAGAACTCTTTATTAAGAGTGAGAGTTTCATTATACAGCTTTATATGCATTTAAATTCATGAGAGTTTCAGTATACAGCTTTATATGCATTTAAATTCATGACTCGTACAAAGTTGGTAATTTTGCAAAAAGAGTTTTATCCAAGGTCAGTCTTAATATAAGGTTTCATCTCACAGTTTTTAAGATATGAAATTGTTACGTGAAAAAGATCTCTCCCACAATGCACAATTTCATAGCACAATTTCAGATGTTATTTTACCCCTTTTGTAGGTCCCACCTCTTTCTCTCTTCCTTCTCTTCCCTTCCTCCTTCACCACCGCACGAAGGCTCACCGGCCCGACACCCGGCGCCTCCGCGCCCAGTAGCGGAGCCGCGGCCGGCAGCGCACGCTGAAAGCCCTAGCTTGATTTTGGTTAATTGATGAAACCTATTTGGTCTAATCCTATTACTAAGCATGTGTGTAGCTTATAAGAAAGGATTGTGACCAAGCCAAGTGGTGGAGCTAGCTAGGTGGCAACCATGAAGGATGGTGATGGCCACAAGCACTCAAGAGATCAAGTGCTCTACCATTGGTGAAACTTGAGAAGAAGAGAAGAGATGGAGCAAAGAGGCCCAAAGGCAAAGGTATAATCTATAGGACTCTTTGTTCTTAGTGATCAAGACACTTAGCAAGTGTGATCACATTTAGGATACATAGCCGTACTATTAAGAGGAGATTATTCACGGCTTATGCGATGTTCAAGTGCCACTAGGTGTTCTCTAACATATCGATGCTATAGACCTAGTGAGTGACTAACAAAACCCCTTGGAAAATGCTTTGCAAAATGCTAACACACTTGCATATGATGATGTACACTTGGTGGTGTTGGCACTTTTGGAATAAGGGGTTGTTCTGGAGTTGTAGAGAAGTGGGAGAAACTAACATATAGTCCTTCTCCCTCCTGCCGAGCTTGCGAGGCAGGATTCAGCGGATTTCGGAAGTAAAGTATTGTGCTCAGGGAGCATCGGACGCTGGTCCGAGGAGCATCGGACGCTGGCTGAGCGTCCGATGGATAACCCTAGTTTCTGTCAGAAGTTGAAGGAGCATCGGACGCTGGCAACAGACGCTGAGGAAACACTGTTGCAGAGTCCGATGCAGGTGACGTGGCGCGAGCGTGCTTTCCAGGGAGCATCGGACGCTGGCCTGCGTCCGATGCAGAACCATCGGACGCGTCCGATGTGTTTTGGCCCTCTCTGGAACCTTTCTGTTGTGTCATCGGACGCAGGGGTTCAGCGTCCGATGTGGACGTGCCGGCGCATCCGATGTGACGCAGAATTGAACTAAATCAAGCAGTAGCATCGGAGCGTCCGATGCCTGGCATCGACGCGTCCGATGCCACTTTAACCGTGGCGCGAAGTGATATGACCGTTGGGATCTAACGGGCAGATTTCATATCAGGGGGACACGTGGCTCCATCCGGAGCATCGGACGCTGGGGCAGCGTCCGATGGTTGATCATCGGCGCGTCCGATGACCCCGATTCCAGCCCAACGGCTAGGCCGACTTGGATGGCCTATTTAAGGGGCTTGGCCGACTCATATGGAATTACTCTTGCACATTCTGATTCCTAAGCATACTAGTGAGCATCGGCAAGCCTCTCAACTCATCTCCCAAGTTGATTTGATCAAACCAAGTGAGATTGAGTGATCTAGTGCGATATTTGAAAGAGTTCAATCTAGTGGCACTAGTGAAAGGTCCTAATTGGCTAGAGGGGGGGTGAATAGCCTAATTTAAAATTCTACAAAGCACTAGGGCAATTTGTTAGATAATAACAAAGCGATAAATGCGGTTGCTCTAGCTCTATGTCAAATGCAAGCCACCTATTTTCAAGTCTAGTTAATTATGATCTCTAGGGCACACAAGGACTAAGTCACTTCTTTACTAAACTAGTGAGCTACACAAGAGAGCTAGCAAAACTAAACTAGCTATACTAGCAAAGCTACTACTATTATTAACAAAGGAAACAAGTTACTCTATAATAAGTATGAACAAAGGAATACAAGAGAGTGGTAGTGTGATTTTACCGAACCGGGCAAGTGAAGATAATTGATATCACAAAGGAATGCCAATCACCAAGGGACACAATATGAACACGAGATTTATCCCCGAGGTTCACGTGCTTGCCGGCACGCTACGTCCTCGTTGTGTCGACCAAGGCTTCGTGGTTCGGTGGCTAATCGGTATCACACACCGAGCTCTCCACAAGAGCGCCACAAGAACCTACCCCAAGCAATGGTAACTCAATGACACGCGCAATTTACTAGGAGTTACCTTTGGCTCTTCGCCGGGGAGGTACAAGCCCCTCACAAAGTCGTTGGGATGGCCACGAACAATCACCAACTCGTGCCAATCCTCCTCCGCTGCCACCAAGCCGTCTAGGCACCGGCAAGTGCCAAGAGTAAAAAGAAATCCGCAGCAACAATCACCAAGATGCCTCTAGAATGCAAGAACACAATGCAAGCTCTTGGTTTCACTCGATCTCACTTGGATTCGCACTAACAATCAAGAGATCGGAGGGAGGGATTAGATCTTGCTCAAGAGGATGTTCAAGAGGTTAGAAAGTCAAGAGAGCAACCCCACTAGCCGGCCACGACCTATATATAGAGAGGGGAGGACGGCGGCTCGACCCCACCTTTCTGCGCTTGGTCGGTAGTACCGACACCTCCTGGGCGGTACTACCGGCTTGGTCAAACTAGCCGTTTACTCACAACCTGCTGGAAAAAGCGAAGCACCGACTTTTGGTCGGTACCTCCGAGGTCGGTAGTACCGGCCCTATGGCGGTACCACCGACAGGCTAAACTGGGGTCTGCACAGAGATTTCCCAGACAACTTTCTGACCTCGGTACTTCCGAGGGCGGTAGTACCGACATAATGGCGGTACTACCGCCAGGCCAAAACTGGCCGCTTCCAGAGAGTTCTGCGGAAAACAAGCTACTACCGACCTTGCGTCGGTACCACCGCGGGCGGTAGTACCGAGGTAATGGCGGTACTACCGCTAGGCCATTTTCAAAACCTACAGAGAGCACTGCAAAACGCCCCATGGCCACGGTACCACCGACCATCCGGTCGGTACCACCGCCGGCGGTAGTACCGAGGTAATAGCGGTACTACCGCCAGGCCAAAAACGCCTCGGAACAGAGAGGTCTGCACGCTGCATCTATGGGCGGTACCACCGACCACCCAGGGTCGGTACCACCGACAACACACAGAAAACTCCATTTTCATCTCTGAGTTGATCCAAAACTAATCCAACAACTTCTCCTTTGCAAATGTGCTAACACCAACAAGAGTACAACATCATGTGCATGTGTGTTAGCATTTTCAAAACATTTTTCAAAGGATTTATCGCCTCATTTTAGTTATGTCATATGCAAATGCAACTAGAGGCAACTTGATAACCGTATACTATGAATTTCTCCTCTTGATAGTACGGCTATCTATCCTAAATACACTCACACCCTCTATGGTGTCTTGAGTGCCAAAAACAAAAGAGCCTATTGGTTATACCTTTGCCTTGAGCTCTTTTATTTTCCTCTTTCTTCTTTTCTTCTAGTGAAGATATGGACCATCTTACGACCAATCACTTGATCATTGCATCACATGTCCATCATCATGCTTCACTTGAGCCATGGACCACCTTTTGCTAATCAAGCACTTAATGACAAAGGTTAGTCCAATGGGTTTCATCAATTATCCAAAACCAAACTTGGGCTTTCAATCTCCCCCTTTTTGGTAATTGATGACAACCCTCATACAAGATATTATGATAAAGATTTGAGACACCAAGGTAGTATTTGCTCCCCCTACATATGTGCTATAGAGTTTGGTTCGAGGTTCGGCACATATGCATGGATATAAAATTTTGGGTGAGCAATTACTAACTTGTGATACTAAGGTTTAAAGAATGGACCTTTGAAGCGCGATACCAATCGGAGTGCAAAACTCATGATCATCCTTAGCACCATAATGAACTAGATACAACTTGTAAGCCAACTTTTAAGCAAATATATTGGCAAAAAAAGGTAAATTTCAAAAGTCTAGTTCTACCCTATGCATGCTAGTACTTCATTTCATCATTCAAGTTCTAGTCTAGCAAGCAACACACAAGAGAGATACTACTTGAAAACACAAACTAATGCAAGACAATGCAAGCAAGCATATGTAAGATGCACATTGCAAATGCATTCAATCAAGTTCATAGGCTTGCTCCCCCTACTTGTGTGCTTAAAAAAAACAATGAAAAAAAATTTATCCCTTTCTTTTCATAAATCTTTCTCATTGTGCAACTTCTTCTCCCTTTTTGCATATCTTTTATGCCATTTTTCTCCCCCTTTGTCATTAATGACCACAAAAGGTGAGTTTTTCATTTGTAAAGCATGGGAGTAGAAATTGATCAAATTGTGGTTCAACTATAAACAATTGCATACCATATATAGCACGGTTTGCTCTAGAGTAAGCTTCTTCACACATCTTGCAATGGTTATCTTACTCATGTCGGTTATATACTTCAATGCTCATGTTTATAGTCAAACACTAGGATTGCAAGCCCATAAACATGTCATATGCCACCACTAGATCATAACAATCATAGAAGCAATAGTGGTACCATACCAACATCAAAGTCATTTGTTTTTCAATGAATGAGGTCCAAAACCTACTAGATATGCCTAGATGCTCTAAGCAAGTCCTTAGCAAGGTATGAGATGCAAATGTCAAACAATAATACCTTTGCTTTGGCTTGGAGGAGAGGCAAGTCATATAAGTGGGGTGCATTATCAACACATATTTGAGAAATCTAGTATGTTCAACTCATTCCTTAGCTTGCAAAACCTCTTCTCATCAAGTGGCTTAGTGAATATATCCGCAAGTTGATCATCGGTCCCAACACTCTCAATAGATATATCTCCCTTTTGTTGATGATCTCTAATGAAGTGGTGCCTAATGTCAATGTGCTTGGTTCTTGAATGTTGCACCGGGTTGTTTGTGAGCTTCACCGCACTTTCATTGTCACATAGCAATGGCACTTGTTTGAATTTTATTCCAAAGTCCTTCAAGGTTGCCCTCATCCATAGGAGTTGTGCACAACAACTACCGGCACTAATATATTCGGCTTCGGCGGTAGAGAGTGCCACACTATTTTGTTTCTTTGAAGACCAAGATACAAGTGACCTTCCCAATAATTGACATGTGCCCGATGTGCTCTTTCTATCAACCTTGCAACCCGCATAATCGGAATCGGAGTACCCAATTAATTCAAAGTTTGCTCCTTTGGGGTACCACAACCCAACATTTTGTGTAGCCTTCAAGTACCTCAAGATTCTCTTTGTTGCCTTCAAATGACTCTCTCTTGGAGAAGCTTGGAATCTTGCACACATGCACACACTAAACATGACATCCGGCCTTGAAGCGGTTACATAGAGTAAGCTTCCAATCATAGACCGATACAACTTTTGATCCACCATGTTGCCACTAGCATCACCATCCAAGTGTCCATTTGTTCCCATTGGTGTACTAATAGCTTTTGCATCATTAAGACCAAACTTCTTGAGCATATCTTTGATGTACTTGCCTTGACTCACGAAAGTACCATTCTTCATTTGCTTGATTTGAAGACCAAGGAAGTAACTAAGCTCTCCAATCATGGACATTTCAAACTCTTTTGCCATCATATTTCCAAACTCTTCACAAAAATCTTGGTTGGTTGAGCCAAATATGATATCATCAACATAGATTTGCAACACAAACAAGTCATTCCCTATCTTCTTGGTGAAGAGAGTGGTGTCAACCTTTCCCATTTTGAACCCTTTGGATAGAAGGAAATTCCTCAATCTTTCATACCATGCCCTTGGAGCTTGCTTTAAGCCATACAATGCTTTTCTCAACTTGTAGACATGGTTGGGCTTCTTTTCATCTTCAAAACCGGGAGGTTGCTCAACATATACCAACTCATTGATGTAGCCATTGAGAAATGCACTCTTTACATCCATTTGATATAGCTTGATGTTATGAGCACAAGCATAAGCTAATAGGATTCTAATTGCTTCCAATCGTGCAACCGGTGCATATGTCTCTCCAAAGTCAAGCCCTTCAATTTGAGTGTAACCTTGTGCTACCAATCTTGCTTTGTTTCTCACCACTAGGCCATCTTGATCTTGCTTGTTGCGAAATACCCATCTAGTACCAATAACATTATAGCTCTTAGGCCTCTCAACCAATTCCCAAACTTCATTTCTTGTGAAGTTGTTTAGCTCTTCATGCATGGCATTAACCCAATCAACATCCTTCAAAGCTTCTTCAATCTTGGTTGGTTCAATAGTTGACACAAATGAATAGTTCCCACAAAACATTGCCAATCTTGATCTTGTTTGAACACCACTTTGAATGCCACCAATAACCAAATCTAAGGGATGATCTCTTGCTATACTTGAAGGTTGAAGCACTTGATTCGCATTGCTTGTACTCGGTTGGTCCGCTTGTTGCACATTGGGAGATGATGAACTAGCCACTTGTTGATTTTGTACTTGAGAATCACTATCTTGCTCATTTGGGATGGTGACCACTTGCTCTTTGTCATCTTCAACATCAATCACTTCTCTTGGCCTAATATCACCAACATCCATGTTCTTCATTGCATTCACCAAATGAGTGCCTCTCACATCATCTAAGTTCTCATTTTCATCTTGAGATCCATTGGTTTCATCAAATTCTACATCATGAACTTCTTCAAGTGTTCCACTAGCCAAGTTCCATACTCTATATGCTTTGCTTGTAGTTGAATATCCAAGTAGGAACCCTTCATCACATTTCTTGTCAAACTTGCTCAATCTTGTGCCCTTCTTCAATATATAGCACTTGCAACCAAATACTCTAAAGTATGCAATATTGGGCTTTCTTCCATTCAATAGCTCATATGGTGTCATTTCCAACATAGGATGGCAATATAGTCGGTTGCTAGAGTAGCAAGCCGTGTTGATAGCTTCGGCCCAAAAGGATTGACTCACATTGTATTCACTAAGCATGGATCTTGCCATATCAATCAAGGTTCTATTCTTTCTTTCAACTATCCCATTTGATTGAGGAGTGTACTTTGCCGAGAATTGATGCCTAATGCCAAAATCATCACATAGCTCTTCAATTCTTGTGTTCTTGAACTCACTCCCATTGTCACTTCTCACTTTCTTGATAGTTGTCTCAAACTCATTTTGACTTCTCTTGACAAAAGATTTGAATGTAGCAAATGTTTCACTTTTGTCACCAAGAAAGAATACCCATGTGTATCTAGTGAAGTCATCCACAATCACATAACCATATTTATTTCCACCAATGCTAGTGTATGTAGTTGGCCCAAATAAATCCATATGCAATAGCTCAAATGCTTTAGTAGTGCTCATTTCACTTTTCATAGGGTGAGTATTTCCAACTTGTTTGCCGGCTTGACAAGAGCTACAAAGTTTATCCTTCTCAAACACAACATCTCTCAAGCCCTTAACTAAGTCATATTTGATCAATCTATTTAGTTGCTTCATCCCAACATGACCAAGCCTTCTATGCCATAGCCAACCCATACTAGACTTAGTGATCAAGCATGTTGTCAATTGAGTTTCCTTTGCATCAAAATCAACTAAGTATAGGTTTCCATATCTAAATCCTTTGAATGCTAGGTTGGTTCCATCATTACTAGTGATCATCACATTATCAACACCAAAGTTGCAATTGAAACCAAGATCACATATTTGAGCTACCGATAGCAAGTTGAAGTTCAAGCTCTCTACTAGCAAGACATTTGAGATGCTCAAGTCATTGGATATTGCAATCTTACCAAGTCCCTTGACCTTGCCTTCACTATTGTCCCCAAATGTGATGCTATCCACTTTGAAGTCTTCTTCATTTGTGTTGATTGAGTTGAACATTCTAGAATCCCCGGTCATATGTTGAGTACACCCACTATCAAGCACCCAATGCCTTCCTCCGGCTTTGTAATTGACCTACAAGAAGATTCAATGCTTAGGTACCCAAATCTTGTTGGGTCCTCCAAGGTTAGTGACTAAGCTCTTAGGTACCCAAATGGCTTTCTTCTTTGAGCCCTCCTTAGGTGTACCAACAAACTTAGCTCTTACACTATTAACACCCTTGTAAAGCACATAACAAGAATCAAACTTAATTGATTTACCAAGGTTGGTTGGTTTGTTCTTGTTTAGGTTCTTTTTATAGCAATTATGCTCGGTATGCCCGGATTGCTTGCAATTTATGCAATAGCGTCCATTGCCCTTCACAAAACTAGTCTTGTGAGGAGCAAAGGCCGCCTTGCCCTTCTTGGGGGTATAGCCAATTCCTTCTTTCTCATGGGAAAATCTTTGGCTACCCAAGCACTTAAGCAAGCGGGCATCTCCACCATAGGCTTTGCCTAAGGCACAAGTGAGCTTATTCACCTCTTTCTTTAAGGTTTCATTTTCCACTATTAATGATGCATCACAAGTAAAACCATCTTTTATGTTTGAGTTAGATGCATCAGTGGAGCATGAACTAGATGAAGCATTGGGAGGTGCAATGACAATAGGTGTGTAAGATGTTTCATTGATTAAGTCACATGTTATACCTATGTCACATGTTTGAGCAAAGTCCTCAATCTTGGTTTGAGTGAGGAGAGAGGAGTGGGCTTCTTCAAGCCTAGTGTGAGCTTTATCAAGCTTCTCATGGGCTACCTCTAGCCTCTCATGAGTTAGCTTGAGCTCATCAAGAGATTGCTCAAGAAGGCTAACCTTCATGCGCAATTCCTTGCACTCCTTCCTCTTCTTCTCAAAGCAAACATGAGCTTGCTCAAACATGTCCATAAGTTCTTCATTAGTGTATTCATTTTCATTATCATCATCATCACTCTCATCATAGGAAGGTACCTTGGATGGCCTTGCCATCAAGCATGTGGATGGAGTGTCAAAGATAGAAGGCTTTTTGTTGATAGCAATACTTGCAAGTGCCTTCTTCTTCATCTTGTTGTGCTCTTCATCATCACTATCGGATGATGCATCACTATCCCATGTCACAACATAGGATCCACCTTTCTTTTTCTTGGTGAAAGAGAGCTTCTTCTCCTTCTTTTCCTTCTTGTCCTTCTTCTTCTTTGCTTCATCATCATTGTCACTATTTTGAGGACAATCGGCTATCATGTGATCTTCACTCTTGCACTTATAGCATCTTCTCACATAGCCCTTGTTCTTGTTGTTGTCCCTTCTCTTTCTTGCACCATAGCCTTTCTTCTTCATGAATCTTCCAAACTTCCTTACTAGAAGTGCCATGGCCTCATCATCATCACTAGAATCTTCATCTTCACTATCACTTGATTCTAGCTTTGCCTTGCCCTTGCTCTTGCTCTTGGATGAAGAAGTGGCTTTGAATGCCAAGCTCTTCTTCTTCTCCTCTTCCTTCACCTCCTCAACGTCACCACCATCATTGTATTGATCTTCGGTCATTACATCACCAAGGACTTCATTTGGGGTCACATTTTGCAATCCTCCTCTCATGATGATGGTCCTCAATGTCTTGAATCGCTTGGGCAAGCAACTCAAGAACCGGTGGGTGAAGTCTTCATCCTTCACTTTCTCTCCCAAACTCTTGAGATCATTTATGATGCATTGGAGTCTATAGAACATCTCCGGGATTGTTTCATCCTCTTTCATCTTGAAGCTTGTGAGCTTATCTTTGAGCATGTACAATTTGGCACTTTTTACCGTTGAAGTGCCCTCATATGTTTCTTCTAGTCTTGCCCATACTTCACTTGCCTTCTCAAGATCTTTGATTTGCTCAAACACTTTTGGATCAATGCCATTGTATATAGTGTTGAGCGCCATTGTGTTGCATTGCTTGCTTTCACGCTCTCTAGGGGTGGGGTCTTCTTCATTGACAATAACATAACCATCTTGTGTGACCTCCCACACCCTATCATTGATGGAGCCAAGGTACATCTTCATCTTTCTCTTCCAATAATCAAAAGATGACCCATCAAAGTACGGTGGTTTGCCCCCAACATGGTTGAACACAATTTGAGCCATATTTGCACCGTAGGTTGTTAAGCCTTTGAATCAAACGGTGTTTGGCTCCGATACCACTTGAAAGGTCCTAATTGGCTAGAGGGGGGGGGGTGAATAGCCTAATTTAAAATTCTACAAAGCACTAGGGCAATTTGTTAGATAATAACAAAGCGATAAATGCGGTTGCTCTAGCTCTATGTCAAATGCAAGCCACCTATTTTCAAGTCTAGTTAATTATGATCTCTAGGGCACACAAGGACTAAGTCACTTCTTTACTAAACTAGTGAGCTACACAAGAGAGCTAGCAAAACTAAACTAGCTATACTAGCAAAGCTACTACTATTATTAACAAAGGAAACAAGTTACTCTATAATAAGTATGAACAAAGGAATACAAGAGAGTGGTAGTGTGATTTTACCGAACCGGGCAAGTGAAGATAATTGATATCACAAAGGAATGCCAATCACCAAGGGACACAATATGAACACGAGATTTATCCCCGAGGTTCACGTGCTTGCTGGCACGCTACGTCCTCGTTGTGTCGACCAAGGCTTCGTGGTTCGGTGGCTAATCGGTATCACACACCGAGCTCTCCACAAGAGCGCCACAAGAACCTACCCCAAGCAATGGTAACTCAATGACACGCGCAATTTACTAGGAGTTACCTTTGGCTCTTCGCCGGGGAGGTACAAGCCCCTCACAAAGTCGTTGGGATGGCCACGAACAATCACCAACTCGTGCCAATCCTCCTCCGCTGCCACCAAGCCGTCTAGGCACCGGCAAGTGCCAAGAGTAAAAAGAAATCCGCAGCAACAATCACCAAGATGCCTCTAGAATGCAAGAACACAATGCAAGCTCTTGGTTTCACTCGATCTCACTTGGATTCGCACTAACAATCAAGAGATCGGAGGGAGGGATTAGATCTTGCTCAAGAGGATGTTCAAGAGGTTAGAAAGTCAAGAGAGCAACCCCACTAGCCGGCCACGACCTATATATAGAGAGGGGAGGACGGCGGCTCGACCCCACCTTTCTGCGCTTGGTCGGTAGTACCGACACCTCCTGGGCGGTACTACCGGCTTGGTCAAACTAGCCGTTTACTCACAACCTGCTGGAAAAAGCGAAGCACCGACTTTTGGTCGGTACCTCCGAGGTCGGTAGTACCGGCCCTATGGCGGTACCACCGACAGGCTAAACTGGGGTCTGCACAGAGATTTCCCAGACAACTTTCTGACCTCGGTACTTCCGAGGGCGGTAGTACCGACATAATGGCGGTACTACCGCCAGGCCAAAACTGGCCGCTTCCAGAGAGTTCTGCGGAAAACAAGCTACTACCGACCTTGCGTCGGTACCACCGCGGGCGGTAGTACCGAGGTAATGGCGGTACTACCGCTAGGCCATTTTCAAAACCTACAGAGAGCACTGCAAAACGCCCCATGGCCACGGTACCACCGACCATCCGGTCGGTACCACCGCCGGCGGTAGTACCGAGGTAATAGCGGTACTACCGCCAGGCCAAAAACGCCTCGGAACAGAGAGGTCTGCACGCTGCATCTATGGGCGGTACCACCGACCACCCAGGGTCGGTACCACCGACAACACACAGAAAACTCCATTTTCATCTCTGAGTTGATCCAAAACTAATCCAACAACTTCTCCTTTGCAAATGTGCTAACACCAACAAGAGTACAACATCATGTGCATGTGTGTTAGCATTTTCAAAACATTTTTCAAAGGATTTATCGCCTCATTTTAGTTATGTCATATGCAAATGCAACTAGAGGCAACTTGATAACCGTATACTATGAATTTCTCCTCTTGATAGTACGGCTATCTATCCTAAATACATTCACACCCTCTATGGTGTGTTGAGTGCCAAAAACAAAAGAGCCTATTGGTTATACCTTTGCCTTGAGCTCTTTTATTTTCCTCTTTCTTCTTTTCTTCTAGTGAAGATATGGACCATCTTACGACCAATCACTTGATCATTGCATCACATGTCCATCATCATGCTTCACTTGAGCCATGGACCACCTTTTGCTAATCAAGCACTTAATGACAAAGGTTAGTCCAATGGGTTTCATCAATTATCCAAAACCAAACTTGGGCTTTCAACTAGTTCTTCGCATCGGCATTGAGTTCTCTTGTTACTCTTGGCATTTGCCGGTGCCTAGACGGCTTGGAGGTGTTGAGGTGGTTGTTGGCAAGAGAAGGAGATTGTTCTTGGCCACCACCGATCGTGATTGTGAGAGGTTTTGGAGCCTCACCTCGCCGGAGTGGCAAGAGGCATCCTTAGTGGATTGCTCGTGTCATTGAGCTACCTCACTAGCGGTAGATTCTTGTGGCGCTCTTTGTGAGCTTGGCTTTGCGCTGATTAGCCACCGGGTCACCTAGTGTTGGTCGACACAACGGGGAGTAGCGTGCCGGCAAACACGTGAACCTCGGGATAAATCGTGGTGTCTCGTGTGCTTATTGTGATTGCTTCCACATCTTGGTGATTGGTCTTCATATTCACATCTTGGTGATTGGCATCACGAGTGGATTTCACCGGTGATTGGCTCTCTACTAGGCGATCCCAAAGGCTCGGTGAAACCACCTCTATCTAGCTCATTTACTTCGTGTATTTACATTGAGCTATTTCTCTTGTGTAGATACTATCACTTGTTGTATATCTCTTTTTATATTCCTTATGTAGCTAGTTGTGATTAGCTTGCTTAGTCTATCTATTGCACACACTTGTCTCATATACTTTTTGTATATCATACTTGTACTAGAGCTAGTTAGTTTCATTCCGCATTAGATTTTAGCTCTAATTGCTTGTGTGATATAGATATATTAGGTAGAATTGTTGGATAGGTGGCTTGCAACACACTATTAGGCTAGTGCAAAAAGCTTCACCATTTGTTATACTAATAGTGTTTGCCTAAGTAATTTTGTATATTTTTAATTAGGCTATTCACCCCCCCTCTAGCCAATTTGGACCTTTCACATGCGACCGGCAGAGCCGCAGTAGGCACTTGCGCTCGCGAACAGCGCCTCCGCACGCGCTAGTGCTCGTGCTCGCGCCTCACGCAGCCGCGCCCAGCGGAGCCGTGGCGAGCCCGCGACCTCGCGCGGCGGATGGAGGAGCCCCTCCCGCGGCCGGCCCGCTGTTGACGTTTTTTAACTATCATTATTTACTGTCAACAAGACTTGAATAAATGTCAAAAAGGTTTTCCAACTTAGAAATAGGAGGTTTAAGCTAACAAATTCCACGAGTTTTGGTGATTCTACATTTTCCAGGGATTAAAGCAGGAAAACCAACCACATTGCTTCCCCAAGAAGGAACCCGACGCAGATTTCTTCACCGCCACGTCGGGATACTTCTAGAAGACTCCAGAGGACTCCACAAGACACCACGAGACGGAGCACCACAGGAGGCTTACCTGTGGAACCGACCGGTCCCACAGGGCCCACCGGTCGGTCGGCCATAGAGCCGCCACGCCTCCGTCTTCTGCAAGCTACTTCCACCGACCTCTAGGATGCATCTCGACCGTACCTCGAGTCGGTTTGATCCAACGATCGCGATTCCTCGCCCAGGGCTATATAACCAGACCCCTGACCCCCCTCCAGATCATCATCAGATCAAGATCAGAAGACAAGACATAAATTAGGGTTTCTAGAGAGAGAGAGTTAGAGCTCTACATCAAGATTAGAGTTTAGTCTAGTTAGATTCAAGTAGAGGCAGGCGACTTCGTCGGCATATCCGGCTAGAAGCTTCGTCTGAGTCTCCGGATCATTGTCGAAGACTCGGTAATTTGTATCTTTATTCGACTTTATGCTACTTTAATATATTTCAGTTTATTCAGTTTTGGAGTTTATTCTAGTTATATATTTAATATAGATCTGATTATGATAGAGTTTATGATCATGTTCGTAAAGTACTTAGCTTTATTCCGGATAGAGTTAAGTGGTCAAACTGGTGTAAACATGGTGTTTGGGCTAAGTTTACCTGCGAATACATCCTATGCTCCGGGTCGAGAGGTAGATCGCATGAGTGACAGTCCTGTTGAGTCCTTTGTAGTCCTCCCCCCGAGTGTAGATCTTAGTAGGACGCGATTGCAAGTTAGAATTCATTACTCTGTTCTTGATTCTAATTTAGTAATGTCCCTTGATCATGGATGATAGATTAATTAGCTATAGATGATTGTATATTAACTAGAGTAATCACTAGGCTTAGTAAATGCGAAGTAACTTAGGATTCGAATCTCTTAATTAATCTCCTGACTCTCTGCTTGATCTATGTAGTTCGCTCTATCTCTAGAATTCCTGTTTTTATCAATTATTATCTTTACCTTGTCCTACCCCTGCTTAGACATGTGAGTGATGAATGAATGATAATCTCTGCTAGTTCCCAGCTTTGTTTCTATCTTCGGTAAAATATAAATAACGATACCTAGATAACCTGGGTGAAATGCTGCTACAACAGGTATATTTATCTGTGCGCTTGCGGATAAATATTTGTTTAAATCTTCTGAACTAGTGTCACATATAATTTACATTTCTAGTATCATGTTAGGGATGATAACTTGACTTTAAGTGATGCTAGGAGTGTCCTGTACATTTCTGAAGGCTCTTGCTAGAATCAGTTCATCAAAGTTTATTAAAAGCAATTGCATTAAGAAGTGTCAACAAGCATTTCTGGCGCCGTTGCCGGGGACAATTTATCTAAGTAACGAAAGCCACCGGGAACTAAACAAAACTTATTAGGAATTTAACAAAGGAGATTATTCATTCATTCACTTGTACCTCTGTCTTGGCAGGCTTACCCTTGTTTTTCTTTGTTTATATCATATACAGGGTAACACAGGTTCAGTTGTAATCCATCACTTTCAAATCAGAAATCAACTTGATCGTGTGAAAGATCTACATTAGTAGTCAAGCCATGGCCAACAAGACTCTGCTGGAGTTCTCTACTCCAAGTGTCAGGAACATTCGCACCGGGCCTACACTCCAGACGAACAACCTTGAGTTCGAACTCAAGCCAAGTCTTATCAACATGGTGCAAGCTACTACATTTGGTGGAAAGGAAGAAGAAGATGCAACTGCTCATCTACAAGATTTCTTGGAGATTGGAAGCACCATCATCATCAAGGACGTTCCCCAGGACATTATACTTCTTCGTCTTTTTCCCTTCTCACTGAAAGGAAAAGCGAAGCAGTGGTTCTATTCAAACATGGATAACATCAAGACATGGGAGAAGTGTTCAGAGACCTTTCTATCAAGATTTTTCCTAATTAACAAAGTCAATATCTTAAGGGAAAAGATATACAACTTTCAGCAACAAAAAGGAGAAACCGTTCCAGAAACTTGGGAGCGTTTTCAGGAACAAATCTTAAGATGCCCACATCATGGAATAAGGAACGAATTGCTCATGCAACTCTTTTATCACGGATTATTACAAAGAGCAAGAGAGCAACTTGATGCCACTGCTGAAGGATCATTTATGTCACTCACTTTCGGAAAAGCAGAATGTCTAATGGACAAGATAGCTGAAAATCAAAGCTGGAAACAAGTTACTACTCAACGCTGTCACTAAATTGAAGAATTTCCAGAAGAAGTTTGTGCACTGTCAACTAAGATGGATGTACTTATGGATCGACTTATTCAGAGAGCCAACTACAAGGAAGAACGTCAAGCTATTCAAGACGCATTTGATGCTCAGAATAGAAGTGGAGAATATTTAGGAATAGAATTTCCTGAAGATCAAGAAGAAGCTAACATCATCAACAACTCCACCACTCTACACAAGCAAGGATTGCGTCAACAACAACCTTCCAAACCAGATAAGTACACCAGTAAATTCAGTTCCTCCGATTCTAAGCAACCTACTTTAAGAGATTTAATTTTAGAACAAGCCAGGGTAAATGATAGCATTACTAAAAGACTTGCTTTAAATGATAAGACTCTTGAAAACATAAATGCTAAGATGGATGATTTTTCTTCTACCATTAAAGATCAACTCAATTATAATAAAAGAATAGAAACCCAAATATCACAATTGGTTGCTATTTTGCCTGTTACCACTAACCATGAGCAGATTAAGGGGATCACCACTAGACATGGGAGGACCACTCGAGATCCACCATACCCAGAAGGAGCACAAAGAAGACAGACCACACCAGTAACCCTTCCAAGGGCAGAAGAAAGAGATGATGAAGTTCAAGAAACTCAAGTACAAAATAAAGAAAGACCGATAGATTTTCAAGACACCAATGTTCTACCATTCCCACGCAGAAATCGGAACACCAAGCTAGATGCGCAGTTCAGTAAGTTTGTTGAAGTAATTCAGAAACTATATATCAATATTCCTCTGCTAGATGCATTACAGGTACCTACCTATGCCAAGTATGTGAGGGATATACTTAACAACAAACAACCACTGCCAACTACTGAAGTAATCGAGCTGACAGAAGAATGTAGTGCGGCTATCCTCAATCAAATACCAGAAAAGAAGAAGGACCCAGGATGCCCCACTATTGAATGCTCAATTGGAAATCAATGGTTTAGCAATGCACTGTGCGATCTTGGAGCTAGTGTTAGTGTGATGCCCACATCAGTCTACTATAAGCTCAACCATTCAACACTTGTGTCAACACCAATGTGTCTTCAGCTAGCTGATCAATCACTCAGATACCCTATAGGAATTGCTGAGAACATCCCAGTCAAGATTAGAGAGTTCTTCGTACCAGTAGACTTCGTGGTACTAGAAATGCATCCGGATTCAAAAGTGTCACTCATTCTCGGAAGACCATTTTTGAGCACCGCCAAGGCCCACATTGATGTCAGAGTTGGAGAAATCAAATTCACTATAAATGAGAAGGAAGAAAAGTTCTCATTCAAACCACGACCCGAACAATGCTCAACTCTAGTAGACCATAAAGCTCAAGAGACAAAACTACTATCTCCGGTAGCGGAGATCCATCAAGGAGAATGAAGAAGACTGGAGAGTCCAATTCGGTGGACTTTAAACCCCGAACCTTCGCCGGAGGTAACTCGGTAATTATCAGCATTTACTTTTGCATTTCATAGAAAAATAAAATTAAAATTTATTTACATCATTACTGCATCATAAAATTGGCCTCATGTAATTAATATTTACGAATCTCGTAAGTATTATTTACTACGGCAACAAAAACATATAGGAATTTCATCATTAGAATCCTCATTTTCTATAGTTTCATAAAAGCAATTTCTTTTATACTTGCATTGTACAAATACGGGAAACATACGGACCCACAGACACCTGGGACCCACATCATATCACTTCACATTATTACATGCACTCATAACCACTCATCTCACCTACCACCACATGCAACCGTCGGCATATACTCCAAAGAGTGGGAACTTGAGCAAGGTAGGTGAGGGAGCAACTTGGAAGAAAGTGGGCCCCACAGGGGACCGGTCGGTCCCACCACTAGACCGACCGGCCATCCCCTTCTCCCTCTATAAAATAGCAAGCTTTCTTCACACTCTTCACACACTCCACTCTCCAGAAATACTAGCCTCACTTCGAAATTCAGAACTCCAATTTCGAGTTCACTTAGCACTTCTTTTGGATAGTTTCTGAGTGAGAGAAGATATAAGAGTAGAGAGGAGGAAGTTTTGAGCAAATAGCAAGTAAGAAAGGGAGAGTGGGAGAAAGCAAGAAAAATCAATAAGAGACGGGAAGTGCTGCCCATTTAGTTAATAAACTAGGAGAAGTTAAAATAAAAATTGTCAACTTGAACGACTGACTCCTGGACTACTGACTTCTGGACCACTAACTCTTTAACATTTATTTGCTCTAACCCTCACTTGTTCCACTAGTTTTGTTTGTATGTTCTCTTGTTTTTGCAGCAAAGATGAGCAACTTCTTGAGAAAGGCAAAGAACACGCTCACTTTTCGATCAACAAGAAGCCGTTCGCGAGCTGGCTCATCACAGGGAGGCTCGGACATGGATACTTCATCTCTGCCTCGATCCTCTACCACAAGCCGGTCTGAGCCACGTTATCTTCTTCATGAAAGGCACATCAAGCTCCAAACAGCCTACGAGAAGGACCTATTTAGGCATTACCGCGATAAAGAGTACACTCACACCCCCACCTTCGATTCACAATTTCTCCGAGACACAGGTATGGACTCTGAGTTCGATCTAGTCTTCCATAACATTGGGTGGGAGAACACTTGGGAGCTCTCCAAAGAGGGTTGTAGATTGCTCACTCTAGAATTTCTTTGCACTCTCTCTTCGGATGACACATATGTCTATTTTAGGCTGTACAATGAACCTTTCACTCTCACTTGGAAACAGTTTAGCCTAAATCTGGGTTTTCCTGAAACCTGCACTGTAGACTTAGATGTAGCCTTAAGAAACTTTGACAGAAATAGCTTTTGGGAGGACATCACTGGTAAGAAAACAGATCATCACCCTTGCACCAATGATATACACAACCCCACATTAAGGGTGATGCACAAGTGGCTAGGCTTTACTCTCTTCCCTAGGCAAGAAGGTCGTATTGTTAGAACTGAGGAGTTAAAGATTATGTACCCAATGATTAAGAAAACTAAAATTTCACCTGTAAAACTCCTGGTAGACTACTGGCCTTACATCCACACTTTACAAGGCCCCATATCCATCACTTCTTGGGTTACTCGTCTTGCTGGAAATTTGAACTTGCACGGAAATATTATGTACATCTCCACTCCGCGTCCAGTCATAGGCTTCTACTTCTTCAGCCAAGCACATCTTATTAAGAAGAGAAATAACAAACTCTATATGCAATATAAAGGATATGCAAATGAATATAAGTTGCCAAATAGATCACTTGGTCTGTATGTAGTGGAAACCTTTTTGCTTAACTTACAGAGACCTGGCGCGGGAGTAGGAAGAAGCCCCTCCGCAAGATTCACTAGAAACGTTGCCCCGAGATATCAAGGAGAAGACGCTACACCAGCCGGACCAGCCTATACTCACTATCAAGGATTCGAACGAGCTGGACCATCTTCATCACACCATCAAGCCTGGGAAGATACTACTGCCCATGAGCCACATACACCACAAGATTCATGGGGGCAAGGAAATTTTCGCAACTACACTCCACCTCATCGTGAAGAGGATACGATGTATGACTTCCAGGGAGGACGAATGTCTTTCTCTGGGAGAGGTGTTCATGACGCCACTCATCATCCACACTCTTACCATGCCACCCATGGTTACCCAGAATACCAGCCACACCACTGTAACACCCCTGGTGTTACTAATGTAATTAACTTGACATGTCATCATCTTAAGCATTAATCATTTCCTGTGATGCATTTGATTTGCTTAATTGCTATGCTTTAGTCCCTTTTCAAAAACCCTAAAAGCCCAATTCTCTCTATATGGGCAAAATGGTAATTTCACCTCTGTGCCTAGTTCTATGTAATTCTTGTTCAAATTTAGTGCCCTGATGTTTGTTGCTTTGATCAAAGTTCAAAAATCAGATTTGATTTGATTTTCCTTTTGCAAAACCCTAAAATCCCAAATCCTGGATTTATTCCCTTTTTGATAACTTTTTCAAAAGTCAAAATTTTGAGTTGGTTCAAAAAGCAAAGTTGTGAATCTGATCAAGAGGAACAACTTTGGTATTTACAAATTTTCAAGTTTCAGTTTGAAATCCAAAGTAATTTTGATTTGAATCAAATTTGAAAAGTGTCCCCTTTTCTATTTTTGAATATAGTTCAAAAACTATTTGGAATTTGAAAATGTTCATTTTGGCAAAGTTGTAGATCTCATTTTTCTGAACAACTTTGGTATTTTGAGTTTTTGTCGCACAGTTCAAATTTTGGGAGATTTTTGCAAAATACAGATACTGGCCAAAAGTCAAACCCTAGCCCCTACACTGTTCTTCTTCCTGTAGAGCCAGGGGGAGGGGGGGGGGCCCGGCCATGGCGCCGGCGCTGCGCCTGCAGCGCATACGGCTGCTCCCCACGCGCCCTTATGCTGCCGCCGCTGTCTCCCTGTTCCCTCCGCGCCCGCACGCGAGCGCTGACCCTCGCTCCCGTCCCCTACAGTCCTCTGCGCGTCGCCGCCGCGTGGCCATCGCCGGCGAGCTTGCGCCCGAGCCCCGGCTGCACGCCAGCTTATCCGCCAGAGCGCAATCGAGTGCGCACGCCCCGCAAACCTTACCCGCGCAACCCCGAGGTCTCTGCCGGCCCCTGGCCGTGCCTATAAAAGCCCCGCCGGAGCCCGACCTCCGCACTCATCTCCGCCACCGTGGCCAGGCCAGTCCAGTGCCTCCGCCGCTCCAACACCTAGCTCAAAAGCTCCGCCTTGAGCTCGTGAAGCTTTCCCACCCTTCAATTTCATCTCTACCGCCTCCTATCGCCCGGCGTAAGCTCGCCGTTCCCATCTCCGACAGAAACCCGGCGAGCTCGGGTTCGTGAAATTCGCCGTCTCCGGCCATGATCATCCCTCACCGACCCCCGTGTCGTGTTCCTTGGTTCCGTGCGACTCTGACCAGGCCCTTGCGGTCTCGTGTGTTGCGCAGGGTCGTCGGAGCGCCGCTCGCCGCTCGCCGCCGAAGGAGCTCCACCGAACCACCGCCCCTCGAGCACGTGTCGAGCCTCCTTCCTCGAGCCTCACCCTCGAGCACGTGCCGAGCCACACCCTCGAGCCTTGCCTCCGATCCGTGGTAAGCACCCGAGGCCTCCGGCCTCTGCTTCCACTCCGTCTCGCCCGAGCCCAAGCCTCGAGCACACGTTTCCGTCTCGCCCGAGCCCGAGCCTCGAGCGGACAGACCCTCACCACTTCGCTCGAGCCAGGCCTCGAGCGGACTCATGCACCCTCCGCTTCGTCGAGCTAGGCCTCGGGCGGAGGCTTACTTCTCCGTCTCGCCCGAGCCTCCGGGCCAGGCCTCGGACGAAGCTGTCGCTTCCGTCTCAACCGAGCCCGTCTCGACCGAGCCCCGCGCGATTCGCCCGAGCCCCGCGATTCGCCGAGCCCGGCCTAGAAGGAGCACAGTGCTCTTCTCTTTTTCTGAGAGATGTGAATAGTGTTCTGTTTTCTCTTTTTTGTATGATTTTCTGTGTGCATCCAAAAATTCTGAAATTTTTGTGGTAGACTCTTTATGCTCTGGAGTATTTTATAAAAATATGAAACTTGAGTTTTGTGCAAATATTTAAAAATGTAAAATTCCCCTTTTATTTGAAAAATGAAGGTTTTGGTATTTTTGGAGAGTGATCTATAACTCCAAAAATCTGGAGATAAATTTTTATGTGCTAGTTATGCCTTTCTGAGTCTCTGGTAAAATTTTGAAGTCTTTTGGAACAAGTTGATTTTTGAGCTTTTATTTAAATAGTTGAATAGTGCCTTTTGTTAATTAAATGTTTAGATTTATTTGAGCATCTTAATGACCTCCAAAAATTATGAAATTTGTTTTGCCATCTGTTTATGCCTTAATGAACTTATGTGATTAATTTGGTAATTTTTGGAGCAACTTCATAAAATGACCTTTTAAATAAAATAAGAAAAATAGAAAAGGTGGATTAGGGTTGGTAATAAGTGTTTAATGATGTGATCTTTGGATTGATTGATGTTCATAGACCCCTACCCTTTGGTCTATGATGTTTGTGATGATATGTTTGGTTAATACTTAGGATAATTATAATAAGGCCTAACCTCAATAATGCTTAAGAAAGAAATGGTTACCTTTTATGCTCAACCTAGATTTCGATTATGCCTTGCCTAAGAGTAATCTAGATTCAGTGGAATTGTCTTGCACCATAAGTTCATATCATCATTCTCATGAGCATTCATCATTGCATCCGTATAGTTGACGAAGAAGGTACCAGAGTCGAGGCCGCTGTTGACGAACCAACTCCCGAGGCGACCCCGAGCTCCAACACCTATACCTACCCCGAGCCTGCTGCCTTTGCTCTTCAAGGCAAGCCCCGGTGCATTTAACCCTACCTTGCTTTTATAAATGTTTTCTTTGAATGTTTTGAGTTAAACTATTGCATTAGGTAATAGGAGTTGTGTGATGACCTATTACTTGCATAATCTACCCCCACCAAAAGATACACATACCCTTGTTTCAAAACTATTTGCAAAATGCTTAGCAATGCTATTCAATAGATTTGCAATAAAAATGCCAATTTCAAAAGTGTGATCACTTTAAGAATGTTTATGGGAATTTGGCTTTACTTCCTGTTCGATGACTGCTTGCCTAGCTAGCATGTGGTCATTGTCGAGAAGAGGTTGTCCGCGCGTACGGTGCCGTCATGTTGTAGTCCGGGACTCAACAGTTGACACCGACCGGGACAGGGTTGAAAAACTGACAGGACTATTACGCTTGGGTGAGATATAACCAAGGTGTAGTTCTGGCTGGAAAATTAGGGACCATCCGTATGGGGGCCTGCTGGTCAAGACTTGTAACTATTCACATACTACGGGAAGCTCTAGCTCCGAGGAATCCTTTATTGGACCGACAACCGCGCACTGGGAGTGGAGAGATGGCGGAAGTAGCATGTACCCACGTGTCAGGACCTGTACTCTTGGGTTAGAGTCTCGAGGTACTTGTCGCTGGCGGAAAATTGGAGTGGTGTACTGTACTTCCGGGTGGCGTAGGACCGGGCCCAATCTTGGAGGAATCGTGGTAGACGAGTTGGCATATGCAAGCTTGGGTGCTACATATGCAGTGTGGATAGGGATCCTCAGCTGAGTATTATTTATCCGGATTAACGTTGCTCCTCGGTTATGGAGACTTGGTCCACTGACTGTCAACGGAGAGTGGTTCTCAACTAGGAATGTTTTGAAATGTAAAATGAATCATGAATGATGAAGAATTGAGGAATACTGAATCTTTCAAAAATAAAATAAGGTTTACAAAAAAATGCTTTTCTGCAAAATACTTGATCTTGCTTAAGCCTTACCTTGACTACCCTAAGCCTCTCATTCCTGAGTCTTCTCCCTTTTTCTTTAGTCGGGTAAGTCTTGTTGAGTACCCCAGTACTCAGGGTTTGTTACCCATGTTGCAGGTATGCCTGAGACCCCGATGTGTCTCGCACCCTGTTGCGTGACCTTCGTCCAGGAAGAGGCCGATGAGGCCGATATGTAAATGTGCACCCTCGGGCTGGGTGTTACATGTATCTTTATGTTATTGCTTCCGCTACGTTGTCTACTTTGAATTTCCAGAACAATGGTTTGTAATAATCGTACTCCTTACCTCATTTGAAACCTCGGTTTGTAAAACTAATGTTATTTAAGTCTTCCGCTCTTTATTCCGATGTTATTTATAAAAGTATGAAATGCTGTAACCGAATTGTGAGATGATCCTGCGGACATTGGGCACTGATGTAGCCCGGTGGCGAACAGGTCTTAATCGCATGGAACATGGGTTCGGCTGTCAGAGGTTGACAGGGACACGTGGGCCATGGGATTAGGGTCGTTCCGTCACAGAGTGGTATCGGAGCATCTCACTTTAACGTTGCGGTGTTTCTTTTGCGAAAACTTCAAAAGTTCTTTTGAGTCCAAACAAACTAAACTTGACTATTTTGAGTCCAAATTGCTTTTCTCATCTTGTCTTTAATTGGCAACACTAGTAGCCGAGCAGTATATGTATTAAGCCCTATATATATGTTAAGTATTGCATTGCTTTGTTCTGTAGGAACGATTCATGCATCATGTCATAATCACTTAAGTTAACTTCCTCTCTGAATTCGTTGGGATAGTGTACCTATACCTGTTCTTGCTAGCCTTTCTCATCCATCTTCTCTTATCCAGACATGGCCATTATCAAGCGGACTGCTCGCAAGTCGACTGGACCGCATGGCGTGCCGCGTCACCAGCTGGCGCCACGCGCCGGAGAAGAGACTGGAGAATCCTCCAATGGTCGTCGTTTTCCCCGTCGTACCCGCAAACAGCTGAAGGAGGAAATCAAGAATCTGAAGGCTGAGATGGAGAACATGGAGCATGACTTCTACCTTTCCCGCCGGGAGTTTTATGAGGCACGAGCTTCCCTGGAGCAGGCCAATCGGAACACGGTTCGCGCTATCGAGTAGCGCAATGATGCTTGGACCCGCGAAGATGTCACCAGAGCCCAGCTCCATGGACTGCAGCAGTACACCGCCCAGATCGAGCAGTTCAATGATATGCTTCATGAGGAAGTACACCAGCTGCACAACCAGCTCCACCCCGTGATTCCACCAGTTGCTGAGGACCCCGAAGACGGAGTCGTGGAGGAACCTGAAGTGGAACACGAGCCCGATCAGAATGAGGAAGTGGAACCTGCTGAAGATGTCCACGTTGAAGATGAAGATGAGGAGGAAGAGCCTGAGCTTATCATCGAGGATGATGATGATGACGAAGAGTTGATCTTCATCGATGACGACTAGACTCCTTGTGTCTGTACCATCTGCTTACCTAAAACCTTAGTCTAGGTTTGGGGGCGTTAGTCTGTCTGTTGCCAAGTCTGGCATGTATCTTTCTTTTCGTACCTTTTCCCCTTATCAGTCTGTTGTCATCTTTATCAAGCCAGCTATCTTTGTATCAGTGAAGTTATCGATCAAGTCGTTTCAGGACCTTTGTCCATATATGCTGAGTTCCGAGTTCCTTATACAGATGCCTGTGAACACCCGTACCGGAGCTGGAGGTTCTGATGATGCCAACATCCCAAACCCTCCACCTGTCCCAGCTACCCTAGCAGATGCCATTGCAGCCTTGGCCGCCGCTGCCAATCTGATGGCTCAGAATCAAGGACAGCAGAATGTTGGTCACCGTGGTCGTCACAACCAAGAGACCACCTATGTGGAATTCACTGAAACCCGTCCACCGGTTTTCACCAGAGCCGATGAAACCCCTCGAAGCTGACGATTGGCTCCGCACCATGGAGCAGAAGTTTGGTCTCATCCGATGCACTGAAATCCAGAAGCCCCGGTTTGCTTCGCAGCAGCTTCGTGGCCCAGCAAGTGCTTGGTATGCCAACCTCTTGGCTGCCCAACCTGAAGGTCATGAGTTGACCTGGGAAGAGTTCCGCACCGCTTTCCGTGCACACCACATCCCATCAGGTCTGATGAAGATGAAGCTTGACCAGTTCCTAGCCCTGCAGCAGAAGGACTCCACAGTAATGCAGTATGTGGGTCAATTCAACCATCTGAGTCAGTATGCAGCGGAATATGTCAACACGGATGAGAAGAAGAGAGACTGTTTCCTTAGGGGATTGCACCCTAAGATCCGCAGAAGCATGTCCAACAACCTGACCGGTTCTTATCATGAGGCTGTTGACCGGGCAGTTGCTTTTGAAGAGAGTAACCGTCAGTACCAAGAGGAGAAGAGGAAGAAGAAAGCAGGATCTAGCAGCCACTCTGGCAATCACAAGCGCCAGAGGGTCATATATCATCCTAGTCACCACCACAACCGTCCACCTTACCCTCACCAGCAAGTGGTTGTCCGTACCGCGGCTACCACCCACAACGCCAACCAACAAAGTGCCACTCAGCCGAACGCCCCAGGTGTTCGTATCACCACCCCACAAACCGCCTATAATCATCCCTGCTTCAACTGTGGTCAACTTGGCCACTGGTCTCGTGAGTGCCCAAAGCCCAAGAAGCCTGCTCAGAACTTTCAGAAGGGTCCCGGAGGACCACAGCAGCAGCAACACCGTGCTCCACAGCAGCAAGTGCAGAAGGGCAAGTTCGTCAAGAAGCACGGGCAAGTCTACTACACCACTGTCAGCGATATTCCAGAAGGGGAGCCCGTCATGATCGGTAGGTTTCCCGTTGCCAATCATCCTGCAGTTGTGTTGTTTGATTCTGGTGCATCGCATTCTTTCATCAGTCGTACCTTCATCTCTAAGCATGACATATCAATTGGGGAGTTGAAAGAAAGTTTTTGCATTTTATCGCCTGGAGGGCGTATAATCACCAAAGAGGTGGTTCGCAGTATACCAGTGATGTTGGGAAATCATGCGTTCCCTACCACCATGATAGTGTTGAAAGATCAGGTGATAGATGTCATCCTAGGCATGAATTGGATGTGTCAGTATAAAGCCATGATCGACATCTTGAATAGAGTTGTGAGAGTGGATATTCCTAACAGTACCGCCAAACTCCTTCTCCAACTTCCTATGCCTTCAAAACCAGCTACCACACAGCTAAATGCTACCTATGATCAAGGGATCCGAGACATCCCTGTAGTCTGTGAGTTCCCTGATGTCTTTCTTGAAGACTTACCTGGTCTACCTCCTGACCGTGATGTTGAGTTTGCCATAGAGCTAAAGCCCGGGACTGCTCCCATATCCCGCAGAGCTTATCGTATGCCTCCCAGAGAGTTGGCAGAACTAAAAATCCAATTACAAGATTTGTTGGACAAGGGTTTCATTCGCCCAAGCTCGTCTCCTTGGGGCTGTCCTGCAATCTTTGTAAAGAAGAAAGACAAGAGTCTCAGACTTTGCGTTGATTATCGCCCACTCAACGAAGTCACCATCAAAAACAAATACCCCTTGCCTCGTATCGATCTTCTGTTTGACCAGTTAGCTGGAGCCAAGGTCTTCTCTAAGATTGACCTCAGATCTGGTTACCACCAAATAAAAATTCGTCCTGAAGATATTCCTAAAACAGCTTTTACCACCAGATACGGTCTATATGAGTATTTGGTCATGTCCTTCGGATTGACCAATGCCCCTGCTCATTTCATGTACCTCATGAACTCTGTTTTCATGCCAGAGCTTGATAAATTCGTGGTCGTGTTCATTGACGACATCCTTGTCTACTCAAAAACCCTTGAAGATCACGCCGAGCATCTTCGTATCGTTCTATCCCGTCTCAGAGACCATCAGCTCTATGCTAAGTTCAGTAAATGTGAGTTCTGGTTAGATCAGATACAGTTTCTTGGTCATGTCCTATCCGCAGAAGGTGTGTCAGTCGACCCTGGAAAAGTGGCAGATATCTTGGATTGGAAGCCACCTACCACTGTCCGCGAAGTCCGCAGCTTCATGGGAATGGCTGGATATTATCGTCGATTCATCCCAGATTTCTCCAGAATTGCCAAGCCTATCACCGAGTTGCTGAAGAATTCTGTGAAGTTCTTTTGGTCACCAGCTTGTGAACAAGCTTTTCAGACTTTGAAGAAGTTGTTAACCACGTCACCAGTGCTAGCTCAGCCGAACGTCGAGAAGCCCTTTGATGTCTACTGTGATGCATCTGGTACTGGTTTGGGTTGCGTGTTGATGCAAGAAGGAAGAGTGATCGCTTATGCCTCGCGGCAGCTTAAGCGACATGAGGAAAATTATCCAACTCATGATCTTGAGTTAGCAGCAGTGGTTCATGCCTTGAAGATATGGCGTCATTATCTGTTGGGCAGTACCTGCAATGTGTACACAGATCACAAGAGCCTGAAGTATATCTTCACCCAAGAAGAGCTGAACATGAGGCAGCGAAGATGGCTTGAGTTAATCAAGGACTATGATATCGAAGTGCATTACCATCCGGGTAAGGCGAATGTGGTCGCCGATGCACTCAGTCGCAAGTCATACTGTAACTGCCTGGTTATGAAATCCTATGAATCTTCCCTATGCTATGAACTAGAGAAGCTGGGTATTGAAATGGTTCCACAAGGAAGTCTAGGCAATGTCAGAATAGAAACCTCTATCAGAGAACAGATCATAGCTGCACAGAAAGATAACCCCGGAATCAAGCACATCAGCGAAAAGGTTCGAGCTGGAAAAGCCGACTGTTTCAGGATTGATGATGAAGGAGTGGTATGGTTCAAGAACCGTCTGGTAGTTCCCAAGGTACCTGAGTTGAGACAGATAATCCTTGATGAAGCACACTCAACCAGATTTGCCATCCATCCTGGCAGCAACAAGATGTACCAAGACTTGAAGCAGAAATTCTGGTGGACAAAGATGAAGATTGAGATCGCTCGACATGTCGCTCGTTGTGATACATGTCAGAAAGTCAAGGCTGTGCATATGAAGCCCGGAGGAGAGCTGCAACCTTTGTCAGTACCTGGTTGGAAATGGGAGGATATCAGCATGGATTTTATCAATGGGTTACCCAAGACTCAAAAGGGATTTGATTCCATTTGGGTGATAGTGGACCGTCTCACGAAGCAAGCTCACTTCCTACCGGTCAAAACAAGTTATACCGCCCCAACTTATGCCACCTTGTACAAGAACAACATAGTAAAACTCCATGGCATACCCAAGACCATCATCTCAGATCGTGGTACTCAGTTTGTCGCTAAGTTCTGGAAAGCGTTCCATGCCTCACTTGGAACCAAGCTATTGTATAGCACGGCTTATCATCCGCAGACTGATGGACAGACTGAGAGAGTCAACCAAGTGTTAGAAGATATGTTGAGAGCCTGTGTGCTTACCTTCGCAGATACTTGGGATCAGTGTTTGTCCTTGGCAGAATTCTCCTACAACAACAGTTATCAAGAAAGCATCAAAATGGCACCCTTTGAAGCACTGTACGGTCGTCGTTGTCGTACACCTCTCAGTTGGTCTGAACCCGGAGAAAGGGAATTCTTTGGAGTTGATCTAGTAAAAGATATGGAAGAGAAAGTCAAGCAAATACAAGAGAACATGAAGATTGCACAGTCTCGACAGAAAAGTTATGCTGACAAGAGACGTCGACCTCTGCAGTTCGAGATCGGGGATTATGTGTACCTGAAGGTCTCACCCACCAAAGGAGTCACTCGTTTTGGAGTCAAAGGAAAGCTAGCACCCCGCTACATTGGTCCGTTTGAGATTCTGGATCGTTGTGGCAAGGTAGCTTACAAGCTGAGTTTGCCCAATCATCTTTCAACAGTTCATAATGTGTTTCATGTCTCCCAACTCAAGAAGTGTCTTCGAGTACCTGAACATGTGGTTGAAGTTGAAGGTGTTGAGCTAGAACCTGATCTGTCATACTCGGAATATCCTGTCCGTGTGTTGGATCACAAGGATCGTGTTACCCGAAGAACCACCACAAGATGGTATAAGATCCAGTGGAACCAGCACTCTGAAGAAGAAGCCACTTGGGAATTTGAAGATTTCTTAGCAAAGAACTATCCGGACTTTCTCGAATCTCTATAGGTGTGAGTTTCCTCTTTTGTTCTTTAAACGACGCGGAATCTCGGGGCGAGATTTCTTTTAGGAGGGAGGGTTGTAACACCCCTGGTGTTACTAATGTAATTAACTTGACATGTCATCATCTTAAGCATTAATCATTTCCTGTGATGCATTTGATTTGCTTAATTGCTATGCTTTAGTCCCTTTTCAAAAACCCTAAAAGCCCAATTCTCTCTATAAGGGCAAAATGGTAATTTCACCTCTGTGCCTAGTTCTATGTAATTCTTGTTCAAATTTAGTGCCCTGATGTTTGTTGCTTTGATCAAAGTTCAAAAATCAGATTTGATTTGATTTTCCTTTTGCAAAACCCTAAAATCCCAAATCCTGGATTTATTCCCTTTTTGATAACTTTTTCAAAAGTCAAAATTTTGAGTTGGTTCAAAAAGCAAAGTTGTGAATCTGATCAAGAGGAACAACTTTGGTATTTACAAATTTTCAAGTTTCAGTTTGAAATCCAAAGTAATTTTGATTTGAATCAAATTTGAAAAGTGTCCCCTTTTCTGTTTTTGAATATAGTTCAAAAACTATTTGGAATTTGAAAATGTTCATTTTGGCAAAGTTGTAGATCTCATTTTTCTGAACAACTTTGGTATTTTGAGTTTTTGTCGCACAGTTCAAATTTTGGGAGATTTTTGCAAAATACAGATACTGGCCAAAAGTCAAACCCTAGCCCCTACACTGTTCTTCTTCCCGTAGAGCCAGGGGGAGGGGGGGGGGCCGGCCATGGCGCCGGCGCTGCGCCTGCAGCGCATACGGCTGCTCCCCACGCGCCCTTATCCTGCCGCCGCTGTCTCCCTGTTCCCTCCGCGCCCGCACGCGAGCGCTGACCCTCGCTCCCGTCCCCTACAGTCCTCTACGCGTCGCCGCCGCGTGGCCATCGCCGGCGAGCTTGCGCCCGAGCCCCGGCTGCACGCCAGCTTATCCGCCAGAGCGCAATCGAGTGCGCACGCCCCCGCAAACCTTACCCGCGCAACCCCGAGGTCTCTGCCGGCCCCTGGCCGTGCCTATAAAAGCCCCGCCGGAGCCCGACCTCCGCACTCATCTCCGCCACCGTGGCCAGGCCAGTCCAGTGCCTCCGCCGCTCCACCACCTAGCTCAAAAGCTCCGCCTTGAGCTCGTGAAGCTTTCCCACCCTTCAATTTCATCTCTACCGCCTCCTATCGCCCGGCGTAAGCTCGCCGTTCCCATCTCCGACAGAAACCCGGCGAGCTCGGGTTCGTGAAATTCGCCGTCTCCGGCCATGATCATCCCTCACCGACCCCCGTGTCGTGTTCCTTGGTTCCGTGCGACTCTGACCAGGCCCTTGCGGTCTCGTGTGTTGCGCAGGGTCGTCGGAGCGCCGCTCGCCGCTCGCCGCCGAAGGAGCTCCACCGAACCACCGCCCCTCGAGCACGTGTCGAGCCTCCTTCCTCGAGCCTCACCCTCGAGCACGTGCCGAGCCACACCCTCGAGCCTTGCCTCCGATCCGTGGTAAGCACCCGAGGCCTCCGGCCTCTGCTTCCACTCCGTCTCGCCCGAGCCCAAGCCTCGAGCACACGTTTCCGTCTCGCCCGAGCCCGAGCCTCGAGCGGACAGACCCTCACCACTTCGCTCGAGCCAGGCCTCGAGCGGACTCATGCACCCTCCGCTTCGTCGAGCTAGGCCTCGGGCGGAGGCTTACTTCTCCGTCTCGCCCGAGCCTCCGGGCCAGGCCTCGGACGAAGCTGTCGCTTCCGTCTCAACCGAGCCCGTCTCGACCGAGCCCCGCGCGATTCGCCCGAGCCCCGCGATTCGCCGAGCCCGGCCTAGAAGGAGCACAGTGCTCTTCTCTTTTTCTGAGAGATGTGAATAGTGTTCTGTTTTCTCTTTTTTGTATGATTTTCTGTGTGCATCCAAAAATTCTGAAATTTTTGTGGTAGACTCTTTATGCTCTGGAGTATTTTATAAAAATATGAAACTTGAGTTTTGTGCAAATATTTAAAAATGTAAAATTCCCCTTTTATTTGAAAAATGAAGGTTTTGGTATTTTTGGAGAGTGATCTATAACTCCAAAAATCTGGAGATAAATTTTTATGTGCTAGTTATGCCTTTCTGAGTCTCTGGTAAAATTTTGAAGTCTTTTGGAACAAGTTGATTTTTGAGCTTTTATTTAAATAGTTGAATAGTGCCTTTTGTTAATTAAATGTTTAGATTTATTTGAGCATCTTAATGACCTCCAAAAATTATGAAATTTGTTTTGCCATCTGTTTATGCCTTAATGAACTTATGTGATTAATTTGGTAATTTTTGGAGCAACTTCATAAAATGACCTTTTAAATAAAATAAGAAAAATAGAAAAGGTGGATTAGGGTTGGTAATAAGTGTTTAATGATGTGATCTTTGGATTGATTGATGTTCATAGACCCCTACCCTTTGGTCTATGATGTTTGTGATGATATGTTTGGTTAATACTTAGGATAATTATAATAAGGCCTAACCTCAATAATGCTTAAGAAAGAAATGGTTACCTTTTATGCTCAACCTAGATTTCGATTATGCCTTGCCTAAGAGTAATCTAGATTCAGTGGAATTGTCTTGCACCATAAGTTCATATCATCATTCTCATGAGCATTCATCATTGCATCCGTATAGTTGACGAAGAAGGTACCAGAGTCGAGGCCGCTGTTGACGAACCAACTCCCGAGGCGACCCCGAGCTCCAACACCTATACCTACCCCGAGTCTGCTGCCTTTGCTCTTCAAGGCAAGCCCCGGTGCATTTAACCCTACCTTGCTTTTATAAATGTTTTCTTTGAATGTTTTGAGTTAAACTATTGCATTAGGTAATAGGAGTTGTGTGATGACCTATTACTTGCATAATCTACCCCCACCAAAAGATACACATACCCTTGTTTTAAAACTATTTGCAAAATGCTTAGCAATGCTATTCAATAGATTTGCAATAAAAATGCCAATTTCAAAAGTGTGATCACTTTAAGAATGTTTATGGGAATTTGGCTTTACTTCCTGTTCGATGACTGCTTGCCTAGCTAGCATGTGGTCATTGTCGAGAAGAGGTTGTCCGCGCGTACGGTGCCGTCATGTTGTAGTCCGGGACTCAACAGTTGACACCGACCGGGACAGGGTTGAAAAACTGACAGGACTATTACGCTTGGGTGAGATATAACCAAGGTGTAGTTCTGGCTGGAAAATTAGGGACCATCCGTATGGGGGCCTGCTGGTCAAGACTTGTAACTATTCACATACTACGGGAAGCTCTGGCTCCGAGGAATCCTTTATTGGACCGACAACCGCGCACTGGGAGTGGAGAGATGGTGGAAGTAGCATGTACCCACGTGTCAGGACCTGTACTCTTGGGTTAGAGTCTCGAGGTACTTGTCGCTGGCGGAAAATTGGAGTGGTGTACTGTACTTCCGGGTGGCGTAGGACCGGGCCCAATCTTGGAGGAATCGTGGTAGACGAGTTGGCATATGCAAGCTTGGGTGCTACATATGCAGTGTGGATAGGGATCCTCAGCTGAGTATTATTTATCCGGATTAACGTTGCTCCTCGGTTATGGAGACTTGGTCCACTGACTGTCAACGGAGAGTGGTTCTCAACTAGGAATGTTTTGAAATGTAAAATGAATCATGAATGATGAAGAATTGAGGAATACTGAATCTTTCAAAAATAAAATAAGGTTTACAAAAAAAATGCTTTTCTGCAAAATACTTGATCTTGCTTAAGCCTTACCTTGACTACCCTAAGCCTCTCATTCCTGAGTCTTCTCCCTTTTTCTTTAGTCGGGTAAGTCTTGTTGAGTACCCCAGTACTCAGGGTTTGTTACCCATGTTGCAGGTATGCCTGAGACCCCGATGTGTCTCGCACCCTGTTGCGTGACCTTCGTCCAGGAAGAGGCCGATGAGGCCGATATGTAAATGTGCACCCTCGGGCTGGGTGTTACATGTATCTTTATGTTATTGCTTCCGCTACGTTGTCTACTTTGAATTTCCAGAACAATGGTCTGTAATAATCGTACTCCTTACCTCATTTGAAACCTCGGTTTGTAAAACTAATGTTATTTAAGTCTTCCGCTCTTTATTCCGATGTTATTTATAAAAGTATGAAATGCTGTAACCGAATTGTGAGATGATCCTGCGGACATTGGGCACTGATGTAGCCCGGTGGCGAACAGGTCTTAATCGCATGGAACATGGGTTCGGCTGTCAGAGGTTGACAGGGACACGTGGGCCATGGGATTAGGGTCGTTCCGTCACAACCACCAGTTCCCGTACCACAGAGACCCCTACTTTCAAGGCATCGACACTCGTCTTACTCATCTGGAGACGGGTCAAGAAGATATGCGCCACACTCTTGAAGAGATACATCATCAAGGCACCCAGACGAACGAGAATTTCTACTATCTCTTCGGGCAGATGGGAATCAATCCACCTCAGCCACCACCACCGTACGAGAGAAACTAGCTTGGGGGAGGACCCCCTATTCCCGAGGTAAGTATGTTGTACCCTTCTGTTTGTTTATATTTAGTACTACTAGTTAGTTTTTGTTTAGTATTTTGAATAAAATAATCTTGATGTAGAATAATACCTTTCAAATTTTCAGAAAATCTCAAAACAATAATCTTAACCAAAGTTCGGATAGTTGAGAATTAGAGATGAAAAAGTCTAAGCTGCTACTTATCTTGTTCTTAGTTTCAATGAATGTCCGGAATTTTAATTTTGAAAAAAAAAACTTCAAACATATGATGAGAACCTGTATGACATAATAACATAAGCCTGATAATAAATAATTCATACTTTGAGGCTGCTTGCTCTGTTTTTAAGTTTTAGCTATGGTAGAGAGGTTTATCATGCTCTAAAGATCAAGCTTCTATAAATGTAAAAGATTCACTCTTCCGAAGTAGTATTGTGTTAGAGGCATGGGCTATGCAAAAATATGATAAGGAGGAAAGAAAAAGGGACAAGTGTCCGACTACCTCAGAAAAGAAAAAAAAAGAGAGAAGAAAAATGTATGACAAAAATATGAAAAGGAAAAGAATGATAGCCCATGGTTCCTCTAACTACAATATGCCAGTAAGAGTTGACAATGTCAAAAAGTTTCAAATACTTGATCTAAGAGTATGACATTTCTCTCCCTAAGCTTTGAACTTCGACTCAGTAAGGTATTCTTTTTAAACTTAAAAATATATAAGCAATTTGAAAAAATGTCATACAGAGGATCTCTGAATCTTTATAAAAAAAAGTCATGCAAAACTCCGGAGTGAAGTTGGAATAAAGAATTTGAGACATAGTGCTTGACTTGATTACTTCTAACTTTCAGTTATTCTGAACTAAGGTAAAAGATTTGCAAAAAGGAACATGAGAAAATTCTTCCAAACTCTTTTTAAGAAAGTTTTAAGTTGATGACTTGTATCTTACTCTCAGAACCCGATGTTTGCTAAGGGACTAGCAAAAGTTTAGCTTGGGGGAGCTTGTTGACGTTTATTAACTATCATTATTTACTGTCAACAAGACTTGAATAAATGTCAAAAAGGTTTGCCAACTTAGAAATAAGAGGTTTAAACTAACAAATTCCACGAGTTTTGGTGATTCTACATTTTCCAGGGATTAAAGCAGGAAAACCAACCACATTGCTTCCCCAAGAAGGAACCCGACGCAGATTTCTTCACCGCCACGTCGGGATACTTCTAGAAGACTCCAGAGGACTCCACAAGACACCACGAGACGGGGCACCACAGGAGGCTTACCTGTGGGACCGACCGGTCCCACAGGGCCCACCGGTCGGTCGGCCATAGAGCCGCCACGCCTCCGTCTTCTGCAAGCTACTTCCACCGACCTCTAGGATGCATCTCGACCGTACCTCGAGTCGGTTTGATCCAACGATCGCGATTCCTCGCCCAGGGCTATATAACCAGACCCCTGACCCCCCTCCAGATCATCATCAGATCAAGATCAGAAGACAAGATAGAAATTAGGGTTTCTAGAGAGAGAGAGTTAGAGCTCTACATCAAGATTAGAGTTTAGTCTAGTTAGATTCAAGTAGAGGCAGGCGACTTCGTCGGCATATCCGGCTAGAAGCTTCGTCTGAGTCTCCGGATCATTGTCGAAGACTCGGTAATTTGTATCTTTATTCGACTTTATGCTACTTTAATATATTTCAGTTTATTCAGTTTTGGAGTTTATTCTAGTTATATATTTAATATAGATCTGATTATGATAGAGTTTATGATCATGTTCGTAAAGTACTTAGCTTTATTCCGGATAGAGTTAAGTGGTCAAACTGGTGTAAACATGGTGTTTGGGCTAAGTTTACCTGCGAATACATCCTATGCTCCGGGTCGAGAGGTAGATCGCATGAGTGACAGTCCTGTTGAGTCCTTTGTAGTCCTCCCCCCGAGTGTAGATCTTAGTAGGACGCGGTTGCAAGTTAGAATTCATTACTCTGTTCTTGATTCTAATTTAGTAATGTCCCTTGATCATGGATGATAGATTAATTAGCTATAGATGATTGTATATTAACTAGAGTAATCACTAGGCTTAGTAAATGCGAAGTAACTTAGGATTCGAATCTCTTAATTAATCTCCTGACTCTCTGCTTGATCTATGTAGTTCGCTCTATCTCTAGAATTCCCGTTTTTATCAATTATTATCTTTACCTTGTCTTACCCCTGCTTAGACATGTGAGTGATGAATGAATGATAATCTCTGCTAGTTCCCAGCTTCGTTTCTATCTTCGGTAAAATATAAATAACGATACCTAGATAACCTGGGTGAAATGCTGCTACAATAGGTACATTTATTTGTGCGCTTGCGGATAAATATTTGTTTAAATCTTCTGAACTAGTGTCACATATAATTTACATTTCTAGTATCATGTTAGGGATGACAACTTGACTTTAAGTGATGCTAGGAGTGTCATGTACATTTCTGAAGGCTCTTGCTAGAATCAGTTCATCAAAGTTTATTAAAAGCAATTGCATTAAGAAGTGTCAACACCCGCGGAGGCGGAGGTCCGCGGACCGCTCGCGGCGAAGAAACCCCGCACGGCGGCCTTCTTGCGGCGGCCCATGCCTGCCTGCGGCGGCGGCCGGTGGGGCTCCCGTGCCCGCTCCCGCGTCCAGAGGAGAAAGCCTCGCCGCGACCTCGCCTGCTCCCATGGCCAGTGGACCTGTGGCCAACGGAGGCTGCCGCGCCCGCTCCCGTGGCCGACAGCGTGTGCGGGGCTCGCGTGGTGGCCCGGCGGGGCTCGTGCGGCGCGGCTCGCCTGCGGCGGCTGCGAGGCAAGGGTGGAGCCCCACCCGTGGCCGGTGTGCTGCGACGGAGACCTGTCCGGCATCCCATGAAACACCCAAGCTCCTCAATGCACGTTTCAATCTTGTTTCGTGGCGTTGGAAATGTCACCCGTATCATTTCGTGGCCATAAAACGAATATCTTCTCTCTCCTCGTTTTATACAGTTTGCTGATGTGGCGCTCTATTAAATATGCATGACACCTCTCATGAAACCTCATTGAGACTAACCTAAATTAAACTCATTTGTTCTCTCACTTCTTAAATACACCTTCATATCATAAAAAATGCATATGTGATAACCTATTCAATGTAAATAAAACTCATGTGAAACTCTTATTGAGACTGGCCTAAATGCTGGTTGCAGCACGTACTACTTCAGAGTTGAAACATAAGCAAATCGTTTTATAAGGAATATACTATGAAGCTTGGTGAGAAATGTACTTTGTTGGTTGAAAGGTCCAATTGGCTAGAGGGGAGGTGAATAGCCTAATTAAAAATCTACAAAGCAATACAAATGGCGAAACTTTTTGCACTAGCCTAATGTATGTGTCGCAAGCCACCTATCCAACAATTCTACCTAATATCTCTATGTCACACAATCAAATGAACTACACTAGTATATGAGATAAAGGAATGGCACAACAAATGTATATATACTAGAAGTACATAATCTACACAAAGTATATCCTATGATTAGTGAAGAGCAATGTGATCTACAAGCTATCTATACAAGATATGTAGACAAGGAGAAATATCTACACAAGATATATCTAGCAAGAATAATAGCACAATAGATACAAGGAACTAGCTCAAATGAATATGAATATAATGGGCAAGAGAGCTAGTTAGGGAGTTTATCACCGAGCCTTTGGGAACGCCTACTGTAGTACCCCCACTGATGATAATCTGAATTGTAGAGTCAATCACCAAGAATGATAGAGAAATCCAATCAATGAAGTGATCAACCCAATACAATCAAGCACGTGGGACACGATGATTTATCCCGAGGTTCACATGCTTGTCGGTACGCTACTCCCAGTTGTGTCGACCAACTCTTGATGATCCGGTGGGTAATTGGCACCACGCCAAGCTACACAAGTATCACAAGAATCTACGACAAAAGTGGTAGCTCAATGACACGAGCAATCCACTAAGGGTGTCTTTCGCCACTCTGGCGGGGATTAGGCCCGAAAAACCCCTCACAATGAGCTCGGTGGTGGCCAAGAACAATCACCAATGTTGTCAACTCCACCCAATCGCCTCCAAGTCGTCTAAGCACCGGCAAATGCCAAGAGTAACAAGAAACTCAAAGCCGATGCGAAGAACTAGTGCCACTAGAATAAACTCTTTCAAATCTTAGCACTAGATCACTCAATCTCAGCTCACTAGAAAATGATCAAATCAACACTAGAGATGAGTGGGGAGGCTTGGCTATGCTCACAAGAATGCTTAGGGATCAAAATGTGCAAGAGAGAACTCAAGTGAGCCAGCCAAGCCACTTAAATAGCCCACACAAGTCGTGCTAGCCGTTGGGCTGAAATCGGGGGCATCGGACGCGTCGATACTCGACCATCGCACGCTGCCCCAGCGTCCGATGCTCCGGATGGAGCCACGTGTCCCACTGCTATGAATTTCAACCGCTCGATCCCAACGGCTATATTCCTTCGTGCCACGGTTAAAGTGACATCGGACACGCCGATGCCAGGGCATCGGACGCGCCGATGACACTCGCTCTTTTAAGCACAAACCAGCCCCACATCGGACGCTCCGAGACCTTTGCATCAGATGCTACACCCCAGCGTCCGATAACACACCAGAGAAGTTCTAGAGAGGTCAGAAACACATCGAACGCGTCCGATGGTTCCACATCGGACGCAGGCTAGCGTCTGATGCTCCCTGCTAAGTCAGCTCGCGTCACGTCAGTGTTTTCCCAGCGTCCGCCACAGCGTTTGATGCTCCTGTTCCAGTCAGACTAAGTTAGGGTTTGCCATCGGACGCGCCGAGCCAGCGTCCGATGTTGTCGCCTGCAGCGTCTGATGCCTCTATCTCAGCATCTTTCGCTTTCTAACTTCTAACTCTTGCTTCCATGTGCTAACACTAAAGTGTTTCACCACTTGTGCACGTGTGTTAGCATTTTGCAAAGTATTTTCCAAGGATTTTGTTAGTCACACACTAGGTCTATAGCATCAATACGTTAGAGAACTTCTAGTGACACTTGAACATCGTATAAGTCGTGAATTATCTCCTCTTCATAGTACGGCTATCTATCCTAAATGTGATCACACTCACTAAGTGTCTTGATCACCAAAACAAAGAGCCCTATGAGTTATACCTTTGTCTTTAGGCCTCTTTGCTCCAATTCTTCTCTTCTTCTTCCAATTCACCAAGGGTAGAGCACTTGATCATTTGAGTGCATGTGACCATCACCATCCCCCATGGTTGCCATCTTGCTAGCTCCACCACTTGACTTGGTCTTAATCATTTCTCATTATCTACAAACATGCTTAGCAATAGGATTAGACCAAATAGGTTTCATCAATTAACCAAAACCAAACTAGGGTTTTCATTGGTTCAGTACAAAATCCGTTAATTGCTGGAATTTATTGTCCTGTATAGGTGCCTAGAAAATTAGATTATTATAGCAAACCTAATAATAAAGCTAAGTGTTTAGCTATAGGTCAAGTTATAAGTTGTACAATAAAGCCTAAAAAATATATTGGCTTCTATGCTCAGCTTTTGTTGCTTGTATGAGAGTGAAGCTCTTCCTCTTTTCTCTACTCTATATCAACATTTATTTGAGTAGTCAAATTATTATTGTACTTGCTCTTTAGGTCTCTTTTGATGGGAGTTTTATTCTCATTTAATAGGCTGCCACTGTACCACCTAAGTAACTTTGGTAATAATATGGCATAAAAAATCAAAGAAGGGATGGATGAAAAAAAATGTGTTCTGTCTCTACGTCCTAATGTTTTTTTTTTAAAAAAAACTTGAACGAGATTTTTTTTCCCTTCTGGTTGTTGAATTATGTTGCAATCCTTCTGTTCTCTTTCATACCTGCCAATGGAGAGGATGAACGCGCTGTACTGAGCATTAAGATTAAATACGGTTGACACTCAAAAGTGTCCTAAGCATATAATAAGTTCTTTTATCATCAAAATGATCAAAAGGCGCATTTAGATCATCATATTTGGAGTCGAAGTAAAGAAAGATTATCTCCAAACACTTTATATCTGATGAGCCGACTGTTGTGAGATTTTTCGAGCAGGACGGGTCTGGTCCCTTGATCCGATTGTTGCTACAGATATCTTCCGACCGGTCACAAGACTTCCGACTAGGTAGCACTGGTCGGAGACAGCGAGATGACCTGCTCGTAGTTATCAAAGTGCTGATTTAAAGATCTTTTCTCTGACGGGATACGCATTAGCAGGGATTATAAAGATCTATTAATTAATTTAGTCGGTTTGGGCTGTTATCGGCTACACTAAGGCCCATAAAAACCGGTTTGGTCGGTTTAAGAATTGACTAGATCAGGTTTACCTTTTCCAGTCCGGATTGAACTCTTTTTTCTATATTTTGATAGAGTTCGAGTAAGTAAACTTGGAGATCACGATCTAAATACGTTTTCTACTGGGATAAGACCAACCCACTCTCTATATATGAGAGAATTATGGCCGATTGAGGCATCCAACCCTAATCGTCAAATCAATCTACTACAATCATTTTACCCTTTTCTCTCTCTATCCTGATGTTCGTCGCGTCTCCCGGTGAGATTCGGCGGTGTTCTAGGTGGTCTTGCTGGTCCTAGAATAACCTCTGCGTGCCCGACGGGTCTTTCCCGCAGAAGTTCGAGAGTTATCAACACAAGGGATCAAGCCCTAAATCGGCCTAACTGATCTTCGGATCGGTTTTCGTCGGTTTACTCAAGCCCCTTGTTGTCCTAGGTTGATCTGCAACCTCTTTGGACGTGCTAGCCCTGCTGGTGTGTGATTCGGATCACTTCCGATGTTAACAAATACAACGACATATTATATACATAAAAAACAAATTATATATTGTAGAAAACAATCAAGCAAATGTTATATTTTATTGTTTCATGTGAGTTTGTACTTGGAATCAATACAATGAAGTTGACCATAGCGACTGGCCTTGTAATCTTGATTCTGAATGTAGAGTTTGTGAGAGGAAGAAACAGAAGAAGAAAATATGGTCGTTACAAATAATTGGCTTGTTCGCTTAAACTTGTTTCAGTTGATTTTAGTTATTTTAGTAGTGTTTTGTGAGAGAGAATAAGTCGTATTGCGTCTAATAAGTCGACTGACAAGATAAGAGTAAGAGCATTTGTGAGGGTTTTTTTTGGTCATTGTCCTTTATAGGGCCAGCTCTAGGGGAGGGGCAGGCCGTGCGACCGCCGGGGGCCCATAGAGTTGGGGGGCCCAAGACCATATAAGTAATTAGTACGTATAATATAATAATTTTTATTTAGCTAATATAATTGTCTTAAGCAAAGACAAAGGCCATCACAAACCACATATCTACACCAACTCATGTGCCCAGAAGCCCATAACCATAGGAAACTATTGCAGTCTAGAAGAAAAAAAAACAGAACCATCGAGCCCTTCGATCTCCGCTCATTTCAGAGTTCGATGTTTCGTTTTCTGCCGTCGCGAATTCACGACCGCGACCTTAGTTGCTGAGCTATGCATCAACGGGCGGGACTGCGACCCGCGGGAGACTGGATAGGAAGAGGAGACGTCATTGTCGATTTGATTAGTCAAGGCTCTGGCTAAACGGTGCCACTACGGGATGGCGGACAACCAACGCTAAAATGCTAAGACGTGAACGTGATAAGACAATCACAAATTCATAGTAAGCAACACACCAACATCCATATTCGATTTGTATTTTCCAAAAAATTTCTTATTCATTTTGTGTATATGTTATGCTTGCACATTTAGGGTTATAAATTTCTAATTCATTGTCTATATTTGAATAAATTTCTAATTTCTAAATCTTAATACTATTTTTGAAGATTTTGCATCAAGAAATGCCTAAATGCAGTTTTTACAAGGCAATGAAGCATTATATCTTTTTTTAGTTTTTGTTGCACTATTGTTATGACTTATGAGCTATACATACATTACAGAATAATTTTTTATTATATGTATTATATATTATAGTTTCGACGTTTAAATTTAGTTTAACGAGCCCTTATATTTTTACTTGCCCAAGGGCCATTAAAATTATAGAGCCGGCCCTGGTCCTTTGTCAAAATATTTCTTATAGTCTTAACACAAAATTAATTTCAGTAGGTTAAGAACGGCGTTGACAATCGGGTGACCATCGCACGGAAACTACAGGCACTGGACCGACGGACCGCACCGTCCGGTACCGGTACCGGTAGAGTCGATTTGGCGCCAAGGAGTGGGCGGGAGCGTTGTCCGTCCCGCCGTTTTTCCCGGGCTCTCTCGCCGGTCCCGTCCCGTGCGTCTCATCATCATCGCCTCGCCTCTGCTAAACAAAGCAAATGGCCCCGAGCTACCTACCGATCACCGGCCCGCCACTCCGCCAGCGCCACGGGGGAAGAAGAGCGCACGAGAAAAAAGCTACTCCTTCCTACTAGGAGGAGCAGCAGTAGAATTTCCTCCCCCGTCCCCCGCCCCGGCCGACATGCGCCGCACGTTCGTCCCCCCGCTTAAATTAGGCGGTGCTGCCGCCGCCCTCCCCGCCTTTTTTAGTTTTCCCGCGGGCCGGCCGGGTCCATCGCCTCTCGCCTAATTCAACCAACCCCCCGCTCCCTCGGCCGTCGTGCGCGACATGCTCTCTCCTCCATCCCGCCCCGCCGCCCACCGCTGCTCCCTTGCCTGACCCGCCGCCCGCCCGCCCGCCCGCCTGCCCGCCGCCGTGTCGCCGTGGGATCGTCGGTAAGTAATATAATCGGTCCAGAGCGCGCGCGGTGCAGCGAGCGGGAGCGAGGGGCGCGGCGGCGTCGTCGGCCGTCCGTCCGTCGTGCGTTCTTGGCCCTCGGTCGGTCCGCGCGCGCCGTCGTCCTCGTTGATCAGCTGCGGGAGGGGAGGGAGGTGGCGGCGCGGCGGTGCAAGACCGCCGGGTGCCGCGCGCCCAGGCCTTGCGCGCCAAGCTCGAGGCGGTGGGCTGGGTGATGGTGCGCTTCCTCCGGCGCGGACACAGCCTTGACAACAAGACCGGATCGCACTCGCACAGCAGCGACTTCCAGCACCACCAGCAGGAGCAGCAGCGCCCTGAGCGCCACCTCGACAGGAGCGGCAGCGACACGGCCGAGATGCACGAGTCCCTTGGCAATGGCGCCGGCGGCACCCCGCCGCTTCCGAACGGCCGGGCGGCGGCGGCCGGGGCGGCGCGGTCGTCGCGCCTGGGCCGCGACGGGCCGCCCTCAGGTACATACACCACGCCAAGCTTCCTTTCCTCAGGTACACCACCTCCCGATCCCGGCCCGGTCCGGTCCACTCACTTGTTCGTTCCAGAGCTGGACATCATGAAGGAGAAGTTCGCCAAGCTGCTGCTGGGCGAGGACATGTCCGGCACCGGCAAGGGCGTGGCGTCCGCGCTGGCGCTGTCCAACGCCGTCACCAACCTGGCGGCGTCCGTCTTCGGCGAGCACCGCAAGCTGGAGCCCATGGCGCCCGACACCAAGGAGCGCTGGAAGAGGGAGGTGGGATGGCTGCTCTCCGTCACCGACCACATCGTCGAGTTCGTGCCCACGCGCCAGACCGCGGAGAACGGGACAACAATGGAGGTGAGGTGACTTTATTTGGCGCGCAGTTTCGTTTCGTTTTCGCGTGATGCACGTGTCTGTCAGGTGTCAGCTGCTGCCCTGCCCCCGACACCATGACCATGCACCTTCTTCTTGATTGGTTGGCAGATCATGTCCACGGCGCAGCGGCGCGACCTCGCCATGAACATCCCCGCGCTGCGGAAGCTCGACGCCATGCTCATCGTGGGTGCTCCATCCATCCATCTGTCGCTATTTTAATTAATTTCCTTTTTGTGTTTGCGATGATCGAATGGAGATAGAAAACTAATTAAATTTGGCAGGGCTACATGGACAGCTTCGTGGACCAGAGCGAGTTCTGGTACGAGAAGGGCGGGGACAACAAGCGCGACGACGACAAGTGGTGGATGCCGACGGTGAAGGTGCCGTCGGAGGGGCTGTCGGACGTGACCCGCAAGTGGCTGCAGTACCAGAAGGAGTGCGTCAACCAGGTGCTCAAGGCGGCCATGGCCATCAACGCGCAGGTGCTCGTGGAGATGGAGATACCGGAGATCTACATAGAGTCGCTGCCAAAGGCAAACAAACAATTCGTCATATATATACTGATTATGGCATTGCATTGACATGATCGATGACTGGACAATTAATTACTTAACAGAAAGGCAAGACGAGCCTTGGCGACGCCATCTACCGTAGCATCACCGAGGACTTGTTCGACCCGCTCGAGTTCTTGGCCGGGATGGACCTGTCGACGGAGCACAAGGTGCTGGACCTCAAGAACCGCATCGAGGCCTCCACCGTGATCTGGAAGCGCAAGATCCAGACCAAGGACTCCAAGTCGTCGTGGAGCTCCATCGTCAGCTTCGAGAAGCGCGAGCAGTTCGAGGAGCGCGCCGAGACCATCCTCCACCTGCTCAAGCTCCAGTTCCCGGGGACGCCGCAGTCGCAGCTCGACATCTCCAAGATCCAGTACAACAGGGTATGTATATATATGCAATGGGAATGGCATGGCAATTCTGATACTGCATAGTTGCATACTGATCATATGGATGGCAACTGACAATGGCTGCTTCTTTCATCAGGACGTCGGGTACGCCCTCCTTGAGAGCTACTCGCGCGTGCTGGAGAGCCTTGCGTACAGCGTCATGTCCCGCATCGAGGACGTGCTGAGCGCGGACGCGGCGGCGCAGAACCTGACGGCCAGCGAGGCGGCGCGCCGGGTGCTGGAGTCGTCGGCGGAGCCGCCCGCCGCCGCGCGCAAGCTGGACGCCAAGGAGGAGCTGGAGAAGCTGAACGAGGCCCCCGCGTCCATGACGCTCTTCGACTTCATGGGCTGGCACTTCGACCAGGACGAGCTCATGAAGCGCAAGGAGGACGGCACGCTGGACGCCGACGGCGAGGCCATGCTGCTCAAGAAGGCGCCCAGCAGCGTGGCGCCCAAGAAGTTCTCCTACGTCGACAGCCTCTCCTCGAGCGGCATGAGGAGCCCCTCCGCGCGCCACTGATGATTCATATAATATATCTATGGTCGTCGATCGTCGATCGTCGTCGCGCCGCCAGCTACTGACCGTCCCGGCCGACGTGCTAACAGCACAAGAAGAGACGACAATGGAGAGGAGACGACGGCTCCTCCTCCTTCGATCCCATCATTCCGATCGATTCTTGCTTACGTGTACATACATAGCTGAGGCACAGCACGCACGCACGCACGTACACATTAGTGATCCATGTTCTCTCCTCTTACTGATTTCTTTCTTGTCACTAGTACTACGTATTTTGGACATGGCTGATGGATCTCAAGAGCGGTTCTCCACCAGAATGAAGAGGAGACACTATGAGCTCTGGGGTTATATATCAGTGTATGTATCAGACTTGCAGTCAGAAAAGAAAAACACAATGTGTATTCTTTGATTCGTTTCAAGCTAATCATTTTTCTGTACTCGGGTCTTCCAGTTCAATTCGTGGATAATACAACTCCGACGAATGAGCCAAAAGTTCACAACGGGCATGGCATTACTTTCGCTCCAATCTTCGTAAATAGCAAAAACCAAATAGTAGCATGCAAGACTTATATCTACCATAAATAAGACGATGAAAAATGTGAAACCATACATCTTTAACCGTGTCAAATGTGTACAGATTGATCCAATTTGCATAAACAGGTCCCACTCATTCAGCACTTGCAGGTTAGGATTCCAGGTGACTTTTGACTTCAGTGAACAACGTGCCCACACGTATGTTGCTATTTACTTTACTTTATCTATGCATGTATATGAATGACAATGAAACAGCAAAACCCAAATTTGAACTTGAGAAGCTAACTAATCCCTCATTTTCTCTCCTCTATCTTATGGAAAAAGAACTAAGGCAATCACTTGTTAGCAATCGAACCCGAACCAGGCATTTACAACATCAAACGTCAACAAATAAGTGGGAGGCTCTATGTACATTTATTTATACAGCAGTCAGGTCTCTAGATCATGCTCCTGCTGGCGCTGTTGACCCAAGGCAGTCGGGCTGGGAGCATCGTGCTCAATGTAGTCATCCGTTGCTTCCTCCTCATCATCAGAAGATAGAAGGGATGAACACATCCACTGCTTGAAACCATCATTGATGCGGCGCTGCATCTCTGGAGTCACTTCCATTTTGGACTCCAGCATCTCTAGACCCACATTGTGGGTAGCATAATCACCCTCGTCAAGGACAAGTGCAGCCTTCCTTCTCAAGAAGAAGGCCGTGCCACCATATAAGACTGCCAAACCCCAGGCTGTAATTTCATAGCACCAGAAAAGAGGAACTGAACAGGTACTTCCAAGGGCCAGCAGTGTTGATCCAAGAATAATTGCCATGAGACCAAATATTACAGCGACAACCACATTAAGTATAGCCAAGCAACGAACACCACCTGCAATTCAAGACAATATTAGTGACCCAACTAAGAAATTACTTGTGCATTCATATTAGGACTTTACATACATATAAATGAGATACAGCTGATGGTGGTGCTACTGCATTATAAAAGTGTATAGCAGAACCAGTAGCTAATACATCAGTCACATATAATTTCCTTGAGTCATAGCACGCTTTGTGTGCTATTACATTAGTTTAGTAAATTTCTACAGCATAATGGCGTTCATAAGCTTGAAAGTTAAAACTATTAATAGGAAAGCCATCTACAATATCTGGAAGTTAACAATTAGTCAATATCTGAGGCTCTATGCGCACGATAGCAATAACTTTTCTTAAAGAGAAGAGTTGCTTGAAACACACAGTGGGAGAATATGATTGAAGGTTATGTGCATTGTCATGGTATGTTCGCTAGAAGGCCTGCAGCATCTTATAATAGAGAAAAAGGAGAACGATGTCTAATGAAAGGACCAATGGATGCAAGCATGCATGTTTCTTCTGCAGACCAAATAGGAACATTTTCCCATCCTAATGTCACCATAGCAGCAAGAAGAGGGGGGGAGAGTCCCTCCTGCAGGAAGCCATTTTCCAATTTACACATATGTGCAGGGAGTGTCGCAGAAGATGAGTAGATGACTGTTCAGCAATATATGCTTAAGCATGTATACTTCAGTTCTAAGCCTGCACATATGCGTGGATTGATGGTTGCACTATGGAAACAAGAGGCCATGCCAGAAACAGTTATATCTGCTTCAAGGCTGGCTCCCACACTCGTACTCACTAGTGGCACACATTCAAAAGCCATCCTCCCAAATGTTGCTATAAAATTGCCATCAGGGAGAGATTTATTACATTTGTGCAATTTTCGCAGCCATGGCAAGACAACTCAGCACGCCAGCGTTGTGCACGGAGGACATATGCGAAAAGACATTCTTGCACCTTGGCTCTTCTTCCTGATGCTCTCATTTCTCCCCTGCCTATCTCCCATCCGCTGGCCATCAGCCATCGCAACGTGCATGAGCTACCGGCTGCCTTGTTCGCACCAACCCTGATCTCCTCCAGCTAGACCCGATGGGCCTCGCTCCTAGCCTTGAGGCAGTCCTTGATGCCGGCAATCTTGATACCTGAGGGAGCGGCGGCCGACGGAGAGGGCTCAGCAACCGCCTCAGCCTCTGATCATGCACATTCTCCCACCATTAAGCTCTCGTCCACCTCCGCCTCTGCCAACCATCATGTCGTGCTTGTCTATGTTACCCCCGCCAGGTAGGTGTTGCATCCCGTATCGGATACATATCCAATACGGATACGCGGCAGATACAAAGTGGAGATGTATCCATAAAGTATCCTCTAGCCGACAAATGTCGTAGTGCCTTCCTATCCACTTTCCCATGTCGGTACATAGTCAAATTAAACTGAGGTTCAGCCTCTTTGCTTGAATGTCTACGTGTTACATGCTTCCATTCCGAGCTGTCTTGCCCCATGCTTGCGAAAATAGCACAAATGTAACAAACATTCTCTCTCCAATGGGAATTTTTGTAGGAATATTTGGGAGGATGGCTTTTGAATGAGCACACGGAAATCAAGAAAATGCAACTACCGGGCCACTTGATGAAAATTAATGTAAAAGAAGATCAGAGCCTTCTAGAATAAAGAGTACACTAAATTAAAAGTATATGATACAACATGTTGCTTAATCTAAGTTGTTAATATGTCCTCAAACAGATTTGGACATGCCTGAACACAAAAGTTATAGGGACTTATAATGAATATAAAGAAACACAAATGACATCCACGGATAGGAACCTATACGGCGTATCAGCATTTGTTCTGTGGGGATAAGGATACCAAAAGAAGGCCTTTATGCTAAAGAAATGTAGAAAAATGTGCAATATATGCTGATGAGAGGGAAAACAGTTATCATACATAAGCTGGATTTGTTCATAAGAAAACTTAGTGCTATATAGGGTAGGCCACCCAAATGTGGGAATAGGACCAAATTGTTCTTTTTTATGTTTTATGTGATCTCATTAATTGAAAAAAATAATCATTTTGGAAAAATAATTAATGATGGCATGCATTACACTGTAATATAGTTTACTAAGCATGTCATGACCATGAAAGTTCAAGTTGTTTCAGTGCACAATTATTTATTGTGATGTTTCTGCATGACACATAAATGATAATTTTGTTGTGTTGCCTGGTATCCATTGTTCCAGACATTACAACAGTCAACAGCAGAACTTGCATTCTGCAAAATGTGCAGACAGAAATTACGAGTGGAAAAGATAAGGGTTTCTGCAGATCTAGGGTGAGAGAACAATAGACCAAACAGGGGCAGTAATGTATCCTTTCAGAAAATAACACATTTGAATGCCTTAAAACCTGAAATGGCCTCAAATAGCTCCAAAGTTCCACCAAAGAAAGATCCAAGACACATTGAAAAATCTTCAATAAGGATGCATATGAAAACTCACCTCTTCTAGAAGCACAGAAGTTATTCTCAACAACACAGATCATGGGATGCCTTCTTGGAGCAGCATATGCAACAGACATTCCTGCAAGTATGTATTGGTTTTTGGTTTAATACTTTAATGTTTAAATGGAGAAGGAGAAAATGAATTTGAAGGGTTTTCTGTCAATGGCTTATCCTTATCTACCAAGAAAAGGGCATGAGTGAAAGAGAATGCCTAATACAAACTACAAAGCATATATGAGCTATATCAATGTGTACCATCTACAAAATATACAAATGAAAAACATAAAGCTACTGCAGCATAAATATCACTTTCCTTCAGCAGCATAAGTATCACCTAAAAAGATAGCAATGTAAGAAACCAATCGACTGCTCACCTGCCTAGCCTAGATGAGTATTGCAGTCACAAATAAAACCATGAGAAGGCTGATTTGCATGGTTGCAATGTGGAATCTATCCAGTATTATTTTGCAAATGTGAATGGATACAAAACAGGTTGCAATGTGAGTGCCTAATACAAACTACAAAGCATATATGATGCATGCATAGTTCTTAAGGCGCCTAGGCGAGGCAGGGCAATATACCACCGCCCAGACGCGCGCCCACCTTGCCCGCCTAGGCGACCATTCTGCAAGGCGGGGGGGGGGGGGGGGGGGGGGTCTGGACGCATAGTTGTCACCTTGAAAACTATGGATGCATCATGCATGTTTGGTTGGATGGATAAGATGAGCCATTTTTATGTTTGGTTGGATGTATGAAAGTGGATGGGATAGGAATATGTTGGAGTATAAGTGAATTGCCCGCCTCTCCCCATCAGCTTAAGCTTTTGGGTTGAATTGGTTGGTGCATGCAACTTAATATGGTATCAGAGCCAGAGGTCTCGAGTTCGAATCCTGGTAGGCACAATTAAATAAAATAATTGTTGCCTGCTCCTATTTCACGTCTGAGGCCTGAGGTAGCCTCCACATGAGGGGGAGTGTTGGAGTATAAGTGAATTGCACACCTCTCCCTATAAGCTTAAGCTTTTGGGTTGAACTGGTCGGTGCATGCAACTTAATAGAATAGTTGACTAATTACTATTATTTAAGAATAATAAAAACTAATTAGACATTAATAAATATACACTAATACTAATTTTTGTCATGAAAATCACTGATTCAAAATAAATATGTTAATTAGCATCACTAATAACCTAATTAGCTTACAAAACATGCACTAATCAACGTATTAGCACTTATCAAAAGTTCAAAACTAATCCTACCATCATAATTACTAACTAATAATATAACATATTGATAATCCTTAATGTATTTACTAATGACAATGATTAGAAGACATGCATAAGCTGTTTTGCTAGATTTTTACAAACCAGAAAATCCAACATGTTGTGGTATATTCTCTATACGGGGATTTCCTGATCGCATTGATCCATCCAACCAAACATCAATGATCCATGGATGATCCCATCCTATCCAGGCATATACAAGCAACCAAACACATCCTAAATCAACTTCTACATCCATAGTGAAGTTCATCCATATAAAAGATTCCGTAAACAAAATGAGACCTTATGCCTAAGTTCACATGGTGAAGCAAGACAAACAAGGGCACACCCTGTTCTATTATACATAGAAAGTCTCCTAAAATTGCAATCAAGACCCACAATTTTCAATCCAAGACCAATGTCCAATACAGAAAAGCTAATAAACACATCAGCCTATCTGTATACCACATATAGTACTAGAAAAAAAAACACATAAGTACCGCAGGGAACGAGATTGTGACTCACCAGCTACAAGGTAGGTGAACGAGGCGCCAAAGAGGACGGCGGATGGCACGAACACGACCATCCAGTAGAAGTCGGCGGCCTCAGCGGTGGTCATGTAAAAGGCACCCCCGCGGTACCGGTACGCCTCGGGCTCCTCCTCCCTGCTGCTGGCGGCGGCGGGCAGCGCCTCCAGCATGCGGCGCTCCCGGCAGAAGGGCCGCTCCGCGGGCTCGGCGGGGAACACGATCCCGAGGCTGACGCACGCGGCAGCTGCCACAGCGGCGGCGACGCAGCAGGCGGCGGTCACGGCGAGCGGGCGGCGGAGGCGCGGTGGGAGGGAGTGCTCGTCGTCGCGGAGCGCCGCGTAGGCGCGCCGCGGCATCAGGAAGGCCTGCCGCAGCGCGTCGCCGAGGAGTGCCATCCGCGGCGGCACCGGCGACGCTGCGAAAGGGGAAGGAGGAGAGGAGGGTAGGGTGGGCGAAGGCGAGAACCCTAGACGCGGTTTTGCGGGAGGGAGAGGGGAGGATTCGGAGGCATGGAGCGGAAGAATTGGGAAGAAGGTGGTCTGGTCAGGTGAGGGCGGCTCCGCTTTCGGGCTAGTTTGGTTGCCTTACGGGAAGAGGGAAACGATGGGGGCCCGCGAAGCCGCCAGTCGCCAGGTTTGCTCCAATTCTCCGATCTTGTCAACACCAGAAAAGTTAGACAAACATTTATACATCGTTTGTTTTTGGCTTATGTAAGAGAAAGACACAATTACATGACTGAAAAGTATAATTGATTCTAACCGGTAAGATCAAGTGAACAAACTAATATCACTAGTATTTTTACCCTATCAAAACAATATATGTTTACGTATATATAATAATATAGGTCTATAACACTAATGGCCTCACGTATTGTTTCTGAAAGCATCTATGTCCCCCTAGTGGATTTCGGTATAAATGACAACTTAAGATTATTGTGACTAACATGTATTTTGCAGAAACAATTGAGTTAGGTCGTAATAATGATGATCGTTTGGGCAATTAGTATTCATGTTCTCTAGTGATGGAAATTAATTTGGTTTTTAAAGGATGGACGACAAGGTTGGAAATAGCCTAGTTCTAAGTGTCGAATGGTGTTGGAGAGACACTTAAAGTAGCATAGGACTTTATTTTTCCTTTGGTCGTTCTATTAAGGTGAGTTTGAATGAGTAGCTTGACCTAGGTAAGACTATTGAGTTAGGCGTGGTGCGCACTTGTTAACCATAGTAAGTAGCCTATAAAGTTCCCATAGATCATATGGAAGAAAGTCTGTTCTCAAAGTGCCGCGATTCAGGAATGAATAGGGCTTCATTTAAGTAACCGGACACTAAGAGGTATGTGATCAGACGCTGAGGCAGCGCGTCCGGTCAGTACAAAAGGCTTGAAGCTAGGGTTTGGTTGTGACCGAACACTGCTACATGGGTTGGATCGGACGCGGTAGCTGCCATAGCGGCGGCGACGCAGCAAGCGGCGGTCACGGCGAGCGAGCGGCGGAGGCGCGGTGGAAGGGAGTGCTCGTCGTTGCGGAGCGCCACGTAGGCGCGTCGCGGCATCAGGAAGGCCTGCCGCAGCGCGTCGCCGAGGAGTGCCATCCGCGGCGACACCGGCGACGCTGCGAAAGGGGAAGGAGGAGAGGAGGGTAGGGTGGGCGAAGGCGAGAACCCTAGACGCGGTTTTGCGGGAGGGAGAGGGGAGGATTCGGAGGCATGGAGCGGAAGAATTGGGAAGAAGGTGGTCTGGTCAGGTGAGGGCGGCTCCGCTTTCGGGTTAGTTTGGTTGCCTTGCGGGAAGAGGGAAACGATGGGGGCCCGCAAAGCCGCCAGTCGCCAGGTTTGCTCCAATTCTCTAATCTTGTCAACACCAGAAAAGTTAAGTTAGACAAACATTTATACATCGTTTGTTTTTGGCTTATGTAAGAGGAAGACACAATTACATGACTGAAAAGTATAATTGATTCTAACCGGTAAGATCAAGTGAACAAACTAATATCACTAGTATTTTTACCCTATCAAAACAATATATGTTTACGTATATATAATAATATAGGTCTATAACACTAATGGCCCCATGCATTGTTTCTGAAAGCATCTATGTCCCTAGTGGATTTCGGTATAAATGACAACTTAAGATTATTGTGACTAACATGTGTTTTGCAGAAACAATTGAGTTAGGTCGTAATAATGATGATCGTTTGGGCAATTAGTATTCATGCTCTCTAGTGATGGAAATTTATTTGGTTTTCAAAGGATGGACGACAAGGTTGGAAATAGGCTAGTTCTAAGTGTCGAATGGTGTTGGAGAGATACTTAAAGTAGCATAGGACTTTATTTTTCCTTTGGTCGTTCTATTAAGGTGAATTTGAATGGGTACCTTGACCTAGGTAAGACTATTGAGTTAGGTGTGGTGCGCACTTGTTAACCATAGCAAGTAGCCTATAAAGTTCCCATAGATCATATGGAAGAAAGTCTGTTCTCAAAGTGTCGCGATTCAGGAATGAATAGGGCTTCATTTAAGTGACCTAACACTGAGAGGTATGTGATCGGACGCTGAGGCAGCGTGTCCGGTCAGTATAAAAGGCTGTAGATAGGGTTTGGTTGTGACCGGACACTGCTACACGGGTTGGATCGGACGCGTTTGGTTCACCTGCGAGTGACCGAACGCGTCTGGTTCACCTGCGAGTGACCGGACGCTCTAGCCAGCGTGATCGGACGCATCTAGGGGTTACATCCGATCAAACACACAAGGAGGTTCTAGAGAGGTTTTTTTACTGACCGGACGTGTCCGGTCAATATTGATTGGACACTGTCAGAGTCCGGTCAGGGGTTCATATTGTTGTCAGAAGTGGCGTCAGCTAGCCGTTGGGTAGTACTTAACTGGCTGGTTGTACCCCTTTGAGCATGTTTTGAGTTGAGAGGTATAAATAGGCCTTCATCTCATTCATGTTATTTCTCTTGCTCATTTCAACAGTAGACACAACCCTTGTGATTGCAAGTGAGTGCAAGAGACCTAGTGAGGTTGAGAGATTTGATAATGAGTGATCAAACATCTCATTAGTGCCATCTCATTAGCCTTGTGTTGGTCAGCAAGAGTTCTTGTTTGTTACTCTTGATGATCGGCATCACCTAGACGGCTTAGTGGTGATTGAGAGCTTAGTGACCATCCAAAGAGCTTGTGGATGACCCAACTCAAGTTGTGATCGGTTGTGGGCAATTCACGAGGCCAAAGTTGTGAAGAATCACCTCGTAGTGAGCACTTGATCCTTGTACGGATCAAGGGGCAGCGATACCCTTGCGCGGGTACTCCAATGAGGATTAGGGGTGTGCCGACACCTCGATACCTCGGGAAAACATCGCGACGTTTCCTCTCATCTCTTTACTTTCACATTTACTTTGAGCAATTAATTTCTTGCAAGTTATTTTCATAGAATTGTCATGCTAGAGTAAGATTGGAACAAGGTGTAGATCTTTTGTGCAATAGATTAGTGAAAACACGTCTAGGCACAAAGAGGTGAAGTTAGGCTAGTGTAGGTCTTAATTCTTGCGAGAAATTTTACATTAGCCAAATTCACCTCCCTCTTGGACATCTTGATCCTTTCATCGTTCCAAGGCACCAGACGATCTATTAAACACCAGAGCACGCCTCTATACATGAATCGTATAAAATAGGACATGCGATTGACCGCAAGGTGCTCTCGAGCACCAGGTCCCCTCATCGAGGGAGTCAGCTGCCCTCCTGACCAGTAATGAACTACAGTGACAAGGCATCCCCTCTAAAGTACGGGACACGACGAGGGTAGCGCAAGCTACTCCATCCACCGAGTAAAGACACCATACAAGAACAAAACCAGATTTTAAGGACGAAGAGATCACGATGAATCGCTTCAAGACTCAACACCTGCAGGCTACGACGACCGGACATATCAGGACCGTCAGGCGTATAAAATCATGCCTATCAAGTATATGGTACATACGGGGTGGCATGACCCCTACGGAAGAATGAGAAGTACTCTCTGTCGATGAAATATGGTCGATAGTCTACCGAGGGGTATGCCCAAGGTAGTAGATTGAGCGGTGAAGGCGTGCGAGACGTCTGCAAAGCGTAGACACAGGGACGAGAGACGGCGATTTAGATAGGTTCGGGCCGGCAAGTCGCCGTAATACCCTACGTCCTGTGTTCTGGTGGCTGGTTTGTATTGTTGATTGGGTGATCCGATGGGATCTGAGTTGATCTCGGGTCTAATGGAGATCTGATGTGAGAGGGGGTCCCTGCTCGCCTTATATAGCCGGGGAGCAGGGTTACAGTTGTCGAGTCCTAATAGATTACAAGCGGTTCCTTAAGGCAAGTAATTCAGATCTAACTCTAGGATCTTCCTTGACGGCAAGGCTTCTGGAGAGTCCTTGACGAGCACGGCGAGCTGGTCGTGTGCTGCAAGGCCTCGCGAGCTGGGCTGTCCTTGACGAAGGGCCCAAGTAGTTCCATGGGGGTATACGGAGGTAATATCCCCATAGCTAGTCCCCGAGCACTTTGTATCTGTTGGCGACAACGTCTTGAGCTTGTCCGAGCAGGCGAAGTCGATGTCGGGCAAGTAAGTCTCGCCAGAAGGATGTAAGGTGCTCAAGAATTTTTTTGAAGAGCTTTCTTCTGGTGAAGTTGTAAGGACCTGTGTGGCCTAGAGGGGGGGGTGAATAGGCCTGTCAAAAATCACAGCTTAAAAACAAATTAGATAGGCCCGGCACTACCGCCCTGTGCCCGGCACTGCCGCTCCCCGGCACTGCCGGCCTCAGCGCGGTACTGCCGCGCAGATGAAGACCAGAAGCTGCAATTCGAAATCTAACCACAATCTGCAGATTCTATATGAATAGGAATGTAACAATAGGCTATATGAACCAACAGAAACAACTACTCCAAGCCAAATATGAAAGATAGAGTAGATCGAGCCAAACCCTAGAATATATCACAAGCTCATGAACATAGAGAATGAAACTAAGCAAGCACGCGAGACAAGTGATTTATCCCGTGGTTCAGCTCGCCACCAAGGCTTGCCTACCTCCACGTTGTTGAGGTTGACCACTTAGGTCATGAGCTTTGCAACTCAACCTCGTTCTCAAGTCAAGGAACCAAATCCTTGAGGTGAGGGGTAATCTTACTAGCTGCACAAGTGATTACAAACCTCCCTAGGCCGCCACACAAGTTGGCAAGGCTCTAGGGCGACGCCTAGCCGGCTAGGGTTCCAAGAACCCAAGAGTAATAGAAGCAAATCCACCGGCTATGGCTCAAATCAAGTGCTCTAGGCTGTAGATCTCAGCTAGGGCTCCTCTTTGGTGAAGGTTTGAGCCTCTCAACCACTTGGAATCAATGGGAATGGAAATTTGGGTGGTTGGGAGCTTGGAGAGCCTTCAATGGAGAAGAGAGAGCTTGTCTGGAGGTAGGTGGAGTGAATGGTCGTGGATGACCGTTGGGGGGCAGAGGGGGTGATGTAAATACCCCCTGCCATCCAACGGGCAGTTTAAGTCGCGGCAGTGCCGGCCTCAGCCCGGCAGTGCCGCGGCCCGGCACTGTCGCGCCTAGAGCGGCACTGCCGCGCCTACCAAGCAGACAGGTATAAATCTGAGTTAAGTGCAGCTGTCTTTGGTTGGAAATGTGGATGGTTTGGGTTGGTTTGAGCACATATCATTCAGCCATATCAATGAATTTGCATTCCCCCTTTATAGTACGGCATTCCTAAACTCAAGTAATCAAAATAAAATATCTTTGAAGCGCTTTGAGTTCGGAACCGACGAAATATAGTGTAAGGGGTCCACCAACGCATATACACCATCCTTTCTTAACATAACCTGCTTATCAACTTTATAAATCTCATTAGTCCTCTAATCGTGTGGTCATTATCACCAAAACCCACAATTAGGGCTTGATTGCACTTACAATCTCCCCCTTTTTGGTGATTGATGACAACACAATTAGAGCTTACAAGAGAAGGGTATAAAACTGAGATTTTGAAGCTTAGGTGTGAAACCTCCCCCTAAATGTGTGAATGAGAGCTGAATTCTCAAATTGGCATAAAAGGCCAACATTCACATATTAAAGTGGAATATAGGTTCAGTTTCACATCTGATAGCTTTGTGGGGTGCAATTAAACTGTGTCAATAATATAACGTGATGCGAATGACAGTTTAAGCACATCAGAGGTGTTTGCTGTCTTTTGCCAGAGCGGCACTGCCGCTCTGGCCGCGGCACTGCCGGGGCCCGGCACTGCCGGCCCTGGAGCGGCACTGCCGCTCAAGCAACAGTCAGCAAACGCAGCGGACAATATATAAAACCACAAAGCATATATCAAACTGATCTAAACAAGATAGCACAAACTAAATAAAGCAGGTAAATGATACATGTCCACATCCAAGCATACGAAGTAGTACGATAGAGTATATTACAGAAATAGAGTTTTAAACGGTCCAACTCTCTCATCTCACAACTACAACTAAAGATGGGGACATGAAAAGCTGAAAAAGTGTTGTACCCCCTTCTCTTCACCTACTTCTCCCCCTTTGGCAACAAGTCACCAAAAAGAGCAAAGAGAGAAGAGAAGAGTGTCCAAGCACTCAATCATCATCCGATGCAACCTTGTCCCACTCAACCTCATCTTCTTCCTCTTCTTCCTCCTCCTCCTCATCGTCGTCGTCGTCGGAGACCACGGCCTTGCCCTGACGGTGGGTGGTACTGGTGTGGCGGGTCGAGGCGGAGGCACGTGAAGACCGACGAGGTGGCACTGGCACTATCTCCTCCTGCTCCTCCTCCTCGTCATCATTATCTATGTCGTCGGACTCAAGACTGGAGAGGTCAAAGCGAGGTGGAGAGCGGGGTGGAGGTAACGGCAAACGTCCCGCCCGCTCTCGCTCTGCGCGCTGCTCAACAAGCGCCTGGTGTGCCGTCTCGGCTGCGTAGGTGCAGGTAGAAAAGATGGCCTTGATCCATCGTGCTAGCTTGCTCTTCTTCTTCCTCTGATAGGAAGGGCGAGAGCTCTCAGGCCTGTCACTAGCTGCTGCCCCTGCTGAACCTCCTGCTGCCGCCTTCTTCTTCTCAGCCCTGTACGGCTCATGCAACCCATCCTTAACAAAAGAATGTCCGGAGACCATCTCAATCATAAACATGATATAAGGTGCATATAGAACCGCCTTCCTAACATCCTCTGCTGCAACCTGAAGCTCGGTCCAAATAAAGCTGGATATAGAAAAAGGTCTAGCCTGAGGGGCCATCCTAACCAACATATTCCTGCCATATCCATACAAGTTAGAATGTGACCCTCCCTTCGGGTTGAGCGTCTGCCTGAATAGGTTGTTGAGCATGTAGTAGAAAGGTTTCAGCCCCTTCACCAACCCATCAGCCTTGCTAGGATCATCATATAAGTGGGCAATCTCACTGTCTGTCAGCGTCCTCTCATCATGCAGGTTATCCAACTGCCTGTCATCGCTGCCCAAGCCAAGGATCCTACTAAAGGTCTCATAGGTGACCTTGTAGTGGCGACCCTCGGTCATCCAGTGCATCTCCTCCAGCACATTATCAACATATAGAGTGGCATGAAACTGAGAAATGATCTCCACATTCCAGTTGTACTGGAAACCCATCAAATCATACATATTTCTTCTCTTGCATGCAGCTATCACCCTGTTGATCTCACTGTCAGTCTTGGCCTCAAGATGCTCCCAATCTACATATCTCATACTTAGAATCTTGGACTTTTTGGCATTGAACAGGACTGAACGGTAGAAATCTGAATGAAATTCATTCCAGAACCTGTAGTCAATCCCCATGTCCTTTGGAGCATTGTAGGGATTTTGCTGACGCTGTGCCTTCACTGACGAGAACTGCTGGTGGTAGGACACCACCTGTCTGGGCCTGGTGTCCTGTGGTGCCCTCTCCAAAACATCCTCCTCATAGGGCTGGATGTGGTCTCTGCTGACCTCTGCTAGGTGCTCTGGAGTGGCAGGGTAAAGGTCTTCCCTGATCTGACGACCCTGCATCTGGAGACGGATCTCGTCTCGTATCTGCTGCCTAGCTGAACTGCCTCCTTGGGAGCGAGCACCACCACGAACGGCTGGCTGCTTGCTCCTCCCCCTGAGCGGGTCCAACCTCCTCTTGGTCCTCCTCTCTTCATCGCTTCCTCCCGACATCTAAAACATGAACACTGTGTGTTAGAAGACCGTATAAGGACTGGTAGATCATAGAGAGGCAATAGAAATTGATGGAACAGGTGTTGGCTGGATCAGAACTCTGCACAGAGTCCGGCACTCCCGCTCTTGGAGCGGCACTGCCGGGGCCCGGCACAGCCGCGCTGGGCGCGGCACTGCCGCGCAGGCAGACCGGATCTGAGCCAAACAACACCACATCCACCACCTCTACTACTCCCCTATCATCTACAAACCCTTCTACAACCTCTAAGAACAATATCCATGGCGCATTTTATAAATCGAAAAAGTTAGGGTTAGGGATTTGAATCTTCACCTTGGGGAAAGAAGAAGAGGGATGGAGTCCCTTGGTGAAGAGGAAAGCGAGCAGCACGGAGAGAGACCCGAGCGGCACTACCGCTGGCCGGAAGCTCCGGGGAGTCGTCGGCCGGTGAAAGAAGTCTCGGTCACCTCCAAGTCGCCCGTGAGAGAGAGATAGGAGAGAGGGTTACGGTGGTGAAAGTGAATGGATGAGGGAGAGAGAGGGGAAGTCACGGGTAGAATAGGAAAGAAAACCTTTTCCCTGTGACCCCACTCGGTAACTCACCAATCAGACTGAATCGGTAAGCCGCGGCACTGCCGCGCCAGGCGCGGCACTGCCGGGTCACGGCACTTCCGCGCCTGGCCCGGCACTGCCGGCCTGTTACCAACAGAGAGAGTTATTCTCTATTATACTACAGCTTATTCTTGGAGTGGACAGGTACCTCTTGCATGATATGACCAGCAGCAAGTAATCAATACAGAACAATGGTCATACCAAGCAAGTTCCTTACAAAGATTTTGAAACACAATATGAAAGTTTTGAAATTTGTTTTACCTAGGTCAAACTAGTTGATCAATCAAGCATGCTAGGTTTCAAACTAAGTTACGAGAGTCAAGTATATTTAGTTCACTCCTTAAAGCACAAAACCTTGACTCATCTAGAGGCTTAGTGAAGATATCGGCTAGTTGTTTGTCGGTGCTCACATGTTTGATGGCGATATCTCCTTTGATTTCATGATCTCTCAAGAAGTGATGCCGGATGTCTATATGTTTGGTTCTTGAGTGACTCACTGGGTTGTTTGCAAGTTTTATGGCACTTTCATTGTCACACAAGAGTGGGATATGAGTAAATTGACATCCGAAATCACGAAGGGTTTGCCTCATCCAAAGTAGTTGCGCACAACATGCACCTGCTGCAACATACTCGGCCTCGGCTGTGGATAGGGCTACACAATTTTGCTTTTTAGAACTCCAAGACACTAAGGAGCGTCCAAGGAATTGACATGTCCCCGAAGTGCTTTTTCGATCTACTTTGCAACCGGCGTAATCGGAATCCGAATAGCCAAGTAGATCAAACTTGGAGCCCTTAGGATACCACAAGCCAAGGTTTGGAGTGTGAACTAGATATCTCAAGATTCTCTTAACGGCCACTAAGTGACACTCTTTCGGGTTAGCTTGAAATCTAGCACACATGCACACGCTAAGCATAATATCGGGCCTAGATGCGCATAAGTAAAGGAGGGAGCCAATCATGGAACGATATACCTTGATGTCCACAGCTTTTCCTTCCTTATCAAGATCAAGATGTCCATTAGTTGGCATGGGCGTTTTGATAGGCTTAGCGTTCACCATGTCAAACTTCTTTAACATATCATGGGTGTACTTGGTTTGGCAAAGAAAAGTCCCTTCCTTCAATTGCTTGATTTGAAACCCAAGGAAGAACTTGAGCTCACCCATCATAGACATCTCAAATCTTTTAGTCATGATCCTACTAAACTCATCACAAAAGGATTTGTTAGTACTACCAAATATTATGTCATCGACATATATTTGGCACACAAAGATATCTCCATTGACTTTATGAGTGAAGAGAGTAGGATCGGCTTTGCCTATTTCAAAGCCTTGTTTGAGCAAGAATTCCTTAAGGCATTCATACCATGCTCTAGGTGCTTGCTTAAGCCCATAGAGCGCCTTTCGGAGTTTGAAGACGTGGTTGGGAAACGTGGGATCTTCAAAGCCCGGTGGTTGCTCGACATATACCAATTCTTGTATAGGGCCATTGAGGAATGCACTCTTCACATCCATTTGATATAGCTTGAATTCATGATGGGCTGCATAGGCTAGAAGAATCCGAATGGCTTCAAGTCTTGCAACCGGTGCATATGTTTCTTCAAAGTCCAGGCCCTCTACTTGTGTGAACCCTTGAGCTACCAATCTTGCCTTGTTCCTTGTCACCACACCTTCTTCATCTTGCTTGTTGCGAAAGACCCATTTGGTTCCAATGACATTGGTATTTGGTCTTTCCACGAGTGACCATACTTGATTGCGCTCGAAGTTGTTGAGCTCTTCTTGCATGGCCATCACCCAATCCGGATCATCCAGGGCTTCTTCTACCTTGAGAGGTTCCAAAGAGGAGACAAACGAGTAATATTGACAGAAATTTGCCAAATGAGAGCGTGTCGTTACCCCCTTTCGTAGACTCCCAAGAATATTATCAACGGGGTGATCTCGTTGAATAGTTTGCTTGAGTCTTGGATGATCGATGGGTTCTGGTTCATCTTCGGCTTCCTCTTCTTCATCTTGCTCGAAGATGGGTTGTAGGTTCACTCCATGAGGTGGAGTAGCTGCAGCTGCTCTGGGTGTGCCCGGCACTGCTTGGCTCCGCGCGGCACTGCCGGGGTCCGGCACTGCCGGGGACGAGCCCGGCACTGCCGGGGACTGTATCTGACCAGTCCCAGCAGGAGCTTCAGCTTGAGGACCATCCTGACCAGTAGCCTGCTGTTCCTGTGGTCTTATATCACCAATGGCTAGTTGCTTGATTGCTTCACAAGGAGGTTCCTCATCACCTACAACCACCTCATCAACTTGCTCTACTTGAGAGCCATTAGTTTCATCAAACGTCACGTCTATCGCTATTTCAACCTTGCCGGAGGCCTTGTTGAAAACACGATAGGCATGCTCGTTTGATCCATAACCGAGAAGAAAACCATCATCTACTTTAGATGCAAACTTAGAGGCTTTGGGTTTCTTGTTCAAGATGAAACATTTGCACCCAAATACTCTAAAGTAAGACACCTTTGGCTTGTTACCGGTGAGCAGCTCATAGGATGTCTTCTTTCTTCTCTTGTGGAGGTAGAGGCGGTTGATTGCATGGCAAGCGGTGTTGACGGCTTCGGCCCAAAAGATGTCCGGCGTCTTGTACTCATCTAGCATTGTCCTTGCCATGTCAATGAGCGTTCTATTCTTCCTCTCCACCACACCATTTTGTTGAGGGGTATAGGGCACTGAGAACTCATGCTTGATGCCCTCTTCATCAAGTAACTCTTCCACTTGGGTGTTTCGGAATTCGGTTCCGTTGTCACTACGAACCTTCTTGATATTGAAACCGAATTCCCTTTGAGCTCTTCGTACAAACATCTTCACCTTCTCTTGCACTACACTTTTATCATGCAAAAAGAATACCCAAGTGAAACGAGAATAGTCATCAACAATAACAAGACCATGTTTGTTACCGCCGATGCTAAGATAGGCAACCGGTCCAAAGAGATCCATGTGAATCAACTCCAATGGATGAGTAGTCGTGTCGTAGCTCTTTGGTGGGTGAGGTACGCCTACTTGCTTTCCGGCTTGGCAAGCTCCACATACTCTGTCTTTCTCAAAATGAACATTGGTTAGTCCTAGGATGTGGTTGTCCTTTTGAAGTTTGGCCAAATTCCTCATCCCAACATGAGCTAGTCGGCGGTGCCATAACCAACCCATGCTAGATTTTGCCACTAAACAAGTCTCAAGTTTGGCTTCACTTTTGTTGAAATCAACTAAGTAAAGCTTCCCTTTCAAACGACCTGTAAAGACAATAGAGGAATCCTCCCTTCTAAAGACTTCCACACCCTCATCCGTAAAGAGACAATTGAAACCCATTCCACACAATTGCGAAACGGACAACAAATTGTAACTTAACGAATCAACATGTAAGACATTAGTAATTGAATGTTCAAGTGTGATAGCAACTTTACCAAGACCTAGCACATCCCCCTTGGAGTTATCACCAAATATGATGTTCTCACTTGCATTTGTAGTTGGGGAATATGATGAGAACATACTCCTTTCTCCGGTCATATGATTTGTACATCCGCTATCAAGCACCCAACTTGATCCACCGGAGGAGTATGCCTGCAAAACAAGTTTAGTTCCTTGGTTTAGGTCCCCAATTGATATTGGGGCCTTGCATGTTAGTCACAAGTATCTTAGGAACCCATACAAACTTGTCGGCTGCCCTCTTGTCATTACCAACATACTTTGCAACAACTTTACCACTGTTGTTGTGTCCTAAAAAGTAACAAGAGGACATGCTCATTCTTGGAGCTTCTATCTTGGGTTGATGCATGAACTTGTTCTTGGTTACCCAAATAGACTCCTTTGGTTTCTGAGACCCTTGCTTCTGATTTGGCATCTGCCTGGGCTGTGTGTGAGACTGAGCGGAAGGGGAACTGGTAGCCTTCCCTTTCTTGGGGCGCGGCACTGCCGGCCTGGGGGCGGCACTGCCGGGGCCCGGCACTGCCGCCTTCTGGCGCGGCACTGCCGCGGTCTGTGCAGGCTGAACTGTACCAATGTAACCCTTCTTCTCAAACCTCACACACTCATAGCCATTCACCTTCTTCCTTCCATTGGTTTTGCCTCCCTTTACATGCCCCAACCCATCCTTTATGAAAGGACGTCTTCCGTTCTTGAACTTGGGCATGTTCTTGCTTTGGGTCTTCTCACTAGCACTTATAGTAGCCTTGACACAACCACTTGCAATAACACTTGTCAATCTTGCTATTTCTTTTCTCATGACCTCCATGTTTGCAAGGTTAGTGGAATAGACATTCAAATCAAGATTATAGCATTTTCCACAACCTTCACTAGTGGAGGGAATAGGAGTGACATTTGCCTTAGGGAGAGTTGAGTTGCTTTCCCAAAGAAGGTTATATTGTAGCTCAAGTTCCTTGTGCTTTACATCCAAGTCACAATACTTTTTCTTGAGTTCAACATGAGCCTTCTTTAGGGAAGCATGTTCATCTTGCTCTTTGGCCAAGGCCTCATGCAAGACATCCAACTCACTTCTCTCTAATGCAAGAGCTTCCTTGCAAGCAATATAGAGATCCTCTTGTTTGATAAGAGCATCCTCACTTATTTCTAGCTCGGCTTGTACACCCTCTAGTTCCTCCATTAGCTTAGTGATAAAGAGTTTGGTTTTCTTATCTAAGTTCTTTGTTATCATGTTTATCTCTTCATCACTAGAGCTATCATCACTAGAAGAGTCACTAAGTTCACTACTAGAGATGTCACTAAGTGGAAGAGAAGGTTTAGGAGTATGAGTCTTTTTCACCTTCTCTTTCTTGGCCATGAGACAAGTGTGGGAGTTGCCTTCATCATCATCGGACAAGTTGTTGAATAGCCTTGGTGAAGGAGATGACTTTTGGAATGCAATGGTTGCCATCTTCTCATCTTCTTCACTTGAGGTTTGTGCGGTTGAATCCCATTCATGTCCGATGTGAGCTTCTCCCATGTATCTCTTGTTGTGCTTCTTGTAAGTGGCTTTGTCATCTTTCTTGCCCTTGTTGTCTTTCTTCTCATTTGGGCAATGAGCAATGAAGTGCTCGGTGCTACCACAATTGTAGCAAGTTCTCTTTTTCTTGTTAGGAAACTTCCTCTTTACAAATTTGTAACCTTCTTTCTTGAGCCCCTTGCGATATCTTCTCATGAATAGAGCTATATCATCAATCTTCTCAAACTCTTCACCATCACTCTCACTCTTGCAAGAGGATGATGTGTTGTCCTCAACCTCTATTTTCTTCTTTTGTTGCTTGGGCTTGCTTGTAGAGGCTTGCTTGCTTGAACTTGACTTGCTTGATGTTGCTTGTTTTGTTGGCTTGCTTGCCTTGAGTGCCACTTCCTTGATCTTCATCCCATCTAGCCTTGCTTGCAACTCTCCAAGCTTCCTTCTTTCATTAGCTTCCTCTCTTTGCATATCAAATGTGATAATCCTCCCAAGCACATCACTAGGTGTGAACTTCTCAAACTTCTTCTTGTCTCTAATCAATGTCACTACGGTCTCATTTCTTGGTGAATAAGCTTCCAACATAATCTTCACAACCTTGTGATCATTGATTTCATTTCCACCTAGCCCTCTAATCTTGCCAACAATGACCATCAACCTATCAAACATCTCTTGAGGACCTTCACCATCACAAATCACAAACCGGTTGAGCTTGGCCATCAACAAATCAATCTTGGATTGCCTTACTTTATCAACCCCTTCATGAGCAATATGCAATGTGTCCCAAATCTCCTTTGCAACCTCAACTCCCATGACCTTGTTGTACTCATCACCATCCAAGGCACTAAGTAGCACACTAGTGGCTTGGGCATTGAGATGAATGTTGCGGAACTCATCTTGAGTGGGGTTCTTTGGATCAACCGGTGCTTCAAGTCCATTGTGCACAATCTCCCAAATACCTGGATGGAGACCAATAAGATAGGTCTTCATAATGTGCTTCCACTTGGCAAAGTTGGTCCCGTCGAAACGAGGCAACTTGCCCGCGGGTACATTAATGAGAGGCCTAGAATCATGGTTAGACATAGAAGAATAAGTGTAGGATACGGCTCCGTATGTCTTCTTGGTCTCCTCCTTCTTCTTCTTGTCACCCTTGAGATGATAGGAGATGTCATCATCACCATCTTCGGTGCTACTTGAGTCTTCACTCAAGTGCACACTCTTCTTAGCTTTGAGCTCTTCCTTCTTCTTCTTTTCTTCTCTTCTCTTGGCTCTTTCTTCTCTTCTAATCTTTCTTTCTTCTCTTCTTTGAGCCTTGTCTTCCTTTGCTTTGAGAGCTGCTGCATCCTCTTTTGCTTTGGCTCTAGCTTCTCTTCTCAACCTCCTTTCTTCCTTTCGTCTTGCGAGCTCTCCGGCCGACACAACCAATTGTGGAAGTGTCCTTCCGCTAGCTGTGGAGATACTCTCGCTGCTGCTAGTGGTGTGCACATCCGGATCTTCAAAGGGTTCGGGTTGCACAACACTAGCGTTACCCGTTCCTCCGTCAGTGGCCATACTCTCGCACGGTTAAGTGCTGCTGAGAGACCAGGCTCCGATACCACTTGTAAGGACCTGTGTGGCCTAGAGGGGGGGGGTGAATAGGCCTGTCAAAAATCACAGCTTAAAAACAAATTAGATAGGCCCGGCACTACCGCCCTGTGCCCGGCACTGCCGCTCCCCCGCACTGCCGGCCTCAGCGCGGTACTGCCGCGCAGATGAAGACCAGAAGCTGCAATTCGAAATCTAACCACAATCTGCAGATTCTATATGAATAGGAATGTAACAATAGGCTATATGAACCAACAGAAACAACTACTCCAAGCCAAATATGAAAGATAGAGTAGATCGAGCCAAACCCTAGAATATATCACAAGCTCATGAACATAGAGAATGAAACTAAGCAAGCACGCGAGACAAGTGATTTATCCCGTGGTTCAGCTCGCCACCAAGGCTTGCCTACCTCCACGTTGTTGAGGTTGACCACTTAGGTCATGAGCTTTGCAACTCAACCTCGTTCTCAAGTCAAGGAACCAAATCCTTGAGGTGAGGGGTAATCTTACTAGCTGCACAAGTGATTACAAACCTCCCTAGGCCGCCACACAAGTTGGCAAGGCTCTAGGGCGACGCCTAGCCGGCTAGGGTTCCAAGAACCCAAGAGTAATAGAAGCAAATCCACCGGCTATGGCTCAAATCAAGTGCTCTAGGCTGTAGATCTCAGCTAGGGCTCCTCTTTGGTGAAGGTTTGAGCCTCTCAACCACTTGGAATCAATGGGAATGGAAATTTGGGTGGTTGGGAGCTTGGAGAGCCTTCAATGGAGAAGAGAGAGCTTGTCTGGAGGTAGGTGGAGTGAATGGTCGTGGATGACCGTTGGGGGGCAGAGGGGGTGATGTAAATACCCCCTGCCATCCAACGGGCAGTTTAAGTCGCGGCAGTGCCGGCCTCAGCCCGGCAGTGCCGCGGCCCGGCACTGCCGCGCCTAGAGCGGCACTGCCGCGCCTACCAAGCAGACAGGTATAAATCTGAGTTAAGTGCAGCTGTCTTTGGTTGGAAATGTGGATGGTTTGGGTTGGTTTGAGCACATATCATTCAGCCATATCAATGAATTTGCATTCCCCCTTTATAGTACGGCATTCCTAAACTCAAGTAATCAAAATAAAATATCTTTGAAGCGCTTTGAGTTCGGAACCGACGAAATATAGTGTAAGGGGTCCACCAACGCATATACACCATCCTTTCTTAACATAACCTGCTTATCAACTTTATAAATCTCATTAGTCCTCTAATCGTGTGGTCATTATCACCAAAACCCACAATTAGGGCTTGATTGCACTTACAGAAGTGTATCCACTTGGAGCTTGCAAGACTATAAGGAACAACGAGGTCCTAGTAGAAGTCTGTGCAAGTCCAACTTGACGGAGCGTCCTTGAATTGTCAGAGAAAAAGATAATACATTCATCGCAAGGTGAAGTGTATCCACTTAGTCCCCGAGCTTGGTAGTAGGTGTTGAAGACACGTGGTACCGAGCTTGTAGAGCATTTAGCAAGTGCCCCGATGAGTTGCCCAAAATCAGCACCCTGATCCGAACAGCATGGAGCGACTTGATGCACACCGGCAACGAGTGAAGGCGATGACAAGCCTGGTCAACAACGGTCGAAGGCGGCGACGAGCGAAGGTGGCGACGAAGACGACAACGAGCAAAGGCGGCGATGAACGAAGGCGGCGGGCGAAGACGACGACGAGCGAAGGTGGCGACGAGCCCGATTGACGGTGGGCGGAGATCTGATCGATGAACCTGGTCGGCGACGGGTTGATGAACCTACAACCTTCTGCTTATGAAACAGAAGACAACGACGAAAGATGGCGGCAACGAGCGAAAACGGCGACGAGCGATGGCGGCGACGAGCCTGGTCGGAGACGAGCGAAGGCAGCGAGGAGCGAAGGCGAAGTCCTCGAGCCTAGATGGCGACGAGCGAAGGCGAAGTCCTCGAGCCTAGTCGGCGGCAAGCAAAGGCGGCGACGAGCAAAGGCGGCGACGAGCCTGGTCGACGACGAGCGACGGCGGTGACGAGTCGGGTCGGCGACGGGCGAAGGCAGCGACGAGTGAAGGCGAAGTCCCCGAGCCTGGTCGGCGATGAGCGAAGGCAAAGTCCCCGAGCCTGGTCGGCGGCAAGCGACGGCGGCGACGGGCAAAGGCGGCGACGAGCCTGGTCGGCGACGAACGAAGGCGGTGACGAGCCAAGTCCCTGAGCCTGGACGGCGATGGGCAAAGGCGAAGTCCCCGGGCCTAGTCGGCGACGAGCGAAGGCAAAGTCCCCGGGTCCTGGTGGGCGACGAGCGACGGCGAAGTCCCCGGGCCTGGTCGGCGACGAGCGACGGCAAAGTCCCCGGGCCTGGTCGGTGACGAGCGAAGGCGAAGTCCCTGAAAAATAAATATGGAGAGCAGTAGTACATGATGATGTACAAATAAAATACGGAGAAAAACCAATGGCGGAGGATGATTGTGGCTTGATGTAGATCCGATCTTGGGCGGCGGGCGGGTCGACGACGGGTCCGGTTGACGATGAGCGAAGGCGGCGACGAACGCGGCGGCGAGCGACAGCAACGACGATCCCGGTCAACGACGAGCGAAGGCGGCGACGAAGGCGGTGACGATCCTCTTGTTGGCCCGGTCGATGGCCTCGACCAGGTCGTCGCGGCGGATGGATCTTGGCGCACATGGCGCTGGCGCGATGGCGTGATGGTGGATGGCGAGGCGTCCGGCGCAGGAAGCTGCGCGGGTTCCACGATCTCCGGAGCGAAGATGGCGTCACCGATGGTCCAGATGATAGATCTGATCTGGAAGGAGACGCCGGGCTCGAGAGGACCATGGAGTCGAGGAAGATGACCGCTTGGCAGATCATGATGTCGTAGCACACACCCCCCTACCTGGCGCGCCAACTGTCGACGAAATATGGTCGATAGTCTACCGAGGGGTATGCCCAAGGTAGTAGATTGAGCGGCGGAGGCGTGCGAGACGTCTGCAAAGCGTAGACACAGGGACGAGAGACGGCGATTTAGACAGGTTCGGGCCGGCAAGTCGCCGTAATACCCTATGTTGGGATGGTACCCAGATGGCTGGCACCTCCGACCCGCAATCACCAAAGGAAGACAGAGCTTTCGCGCGGATATGCGCATTCGCGCGGAAGCAAGCATTCGCCTCCGGCCCGCAATCACCAAAGGAAGACGGAGCTTTCGCGCAGAAGCAAGCATTCGCCTCCAGCCCGCGTTACTGAAGGAAGACGGAGCTTTCGCGCGAATGTACGCATTCGCGCGGAAGCACGTCATCGAGCGGAAGCGCACCCTCGCTTCCGGCTTACAAGGCCGAAGAAAGACGGAGCTTTCGAGCGAAAGTTGGCATTCGCGCGAAAGGGGCTGCTTTCGTTCAGAAGTGATGCGGCGGTCGGGCAGGCCCACCGCGCCTCGCTACCGCGCGAAAGGGAGCCGACGGCGGTTGTGTCGCTTTCGCACGATAGGAGGCTGATGCCTCCGTCGGGAGAATTCGTCGTCCTCGACTTCGTTTTCTTCATAGGTTTTTCGCAGGTTGCCGGAAGCTTCGGTCGAAGGGAACGGACCCACCGGTCAGGAGAAGGAGCCGGGGGGGGCGCAAGGCACGTCGACGGATGGTGTTACGGAGTTGCCCCTCAAGTCGCCATGGACGGCAAACAGCCACAGAATAGTTGAGTAGGGCATAATTGTAATTGTAACGGAGTGGTTGGAAGGGCATTCTTGTGCTTTCAAACTGGCCTAGATTAATATAAAAAGCTCCCTGCCTCCCAATGGGGGGGGAGGAACACTATTCACTTCACTCACTTTCCCACTTTCTTCTGTCTACTTACGCTTTCGCTCAGTGTCTTAGCTCGTGCGACAACCCGCTGTTTTGGGGTCTAGATCCCGAAACAACATTCGCGCCCACCGTGGTTGTCGCCTGAGCTTGCCATGCCACCAAGGAAGGCGCCGAAGATGGTCGACAATCCCGAGATGGTTGCCGCGAACAAGGATAGCCACGGCACAGTCACGGCATCCGCTTTAACCACTCAAATACCACCGAATACAGCCCAAAACACCCAAGCTTTCGGCGGCCCGCTCCCGACGGGAACCCAGTTAACGCCGATAGCAACCTCAAGCCGGGACTCGCAGCCTTTCGACAGAGATGGCACGCTGGAAGGGAACGTCCGAGACGAGCCCGGCGACGAAGAAGACGATGATGCTGAAGTTACCTGGCTTGCCCAAGCAATCAGAATGTTGACGGAGCAGCAAGAAGAAATCAAAAGATTGGTTTAGCAAAGGGATCAGTTACAGCGGCAGCTTGCGGCAAAAGCAAGGGAAGATGAAACTTGTGACGCCTTTCGTCAGGCAGAAGCACAGAGGAGGCAACTGGAAAAGGAAATTTAGGAACTGCGAAAGGCTGGAGGAGGCCCGATCCCAATAATTCAAGAAAATGTGTTTGTGCCAAGGCGAGAGCAGCCACCAGCTTTCGACAATGCAATCGACGAAACCTCCCCGCTTTCAAGAGAATTTCAAGCCCATCCGTGGCCGCTCAACTACAAGCCACGCATTCCGACTTTCGACGGCAAGGCGAATCCGCGCAAATTCTTGGCGAGCTACGAGACAGCCATTTTTTCGGCAGACGGAGACAATCAGGCCCTGGCGAAATCACTCATTCTGGCAGTCGAAGACGTGGCTCACGATTGGTACACCACCCTCAAACCATTATCCATCTATTCGTGGGCTCAGCTGAAGGCCGAATTGCTCGCCACTTTCCAAGGATTCCGGCCAGACGTCAAGACCACGCGAGACCTCATGAACTGCACCCAGCAAGACGACGAACCCTTATCCGAGTACCTTAAATATTTCATCCAGCTAAAAGCCCAAGCCCCAAATGTGCCGGAAGCCGCGGTGATCGCAGCAGCCACCGAAGGCCTAGGGACCGGGCAATGCGCCGCTCACTTGTCCAGAGAACCGCCAAAATCTGTCAACGAATTGTTCGACGTAATGAACGTGTATGCAAGGTCAGATGATGACTTTCGGCGGCGCAAGGCCGCCCGCTCGATGCAGAGACAAGCGATGAAAGCAAGTCGACCGCCGTCAGTGCCGAATCAAAGGATGGTTAGACCCTTCTGGTCAATGAACACTCTGCAGGAAGAACCAGCGCAGTCAGCTGCGGGCATGGAGAGGCCGGACATGGCCAACTTTCTACCCCAAAGGGGGTTCGATCAACCTTTCCGCGGAGGGCGTGGCAGAAGGACAGGACGTGGCGGCCGAGACGATAGAGGCCGCGAAAGAGGAGCCAAGCCTCCGTACTGTGTCATCTGCGACGGCAATTTCGGTCACACCACCCGGGACTGCAAATACAGTAAGATGGCAAAAGAGCTAAAAGACAAGGATCAAGCTTCAGCTTCCGGCGAGAGCTCCAAGCATGTTTTTCACAATTCGCAAGACCTGGCAGCAGGTGCGATAGCGAGCAGCAACTACGTAAACACGCATATGCATCCCCCACAGTACATGCCTCCCCAGAATTTGCACTGGTACAATCCAGCGTATCAAGGCTACCAGTTTCCAGTCTTTGCGCCACATTCTATGGCAGTTTCATCGCCCATGCACTATCAGCGTCAGCCAACACCGCCACCAGCGCTTCTGGCTCAAGCCCAACCCCAGGGGCACCCAGCTCAACCCAGTTACCAGCAGGGGCAGGAGATAGAAAACAAAACCAGCGCAATCAACAACATCCTTCCATCAAGAGGCCACATTTTCGCCATCATGGGCGGATCCAACTTGGAGCACGAAAGCAAAAGAGCTAGAAGGGACTATCATCGAAGAGTTCAAACAGTATCACCAAGGCTCCCGCTAAACAGACCAGCTTGGTCGCTAGCGCCGATATGTTTTAACGAATTGGATTTCAAAGTTCGTGACTACCCACATTGCGACGCTTTCGTTGCCACGGCCAATGTGGCCGGTTTCACCCTGCATAACATCTTTATTGACACCGAAAGCTCAGCGGACATCTTGTTCGTCAAGGCTTTCGAAGCGATGGGAATGGACAGGTGTAGTTTGGACCCCGCCGATAATTCTTTGTACGGATTTGGGGGAAGAAAGATTGACGCTATCGGCAAGAAACAAATCCCGGTATCTTTCGTCGAGGAAGAGAGAGTACGCACCGAAATGGTGACGTTTGGTATAGTCAACATGGACTACCCGTACACCGCCATTTTTGGTAGAGGTTTCACCAACAAGTTCAATGTCATAATCAAGCAAAGCTACCTGTGTATGAAAATGCCATCCCTTTTCGGCATCATTACCGTGCACAGAGATCAGCAAGCCTCAAGAAGAATTGAGGGCAAACCAACCCCAGGCTACAGCCTTATAAATGAGGTAGCAAACAAAGACGAAATGCAAGCAACCGCCGAAGAGCACACTATCGCCAGCTCGTCGGAGTGTAAGGTCGGAGCAGCCGAAGAGACGGTAAGGATCCCACTTACGGTTTCCAGGCCCGAAAGGGTTGTGCACATTGGATCAAGCATGCCAGAAGGGGAAAGGAATGCTTTGGCATCTTTTCTCGCGGACAACGATGATATTTTCGCATGGTCAGCAAACGACTTGCAAGGTGTCAGCAGGGATCTCGCTCAGCATAGTTTGAACATCGCAAGCGGCTCTAAGCCCAGGAAGCAAAAATTGAGAAAAATATCAAACGAAAGGGCAGACGCGGCAAAGGCCGAAGTGCAAAGGCTACTCGATGCGGGAGTGATTCGACCAGTCCAGTACCCCGAATGGCTGGCAAACGTTGTCATGGTGAAAAAGAAGAACGGAAAATGGCGAATGTGCGTCGACTTCACCGACCTCAACAAATGCTGCCTGAAAGACCCGTATCCTCTGCCTCGTATCGACAAGCTTGTCGACATTGCAGCAGGCTGTGAAATAATGAGTTTGCTAGATTGTTTTTCAGGGTACCACCAGATATGGCTTCATCCAAATGATGAGGAGAGAACCAGTTTCATCACTCCAACCGGCACATATTGCTAGCGGCGAATGCCGGAAGGGCTGCAGAACGCAGGTCCAACTTTCTCGCGGATGACCGACAAGGTTTTCGAAAGCCAGAAGCAGAAGAAGAACTTGCTAGCTTATGTTGATGATATAGTAGTCAAGAGTGACAGAGGCGAAGATCACCAAGCTGACTTACTGGAGACTTTCGGCAATCTCCGCAAAAGTGGCTTGAAGCTCAACCCAGACAAATGTATTTTCGGCATTAAGAAGGACAAGCTCCTGGGTTGCCTCGTATCGGCAAGGGGAATTGAAGCCAACCCCGACAAAATAGAGGCGATCATTAATATGCAACCGCCCACGAGCCGAAAGCAAGTGCAAAAGCTGACCGAAAGGCTGGCATCTTTAAACAGATTTATTGCAAGGTCCGCCAAAAAGGGATTGCCTTTCTTTAGAACTTTACGTAGCTCCGACCCTTTCGATTGGGGGGAAGAGCAACGACAGGCTTTCCAGTAGCTAAAGGAGTACCTGACAAGGCTAACTAGGTTATCCAAACCGTCGCCGGAAGCGACGCTCTTGTTGTATCTCGCAGCATCTCACACTATCGTAAGCGCACTTCTGGTAGAAGAAAAAGAGCATGAAAACAAGATGACGCAGTTCCCGATCTATTTCATCTCTGAGGCATTGTCAGGAGCAAAGCTGAATTATTCAGAGTTGGAAAAAATAGCATACATAGTGGTGATGGCTTCTAGGAAGTTAAAACATTATTTTCAGTCTCATCACATCATAGTCATATCGGTCCAACCATTGGAGGCTTTGTTCCGCAACAACGAGGCTATCGGCCGAATTGGCAAGTGGGCGGCGGAGCTAAACGAATATGTGATTGACTTCCAGCACCGGTCCGCAATCAAATCGCAAGCATTAGCGGATTTCATAGCAGATTGGACTCCGGTGGCTTTCGACACAACTCTTGAATTCGAAGAGCCTGCATGGACTGTAAATTGTGATGGCACTTGGGGAATGGCGGGAGCCAGAATCTCGGCGATCCTAACCTCGCCAAGAGGACCGAAAGTCAGATTCGCCGCAAGGCTACAGTTCCTCACAACTAACAACACTGCCGAATATGAAGCCGTGCTGCTGGCATTACGAAAGCTCCGAGCGATTGGAGCGAGAAGATGCATAGTCAAGTCAGATTCCCAGGTGGTCGTCGGCCACGCCGAAAAGAACTTCACGACAAGGGAACCAGAGCTAGCCAAGTATCTGGCAGCAATCAGAAGAATGGAGAAATATTTCGCAGGCTTCACTTTACGCCACATTCTAAGAGCCGAAAACACAGAGGCAGACGAATTGGCTAAAGTCGTGGCACAAAAACTGCCGTTACCACCAGATGTGTTCTACCAAGTCCTTTCGGCCAAAGCTATGAAAGAAGAGGAAGACCGCCCAGATTCGGTGCATGCTATCGCCAGTGATGACTGGAGGTCGCAGATATTCGCCTACTTAGCCGGAACATACGAACCAGAGTCTAAAAAGGACATCGAAAGGATGGCCGGCAGAGCGAAAGGCTACTCAATTATCGGGGAGCAGCTATTCAAAAATGGGATAGTAGCCCCCCTATTAAAATGCATAAGCAGACACGAGGGCATTCAGCTACTCGAAGAAATGCACGCCGGAATGTGCGGAGCACACAGGGGACCTCACGAGATAGCACACAGAGCAATGAGGCAAGGATTCTATTGGCCCTCCGTCGCATCAGACGCCAGAGAGCTGGTCAAACATTGCAAAGGCTGCCAAATGTTCGCCAAAAACCAGAAAGCGCCGACAAACGAAACCACGCCGATAGTCCCAACCTAGCCTTTGCAGAGATGGGGCATAGACATAGTCGGACCACTACCAGCAGCTCCGGGCAACCTGCGTTTCGCAGCGGTCGCACTCGAGTATTTCACTAAGTGGATAGAAGCGAAAGCCCTCGCGAGAATAACCTCCACCTCCTTAACCAAGTTCGTCTGGTAGAGGATAATCTGCCGTTTCGGCGTCCCTTCCTTCATCACTTGCGACAACGAAAAGCAATTTTATTGTGCCGAATTCAGGAGTTTCTGCGACGAACTCAACGTCCAGCTCAATTTCGCCTCAGTAAACTACCCGCAAGCAAATGGGGCTATCGAGAGGGCGAACGGATTAATCTTTTCGGCAATATCAAAAACCTTGTACAATTCGCCAAAAGGCAAATGGGCCAACACCCTAACGACAGCGGTATGGGGACACAATATCTCACGTTCCAGAGCTACCGGCTTCACTCCATTCCGTTTGCTTTACGGCGAAGAAGTAGTCACTCCAGAAGAGGTAAAATTGGGCTCCTTCCGAACTGAAATGGCTCCAGGGACTCAGGAGCAAAGGCACCTCGAGCTCGACACCATCGAGGAGGTAAGGCTGCAAGCAGCAGACAATCTCGAAAAGTATCATGCGGAAACAAAGCACCACAGAGACAAAACCATAGTCCGGAAGGACATCAAGCCTGGTGACATGGTCACCATTCGGCAGCCGGACAAGCAAGGTAAGCTGCAGTCGCAATGGCAGGGCCCTTTCATCGTGGCAAAGATGGCGGCACCAGGTGTATTCCGGATGCTGAACGACAAGGGCAAAGAATCAGCCCACACATGGAACGCAAGCAACTTGCGCCGCTTTTACCCATAGTTTGTCTTCTCAAACTTTGATGTAAGTTTTTCCTTGTTTTTTGCTTTCACCTTTTTGTAATCAAAATTGACTGCACTCTTTTTCCTCGCCGGGGAAGCCCTTCATCGGGGTGCGAGGTTGATAGGTCCTAATTGGCTAGAGGGGGGGTGAATAGCCTAAATAAAAATTCTACCATCTCACTAGAGCAAAGTATTAGTATTACAAATGGCCAAAAAGTGGTTTGCTCTAGCTCTAAATGTTAGGCAAGCCACCTATTCACAATTCTAGTAATTTAATATCTCTATGGCACACAAGCTATGTCTCTACTTTATCTAGTTAGAGAGCTAACAAGATAAATAAATTTCTTCAACACTATGTCACTACTTTTACACTAGTGAGCAATTTAGAGAGCAAAGTAAAACAACCAAATATGCTATGTTACTCTACTTGCAATTTATTACTACTACTACACAAGGTATATAAATAACAAGTATGAAAGAGATATAATTAATTACAATACCAACGGTGAAGAGTAGAGGATGATGCCAATCACCAAATAATTAATTCCAATGAGATATATATATATATCAATTCAATTCACATGGAGATAAGATATGACACAATTAATTTTTCTCCCGAGGTTCACTTGCTTGCCGACAAGCTAGTCCCCGTTGTGTCCTTCTACACCACGTGGTTTGGTGGCTAATCGGTATCACACACCGAGCCTCTCAATAGGCGCCACAAGAACCTACCAATGGAGAGAAGTTGAATGACACGAGCATTCCACTAGGGGTTGGAATTTGGCACTCCGCCGGGGAACCACAACAACCCCTCACAAATAGCACCTTGATTGGGGGTGGACACAATCACCAAATCCCCTCACCAATCAATCCAATCACCATGAACCATCTAGGTGACGGCAATCACCAAGAGAAATAAGAAATCCACAATTGCAATAATCACCTAGTGCCACAAGAATATGCAATCTCAAATACACCTAGGGTTTCCTCAAAATCCTCTCTAAAAATAAGCACCGAGCTGAGAATGGAGAGGAGAGGGAGGTGGATCTCTTGCAGCTCTCTAGATCGACGCTAGAGCACCCAAACTCTCACCGGAATTGAGCTCAAATCACTGGGAGTGAGAGAGAGGAAGAAAGAGAGCTTTTTCTGTTCGTGGTTCACTTTGTGCAAAAAAAGAAGAATAGGAACTAGAGAGGCAGAGACCGAGAGACCCAACAAAACTGAGAGCCTCGGTCTTATCCTCGTGCAACAGCAACGCTCCCCAACGGGCAAGCGCAACGGGCAAGAGCGGGCCCCACGCACAGCACCCCTGCACGTCTCTCCTTTCTCTGATCGACAACGCACGCACGGACAACTGAAACAACGAGCAGAGTTGTGCTGTACTTCTGCAGACACAGAAGGCAATGAGCAAGGAGACCAAGAAGCTTCAAGGAAGCTTCCTGCCTCCACTCCCAACACAGGCTCTTTGTACTTTCTCTCATTAAAAAAACGAATGGACCAAGCCACTCCTACAGCACATGCATGCCTCTCACATGCTACAGGAGCCTGCCCATTTTAGTCAACACGCATGCAAGAAGCACAGACCACTCATGCCTTCTCCTCTTTTTTTATTTCAACAGCAGGATTGGACCAGTGTCTGCTCCCTCTCTCAGAGCAAAAACGGACATCTGCATGCACAAAACGGACTAGTCCGAATACGAAAAACGGACCAGTCGGAAGGCTTAAAACGGACCAGTACTAACTCATAACAGACCAGTCCGAACTCATTTTTAAAGCCCTTTGACTGCATGCAACTGCTTTAACTGGACAACAGTCTGATAAAAACCAACACCTTTTCGAGCCTTTCCAGGTGCTAACTTCAACATAATATACCAAAATAAATTGGACATTTAAGTTAGCATTTTCATAAATAATTTTTTCAGGCTTCCTCATGCATCTCACCACATCACTAGGCGCACTAAAAAGGATGCAAATGAGACTCACATTTAGTGGCACTAGATAACCATTGCAATTAAAGATTTCTCCCCTTTATAGTACGGTTATCTAACTTAAATCCGGTCACACTCTCTATAGTGTCTTGACCGGCAAAAACAAATATGCTATTTTTATACCTTTGCCTTGAGCCCATAGGATTTTATTTTTCTCTTTATTCTTTTTCAAGACGGAGCACGCGGATATCATCTTTTTGTCCACCTCCACCGCCATGATAATTCTCTAGCTCCATCACTTGATGTGTACCAACCAATCTCATACCACAATACTCATTGCAATAGTTAGTACACATAGGTGTCATCAATTATCCAAAACCAAACTAGAGCTTTCAGAGGTTTTTTAACGAGGTAGCCGAATGTAACCGCTACATTACGAAAGTACTTGTAATTCCCCAAATATATTATGCGGCATGCCAAAGGACGAAATCAACCGAACATAAGGTTGAGACATTCGTCATTCTGTTGTGATGAGCGAGAATGTCGGTTGGGTGGGCGAAAGAGATCCTCCGCACCCACCGACAATCTTGAAAGCCTGCGGGCAATACAAAAGCCGACCCTCCGACAAAATGAGAGGGCAGAATGAAAGCCTGCAGGCAATACAAAGCCGACCCTCCGACAAAACGAGAGGGCGGAAGGAAAGCCTGCGGGCAATACAAAACCGACCCTCCGACAAAACGAGAGGGCGGAACGAAAGCCTGCGGGCAATACAAAAGCCGACCCTCTGACAAAACGAGAGGGCGGAACGAAAGCCTGCGGACAATACAAAAACCGATCCTCCGACAAAACGAGAGGGCGGAACGAAAGCCTGTGGGCTATACAAAACCGACCCTCCGACAAGACGAGAGGGTGGAGCGAAAGCCTGCGGGCAATACAAAAAACCGACCCTCCGACAAAACGAGAGGGCGGAACGAAAGCCTGTGGGCAAAACAAACCGTCCCTCCAACAAGACGAGAGGACGGTAGCGAAAGTCAAGCTGGGCAACCCTCACGGGGTCCCCCATGTCAGGAAAGACAGATAGCAACCTTCAGTAGGTGCAAAACTTGAAAGCCATCTTAACTCCCCACCTACCAAAAAACCGCAAGTATAGCCAAAACAATAAATACAGTGCCCTCGCCGCATAGACATGTCAACATAAATAGATAGCAAAGCGCAAGCCTTTCCATCCAGCGCAAGGCCACTAAATCTTTTCAAGTGCAAACCCCGAAAAGCCCACCCAAGAATGCATAGTGCGAATAGGAAGCATCAGGAACCGAAGTTTCGCTTTGATGATTGTGTCATCGATAATGCAGTCAGACAACGCCATCAATCCAGTAACTTTAGGCGAAAGCACCATCAAGCAGCATGCCCATCTCAAACCGTAGCCAAAAGATGAGCAAAAGCAAGCACGCTGCTAGATGACAACGAGAGCAATATCGCGGACATGACCAGTTGCAACCTTTCCCATCAAATTGTAAAGTCACCTTCATTAACCAGTTTTCAAGTGCAGTAAACAGATAGCGAAGGTTCCTGCAACGTATCGGCCGAGGGGCTCGCAACAAAAGCACCCTCGCGCGAATGCTACCGCCCCTCGTCTAAGTGAGTGGGGGCGGGCGCGTCTTTACTATCGGTCAAGGGGCTCGCAACGGAGGCACCCTCGCGCAAATGCTACCGCCCCTCATCTAAGTGAGTGGGGGCGGGCGCGTCTTTACTATCGGCCAAGGGGCTCGCAATGGAGGCACCCTTGCGCGAATGCTACCGCCCCTCGTCTAAGTGAGTGGGGGTGGGCGCGTCACTCATATCGGCCGAGGGGCTCGCAACGGAGGCCCCCTCGCGCGAATGCTACCACCCCTCGTCTAAGTGAGTGGGGGCGGGCACGTCACTACTATCGACCGAGGGGCTCGCAACGGAGGCCCCCTCGCGCGAATGCTACCGCCCCTCGTCCAAGTGAGTGGGGGCGGGCGCGTCTTTACTATCGGCCAAAGGGCTCGCAACGGAGGCACCCTCGCGCGAATGCTACCGCCCCTTGTCTAAGTGAGTGGGGGCGGGCGCGTCACTCATATCGGCCGAGGGGCTCGCAACGGAGGCCCCCTCGCGCGAATGCTACCGCCCCTCGTCTAAGTGAGTGGGGGCGAGCGCGTCACTACTATCGGCCGAGGGGCTCGCAACGGAGGCCCCCTCGCGCGAATGCTACCGCCCCTCGTCTAAGTGAGTGGGGGCGGGCGTGTCTTTACTATCGGCCGAGGGGCTCGCAACGGTGGCACCCTCGCTTGAATGCTACCGCCCCTCGTCTAAGTGAGTGGGGGCGGGCGCGTCTTTACTATCGGCCGAGGAGCTCGCAACAGAGGCACCCTCGTGCGAATGCTACCGCCCCTTGTCTAAGTGAGTGGGGGCGGGCACGTCTTTACTATCGGCCGGGGGGCTCGCAACAGAGGCATCCTCACGCGAATGCTACCGCCCCTCGTCTAAGTGAGTGGGGGAGGGCGTGTCATTACTATCGGCCGAGGGGCTCGCAACGGAGGCACCCTCGCGCGAATGCTACCGCCCCTCGTCTAAGGAGTGGGGGCGGATGCGTCTTTACTATCGACCGAGGGGCTCGCAACAAAGGCACCCTCGCGCGAATGCTACTGCCCCTCGTCTTAGTGAGTGGGGGCGGGCGCGTCATTACTATCGGCCGAGGGGCTCGCAACGGAGCCACCCTCGCGCGAAAGATACCGCCCCTCGTCTAAGTGAGTGGGGGCGGACGCGTCTTTACTATCGGCCGAGGGGCTCGCAACGGAGGCACCCTCGCGCGAATGCTACCGCCCCTCGTCTAAGTGAGTGGGGGCGAGCGCGTCTTTACTATCGGCCGAGGGGCTCGCAACGGAGGCACCCTCGCGCGAATGCTACCGCCCCTCGTCTAAGTGAGCGGGGGCGGGCGCGTCTTTGCTTTTGGCCAAGGGGCTCGCAGTCGTAATAATCTTCGCGCGAACACTTCCGCAACCGAAAGAACCTTCGCGTGAAAACCAGATGAACGTAAGAACAAGGTTCGCATTTTCAAAAACTACCCATATATGTATATATAACAATGACAACACCAAAAGACAAAGTCACAGTAACCCGTTTCTTTACATTCAAATTTTAAGCAAGTTCATACAGTGTATTCAAGCTCGCGAACTACTCCGGCGAGTGAAGCAAAATGCTATATCGCCGTGCATCCGGCGAAGGCACGACGTCTTCGGGCTCCACCTTAACAAACGGGGAACCTTCGAAGCTTAGCGGTGCACGCAAAGCCTCGCGCTTTTTCCGCCTCGCCTCGAGTTCGCGTCGGTCAAAGTTCTCGTAAAAAGCACGCAAATGCTCCTCTGTGCGCTTAAGTTTTCTAGCGCGCTTATTCAGATAAGACGAGAGCGATACCATCGGAAACCTAGAGCGAAAGCTCCGCCACAAGTCACCTCCAACAAAAAGATCGCCAAATCTAATCATTAGTGGGCAAATATTGAGAACGTCCGGCGTTCCCGCATCCGCATCCTATTCAATACAGCATTCCGGTTTAAGTACAAAATCACGCGCAGCAACAAGTCTGGCGAATACAACCGACACATGAAAAACAAGCCCTATTCATTCATCTACCGCATCGTGGGGAGTGTTCGCGTCGCGGGAAGCAGCGGCAGCCGAGCTTTCGGGGACCTCCTCATTCGGCTGGGGCGGGCTCGTTTCGTCTTCCGGCTTGGCTTCACACGCTCGCCTCTCGGACATGAAGTCCGAAAACACCTTTCGGATGTGAGCTTTCTCCTCCGGAGTCTGCGTCAAAAGCGATAGCTCAAAAGGGGCGTCAATCATGCTGCAAATAAAAGAGAGAAGGGTCAAACGAAAGCGCAAACAACCGCCCCAAAGTACCTTTCCACGGCCCATAGTAGACTGCATGAGCGACATGTCGCTCCCACCCGCTAGCCAGAATTCATCAAAGAATCTCTTGCCCAGGACCTTCGCCGCCTCAGAGGTGCGCCAGTAGTAGTCCACCTCTTTGACCGAAAGGTCCGCAATATGTGAGCAGCCGACGTCAACAAGGCTATGACCGATCGCCTTGATGCCAGTGACGGCGGCGTAGTCTCGGTCAAGAGCCATGTGCCCCTCCAACGACTCCATCTCGGATCGAATCCAGCCAATAAGGCTATCGACGTTACGCTCTGAGGGATCTTCCGTCTCGACACCGATGCTGCGAAGGCACTCGCGGAAGTGAGACACGACCTCCCCAGCGTAAGTTAGAAGAGCTTTTTCCCTTTCGGCCTGGGCGGGCCGTAGCTGCAAAAGCTCCCTCCTGAGATTTTCAGCCTCTTTTTGGCTCGCCTTCTTGGAGGTGCGCTCATCCTTGACTTTCTGGGTCTGCAATTCAAGATCGACGGCGAGTTTCTTCACCTAGGTGTCAAATTTCTTCACCTGAGTGTCAAGCTCTTGCTTCTCGCGCTCGATCTTGCGAGTATAGAGATCTCTCTGGTTGCTCTGGCTGCGAGCGACAACGGCAGCCTGCGAATAGCAGCGAACCAAAGGCAAAAAGTTAAAAAAGGAAGCTAGACCGAAAGAGCCATGAAGCCCACAGCGAAACAAAACACTCACGCTCGCCAGGTGAAAAGATAGTGCATCGTCGAGTTTCACGCTGCTAACTTTGGGGAGATCTCTTTCGATCTCTGGCGCGACGAAAGCTTTTTGTGAGAACTCCACAAACTTATTGGCCTCTTCGCTTCCGCTAGGAAGGATTCCAGCCCGTCGATAGTCAAGTCGGCAGGCGAGTTGGGCGTCCGAGGCTGCACCCAAAGAACGAGCAACGCGATAAGACTCTTCTTTCGCTTCATCAGTTTTGTTCAACGAACTCAGGCCAGTGTAAAAGCACGGGTTCTCGTAGTCCGAGGGCACCCCGTCGATAACCAATCACCCGTAGCCGAGAAGTTGTCCTTCCACCATCTCCTGCGTCAGGCGAATGCACCGTGACGAAGACTGTGACTTAGCTTTATCAACAGCAACGGGAGCCGGCATGCTCCCAGACCCGGGCCCTTTCCCGCCAGGAGCTGTTTTCTCGCTGACGGCCCGAGAAGAGGGCTTGGGACGCGGAGCTTTCGGCTTCTTGGCCTGGCGCTCGGTGGCATCCGGCGGACCCGAGGCTTTCCGCGAGCCAAGCTTCGTGAAAGTGAGAAGGTCAACAACAGAGGTGTCATCATCAAACGCCGAGTGCGAGAGGACCACTTTCGTCCTTTTCGAAGCCATCTCAGCAGCGTAAGATGCACTCTGCAAAACACGCCGAAAACAGAATGTTTTAAACGCACAGTGTGAGCCTTGGGAACGACAACAACTCAAGCGCGAGAATAAAGATAAAAAGCATAATCAAGCCAAAACGAAAGCGGAGAAACTAACCACCCTCGGGTGATCAAAAGGATCAACGTCGGGAATTGACTCCAAAGTTCCCTTTCGGATCTTAAGTAGAGGTTTGGCAACTAAACGCCCGATGCGGATATCTCTGACTTCGGCAGCTTTTCGCCGAGGCACCACACCGCTTCGGCCCCCACGGCGGCCTATGCCCTGGCCCTTCGCTTTCATATCCTCAGTCTCCTCCTTGCTTTCGTCAAGCAGGGGCCTTTCAGCGTACTTCACACCCATAGCGTGAAACGCACGGTTCAAGCGGCGGCTCCGGCCGAGATTACCGAGCTGAAACTCGCTCTCCTTATGCAAATAAGGCCCGCAGATCTTTCTCGTCTCTCTTTCGATATGCCTTATGAAAGCTTCATCATCATCAAAATTCGCGGGTCCTTCAAGCAGTAGAAGGGGACCTCGATATCCATCCTTGTCTGAAAACCCTTCGAAGGTGGTCGCGCTACAAAGCGGATTCATCCCGATAGCCATCCATTCTTCAACCAAATCCTGGCTTATCTGGAATCGAGCGGTTAGCGCGAAGGCATCTCCGCAGCGGATAGACTCCTTATCGCTCAGAACGACGGGAGGAAGGTGCTTCCCAGGGCACTGTTGGTAGTTCTTAGCTTCACTAAAGATAGAGCTAGGCAACTATCCCCGGTAACAGCCCAGAAATGCTTGTTGACACTAGCCAACGTCGTTACTAGGAGCAGACTATGGAATCTATTCCAGGCAACGGTGTCAGAAGTGCTTGAAGCAAGTCCGGTCACTATACCTAAAGGAGTGAAGCTAAAGTAGCTATCTACTAATGCCAAGCGGGGTTGTCAATCCCAACACTAGTAGGAGCTAACTAGAGAGATTGCAATCTACCAAGAGGAGATTCTGCAAGCGCACAGAACTATCGTAGTAGCACTTCGTCTGGGAGTACCATGTGTCGATTTATTTGATCCCAAGGGAAGGCTATGTGACAGAACCGACCAATTTATACCAGATTAAGCACCGAATCGCTGCTTGCGCAGAGACTACAAGTACTTAAGCTCGTATAAACCCGGTAGTCCGGAAATCTCGAAGGATTTCAAGTCATTCAACTTTAACCAAGATCGTAATAGATTAGCGTACATGTCCACGACATACATTCAGTTCGCACATAGTTCAAATACATCGGAGTTCAATAGTTATTACAAACCATAGTTTGAATTCAAAAGCGGAAGCGACATAGTTTTGAAACACAAGTCTTTAGTTCACAATACAGTGCCATATGCTTGATCAGTCCACAAAAGCATCAGGGAAGATAAGGATTGACCATGCCCATGGTCTAGTCACTGCCCTCGACGGGATACAGACAGTTCTCGCAGTAGCCGAAGAAACATTGCCCATCTGCAACAACAAGGGATAGCACCCTGAGTACGAAAAGGTACTCAGCTAGACTTACCCATCATAAACCAGAAATAATCAACACCAAGGATTATGCAAGGCTGTATCTAGGGTTGGCCACACTTACCTTTTTGCATAAAAGCATTTTATTATTAAATCATCATCATTAGAGTAATAGCAGTCATTTTTATGTAATCAGCCTGATTATCTAGATTTGCACCTGATCTAGAGCAAACACTTGACTACTTATTCAAGCAAGAGTGACTATTTCATTAATAGCCTTTCAGATTCACCAACCATAACCATCATTAATTCCATATATTACTACGGTAACACATGCTCAGTCAAGTTACTCACTAACCAGGAGCGATGGCGATTATAATCGATTCCTACCAGCTGGGGATAAAATGTCGCACACTCGCCCGTCACACCCTGCCAGGTGGCCGTTGACAACCAATTCAGGAGGTTCGAGAACCCAAATCGCGGGACGACCATGGACCCTTCTACACCGGGGGTTATCTCAATGCCAGGTCGCTCAAGCTATTAACTGCCCACGGTCATGCCAGGTCGATCAGGCCCTGCCTGCCCTCGGACCATGCCAGGTCGATCAGAATAGTTGCCCACGGTACATGTAAGGCCCTGGGTCTTAACGGGTTTATTACCCTCTAATTATTTGTAGAATTAAATCTAGTTAAATAGGCCTATAACAATAACCTATCCTAGACAGCTTCACAAAAATCTATAAAAAATACTGGAGATTAATAACACTTAATCTAACCCTCTGTCCAAATTTCATCCCATTTGGACCTAGACTCTACCCCCTATGAAAAAGACAAATTCTATCATGAAAAGGTGCTTTGAACTACACACCCTAGCACAAAGTATCAAACAACAGATTTCATAATTTTCTTCTAAACTTCTTAGCACAAGAGCAGTCAGTAAAAATTATCAAGTCCATACTCTTCATATTTTAATTACTACAAAATAAACAAGAAAACAACATTTAATCATTTTAATTACTACTGCCAAATTATTTCATAGAGCATCCTCATTTTACATTTTTCCCAGAAACTATTTCTCAACACAAACCTAACAAAATAAGAATCACATTTTTCTGAGATAAATACAATTTACTATGCATTTAACAAGATTTCAGCCTAAACATAAATTAAATATAACTACACAGAAAATCACCACAAACTGGACATATTATATTTTTCATGCATAGACCTCAACATAACAATCCTAACAAAACTTGTTTCACCTTTTTAGCATTTATGTTTAGCAAGATATGAATTAAACAAGCAATGCAACAATTTCTGAAAACTATTTAAACAAAACCCTGAAAAACATTCAAACCTAAACTGCTACGGGTACCCGAACTAGTGCACACAGACAACACCAGACTCGCTGACACGCGGGTCCCCGAGTCAAACCGACCCCACGCGTCAGACACACAGGACAGGGGGAAGGTTGACCGCGGCGGAGCTCACCGACGGCGAACTCCCCGGCGAAACCATCCCCACCGGCGAACTCCCCTCAACCTTCCGCACCCGTCGGTACCCTCGGCTGGCCCAGCGCACACGCGGATCGAGCTCGCCGACGGTGATGGCGGACACGGCGGCGCGGGCGAGCTACGCCGGCCGGCTCCGGCCACGACGGGCTCATCCGACCCTCGAGATCTACTCCGGCGACCTTCATAACCCTAGCCCAGGGCTCGGAAGCCAGGGCGCAAGCTCCGAGCACCCATGTCCACGGCGGTGCCACTCCGGCGACCTTGGCAAGCGGCGGACGACGGCGTACTCGTGCTTCCGGACCCTAATCGGCCTAACCGTCACCACCACTAGCTCCGGCATGTCGAGGCGACTCGCGAACACTAGCTAGGGCAGATGGTTGAGCTCGGGAAGAGGGTTGGCCACGGCGGACCGAGCGCGCCGGCCATGGCGGTCATGGCGGACGGCGGCGTTCCACGGGCACCTAACCCTAATCGACCAAACCAACACCCTCTACCCTCTCCTCGGACCTCACTAACCCCTATACGGGCGCTAGGGTGACATGACAACCACGGGAAGGTGGCCGGCCACGGCGAACCGAGCTCGGCGTTCATGGCGGCGACTCGTCCCGGGGCTTACCTAGGGCTTCCTAGGGAGCGCTAAGGACAACACGGGGTGCGGGGGCTCACGGCGAGGCTTTGCAGCTGGTTGGGTGGACGGTGCGGCGGCGGGACGGCGGCGAACGGCGGCGGCGCTCGCAGCTTTTCCCCTTTTTCTTCCCCGCTCGGGCTCCGGCGAGAGGAACAAGAGCGAGAGAGGGACAGAATTGAGGGAGGAGCGGCGCGGCTTCGGCAGCGGGGCGAGCGGCAGCTTATGCTTGCCACGCCGCGCGCGGACGCTGCGTCCCCGGCCGAAACGCGCCACGCGGCGAGCGAGCTCTGCGTGCGGTCGGCCACGACCGGCTGATTCAAACTGAATCGCCCGATTCAGTTAACGATGGCCGACTGACGGCCGAACTTTGAGCGCGATTAACTCCTAATCCATTTGATGAAATGCTAAACTACTTGCTCCACTGCTTAGAGCTACATACCATCTACAACTTTGGTTACAAGATCGATCCTTGGTTCGGTCTAGATTGCTCCCGAGAAAGCTCCAAAGTTGGCTCCACGAAACTGTTTGGTCAGTTAGAGACTTAGAAAAATTTCAAAGTCTAAACTCCCTCAAATCTGCCTTGTGGGTCCTAAAACACCTTGTTAAACCCATTTTCATGGGTTGGGCCTTAAACAACTTTTGTTCTACTCTAAATTCTACACACTTTTGGTTAAGGGCCCACAGCCATGCAAAGCTTCTATCAAGAAGGTCTTAGTTAGTCAAACAAAAGGACTCCTAGGGCTCTATCAAGGCAACTAGGGTTAGAGACTTAGTTAGCCAAAATGACCAACATAAACCTAGCTTCATTTTGACTCCCCAACAAGGTTCAACTACTAAGGAGACTTAAGCACTCCACAAACAAGACAAACAAGCATTCCATCAAGCATAGCATTACAAAAGCTCACATGAAATGACACTTAACAAAAGAAATGCAACATGAGATGATGATGCTTTATGCTCATGGGATGACAAGTTATGCATTTAGGGTTGCTTAACACCTAGGGTGTTACAGCCCTCCCCTCCTTAAAGGAATCTCGTCCCGAGATTTAAGTTACTAACCATTCTTTATAAAACTGTGGATATACTTCCTTAAGATAGTCTTCGGTTTCCCATGTGGCATCTCGGTCGTCTTGTTCACTCCAAGACACCTTATATTGCTTCAAGATTCTTCCACGAGTCACTCTTTCTTTCTCATCGAGTACTCGATATGGCTTCACCGAGTAAGTAAGGTCGGATTGTAACTTGATATTGGCCGGTTGTACTTCCTCTTCTGGAACTCGAAGACATTTCTTTAATTGTGACACATGGAATACAGGGAATATAGCCTTTAAATGTTCAGGTAACTGTAGTTGATAAGCCACTTCTCCCCTCCTTTCCATTATCCTGTAGGGTCCCACAAACCTTGGCGCTAACTTTCTTTTCACGCCAAAACGTCTAACTCCTTTCATGGGTGATACTTTCAAATACACATAGTCACCGACTTTGAATTCAAGCGGCCTTCTTCGCTTATCGGCATAGCTCTTCTATCGGGACTGTGCCGCGGCGATATGTTGTTGAATTATTCTAACTTGTTCCTCTGCTTCCCTAACGAAGTCAACTCCATAGTAGCGACGTTCTCCTGGTTCAACCCAACTTACTGGTGTTCTGCATCTTCTGCCATACAGAGCTTCGAAAGGTGCCATATGAATGCTTTCTTGATAACTGTTATTATAAGCAAATTCTACTAATGGCAACCACTTCTCCCAAGATCCCTTCGCGGATATCACACATGCTCTCAACATATCCTCTAAAACCTGATTTACCCTTTCAGTTTGCCCTGAAGTCTGGGGATGGTAAGCTGAACTATGGATTAACTTAGTACCTAATTCCTTTTGCATTTTCTCCCCCGCGATCCGAAACTATGACTTTGGGTATACCATGCAATCGGACAATCTGATTGATATAAATCTCTGCATAGTCTGGTGCTCGATAACAAGTTTTAACTGGTATGAAATGAGCGGTCTTGGTAAGACAGTCTACTATTACCCATATTGAATCGTTTCCCTTCTGAGTGGTAGGCAAACCGGTGATAAAATCCATACTCACTTCTTCCCACTTCCATTCAGGTATTGATAAAGGTTGAAGTGTTCCGACTGGCTTCAGGTGAATGGCCTTCACTCGATAACACGTGTCGCATCTGGCTACATATGCGGCAATTTCCTTCTTCATTTTGGTCCACCAAAATATTGGACGCAAATCTTGATACATCTTAGTGCTCCCGGGATGGATAGACAATTTAGAAAGATGAGCCTCATCCATAATCTGATTTTTGAGTTCCCTATTCTTGGGTACCACTAAGCGATTATCAAACCATAACACTCCCTTATTATCAACTCGGAAATGTTTTACGGGTTCAGTGGCAGCTCTTAGCTTTTCCTTGATATAATAGATTCCCTTGTCTGTTTTCTGCCCTTCTAGAATCTGATCAACTAAGGTGCTCTGCAGCTCGATGTGACGCAGGATCACAGGGTGTACGAGACTAAACTCGTCCTTTGGTTGTAACCTCAAGTTATTACAATGCGACTTCCGACTTAGTGCATCAGCAACCACATTTGCTTTTCCAGGGTGATAATGTATCTGCAAATTATAATCCTTAATCAACTCAAGCCATCTTCTCTGCCTCATATTCAGTTCAGGTTGAGTAAAGATATACTTGAGACTTTTGTGGTCCGTGTACATGTTACAGACGTTACCAAGCAGATAATGTCTCCATATTTTTAGAGCGTGTACCACAGCAGCTAATTCCAAGTCATGCGTAGGATAATTAACATCATGTTTTCTCAACTGACGTGAAGCATAAGCAATCACTCTGCCTTCTTGCATAAGAACACAACCTAAACCAACTTTTGATGCGTCGCAGAAGACATCAAACGGCTTCTCGATATCTGGTTGAGCTAAGACAGGGGCAGTGGTTAATAGTTTCCGCAAGGTACGGAAAGCTGTTTCACACTTCTCTGTCCACTCAAACTTCTGATCCTTCTGAAGCAAACTTGTCATGGGCTTGGCAATCTTGGAGAAATCGGGAATGAAACGACGATAATACCCTGCTAAACCGAGAAAACTCCGAATCTCCCCAACTGAAGTTGGAGCTTCCCACTCCATCACTTCTTGTACTTTGCTAGGGTCCACAGAGATTCCTTCTTCTGACAGGATGTGACCAAGGAATTGTACTTGCTTCAACCAAAACTCGCATTTACTAAACTTAGCGTAAAGTTTATGTTCCCGGAGTCTTGTCAAGACGATCCTCAAATGTTCTGCATGGTCGTCCGGGTTCTCAGAATAAACCAAAATATCATCAATGAACACCACTACAAACTTATCTAGTTCTGGCATGAATACCGAGTTCATCAAACTCATAAAGTAAGCTGGAGCATTTGTCAATCCAAAAGACATGACTAAATACTCGTATAGGCCATATCTGGTTGAAAAAGCAGTCTTTGGGATATCTTGTGGTCGGATTCTAATTTGATGATAGCCTGATCTCAGATCGATCTTGGAGAATACTTTGGCTCTGGATAACTGGTCAAACAAAATATCTATCCGTGGCAACGAATATTTGTTCTTAACGGTCACGGCATTAAGCGGTCGATAATCCACACACATCCGTAGAGACTTGTCCTTCTTCTTGACAAACAAAGCTGGACATCCCCACTCCGACACACTAGGTTGAATGAAACCCTTGTCCAAAAGTTCCTTAATCTGCGTCTTGAGTTCGGCTAACTCATTGGGCGGCATACGATAAGGTCTTCTCGAGATCGGTGCAGTCCCTGGTAATAGCTCAATGGTAAACTCTACAGCCCGCTTGGGCGGTAAACCCGACAACTCATCTGGAAAGACGTCTGGGAAATCCCGAACAACTGGAATTTTTGACAGGTCCTCTATAGATAAGGTACAAGATAGATCAACAAAATCAGCCCCTCGAGGAAGAGAGATACATAACTTGTTATCCATCCTTGGATCAGACAAGGTAAGAGTTCTTCCTGCAGTGTCTAACACCGCTTTCCACATACTCATCCAACTCATTCCTAGGACTACATCCATACTGAGCCCTGGCAAAACTACTAAATTAGCCCCAAACTTATGCCCTCCGATGTCGATGGTTGCATCATGGACCATCTGCCTAGACAACACACTACTCCCCACAGAGCTTACGTGAAACCCATAATCCATTTCAGACACCTCTTGATCATGCTTTTGTGCAAATGCTTTACTCATGAACGAATGCGATGATCCAGTATCGAACAAAACAACTGCAGGATGATGGTTAACAAGACACATACCAGCAGTCACGGGTTCTCCAGCACGAGCTTCTTCAGTGGTCATGTTGTGCAGGCGTGCGGGGTAGTTGGCCTGTTGCTTCTTTGGGTAGGGGCAGTATCTTGCGAAGTGCCCCTCTTGGTTACAGTTGTAGCATGGTCCCCGAACCAATGGTTTGTTCCCTGAAGAACTGCCTTGACCTCCACGAGCCTGAGCAGCAGCTATCTTGTATGGCTTCTGATTGCGCTGAGCTTGTGGCTGATTCTTCTTCTGCGGCGGCCTAAAACGTGCCCCCGGCGCTGGTGGTCGATACAGATTTCGCTGAGCTGGTGGTCCTCTGGGTTGTGATGATCCTGATTCAAAGGTCCTCTTCCGGGCCTTGCTAGCAGCATGCTTGTTGTTATGATTCTCTTGAATCAGACAGTCACTTATGAAGTCACTGAAATTGGTACGGGACGATGTACCCACTGACTTTCCCATTTTAGTATTCAAGCCTCTCTTGAAACTAGCAATCTTCTTAGCGTCTGTGTCAACGAAGTCTGGGACATAACGAGCCAGTGAATTGAATATGTGATGGTACTCCGTAACAGATCGAGTCCCCTGTGTCAGGTTCATGAACTCGGCCACCTTCATCTGGGTCAAACCCGGCGGAATGTAATGACCTCGGACAGCAGCAGTAAACACCCTCCAAGTGATGGGAACATTGGTAGGGTAGGTGGTGCGGTGATGTCCCCACCAAATCCCGGCTGGTCCCTGCAACTGGTGCGCGGCATATTCTGCTTTTAGTTCTTCTGTGAGCCTGAGCAAACGAAACTTCTGCTCCAGAGTATGCAACCATTCTTCTGCCTCTAACGGTTCCGTAGCTTCCTTGAAGATAGGCGGTTTAGTATCCAAGAAATCCTTGAAAGAACTATATTGGTTTGGCTCAGGGTGTTGATGTCCCTGCGCCAAGTTCTCCCTCAGCAAAGCTTAGATGTTGCGCTGGCTTCCAAGAAATTGAGCAAAAAGTTGCTCAGCCATCGGGGGTGGAGGAGGTGGTGGATTGCGGTTTTCTCTGGGGTCCTCATTTCCACCACTACCGCCTGCTCCACTACGAGTTGTCGTCATCTGCATATAGGATAGTAAGCAACCATTAGGCGAAGTTGCAACTTGTAGAGAACAATAAATCATACCCACTGAAATTATTCGGAAAAACGATTCACCAAACAATGACAGAGGTACAACGAATTTCAATCCACATCGCATCAACACATAACCAGATCACTTAACACATCATGCAAAAGATAATATAACATCCATAGTTTTGCCCATACATATGGGTCTTTCCAAGGTCTCACACACATCACATAAGTCTGCTACCCATGCTTACATCCAGCCCAACACACCAAAAGATCGGGCGTGCCAACATACGCAAAAGACCACCTAGACGCTAAGCATACAATCTAGACTACTCTCTAGCGATCTCACCAATGTCACCGTCCTCACTAGACATATCTGAAGAACTACTAGAAGAACTACTTGGCTCCGGATCCTCCTGGGGAAAGATGGGGTTCCTCTCATTCTCCCTACGATGGATCTCCTCGTGCAGACGGTCGTTGTAGTCCTGTAGGTGATGGAGTTGCAGCTCTAGGTCTCCCACTCGCAACCTCAGCAGCCTGTTCTCCTCTGAAACACGAATGCCCTCAACACAAACTCCTCGAAGCGCCTCCTCAGTCTCCCTCATGACCGAGGCCAAGAAAGTAGGCGACCCCTGCTGAATGGCAAGCTGATGAGCAGTCTCCTGCTCCCTCTGAAGTGCCTGGTCTCTCTCTACTGTCAACTGAGCTAGCTGTGTAGTGAGGAGGTCTATCTCTGTAGTGTTCTCCTCCTGCCGGCGATGTTGTGCAACCATCTCCTCGCTAAGAATATGATCCAGATGATCATAGCTGCGCGACAAGCACCCATAAGTAGCCATCAGAGCAGCCATAGCACTCCCTGCTGGTCCAGCACAATGCTCCCTCTCAAGAGAGCTAGCCTCAAGTACGGTAACGCCTGGCTGACGCCACACTGCCTGGTAAGGGTCTGTCGTCGGGAAGGTACTGGCGGTAGCTTGGGCAACCACCTCTGGATGGTCCTCCATGATGTCCCAGAGAACTGTGTATGCGACCCTGTTGGCTGCATCCCAGGGGGTCCTCCCCTGCAAAGCAAACACTCGACGGCACCAGACGTGATCCTGCTCATCGCGGCTGGGTACGTCCACCTCCACCGTGTACACGTGACGATCCCCTGACAACTGCACACGGTGCCAGTCGTACTGCGGCTCCTGGCCCTCCTGATATCCGACCAGGTGCAGAACTCTCCAGAGGATAGTGGGCATCCCAAATTCTCCCAAAAAGTCCTCTGATCCCTCATCGGTCCATGGCCCCAGCATGTAGTTAGGCCTCTTGCCTCCCGTGGACTTGCGAGCAGTGCGCTTGGTGCGTGCCATCTGTAAGAAGTGTACCCACACATAGATTTTTATTAGGTTGAGAACAACTTTTATTAGAAAAATGGGACGGAAACCATAAGGAAGGAAGTAAGATTAATGCAAGATTATATGATTATGATGCATGCACGTTTCATACGTCCTCACTGCCTAACAATCTAACGGCTAGGCGGTGGCATACACGCTCACTCATAACGTTAACTAAACGTACTACACGTTCGCAAGTTAGCGTACCTGCAGAAACTCACTTCAGCCCTTCCCACAGTATGAATATCATGCACTGCGGAAATTTAAATCTAATACTCACTTAGGTGTACACCCGGTATACACGTAAGCAGTATATGCACCCATCAGAAATTATTACTCCCACAATCAATACTTTCACATATACTTGTGTGGAACAGGTATACGCATCAGTATCATATAAGCACTTCCCTAGATTGGCGGTTGTCCAATCATGCTCTCACAACTCTCATTACCTTTAGCGTAGAGGCAATTGATCCATACATTACTATTCTGAGGAATAGCATCCATACAATTTCACCCTTGCCGTATGGACGATAGAATAAACAGAAAATAAGTATGATGCACGACCCCCAAAGTTAGTACTTAAATAGCCACCTAAGTTCCTATTGGGCATAAGGACTTGATCAATGGCACACCTAAATCTTTATAAGAAGGGTTTCTCAGAACCTACTATAGCTACAAGTTTTGACAATGGAGGGATTTTATTTGAAAATACAGTTTTTTTTTCAAATAGAATCATGAACAGTAACGCTAACCACGCTCCGATGCCAGCTGTGACAGAACCGACCAATTTATACCAGATTAAGCACCGAATCGCTGCTTGCGCAGAGACTACAAGTACTTAAGCTCGTATAAACCCGGTAGTCCGGAAATCTCGAAGGATTTCAAGTCATTCAACTTTAACCAAGATCGTAATAGATTAGCGTACATGTCCACGACATACATTCAGTTCGCACATAGTTCAAATACATCGGAGTTCAACAGTTATTACAAACCATAGTTTGAATTCAAAAGCGGAAGCGACATAGTTTTGAAACACAAGTCTTTAGTTCACAATACAGTGCCATATGCTTGATCAGTCCACAAAAGCATCAGGGAAGATAAGGATTGACCATGCCCATGGTCTAGTCACTGCCCTCGACGGGATACAGACAGTTCTCGCAGTAGCCGAAGAAACATTGCCCATCTGCAACAACAAGGGATAGCACCCTGAGTACGAAAAGGTACTCAGCTAGACTTACCCGTCATAAACCAGAAATAATCAACAACAAGGATTATGCAAGGCTGTATCTGGGGTTGGCCACACTTACCTTTTTGCATAAAAGCATTTTATTATTAAATCATCATCATTAGAGTAATAGCAGTCATTTTTATGTAATCAGCCTGATTATCTAGATTTGCACCTGATCTAGAGCAAACACTTGACTACTTATTCAAGCAAGAGTGACTATTTCATTAATAGCCTTTCAGATTCACCAACCATAACCATCATTAATTCCATATATTACTACGGTAACACATGCTCAGTCAAGTTACTCACTAACCAGGAGCGATGGCGATTATAATCGATTCCTACCAGCTGGGGATAAAATGTCGCACACTCGCCCGTCACACCCTGCCAGGTGGCCGTTGACAACCAATTCAGGAGGTTCGAGAACCCAAATCGCGGGACGGCCATGGACCCTTCTACACCGGGGGTTATCTGAATGCCAGGTCGCTCAAGCTATTAACTGCCCATGGTCATGCCAGGTCGATCAGGCCCTGCCTGCCCTCGGACCATGCCAGGTCGATCAGAATAGTTGCCCACGGTACATGTAAGGCCCTGGGTGTTAGGCGTCAACGTCTCCATCACCGGCTCGAAACACCTTACTCGGCTTCACGGGAGGTACCCACACCTGCTCCGTTAAGTGATTGACGCGTTCAAAATGACTGAGGTGTGCCTTCGTCGGTTCCTAATCGACACAGACGGGAGACTACTAGCACACAGAACCCATGTCCTGCTGCCCCTACATCCCGCCCGGTCTCAAATTCATTATCACATGGTTATATTCCACGATAGCACGAGGCTAAACATGTTTAGTATCCACCTATATGCGGGAGACAGAAATCACCCGACTTTTACCGGTCTAAGCAGGGCTAAGCATAAACGAGCCTAGACTTAACAGGGATAACAAGGTAATATTTGCAGGTGGACAAGGATAATTAATTAATGCAGCAACGGTATCACACAACTCCTATAACCTAATGCAACAATCATATCAGGTTAACTTGTAAACGGTAATTTGCAAACCGTAGGAGGAAATGCTCCGGGGCTTGCCTCGCTCGAAGTCGGCGGGGCGGTGATCACGGCACTCCGGCAGGTCCTCAGCGTCTCCTTCCGGGATCCTCTCCTCGGGTGTCTCCTCCTGACGCTGCTCCTCCGGCGTCTCCTGGGCTTCCACTACCGATCCTGCATGATGCGGTACATGAATGAATAACATGAATGCACATGAGATGCATGGTGATGCAACATGGAGTAACAATTTAGGAGATAAGCACATGTCATCTACTGCTACTCACTTACTTAATTTAACATACTACTTACTAAGTCTTGTTGTCACCACATCAAAGTTTCTTAACGGGTTTATTACCCTCTAATTATTTGTAGAATTAAATCTAGTTAAATAGGCCTATAACAGTAACCTATCCTAGACAGCTTCACAAAAATCTATAAAAAATACTGGAGATTAATAACACTTAATCTAACCCTCTGTCCAAATTTCATCCCATTTTGACCTAGACTCTACCCCCTATGAAAAAGACAAATTCTATCATGAAAAGGTGCTTTGAACTACACACCCTAGCACAAAGTATCAAACAACAGATTTCATAATTTTCTTCTGAACTTCTTAGCACAAGAGCAGTCAGTAAAAATTATCAAGTCCATACTCTTCATATTTTAATTACTACAAAATAAACAAGAAAACAGCATTTAATCATTTTAATTACTACTGCCAAATTATTTCACAGAGCATCCTCATTTTACATTTTTCCCAGAAACTATTTCTCAACACAAACCTAACAAAATAAGAATCACATTTTTCTGAGATAAATACAATTTACTATGCATTTAACAAGATTTCAGCCTAAACATAAATTAAATATAACTACACAGAAAATCACCACAAACTGGACATATTATATTTTTCATGCATATACCTCAACATAACAATCCTAACAAAACTTGTTTCACCTTTTTAGCATTTATGTTTAGCAAGATATGAATTAAACAAGCAATGCAACAATTTCTGAAAACTATTTAAACAAAACCCTGAAAAACATTCAAACCTAAACTGCTACGGGTACCCGAACTAGTGCACACAGACAACACCAGACTCGCTGACACGCGGGTCCCCGAGTCAAACCGACCCCACGTGTCAGACACACAGGACAGGGGGAAGGTTGACCGCGGCGGAGCTCACCGACGGCGAACTCCCCGGCGAAACCATCCCCACCGGCGAACTCCCCTCAACCTTCCGCACCCGTCGGTACCCTCGGCTGGCCCAGCGCACACGCGGATCGAGCTCGCCGACAGTGATGGCGGACACGGCGGCGCGGGCGAGCTACGCCGGCCGGCTCCGGCCACGACGGGCTCATCCGACCCTCGAGATCTACTCCGGCGACCTTCATAACCCTAGCCCAGGGCTCGGAAGCCAGGGCGCAAGCTCCGAGCACCCATGTCCACGGCGGTGCCACTCCGGCAACCTTGGCAAGCGGCGGACGACGGCGTACTCATGCTTCCGGACCCTAATCGGCCTAACCGTCACCACCACTAGCTCCGGCAAGTCGAGGCGACTCGCGAACACTAGCTAGGGCAGATGGTTGAGCTCGGGAAGAGGGTTGGCCACGGCGGACCGAGCGCGCCGGCCATGGCGGTCATGGCGGACGGCGGCGTTCCACGGGCACCTAACCCTAATCGACCAAACCAACACCCTCTACCCTCTCCTCGGACCTCACTAACCCCTATACGGGCGCTAGGGTGACATGACCACCACGGGAAGGTGGCCGGCCACGGCGAACCGAGCTCGGCGGTCATGGCGGCCATGGCGGCGACTCGTCCCGGGGCTTACCTAGGGCTTCCTAGGGAGCGCTATGGACAGCACGGGGTGCGGGGGCTCACGGCGAGGCTTGGCAGCTGGTTGGGTGGATGGTGCGGCGGCGGGACGGCGGCGAACGGCGGCGGCGCTCGCAGCTTTTCCCCTTTTTCTTCCCCGCTCGGGCTCCGGCGAGAGGAACAAGAGCGAGAGAGGGACAGAATGGAGGGAGGAGCGGCGCGGCTTTGGCAGCGGGGCGAGCGGCAGCTTATGCTTGCCACGCCGCGCGCGGACGCTGCGTCCCCGGCCGGAACGCGCCACGCGGCGAGCGAGCTCTGCGCGTGGTCGGCCACGACCGGCTGATTCAAACTGAATCGCCCGATTCAGTTAACGATGGCCGACTGACGGCCGAACTTTGAGCGCGATTAACTCCTAATCCATTTGATGAAATGCTAAACTACTTGCTCCACTGCTTAGAGCTACATACCATCTACAACTTTGGTTACAAGATCGATCCTTGGTTCGGTCTAGATTGCTCCCGAGAAAGCTCCAAAGTTGGCTCCACGAAACTGTTTGGTCAGTTAGAGACTTAGAAAAATTTCAAAGTCTAAACTCCCTCAAATCTGCCTTGTGGGTCCTAAAACACCTTGTTAAACCCATTTTCATGGGTTGGGCCTTAAACAACTTTTGTTCTACTCTAAATTCTACACACTTTTGGTTAAGGGCCCACAGCCATGCAAAGCTTCTATCAAGAAGGTCTTAGTTAGTCAAACAAAAGGACTCCTAGGGCTCTATCAAGGCAACTAGGGTTAGAGACTTAGTTAGCCAAAATGACCAACATAAACCTAGCTTCATTTTGACTCCCCAACAAGGTTCAACTACTAAGGAGACTTAAGCACTCCACAAACAAGACAAACAAGCATTCCATCAAGCATAGCATTACAAAAGCTCACATGAAATGACACTTAACAAAAGAAATGCAACATGAGATGATGATGCTTTATGCTCATGGGATGACAAGTTATGCATTTAGGGTTGCTTAACACCTAGGGTGTTACAGGCTAGGGTGGTGTATGAGTCGAGTCAAGGAGGGGATGAGAGTCGAAGAAAAGAGAAATGGGAAAAGGAGAGAAGGGAAAAGAGGGGATGGAAGGCTAGAAAGAATATGTGGGTGGATAGGTAAGGATGAAATGGATGGCTAAGGTAAGGTGGATGGATAGGTAGATAGATAGAATGTGATAACTAAGGATAACTAACTACTAACTAACTATGAACTACTACTCCTAGATAACCACGAAGCAAGATAACTACGAAGCAAGATAGTTACGAAGCAAGACAGGCAAAAGTCAATAAAGCAACTAAGTTGAATATAGTTTTATTCCTATCTTGTCAAGTATCGAGGCGTACTAGCCTTTACCACTTACTTAGGTTGAACGCCAGCACAACGAGCCTTACTGTTAAACTGGGCCAACTACGTGGTGGAATTCAAGGCGCACAGGGCTGTCACCACCTGCTTGCTACCACAGCTATCCGGGGGTCCAGCCGTATCTGAAGGTAAGTCTATAACTAAGCACCACGCTTAACTATATTCTAACTATCTCTATCCTAGCTTTGAATAGAGACACCCTTGCGGACGTCAGAGCAAATACTTGACTTAATAAGATAAACACTAAACTAACTAAGCAACCTATTGGCAAAGATCAATCACTAAGCACACTAGAGATTAACTACTATGGCTAAGTGAATTGAACTATAGGATAGCTAGGTCACACTCAAGGTACTTGATAAAGTAATACTGAAAGTAATACTGAAAGTAATGCTTAAAGTAATACTGAGATAAAGATAAATGTACCTGAGATACAAGAGAGCAAACCAGACCAGAGACGCCGGGAAATCAACCGACCTCTGATGCCAGTCGCTCGCACCCGCTTCTCTCTTAGCAAGCTCTACGCTCCTTTTACCAAGGACTTAGGCTGAGCTGTGCTAAACTAAGAGCCGCGCTGTAGCGAGGGCACTAGAGCTATACTCTCTCTACTAGCTAACCTACTTGCCTAAGCTCTCTGAGCTTCTAACCTAACTCTCATTTGCTTCTCTTGTTTGTGTTGCTTCTTGGTGTGGTATATCTGGGATATGAATGAAGTGATGCCTCAGGGGGGTATTTATAGCCTTGTGGAGTGAAGGGGGTACTTATAGGGGGCAGCCAACCGACCTAGGGTTAGGTCAGGTGGCGGGCGCCCCCCTACTGGCGGCCGCCAGTCCCCTGGCCGTTGGATGCATCATCACTGATCCTACGGCCTCCAGGTGGTTGTCCAAGGCGGTTTGGAGGTCGGCTGCATGTCCTAGCAACCGACTTAGGTCATGATCCACGCCACTCCCCTCCGTAGCCCTCCAATCAAACCAACCTAGTGACCAAGGGACAATATTTGGCCTTGGGGTGGTCACACGGATCAGTGACGTGGCAGGGGGGATGGTTTGGGCCAACCCAAGTGGCGGTCGCCACCCCCCTAAGGCCCAATTGGGCCCTGTTGAGTGGGTTTGGCCTCTGGTGGTTCAAATGTCCAAATTTGGTCCAAATTCCTGTATTCAAATAAAAATCTATGGACATGTGGAATTTGGTTAGTTTGAAACCTATTTGACTACATTTCATGCCTTTTTGGTGAATTTTAGGGTAAAATGTTGATGGTAAAATAGGTGTTTAAGGACCATCAATAGGCACCTCTCCAAAATTGACACAAGTGGCGAAGCCTTCTTCTCCCCTTTGCTAAGCTCACCAGAAATAGTTTCGTCCGAGCATACGCGATAGTAGAACCAGAAACGGTTCCAGTCTGGCCACTTGTTCCGGTACGTAAGTGAAATAGAAACGCTGCCCCGTGTCTTTCGCGGAACGAAGTTGATGCAGCCGATTTCGCTAGGCAGCTTTCTCCCCAGAAAAGGGTCGTCCACCTTCGTCGGTCGTCGAAGGATATCGTAGAACCGCACGAAAACATCACCCCACGGCGTGCAATCAAGCATCTTCATAGCCATCGCAAAAACTCCAAGCCGGACGAAGGCATTCGGCGTCAGCTGGTGGAGCTGTATCTCGAACCCAGAAAGGACATCTACAACAAACCCTTCAAGCGGAAAGTCCAACCCAGCGGCGAAATAGTCGCAGAAGACGATAGCTTCAAAAGGCCGCAGAATTGGCACCTCTTCGTCTCTAGGGACGCGGCAATTCGCCAGATGGTCTTGCCTTAGAGGCCCCTTATCGGCCATTGCTTGCAAACCATCAAACGTCGTTCGCGACGTGCCCAGGTAAAACGTCGATGGAATTCGGTTAGTTTGAAACCTATTTGACTACATTTCAAGCCTTTTTGGTGGACTTTAGGGTCAAATGTTGATGGTAAAACAGGTGTTTAAGGACCATCAACAAGCTCCCCCAAGCTAACCTGTTGCTCGTCCTCGAGCAACAATGCGGTTCAAGCATTAAGCATGTAATAGGTAGCCAACTTAAGATGTCTGCAAGTGCATATTGTATAGTGAGAAATAACTTAGCATATATCATTAATCATAGCAATGTGGGGCTTATAGCTTTTCACTTCAAACATGCAAGAGTGAAATAAAGTAGTAGATAGGAAACTTTTATCTCGCTTAGGTTTAACTAGGATTCTGTCTGGAGGTTTTTCAAAGTTTTCAAAAGATAACAACTTGCTTAAGTCCTCCAAGATTCACTCAATCACTCAATGGTGTTTAAATCCTCACTTAGGCTAAAATGTAGCCTCTCCTATTTCTAAAGAATGATATGTGGAGTTATAGGTAGGCTAAGAATCATGAGCAAATTGCCTAATGTTTATTGATAAGCTAGACACTCAGATCATAAGGAGCAGCAAATCATAAAAATTGATCAAGATGTGCATGTGTGGTTATGTGGAAGTGTATAGAGAGATATTTCATAATCCTTCCTAGTTAATTTCTGGGGTCTAGAGCTAATGATAATTCTCTCTCTCTCTCTCTCTTTTTGGATACATAGTGAGTAGACAAAAGATGTGTCTTCACATTTTCTTAGGACATAGTCCTCTTTTGAGCTACTTTGCTCACTTTTTTTTTCAAGACATATTCCTTTCTTGAGCTACTTTGCTCATTTCTCTCTCTCTTTTTTTAGCTCTAGATTTCCCCAGACATCTATAGGAAAGGATTTCAGAAATGAAAAAGGGGGAAGAGGGAGCAATGCTTATTCCCAGTGTAGGAATAGCATAAGGCTAGCAATGGGATGTTTGGCAGGGTATTGCATATCTCCGGTGTAGAGAATAAGCAATTTATTTGGTGGTTGCAAACTTCCAAAGTGGAGAGTAGACAATTTATGGTGGGTGTGTGTGAATCTTGATTCAAAAGATATGATAAGCTTCTCTACTAAGATCTATGAGGTCTAACAAAGCTCAACACAAACAAAGCTCTTTGTGGTTTTGACTAATGACTAACAAATATTTGGCTGGTGGTGGGATGAGATAAAATCCAGGAGGAACTTTTAGCAAGGTTTTCATGATTTTTAAAAGAAATCCTCTAGATTAGGTCCTAATTTCACCTTAGCAAGTTTAAAGAATTACTCCATTTCTTACTAACTTTATTCACTAAGCATGATTTCAGTTAAAGCATGTGCAACCCACAAAAGCTACAACTTAGATAAGACCAGTTATTCAAACCATAACAATAGCATTTGCATGACATATTTCAAATCTTATTCAGGTTTCAACTTGTTTAAGCAGATTTTATCAATTTTTTATTCATGGAATGGTTATTTAGGCAAGCATGTGACATTCAAAAGATATAAAATTTAAGAACTGAATGTAAAGTGTAGGCTTGAGACATACCTTATTGGAGCGGGAGTCTCCCCCAAGCTGGCTTCTTGCTTGGTGAATGGTCTTCTTCTTTCTCGGTCGGAGCTCTTGTTCTTATTTTATTAAAAGGGAAACTATCTAATGTTGTGAAAAGGGAAACTATCCTATTTTATTATTCTAGCTAAGTTAACATATACCTATGCATATAACTAATGATAACTGGTGATATTTTTTTAGTTGCATGCATGACATATGTTGTTTATTTGAAAAAGGGAAATTTGAAGGGAAATAAAAATTAAAAGTAAAACCATACCTTAGGTCCATGGAGTTTGATCCTTATCTGGTAGATCTTCTTCCTTGGGCACTTCTTCTCATAGTACTCCATCGGTTCTTCTTCTTTTGGCACCTCTCCTTTGTCATGTGAATCACACAACTCAGGAGGTGGTTCTTTCTTTCTGCTCCACCTTGTTCTTGGGCGCCTCTTCTTGGTACGAATGGATTTTGCTTCCTGCATGTTAGCGGCATATGCGGGGCCTCGGGAGAAGGAGAATATTTCCTTCCTCCCTCCTAATGTTATTTGTATTTTTCCACTCCCCACATATATGCAAGCATTAACAGTATTCAAGAAGGGTCTACTTAAGATTAGAGGCACATCTTTCCTATTTCCCATATCATGTATTATGAAATCAGCAGGAACATAGGAACCTCTAATATGAGCAGGTAAATCATTAGCTATTCCTTTTACATAGCAAGTGGATTGATCAGCTAGCACGACATAGGCAGATGTGGATGACATGGGTGGAAAGAACGAGTTTTCATAAAAATCTTTAGATAGAATGTTCACACTCGATCCTAAATTACACATGGCATTTTTAAAGACTTCACCAAAGATTGAGCATCTAATTATAGGACTACCAGGATCACCCTTTTTAACAGTCATGGTTTGATCTTCATAATAGTTAAAATATTTTATTTCAACCATGTTAGCAGTTTCCATGTCAGGTTTAGCAGGAATTTTGCCAGTTTCAAAAGATGGTATGATAGCAGCAAGTTGAGCTAATTGGGTTTCTAACATCTTATTAAAGCTTAATTGATTTTTCAGAGTAGATGAGAAATCTTCCAATTTAGCATTTATATTCTCAAGGGTTTTATCATTCGACATTAATTTCTTATTCAAAAATTCAGTAGTTCTACCTTGAGAGTAGACTAGATTCTTTAAGAACGAGAAATCATCAAAATTATGAAAATTAGAGCGGGGGAATGAATTGTTACCTTGAGAGTTTGCAGGCTGATTCCATCCTTGATTCTGTTGCCGGAAACCGTTGTTGTTGTTGATGAAGTTCAAATCTTCATGTAGCTCGGGGCAGTGGCTCCCAGAATGTCCGGTTTCTCCACAGACTTCACAAGTCATGTAGGATTCCAGAGATTGGACACTCTCTTGTTGGTTCATCTTCTCACAGCTGTCCAGCTTCATTGCCAGCATGTCCATCTTGGCCACGATCATGTCGGCCTCCTTAAGGGAATGCATACCTCGCTTATGGGACTGTAGTCTCTCGTCATTCCATCCTTGGTTCGACACCATCTTCTCTATGAGAGCCTTAGCATCTGCAACATTCAGAGAAAAGAATGCACCACCGGCGGCAGCATCCAAATGGCTTCTAGAGAATGGGGTTAGGCCATGGTAGAAGTTCTGGATCAATAGCCAGTCCTCCATACCTTGGTGCGGACAAGCGGCGACATACTCTTGCAACCTCTCCCAAGCCTCGGGAATAGATTCCTCGGCTTGTTGCGTAAAGCTGGAGATTTTGTTGCGAAGAGCATTCGTCTTGCCCATCGGAAAGAATTTGGCGAGAAAAGCATTGGAACATTTGTCCCATGTGTCTACAGTGTTGCGATTGGTATAGAACCATTGCTTCACTTTTCCTAGCAAAGAGAAAGGAAAGAGACGAAGACGGATGGCTTCTTGGGTTATCCCCTTAATGGTGAAGGTGCCGCAAATCTCCAAAAGTTGTTGGAGGTGAGCATTGGCATCCTCATGAGCCTTGCCACAGAACGGGCTAGCTTGGACTATCGTGATCAGAGCCCATTTCAACTCAAAATTAAGGTTGGCATCGATCACGTCTGGTCCTATCGCTACATTAGCGGCAGAAGGAGCAGAAAACTCACGAATGGTCTTATTGGCCATTGTGAAGATAGAACGAGATAATAAAGAAAGAAGTTGAAGAAGATGAAGGAAAAAGATAAGAAGGACTAAGGAAAGAAAGAATGGGGTAAGATGGGATTCGCTAAGCGGGAGCTTAAGCGAAGATAAATTCGACACGGACTCAACTGATACACCGATTGCCTTCCCCGGCAACGGCGCCAGAAATGCTTATTGGTAGTTCTTAGCTTCACTAAAGATAGAGCTAGGCAACTATCCCTGGTAACGGCTCAGAAATGCTTGTTGACACTAGCCAACGTCGTTACTAGGAGCAGACTATGGAATCTATTCCAGACAACGGTGTCAGAAGTGCTTGAAGCAAGTCCGGTCACTATACCTAAAGGAGTGAAGCTAAAGTAGCTATCTACTAATGCCAAGCGGGGTTGTCAATCCCGACACTAGTAGGAGCTAGCTAGAGAGATTGCAATCTACCAAGAGGAGATTCTGCAAGCGCACAGAACTATCGTAGTAGCACTTCGCCTGGAAGTACCATGTGTCGATTTATTTGATCCCAAGGGAAGGCTAGTGTAACAGAACCGACCAATTTGCACCAGATTAAGCACGGAAAACCTCCGCTCTCGCAGAAATCATCGAGTACTTAAGCTCGTACAAACCCGGTAGTCCGGAAATCTCGAAGGATTTCAAATCATTCAACGACATCCAGCCAAGATCGTACTTGATCCACGAACATGCTCACGGGTTACATCATAGTTGCATAAAGTTCAAATTACATCGGAGTACGAAATAATATTACAAACCATAGTTTGATAGTAGTAGCGGAAGCAACATAGTCTTTAAAACATAAGTTTGGATTGTTCATAAATACGGTGCCATCAGTTGACCGGGTCCACAAAAGCAACAGACGAGACAAGTGTTGACCATGCCCTTGGTCCAGTCATCACCCGTTACCGGGTACAAACAGTTCTCGCAGTAACCATAAAAGCACTGGCCATCTGCAACAACAAGGGAAATAAACCCTGAGTACAAGAAGGTACTCAGCTAGACTTACCCGTCAAAACCAGAAATAATGAGACTCCAAGGATCATGTAGGCTATATAAGTGGGGTTGGCTGTACATACTCCTTTGCATGAAAGCTTTAGTACTAAAACTCAGTTTCAGATGTTGGCAATTGCTTTTAGTCATTAACTCTACCTTACTAGATTTGCACCTGTACTAAACAAGCACTTGCTAATTAATCAATCAAGAGTGACTATTTCATCAATAGCCTTTCAGATTCCATAACCATTTTAGTTCCATAAGTTCTACGGGAGATGATCTAAAGTCAATTACTCACTGTCCAGGAGCGATGGCGATTATAATCGATTCCTACCCAGCTGGGGATAAAATGTCTCACACTCGCCCGGCACATTCCGGCTACGGCAGTCGTAAGCTACCAGTCAGGAGATTCGAGAACACAATGCGCGGGACGGCCATGGGCCCTTCTACACCGGGGGTTATCTCAGTGCCAGGTCGCTCAATCTATAACTGCCCACGGTCATGCCAGGTCGATCAGGCCCTGCCTGCCCTCGGACCATGCCAGGTCGATCAGAATAGTTGCCCACGGTACAGCTGAGGCCCTGGGTGTTAGGCGTCAACATCTCCATCACCGGCTCGAATAACCTTACTCGGCTTCGCGGGAGGTACTCAGACCTACTCCGTTAAGTGATCGACGCGTTCAATTTGACTGAAGTTACATTCCCGAACGGGTCCTAGGCGACACAGACGGGAGACTACTAGCACACAGAACCCATGTTCTGCTGCTCTTACATCCCGCCTCCGTCTCAAATTAATTATCACATGGTTATCTCATGATAGCACAGGCTAACCATGATCAGTATCTACCTATTGCGGGAGACAGGAAATCACCCGACTTTTACCGGTCTAAGCAGGGCTAAGCATATAACGAGCCTAGACCTAAACAGGGATATCAAGATATATATATTGCAGGTGGACAAGGATAAGTAATAATGCATCAACGGTAGCAATCAATTCCTATAACCTAATGCATCATTCATCATCAGGTTAATTAGAAAACATTTGCAAACCGTAGGAGTTAGAATGCTCCGGGGCTTGCCTTTCTCAAAGTCTGACGGCCGGTGATCGCGGCACTCGGGTAGCTCGTCGGCGTCGATCCCTCCGGCTTCTTCTGTCAGGTTCTCCTCGGGACTGGGCTCTTCCAGTACCGACTGGGTCTGGATCTCCTCCGCTGATCCTGTATGATGCATAAAGTGCATGAATAGGATGAATGCACATAGAATGCATATGTGATGCACATGATCGACAACAATCAGGAGATAAGCACATGTCATCTACTGCATTCTCTTCAGCAAGGTAGTCGACATCATTCTAATCACTTAACCTATCATAGTCAATTGATTAAGCTATGTTGTCACCACATCAAAGTTTACTTAATGAGTTTATTACCCACTAATTACTTGCTGAAATAAAGCTAATTAGACTAGCCTATAACAGCAACCCATCCTAGATAGCTTCAGAAAAATCTACAGAAATTACTGAAAATTTACAGTACTTAATCCAGCTCCCTGTCCAAATTTCACCCCATTTGAACTTAAACTCTATTCTCTATGAAAAAGACAAATTCTATCATGAAAGGTGCTTTGAACTACACACCCTAGCAAAAAGTATCAAACAACAGATTTCATAATTTTTCTAAAAACTTCCTAGCATAAGAGCAGTCAGTAAAAATGACCAAGTTCATATTCTACATATTTTAATTACTACAAAATTCACAAGAAAACAGCATTTAACCAATTTTAAAGCTACTGCCAAATTAATTCACAGAACATCCTCATATTATATTTTTCTCTGAAATTACACACTTACACAAACCTATCAAAACTAAAATCACATTTTTCTAACTTATACATAATTAGTTATGCATTTTCCAAGTTATCAACACTTTTCTAATGTAAATAAATCTACACATAAAAATGTCACCAAGAATGCATTCAACAGTTTTCACTGATAGATCTAAACATGCTTGACCTAACAAAATTTGTTTCACAGCATTTGGACTTAAAATGAGCCTTGTGGAAATTTTTGAAGCCTTTTCATAATTCTGCAAAACATATTAAAAAGGAAAACTCAAACCTAAACGTACGGACTCCCAACTTGTTTCGGCCGAGGCACAAGACAATGCTTCGGCACACCCGGCTCAACTCAGCCGAGGCTGCGACACACTTCAACCGACTCGGCCGAGGCTACAACACTCTGCACACCTACCGACTCGGCCGAGGCTACAACACTCTGCCGAGGCTAACTGACTCAGCCGAGGCTAACTCAACCGACTCGGTCGAGGCTCGAGGCGAAGGCTCGGCGCACCCGGCTTGCCGAGGCCTACGGCACCCAAATTTCCCTTTTCCTCTCTCACATTCTCTCTTTGACTCGGTCGGCGAGGCTTACTGGTCAGACAACCAAGCGACTAGACGAGACTGGGCTCGGCGGTCAACGGCGGAGTTTTGCGCCGTGGTCGTTGACCGGCCCTAGCTCGTCGACGGCGACGCTTCCGGTGACACCGAGACCATCATTGGGTGCGGGTTTGCGGGGCGAACACGACTAACCGACTCGCTGAGCCAGAGGGATACCGGAGCAAGCTCGACGACGGCCATGACGGAGCGGTGGCTCTGCGACTCGGCGGCGGAACTCTTCCCGGCGGCTTGCGACTCGGCGAGATCAACACTAGCCTAAGCAAGACATAAGCGACCTATTGGAGCAACTCTCGGGCTTCGGCATCCCCAGCATTGCCCGGAGCGATGCACGGCGGCGGTCCATGGCGGACATGGCGGCGACACGGCTCGGTTCAGGCTGAACCTGGCGGCAGGGAGGCCTCCATCGAAACCTAGGCAACTACGGCGGTAGAGAAGACTAGAACATGGCTCGGCTTGGGATAGCTTGGCCGGAGATGACCGGTTCACGTGAAGGTCACGGTGGCGGGAGCTTGAGGATGGCATCCGCTGTTCCGGCGGCTAGAGAGGGAGAGAGGGGAAACCAACCCTTGCCGGAGAAAGAGGAGGTCAAGGCGGAGAAACTGGCGGGAGGAATCGAACAGCGGTGAGCGGTGGAGCGAGTAATCGCCCGCCGAGGTTCGGCGGGCGGCGGCGGCGCGGAGCTCTGGTGAAGATGGAGTGGAGTGGAGCGAGGAAGAGAGTGAGCAATGGAATGCTCCTCTGGTTGCGAGCACGGGGCGGAGCGAAGGCAAAAGGAACGAAGTGCTAGGTGCATTGCACCTGGCCGGTTCCCGTCGGGGGAGCTCCCGACCGGACGCGGCGGCGCAAGGCGTCACGCTCCACGCGGCGAGCATGCACCGAGCGCTGGAGGGACGTGGCGAGTTCGGGCGCAAACCACGGGCGGCGGTGCCGGTGGTTTGGCCGCCGGCGAGGCGGTCTCGCGGCTGCGGGCGGATTCGGTCGGCGCGGAGGGAGCGGCGTCCGCGAAGGAGAAGAAGGAGAGACTGACAGGCCGGGCCCACTAGGGTTAAACTAATGAAGTTTGGTTACAAACTTTGATGCTCTATAACTCCTAAACTAGACCGAATTAGGAAAAGGTCCTAAAAGCAAAGTTGCTTAGAATTTTGTAAGGAACAAATCATCTTTAAGGCTCAAGTCCAAATTCTGCTTAGAAAAAGAAATTTACTTCTAATCCATTTTTCTAATGCAAGAAATCACATTTTAAAAGCTTTTTCTGAGAAAGTGCTTTAAAGCAAAGTTGTTCCTTTCATCAAGATCTACAACTTTGTTATAAGGCACGTGGTCAGAAACAAAAAGCATAACAAGGTTATACTTAGACACTACACAAGGACTTAAGCATTCAACAAGCATATGCGCATGAAATGATGAGATGCTATGCTCATGCCATGCCAAATTATGCATTTAGGGATTGCTTAACACCTAGGGTGTTACAGCTAGGGTGGTGTATGAGTCGAGTCAAGGAGGGGATGAGAGTTGAAGAAAAGAGAAATGGGAAAAGGAGAGAAGGGAAAAGAGGGGATGGAAGGCTAGAAAGAATATGTGGGTGGATAGGTAAGGATGAAATGGATGGCTAAGGTAAGGTGGATGGATAGGTAGATAGATAGAATGTGATAACTAAGGATAACTAACTACTAACTAACTATGAACTACTACTCCTAGATAACCACGAAGCAAGATAACTACGAAGCAAGATAGTTATGAAGCAAGGCAGGCAAAAGTCAATAAAGCAACTAAGTTGAGTATAGTTTTATTCCTATCTTGTCAAGTATCGAGGCGTACTAGCCTTTACCACTTACTTAGGTTGAACGCCAGCACAACGAGCCTTACTGTTAAACTGGGCCAACTACGTGGTGGAATTCAAGGCGCACAGGGCTATCACCATCTGCTTGCTACCACAGCTATCCGGGGGTCCAACCGTATCTGAAGGTAAGTCTATAACTAAGCACCACGCTTAACTATATTCTAACTATCTCTATCCTAGCTTTGAATAGAGACACCCTTGCGGACGTCAGAGCAAATACTTGACTTAATAAGATAAACACTAAACTAACTAAGCAACCTATTGGCAAAGATCAATCACTAAGCACACTAGAGATTAACTACTATGGCTAAGTGAATTGAACTATAGGATAGCTAGGTCACACTCAAGGTACTTGATAAAGTAATACTGAAAGTAATACTGAAAGTAATGCTTAAAGTAATACTGAGATAAAGATAAATGTACCTGAGATACAAGAGAGCAAACCAGACCAGAGACGCCGGGAAATCAACCGACCTCTGATGCCAGTCGCTCGCACCCGCTTCTCTCTTAGCAAGCTCTACGCTCCTTTTACCAAGGACTTAGGCTGAGCTGTGCTAAACTAAGAGCCGCGCTGTAGCGAGGGCACTAGAGCTATACTCTCTCTACTAGCTAACCTACTTGCCTAAGCTCTCTGAGCTTCTAACCTAACTCTCACTTGCTTCTCTTGCTTGTGTTGCTTCTTGGTGTGGTATATCTAGGATATGAATGAAGTGATGCCTCAGGGGGGTATTTATAGCCTTGTGGAGTGAGGGGGTACTTATAGGGGGCAGCCAACCGACCTAGGGTAAGGTCAGGTGGCGGACGCCACCCCCTACTGGCGGCCGCCAGTCCCCTGGCCGTTGGATGCATCATCACTGATCCTACGGCCTCCAGGTGGTTGTCCAAGGCGGTTTGGAGGTCGGTTGCATGTCCTAGCAACCGACTTAGGTCATGATCCACGCCACTCCCCTCCGTAGCCCTCCGATCAAACCGACCTAGTGACCAAGGGAGAAGATTTGGCCTTGGGGTGGTCACACGGATCAGTGACGTGGCAGGGGGATGGTTTGGGCCAACCCAAGTGGCGGTCGCCACCCCCCTAAGGCCCAATTGGGCCCTGCTGAGTGGGTTTGGCCTCTGGTGGTTCAAATGTCCAAATTTGGTCCAAATTCCTGCATTCAAATAAAAATCTATGGACATGTGGAATTTGGTTAGTTTGAAACCTATTTGACTACATTTCATGCCTTTTTGGTGAATTTTAGGGTAAAATGTTGATGGTAAAACAGGTGTTTAAGGACCATCAATAGGCACCTCTCCAAAATTGACACAAGTGGCGAAGCCTTCTTCTCCCCTTTGCTAAGCTCACCAGAAATAGTTTCGTCCGAGCATACGCGATAGTAGAACCAGAAACGGTTCCAGTCTGGCCACTTGTTCCGGTACGTAAGTGAAATAGAAACGTTGCCCCGTGTCTTTCGCGGAACGAAGTCGATGCAGCCGATTTCGCTAGGCAGCTTTCTCCCCAGAAAAGGGTCGTCCACCTTCGTCGATCGTCGATGGATATCGTAGAACCGCACGAAAACATCACCCCACGGCGTGCACTCAAGCATCTTCATAGCCATCGCAAAAACTCCAAGCCGGACGAAGGCATTCGGTGTCAGCTGGTGGAGCTGTATCTCGAACCCGGAAAGGACATCTACAACAAACCCTTCAAGCGGAAAGTCCAACCCAGCGGCGAAATAGTCGCAGAAGACGATAGCTTCAAAAGGCCGCAGAATTGGCACCTCTTCGTCTCCGAGGACGCGGCAATTCGCCAGATGGTCTTGCCTTAGAGGCCCCTTATCGGCCATTGCTTGCAAACCATCAAACGTTGTTCGCGATGTGCCCAGGTAAAACGAACAGTCGGTGGGCACCGAAACTAAACCAGAGTCTCCATCATCAGACAGGCTCCCGCTATGATACGGAACCTGTGCAACCCCATCGGATCCAATCGAAACGTCAACACTACTTTCGTGACGAGGCGACCCAGAAGCGCCACCGCTTTCGCTAGAGCTTGAGGTCGACGTGGAGCTGGAAGACGCCATCTAACATGGCGCAAAAGACGAATGAACAAACAATACACGCGAAAGGCAAAAATAAAATAGGGGCGAAAGAATAGAAGCTTAAAGGGACAAAGCGAAGCACGAATCAAACCAGGAGGGAGTAAGAGAATCGTAAAAGCAACGTACCATAGTTGACGATCGGCGAATAGATGAAACAGCCACGGAGAGCTTTCGCTTATGCGACCGATGCGGGGTTTCGCAGGCACTCAGCAAGGCGACCGGAATGTTTCAACTGGCCATGTGGCTCTCCCGCTCGCAGCCCCCTCATTTATATACGCGCAAGAGCGGTACACGATTTTCGAGAAAGACGAAAAGACACCTGAGCACGGAATTCGAAGCGTTGCAACGACATGCCAACATGGTACACGATTCTCGAGGAAGACGAAAAGACATCTGGGCGCGGAGTACGAAGCATCGCAATGGCCTGACAGACGTTACACGGTGTCAGGGGGTGACAAGACGTCCTGGCGTGTAAAAAAAAACAAAAAAAACTTGGTTTTGAAACGAAGCAAAGGTTTTTTGGGCGGGCGTAGGCGCCTAGCGAAAGGACACGGTCGGACTTCGCAAGCTTACAGATCCAACCGTAAGGGGCTATTGTTGGGATGGTACCCACATGGCTGGCGCCTCCGACCCGCAATCACCAAAGGAAGACGGAGCTTTCACGCGGATATGCGCATTCGCGCGGAAGCAAGCATTCGCCTCCGGCCCGCAATCACCAAAGGAAGACGGAGCTTTCGCGCGGATATGCGCATTCGCGCGGAAGCAAGCATTCGCCTCCGGCCCGCGTTACTGAAGGAAGACGGAGCTTTCGCGCGAATGTACGCATTCGCGCGGAAGCACGTCATCGAGCGGAAGCGCGCCCTCGCTTCCGGCTTACAAGGCCGAAGAAAGACGGAGCTTTCGAGCGAAAGCTGGCATTCGCGCGAAAGGGGCTACTTTCGTTCGGAAGTGCTGCGGCGGCCGAGCAGGCCCGCCGCGCCTCGCTATCGCCCGAAAGGGAGCCGACGGCGGCTGTGTCGCTTTCGCGCGATAGGAGGCTGATGCCTCCGTCGGGAGCATTCGTCGTCCTTGACTTCGTTTTCTTCATAGGTTTTCGCAGGTTGCCGGAAGCTTCGGTCGAAGGGAACGGACCCACCGGTCAGGAGAAGGAGCCGGGGGGGCGCAAGGCACGTCGACGGACGGTGTTACGGAGTTGCCCCTCAAGTCACCGTGGACGGCAAACAACCACATAATAGTTGAGTAGGGCATTTTTGTACTTTCAAACTGGCCTGGATTAATATAAAAAGCTCCGAGCCTCCAAGGGGGAAGGAACACTGTTCACTTCACTCACTTTCCCACTTTCTTCCGTCTACTTACGCTTTCGCTCAGTGTCTTAGCTCGTGCGACAACCCCCTGTTTCGGGGTCTAGGTTCCGAAACAACACCCTACGTCCTGTGTTCTGGTGGCTGGTTTGTATTGCTGATTGGGTGATCCGATGGGATCTGAGTTGATCTCGGGTCTAATGGAGATCTGATGTGAGAGGGAGTCCCTGCTCGCCTTATATAGCCGGGGAGCAGGGTTACAGTTGTCGAGTCCTAATAGATTACAAGCGGTTCTTTAAGGCAAGGAATCTGGATCTAACTCTAGGATCTTCCGGCAAGGCTTCTGGAGAGTCCTTACGAGCACGGCGAGCTGGTCGTGTGCTGCAAGGCCTCGCGAGCTGGGCTGTCCTTGACGAAGGGCTCAAGTAGTTCCATGGGGGTATACGGAGGTAATATCCTCACACTCCCTCCATCCCTTTTTAAGTGTCGTTTTTGGTGTTCGTGCCACAAGTTTGACTACGTTTGTTGAAAATACGGATAACATTTGTATCTTCAAATAAATTTATTAAAAAACTAGATTAAAAGATCTTTCTAATGATACTAATTATATACCACAAATATTAATATTTTTAAATATATATTTAATTTAAGTAGTTTCTCGGGAAGCGAGAACGACAGTTATTTAGGGACGGAGAGGGTACACATTAAGAACGGGTGGAAAGGTAGAGATCAGCCGAGCCCCACCAGTGGTGAAACTCGAGATAGATAGCAACACAACCCGAAACATACACATATATTCACCCACACACAGAGACCTAGGACCCCGCTCTCTCTTGACCAAGCTTCTACACCCGTCCTATCAGCACACCGGTGCCAATCGATACGAGTAGCTCCTCACCGGCTCGCCGGAACCAACCGCAAACCCTCTCCTGGATACAAATTCACTTGTCGGTCCTGTTACACCCATGTGGTTCGTAACACCGACAACTAGATATGGGCTAATTCTACACTAATAATAAGATTTAATGAGGGTTAATTTATGATTAGAGTCCATTAGCCCTTATTAGCCCACAATTAGCTCATATTTAATCTATTTTTACGAGATAGACTATCTTTTAGCCTTAAATCCAAACAGACCCTTAGTTTGTTATAAAGTTTATCAATATCTCACATTGGCTTGCTATATATATATTTTTTAAATATTTTGGCCTATTTTCTAACACTTTTGTTTGTCAAATTTGTGATTAGGCAAATTTTAACGAACCTAAGTCCTAAACCTGACCAATTAATTTTTTCGAAGGCCTAAAACTTGTCCGTCCTAAAAAAGTACTCCCTCCGTCCAAGAAAACATGCAATTCTGGAACAGTACCACGTTTAGTATCTTAAATTTAAATAATTATAGATAAAAATATATTAATATTTATGATATCAAATAAATATCATTAGATTAATTAAGAAATGTACTTTTATACAAAATTTATTTGGATTAATAAATATTAATATTGTTCACTAGAAATATAGTCAAACATGAAATACTTTTGTGGGCACGCAGCCCATAGTTGCATGTTTTTATGGACGGAGGGAGTATGAGCTTCCATCACCATCAGAACTGTGGAAACAGAGCCTTTTCCTGTTCCCGAAACTAGCCTTCACTCCTGCCGGCGGCGTGCGGAGGCCGGGTCGACGAGAGGAGATGACGCTGGCGGCGGGGCTGGGGTACGCCCTGATCGCGCTGGGCCCCGCTTTCTCCCTCTTCGCCGGCGTCGTCGCCAGGAAGCCCTTCCTCGTCCTTACTCTCCTCTCCAGGTCTCTCCCCCCTGCCTCGCCCGTTTCTGGTGCTTTTTAGCCGCGTTTTGATCAGATCGTCCGTTGCCTCTAGTAAAAGCGAACAGTCAGTTCATCGATTGGGGTAGGAGGTGGGGGACGTTTGTTTTAGGCGTTCCAGTGTTGTTTCGTCAGGCAAACGCGGATTGCTGGTTTACTTGTGCTAGGGTTTAGTAGTTCCTTGCGGATCTATCCGGATGCTGCTAGTTGGATTCAGTTGACATGGCGTATTGGCGTGTAGCATGTATTTTTTGTGTTCTCAATTTAGCTTATCTGTTTGCGAAATCCGTGAATCTGGTTTGGAAATGAATGTTGGTGTTGCTGTTCTGTAAATGTTGCTGCGGTGGCCAAGGAGCAATATACTGCAGATGCCAGCACAACAAGCTTGCAGCTGCAGCTGGAATGGCTGCAATTAATCACTACCTAACAGGCCAATATGTGGATCTCAGACCTGTAGAACTTGCACTATTGTGCAAATGATGCTCTCCCTAGATAGTTGGTAAACAAAACTTGCTGACAATTTACTCAATGTGTATATTATCTTGACAACTTACTCTAGGTAGTTGTGTACCAATGTATAGGAGTTGACCTTTAATTCAGTCTCATAAAAGTTCTTTTTTTTTATTTGTACATTTGTCTTCTTGTAGTATCAACATAAGCATTGAGTCCTGTTTAATGTATATTGTCTTGACACCTCCCTCCCCTCCTCCTTCCTCCTTTCCAACTGTCACAATTCATTGCTAGAAGGATGCAAGAGAAATGGTGATTCATCATGAAAATGTAAATTGACATTTCAAATACCTAAGATCAAAGACTGAGGAAGAACTGGTGTCATCACTTATTTTGTTGGAACTCAACAAGAGGGGTGTTCAGTTGGTGGCTGAAAAGTTATTGGATGTTACATCGAATGTTGCGGTACTAATTTAGTCTATTAAAAATAGACTAATAAAAAAACAAATTATATATTCTGTCAGGAAATCGTGAGCCAAATTTATTAAGACTAATTAATCCGTCATTAGCACATGTTTACTGTAGCATAACATTGTCAAATCATGGACTAATTAGGTTAAAAAAAACTGTCTCGCAAATTTATCGTAATCTATGTATTTAGTTATTTTTTAGTCTACATTTAGTACTTCATGCATGTGTCCAAATATTCGATGTGATAGGTGAAAAGTTTTTGGGTGGGAACTATTCGTTTCCCCGGCAAAAATTTTAGCCCCGTCACATCGGATGTTGTGACCTTAATTTAGTCTATTAAATATAGACTAATTAAAAAACTAATTTGTCAGCCGGAGGCTAATTTGCAAGACGAATCTAGTAAGCTTAATTAGTTCATAATTTGACAATGTGGTGCTACAGTAAACATTTGCTTATGATGGATTAATTTGGCTTAATAGATTCGTCTTGTTAATTAGCATATGGCGGTGTAATTAGTTTTATAATTAGTTTATTTTTAATAGACTAAATTAGTGTTGCAACATCCGATGTGAGATGGCTAAGATTTTTTGCCAGCGAAACGAACACCCCCGAAGGATATGAGCTACATGAAAGAAAATCACGTTAGGAACCTGACTGAAAGTGTGAGTGTGCAGGACTGTGTGTGCGTCAGACTTGTCTCATAGCATTTTTCTACTACATTGCTACCTCATATATGCGTGTTCCCCAATAGAATGCAGTGTTAGAAATTACTCCAGAGATGTCTGCAATTGAATTAATGGATGCATCTTGGGGTAGGAGAAACTTTTCTAATTATAAGGCTTAAGCTGTCATACTTTATTAATCAGTACATACTACAGTCACAAATAAGTGATGTAACTTTTCTCCATTTTTTTAATACTTGAATCTTTACATTTGGTAATTTTGAGTGATACGCTGTTCTCCTTTTGAGATGACCTTATCAAGGGAGCAGCACACACAGTCAGGGTTGGTTAGGGAGCTTCTATAGTCTTGCCAGTTAAGTCTGGTCTCAATCTACGGAGAAGTTCCAACTTCCAAAGACGCTTTGTTATTTTGTTCACAAGCTAATGGATTAGTTTGAAGGAAAAGACAAGTCGACTTAATCCTCTATGTTAGAGTGAACAGTTTATAGACCTGGAAATGGAAATTAGAAACCATTTTTCACTCTATCCATGCTGGCTTCAGACCTTGATGGTAGTATGGCGAGTTCCCATTTCCCAGCATTGCTGCCCTATGTTCTTTAGTGCCTAAAACACTAGAGTATATTCTACAGTCTCATATGAATTTTGAAATGAAAGGATATATTATCATATTTAAGTGTTAACCTTGGTTTTTATCTTTTCGTGCAGCACCTTGTTTTGGCTTATAAGTTTGATAGTCCTCTCGGGAATATGGAGGGGATTTCTTCCTATAAAGTCAGGAGCTTGGTGGGCATATGCGATTCTGATCCTTACATCTGTCGCATTGCAAGAAGGCACTCGTCTTGTGTTTTGGAGGCTTTACAAGTAGATAAACTATAATTAGAAATTGACGTGTCCTTATCTGCTGCGGTAATTGAATATATGGGATCTGATAACAATTTTTCCAGGAAAATGGAAGAGATGCTAGATGCTTTTGCTGATAGAATATCTAAGCCACCTCTTAGTTTGACTGACAAGATGCTCATTTCTTTAGGTAAGTTTTTGTTATTTTGATACAAGATGAAGATGTCTTTTGTAGTTCTGGTTCAAGACCAAATGGTTTATTTTCTTGGCAATTTATATAAATTATTATTTCTCTATTGCTTCATTGTGTTTAACCCAGTTTTTTTAAAAAATTTAAATGTATACATATGTAAGTTGTACATGTCTATGTGCCAAATTGTGCCCCAATTTTATAGAACATGCATAACAAAAAAAAAAAATCATTGATAGAATCGCTTGTCATGTTATTTGTAATCTTCTAGGATTTTCCCCCTAATTTTCTGGGGACTGATTCCATCAAGGAATGTGCTAATAAATTCTCGACCAGGGCTCTAAAATTTGCGTTCATAACAGAACCGATAGTTTGTCTGGTTGTGCATTGTTGGTTTGAAACTAGGAAGTCTCCCAAACATAAACATGGTTTGCTAATTCAGATAAATATTTCAAATCGGAGGATATGCTTCTTTAAATCTGAGTTTATGTTTTTACTTATTGCTTGGTAGGAACAATTGCTCTTCGATATCACTCTAGATTGTCACAACTATAACTGCTACATTTGCTCATTTTGCTTCAAAATGTTTGTGCAGCTGGTGGTTTAGGCCATGGAGTGGCTCATGCAGTCTTTTTCTGTCTCAGTCTTTTGACTCCAGCGTTTGGTCGAGCCACATTTTATATTGAAAGGTGCTCAAAGATGCCATTTTTCCTTGTTTCAGGCAAGTGTCTTTTCCCACCTTACTCCCTAATAATATGACTCGTTACCATGGAAGGGAATAAACATTCATTGTAACTGGAAAAACAAATTTGTAAGACACGTTTCTTGCTAGTTGTATTTGATGCAGTTTGATGTTCTGAATTTGTTTTGCATGATATTTACCCTTATTTCTGTGTGTTATTTCAGCCCTTATTGCACTTGGATTCTTGGTCATCCATACATTCTCAATGATTATTGCTTTTAGTGCATATGATGAGAGAAAGACAAGTGATCAAGTCTTTGTTCCAGTTATTCATTTGGCTGCTGCTGTGATGGTAAGAACCAGGACTTATTGTTTGTGTTGGGTTGAAACTTAATGAACATGATGATGCTTGAGCTGATTTATCTTTGCTTCAATTTTCACAAGTTTCTCTATATTTTTTTTTTCTAATCTAAACATAGAAAACACTGGCCACAACACCACACACCACTGTGACCTTGTTGTGAAATGTTTATATGCTAAATCATCACTTATATTGGTTGCTTCCAGTCTACTCCTATAATTTGCATGTACAAAGTCATGTCCATTTGTAATCAACATGAGGTTTTAACTGATGAAAGTTGAATGCAAACTAACATAGATTGCTGCAATGTAATGTCAATCATGAAACAACTGTAGGCAATGCTACACATAGTGACTCTTTATCTGGGATGACAGTATAGTTATTTAACCTATTCAATGTTTCATTGTGTGTTTAAGACAGGCAACTCTATATTCAGTGTCATGGTCAAAGCATTATCATATTTAGATGCTTATGGTACTGTAGCATCGTTAGTATGATTTGGACAGTACATTGCTGAACTTGTGCCTGACCTTACTGCACTATGTATTCATTTCAGACACTTGTTAACCTCGCCCCAGGAGGCTGTCTCATTGGTACCCCGCTGTTATTGGTCATGGCTGCTCTGACCTTGCAGCACTGCTGGCGAGTGGCATGCCAGAGATTAACTGAGCACCGGCATCAGCAGCATAACAGCAACTAGTTCTTGCCGACTTCAGTGCTCCTCACATCATGTAATTTTCCCATGTATGTTTGACTGAATCTTCTGATTTACTAGGACAGCAAGTTCTGAGTCGCGTCGTGTAGTTAGACGAGGGTTTATCGGAGTTGCACTCAGTTAATGATGTTTGCATATGCAGTATTCCTCCCTTCCAGGCAGCGTGCTGATGACTGACGTTGTAATTGGCATTTGTATCTTTTGTTTGGATTGACTAAAATAAGTTACTAGCTACTAAAAAAACTCTAGTTAATCGCAGTCCAACTTTTAGTCAGATTATAGCCTATTTTAGGCCCCTTTTCTGGTTTTTATTTTTGCGATTCCTATGTTTTCTCCATAAAAAGGGATTCACTAAATTTCAAGTTGTCTGAGTTTTAGTTTTTCCTTCAGGCGATGGTTATTGCATATGTTTTATACTAAAATTGTTGTTTTAGGTCATTGCAATTTATGTGGAAGTCTACAATTTTGGTTTCAAGAATAAAAAAAATCGTTAGATAGAATCACAAACCTGACAAAATCTGATATGTTGTTGTAAAGATAATTTAACAGTTTATAATTATTTTTAGTCAGACAAACAAAAAAAATTAATATGTTATAATGTAGGTAAATAATAAATCACAAAAATAACAATTTACTTCTACTAATTAGATTATCTTAAAATTCAGACACCAGAAATAAAAGAGAAGTGCCCTAAAAATGAATTGATTTATTCAAATTTCTATTCAGTTCCTATAGAACTCTTGCGTTCTAAGGGGTTAAAACTATAACCACAAAGTTTGTAAAAAACTATCTTCTTCGTTCTAAATTACATATTGTTTTAGCTTTTTAAATATAATAACTTTTACTATATCTTAGATATAATATCTAGGTGCATAGCTGCTGCGTATCAAATATAGAAAAATCATCTAGCAATTTAGAATGGAGGCAGTATTAGGTATCTTTCTTTCAGCATGGTTGCTTGAACTTATTATCACTTATCAGCTATGATATAGTGTTTTTCTCACACAACAAACACAGCTGCAGTCACAGTAAATCCCGCTAAACAAATCCTTTAGCTATTGCGGTTCATAAAATCTTGAGCTAGTCCAAATGGGTTATTAGCTATTTGTTTTGAAAGATCACCTTGGTGGTGCTATGTGAAGTTGGAATGCCTAGCACTTTGGTTCTTTCAGGTTCTTTCATAAGTAGTGTTTGATTGGGAGACATCTAGGGAGGAATGAGATGGTCTCGTCTTAGTTTTTAGGGATGGGGTGATTTGTGTTAGAGTGTGTAGCGGAATTTGGTCTAGCTCGTTATACCCATGAGTCGGCGTTCCTTCGGACCTAAGTCCATCAGAGCCCATAACATATCAAGATCTTGGGCCTAACTCAACCCAAAAGACTAGCATGATAGATAAGAGTTGTCTCCCATCTTATATGTCATGCTCCTCTACCATCAATTACCGATGTGAGGCTAAATCTAACAATCTTCTCTGTCACACATTGGACCTAACTTTTCACATCACACAACCCTCTATGATTTCTGAAAGACGTTTTTCAGATCCTGAGTCCAACGCTCCATATTACATACAACCTGTGTGACCCTTGAGACGTTAACGAGCTCCCCCGTCACCATATGACCCTTGAGATTTTCTAGGTTTTTTGATCATGAGCTCTGATACCACTTATTAAACTGCATAACGAAATTTGACCCAACTCACTATATGTCGGTGTTTCGGACCTGGGGGTCTACACCAACGAGTGAATTTGCGTGCGCGTGTTCCCTGATCCGGATGGTGATGCAAGAAGAACACAGGCGATTTATCCTGGTTCGGGCAAAAGAAGGCCCTACGTCCAGCGGGGAGAGGACTTTGTATTATCTTGCACCGAAGTGCTTGTACAGGGGCAAATACAAGCGTAAGTGAGAGTGGATGGGGGGTGTGAAGATGGGAACTAGGATCCGAGAGCTAAACCCTAGGCTATGGCGGAGAGCTAGGAGACTTGGGTGCTCGTGTCTGCCTTTTCTGCTTGCTTGCTCCCCTGCCCTAGTCTAAACCCCGGTGTCCTCTTTTATAGACGAAGAGGCACGGGTTACACAGTGCTAGGGCTGTCGTAGACGATGATGTCACTGATGACGTTGGTGATGATGGTGCCGATCATGCCGGTGCTGCTGTAGCGACGCTTCTCGTCCTGTGGCGATGTGCCCGGCGACGGGGGTGGAGGACGACGCCCATGCGCCGGTATGGGTGAAGACGTCGTGTCGGGAGTTGTTGGAGTGCAGACCCGTCCTGGCAGGCTTGCGCTCGAGGGCCTGGTCGAAGCCTCCACGGTGGAACTCGAGGCTAGACAGGAGGGGTCGAGCCCTGGTCCGTACACGAGACGAGGTGATGCGTGTACCTCGAGGGGCGTCTTCAGTGAGATACAGTGCATGGTATGGAGCGGCTGCTCCACACGACGTGCCCATTTTTTGGGGAAGGTGGCTGCAGTTTGATTTTACTGGGGTACGATTAGCTATGCACCCGCTGTAGCCATGCGGGCTTTGACCAGTGTTGGGTATTTTAAACGCACACAGATAAATCCGCAAGCGCACGGATACCGATGTAGCTTTCACCCGAGAGTATTTCAGGGTATCGATTTCCACGGGGAACGTGAAGTGTACTAGAAGAATTAAGAACGTCCAAGAAAAGAATGGTAATGTGGATAGAGAGATCTTAGGGTTTTCTAAGCGGGTCTATCTAATTAAAGGCTCACTATACTTTACTTGCTTCGGAGCAGTAGGTCCTTTCCAACTCTCGAGAAAGACTGGGAAGAAGGTAGTTGGGGGAAGGCTGCCGAAAGCTCTACGAGAACACCAACCCTAACGTGGTGGATTACAAAGGCCCGACAGAGCTGTCACCTCTAGGGCTACCACAACTATCCGGAGGATTGGGCGCAAACTCAGGTAAACCCTAGTCTAGACACCAAGTCTACACTAACGCTTACTACTCTAATTACTGCAGATAACTAGAGCACTCAATACGAGCGGAGATCCAGTAAATAAAATAAAGCAAGAACTGAAGTTAAATATAATACTTAGAAATAGTAAATGAAGAACCTGGAGATTACTTGAAGACGAACCAGATACTGCACCAATACAATGTCGAGGAAGATCCGACAGATCCGGCTCCTCCTCAGCTCTCTCCTTCTCCTCTCTCTAATCCAATCTCTAATTAGAACTAGATGAACTAGACAACTAGAACAAGAACTAGAACTTGAAGAACTAGAACTAGATCTAATTCTAGATGAACTAGAAGAGATTCATCTAGAGGGATCTCTACTTCTAATTGAAACCCTAGTTTCTGATGTGGAGATGAATAATGAAGATGGAGATGCCTGGAGAGGGGGGTCTGGGTCTGGTTTTATAGCCCGGAGCGTGGAACGTGAGCCCTTGGATCAAACCGACTTCAGGGACGGTGGAGATGCATCTTAGGAGGCGGTGGAAGAAGGTTCCAGAAGGCGGAGGCGAAACGACCTCCGTGGCCGACCGGTCGGTCATGGGGTGGGACCGGTCGGTCTGGCCCAGTGGGCCCACGTGGCGGGCTGCCTCGTGGTGTCTTCTGGTGTCTTCTAGATCCTTCTTTTGCAGGTTTCGTTGCGAAATTAATATCTTTTCATCCGGGACTCCGAATATAGCAAATGATATGTCCGTTTCGATCGTCTCGATGAGGTCTTCGCAATGGTGTGCTCTGTTTCATCACTTGAGATATTTTTATATGGTAAAAACATGGATGTCCTACAAAACAAGTGAGAGCACCAAAACTCATGGAACTTGTTAGTTTCAAACCCTACAACTATGCTTTGTGATTCATTTAGTGTCATTTCATATAATAGTTGATGGTATAATATTGACATCAAGGACCGTCAACAACCGGAGTGGACATGGCGCAATTAATGCTTCCGGGGTCGTACAAGTGGTAGGTATGGGGTAGTCGACTTCCTTCGTGTGGAAGTTTTGGAGATGTATGGCGAGGCTTTTTCCTTGGTGCTTGACGCAGGGGGAGCGCTAGACTGAGGCCTGGCCCGGATGGCTCGGGTGAGGCGGAGGGTGTCGCGCTAGCCCGAGGCCTCGCTCTGGAGGCTCGGGCGAGGCGGAGAAGTTGTGCTAGCCCGAGGCCTAGCTCTGGAGGCTCGGGCGAGGCGGAGAAATTGCGCTAGCCCGAGTCCTAGCACTGGAGGCTCGGGCGAGGCAGAGAAATCGCGCCAGTCCGAGGCCTAGCTCTGGAGGCTCGGGCGAGGCGGAGAATGCGCCGTCTCGAGGTTCATCTTAGGTTGTTGGGCCGCCATGGCCTGTTTCCTTTTGACGGGCTTTCGGCCTGGTGGCTTATGAAATGTCGGTTGTGTTTGTTTTTTGAAGCGGAGGTTTTGGGGTACCCCTTTCTTTATATCATCGACAGTAACCCCCGAGCCTCGGCTCGAGCGCTGGCGTTCGAGCCGGGGGTCATGAAATCGGGAGCGCGAGGTATCTCGAGACTCTTTCCGTGGGGGACGCATGAGCGTTCCCCGCGGGGGTAGCCCCCGAGCCCTGGTTGGAGTGTTGACACTCGAGCCAGGGATGAGAGATCAATTTTGGGGATTTCATTCTCCTTGTATGTGTCGGGCTCCCGAGCCTTGTATGGCTTGAAAAGATTCTTCTGCGAAAGATGGATTGTTGGGCGTAGTCGTCGTGGCTCCGGCGTAGTGGGACATCCTGTTAAGGCCGAAAACTTAATGCACGTGTCATGCCTGATGTCGGGTGCGGTTGATATTCCTACAAGGTTTTGTCAATCGGAATTTGGTGATGACTTTTCAGCCATAAAAGGCCTTGAGCCGTTCACCCCTTGGTCAGCCTCGACCCTCTTTCGTCGAGGGGTGCCGGGCGCAATCGAGCCCCTGAGCCTTTACGCGATTCAGGGTTTCGTTGGCTCTGGCGTCCTTCCCGCGAGCCCTTTTGATTAGGTGCGAGGTGAGAAGCATCGTACTACCCCCAGTGGGGCGGAGTCTCGGCGTCCTCGGTGAGCTGTTAATAGGGTGATCCAAGTGAGAGCTCATGCCCCGTTCGATAGGGGTTGACTGTGGCCCGGAGGCGATCTCATTGAAGCGAGGCGTGTTGATGACCGGGTACCAGCCCCGTTCGATGGGGGCTGGCGGCTCGATGCCTCTCCGCGAGGAGATCCCACGGCGATCTATTTGCCTCGCCTTGGATACGCGTCAGGGGCCCCGAGTTTCCTTTCTCGAGCCTGGCTCTGAGCGAGCTCCCCTTTTGCGTCCCTGACTCGGTTACTCGAGATCGGCTATTCGGGCCCCTCGGGGGCCAGCCTTCGTTATCTCGAGAGATTTTTTTATACAGGCCGGGGCCTCTTTTGGCTTCTTGTGGAAGAATCCTTCACGGAAGCGACTTTCTTCGCCCATTGGACGCACCTTTCTAGGCGGAGGCTGACGTGACACGGCGGTCGTGGCGGGCCTGGATAACGGAGGGGTTAGGAAGACATTATGTGTGTGTCCGTTGCGTACCTTTAGGTGTATGCATTGAATGCGGGTTATTTCTCCTCTTACGCCGCGTGGCACATCCGCGACGCGTCGAAGAGCTGTTTCTCCTTTCCACTTTCTGTTTTTCCGCCGTCTTTATCGAGATCTTGAGCACCTGCCTCTGCCCACGAAAGGAGGGGAGAGAGAAGGAGAGAGAAACTTCCCAGGCGCTTCGTCCTCCGCGTAGATCCATATTGCGGCGATGGCGACTGTGGTGGTCCTTGCTGACGAGTGGCGACGGAGAGGTTGCAGGAGTTGGTCGACGGGGGGCTTCTCCGCCCCCTCTCCTCTGGGGAGAAGCCGGAGTGGATGGCGTCGCCGCCATCAGATCGGGAGCCCAAACCACCGAAGGGCTACGTCGTGAGCTTCTTGAAGTTTCACCGATTGGGGCTGGGGTCACCCCCAGGCCAGTTCGTGCAGGCGCTCCTTCATCATTACAACATCGAGCTTCACAATCTTTTGCTCAACGCGGTTTCCCAGGTTGCCATCTTCGCAGCAGTCTACGAGCGGTACCTGAGGATGGAGCCGCACTGGGAGTGGTGGCTTCATCTCTTCAGTGGGCATTGTTGGTATAAATTAACGCACACTCTACTTGATCCGCAAGCGCACAGATAAGATCTACCGATGTAGCACTTCACCGGAGTAACCCAGTTTTAATATCGAACCCAAGGGAACGGATAGTGTTAAGTCTTAAATGTATAACCCATGAGTAACTAACAAGGACGGAGAAGCTAAAAGTATAGAGGGGATCACTAAGGTTATCTATATCCAACTTAAGAGTGATATGTTTATATTATTCTTAGTGGGGAAGTTGCCATAAAAGGTCACAAACAGAGTATGAGTCTTTTATGCAAATGTATAATCCTACCGAGCCTACACACGGGTAAGTGGATAATAGAAGAATCAACAACGCTATAAGAGTCACCCTTGCGAACTACCACTACTATCGGCGTTATAGGAGGCAAATATGAGCTATCAAGTCTAAGCACCACGCTTACACTATCCATCTACTCTAACTCTAGAGCGACTAGAATTAGAGTACTCAAAAGAGAGTCATAAACCTTAAGAATAATAAGAACAATGGCTCAAACTTAAATATAGACGTTGATTACCGAAACAATCGTTGAAGCAAGTTGACAAAGAACTTGAATCCACAGGTACAACATGAAGAAGTTGATCCGACAGGCCGGAGCTCCTCATTGATCTCTTCCTCTCTCTCTCTCTTCTAGTTCTAGAATAAGACTAGGTTCTAAACCTAACTAGAGGGGTAACTAGTCTTCTACTTGATAGCTGGCTCTTGATTACAACTAGATGAACTAGATCTAATTCTAGATGAACTAGAAGAGATTCATCTAGAGGGACCTCTACTTCTACATTGGAACCCTAGTTTCTGATGTGGAGATGAATAATGAAGATGGAGATGCCTGGAGAGGGGGGTCTGGGTCTGCTTATATAGCCCTGAGGGATCAACCGCGGCCGTTAGATCAAACCGACTTCAGGGACGGTGGAGATGAGTCCTAGGGTTCGGTGGAGGAAGCTTGCAGAAGACGGAAGCCAGCGGGCCCGGGGGGAGACCGACCGGTCTCATGGTGGGACCCTTCGGTCCCACCTGTCATCTTCTCGTGGTGTTCGACCTCCTGGTGTCTTCTTGTGTCCTCTGGAGTCTTCTAGAATATTCCTGACGTGCCGGTTGCGTTATCTCGCGTCGGTTTCCTTCTAGGGGAAGCAATCAGTGCTGGTTTCCTGGTTTAGTCCCTGCAGAATCACAATTCACCAAAACTCGTGGAATATTATCAATTAAAACCCTAAACCTTTGTTGGTGACTGAATTCATGCCATTTTCATATTTATTTATCCTTTAATTTTAATAGATAACCAGTGTCAACAATTCCCCCAAGCTTACCTTTTGCTAGTCCCTTAGCAAAACCAAAACTTAACAATGGATCAGGAGTTGCTACAATATCTTTACTTCCAACAAGTATACCTGCTTATTAAACAAAAATTCTCCAATGTTATTCTTTATGGGGCTTATTACTTTTACCTTAGATCTTGAGTAGTTGAAAGATTGAACGATCAAATCAAGCACTATGTCTCTAGTTCTTGTACTTCACCTTTATCCCAGAGTTTTAATTGATTTTCAAAAGCTTTAATACATGTGTTGTCAAATTAAACAATGGATCCAAAGAGAAAGTCAACCAACCATTGAATCAAGAAGTGCATGTGTATGGAAAAATGGAGTTGGATGCTCTTTTGAATGTATTCACTCTCTTCTGTTTTATCAGAGACATATGGCTATTAGGCTAATTCTACTATCGGGCTCTTGTCCATTTTTTTCTGACATTTTTTTTCTCTTTTTTTTCTTTTCGAGGTTCCGGACACTTGTCCCTTTTTATTTCCTCGGGATCTATCTTTTTGAGGTTTCGGACACTTGTCCCTTTTTATTTCCTCAGATCTCTCTTTTTTTCTTTTCTCTCTTTTTTCTCTTCTTTTTTAATAGCCACATGCTTCCAACAAACTTCTGAGAGGGTAGCAACAAATAATTATGAGAATTTATGTGAAAGATGGATGAAATGTGTAAGTGATCTCAATTCAATGGCATGATAAACTACTCACAGGGTCACAAAGCTTAATTTAACTCAATGCAATTATTAGTCATATTCATATTTAAAAATCTCCAAAACTTTAGTGTTGTTTAGAACAAGATAATAGCAGCTTAGATCATCACATGTCATATCTCAATTACCTGGACCTTAGATTAAGTATTTGTCAACCATGTATTTAATTTTATTTTAAGGCATCATTATTAATGAGGAGAACTCATGCTTTGAAGACTAGGTACTTGAAAGAAATTAGATAGAGCAACCATTCATCATTTCCATGCAAAAGATTAGAGAGAGAGGGTTCTTCTTTAGTCATCAACTTCTTAAAACAAACTAGACACTATTTTATTTATTTAATCTAACACAATTTAAGATATAAAAGCTAATAATAATAGTAGTAATTATAAAGACATACCTGAATCGCGAAAATAACGGGGGCGCATCTCCCCCAAGCTGGTTCCTTTAATAGCGTTGAGCCTTCATGTGCCCATATATTTTTGTCTCTTTTTTTTAATGGTGAGCCTTCATGTGCCCACATATTTTTGTCCTTTTCTTTTAAGGGTGAGCCTTCATGTGCTCACATATTTTTGGTGTTTTGAATTTGTTTATAGAATGAAAAACTTAAGATACTTACGGGGATACATGGGGTGCCTTCCCCCAAGCTGAATGTTGACGTAGTCGTTCGATCTTGTAATGTAGCAGACTGACAGTGGATATGTCCTTCCTCTATTAGAGCTTTGATTGATGTTGATGTTTGTTGAGACAGTGCTCCAACAGTGGATGGAGCATTCACTTGCTCATCAGTTTTTCTTGGCCTTCCAAATCCTACGAAACTCAAATGGACAACAAAACTTGTGGAACAGATTAAGCATTAGTGGTTGGCCACTCAAGCCTTAGTTGTCCAGAATTTCAGTTAGATTTCTTCTCAATATTTTTATATTTTTATGATGCAAGGAAAAATGCAACAGGATGAATGTATGCATATTTATTTTTATTATTATTTTTTTATGCCACCATGGTGAACATTCTTGTGGGTTTTTACACACCATAGAATTATTCACATGGGGCTTCATGGTTTATGATATAGTGTAACAAATGCAATATTTTTATTTTCTTTTCTAATGCAATGTAGAAATTAAAATATTTGTGAATTAAATATGATGATGCAATAAATGACTAAGAATTAAATATGAGAAATATGTAAAAAAAAGTAAATATGAGGATAACTACCGATTTTACCTTTTGACGAAGGTTCGGATATTTAGGTCCGACGAACCGAACCTTCCCTTGGTTCAGACCTCCCAAGGTATGCCAGACGTTTGGAAAGTTATTATTGATTGTACCTTTAGGTGCAGACATTTTTCTTCCATACTTTCTTGGTCTGAGTCTTCACTTCCTGTGGTTCACTGTCTTGAGGTTTCTCTTGTTCTTTCTTTTCTAGGACAGTGGCGATAGCTTCTTCGTCGTGATTGGCCTCTCTATTCTTGATAGTTTATCTTCGTTGGCGTTGAGAGCGGCGTCTTTCACTTCTGTTCTTCTTGGGTGCTTCATTGGGATGTAGTTGATGAAGTTGCATCATGCCCTTTCTCCAGGAAAGTGAAAATGGATTTTCTTTTGTAGATGATTGCACTTGTAGTATAGAGGAATGGTCTTTTTAGGATGAGATGGACATTATTGTCTTCTCCCATATCGAGGATCAAGAAGTCTGTGGGGACTTCATGACCTCTAATTCTGACCACGACGTCTTCCATCATTCCTTCTTGTTTATGCCTCTTGATATGGTGTCACTCATGTTCTTCGTTTTCCCAGGAGTTTGAAGTGAAGCGTTAATTGTGGAAGCTGGCAGCATCTTGCTCAGTGTGCATGTTCTTGTAGATCTAGGACCTTCACTCTGTGGAATTTGGGAGTGATAAACTTCTCCGTGTTTGCTCAAGAGTGTGTCCTGTTCATAAAGACAAGGTAGAGATCAAGTGCATGGGCTCCGTTGGTGGAAAAACACCAACAGAACCAAAAGTTTTGTTTATTCCTCTCTAACCTTAGGCACATTGCACAAGACAAACTTGCTGTTTATGTGTTCTATTCAATCTTAACATGAGTGATAGGATCAGAGGATGAGCAAAGTAGCATATTAAAATATTTAACAGATCAAATTACTTAACCGAAGGAAGGATAATCTATGCATAAAGTGTTGATCTTTTCATAATTGAGATATATCATCTTCCAAAGGTTAGATGCACAACATTTTAGCTCTTTTAGTTAAGACAGTGAGATTCAAGAGAGTAAAGCTAGGAGCAAAGATCAAAGGACTGAACATGTTGAGTTGATTAGGTTGGATCAAGTGAAGTGCAACTTAAACATGTTTTGTTCTTTATTTATGTTCATACTAGAATCAAGAAGAAGCTTTTACAGTGATAGTTACTTATCTTGAAATGTTACTTTGTCATTGAAGAGTGATTGTGTCGAACCACCTTGTGGAAGCTTCTCTTGTCTAGCCGGCTTGTCTTTTCTTGCTCACAGTGTGCTTGAGAGGAGGAAGATCACAGTGGAATCATCTTTATAGGTATTGACCTTCCTTCTCTTGTGTCGACTTATCAGTGAAGGCGCATTATTCCTCAAGTATGCTGACTAGGATCCTCTCTCTTTCTTGTATTAATTTTGTACAATGAGGATGTAGGGACAGTTCTGCATTCTTCTCTTGTCAACCTTTTATGTTTTCCTTTAGTCATTGGGTTGACAAGAGACTTGAATTTAGAGCTGCTACTCGAGTGCCTCTATGATAATCTTTTGTCTTGTAATATCACAACTGAGACTTGTTCTCTCAACAGTGTCTAGATGATGGAGATCTTATCGACTGTTCTTTTTGATTTGTTGGCTCAGGTACTATCTCTTCATCTTCTAATTCTTGTGGTGCAGTGGCTTCATCCTTCATGATGCTCTCCTCAATTCTTGGCAGTTGGTTCTCCCTTCAATGTCTCCTCTTGGTTCTCTTTGGCTGCTCATAAGTGATGTAGTTGTTGGAGAATCTGCAAAAGATCCAAGAGTTGACTTCTCCAGATCCGACATAGATGATAACATTGATGGTGTTCAAGAACGATCTTCCAAGAATGAGTGGTGGATCATATTCTTCTTCTCGACTGGGATAGCATCTAGTGGCTTGTATTGATCAAAGTGGTGGGTAGGAGATCAATATGTTTGAAGTTGGGTTTCTTCTTCCTCCCTTTGATTGTGAAACACATCTAGACAACGGAATTGTCTCTCCCAGGCTGGCTTGTGATGTAGATGGACTCCCAACAACATGTTCATGTGTTTGACTTGTAGATCTTGCTATTGTTGTAGTGGTACCATCTTGTCTCCCAAGCTAGCTCTTGATTAGAAAAGAGTATAACTTCCCACTTCTTGTCTTGATGTCTTGGGCAATGATGGTTGCAGGCATAGGTTGTCTCATATGAGGTAAGTTGCATCCTGTTTGTCATCAGCGCCCAAGCAAGACTCAAAGCTAGGCTAGCACCATTTGTGATCTGAGAGTAGGTTTGTGTGTCTATGGTTTGGGTTTTGGATCTTCAATGTTTAGACAAAACCATGAATGGACAAAATTTCTCTCCTGCATAATGTTACTGGACATATACCTGAAGGATTGCAAGAATTTGAAACATGGGTTGTTATCCATAACTTATGTATTTTGCATCTATGCTAATAAAAAGATGTTTTTAGGATTCTTTTAGCATAGACTAATATTTTATGTGTTGGCTGCACTTTAACATGATTCAAGGCAAAAGATAACTTGCAGTAGAAGACATAATAAATAAACTTTGATACTCACAGTTCTTTCATCCATGATGAATGAGCTGAGTCTTCATTGTGGAAGGGTTGTTGAAGTTCATTGTACGCCTTGCTTCATCTCCAGTATGAGTTCATCTCCGGACTTTCCCAAATTGATATTGAAAGTTTTCCTGCAGGGGTTAGTCCAACAAAATATCCAATATCTATTATAGCATACTATCAGTTCAGAAATCAACCTAGACACCATGTCTAATTTGACTTAGGAAGGCATTTTAACCTAAGCACCATACTTAATTTAAAAGCCTTTAGAGGTAAAATCAGCACACCTTTTAGCTCAAGAATCAAACCAGACACCATGTCTTACTTTAATTCATGAAAACAGTTAAACTAAGCTCCATGCCTAATTTAAAAGGTGTATGATAATACTTCAAAATCAAAGAGTATACTATAGCAAATAAAGATAACATGAAAGCATTGTAGAGATTTATTCAGATGGTGATGAAAGAGTATGATTAGTATATGAGCATATCCTAAAGGTAGGGACAACCAACATAGCAACATGGCAAGAAATATTCTTAGAAAGCCTATTCCCCAAGCTTGGATTTTGCACAAATCAAGATTAGATGAATGTAATTCAATGTTGTATGATGATTGATGGGACATACCTTGTGTTTGTTGTTCCTTCGTTCTTTTCTGCTCCAGACCTGGAAAGGTTAGTGACAAGAATACCCGAAGGAATATTTTCATAATTATATTTCTATGCTCATTACAAGGACAGTGCAGCAGAAAGGTAGGCATAGCTCATAACTAGGTATTATGATGGGGTATAAGGATTCTACTGGTTATAGCTTGCTCATGGGGTAGTGATAGATAAGAGTGGAATTCAAAAACAACATTCATAAGAACGAAAACAAAAATAATGAACAGACTGGGACAAAAAAGGAAAAGATAAAATTATGATTACAAGGTTAAACTAAGACTTAAGATGATCTACCGTTCCCCAGCAACGGCGCCAGAAATGCTTGTTGGTATAAATTAACGCACACTCTACTTTATCCGCAAGCGCACAAATAAGATCTACTGATGTAGTACTTCACCGGAGTAACCCAGTTTTAATATCGAACCCAAGGGAACGAATAGTGTTAAGTATTAAATGTATAACCCCTAAGTAACTAACAAGGACGGAGAAGCTAAAAGTATAGAGGGGATCACTAAGGTTATCTATATCCAACCTAAGAGTGATATGTTTATATTATTCTTAGTGGGGAAGTTGCCATAAAAGGTCACAAACAGAGTATGAGTCTTTTATGCAAATGTATAATACTACCGAGCCTACACACGGGTAAGTGGACTATAGAAGAATCAATAAGGCTATAAGAGTCACCCTTGCGAACTACCACTACTACCGGCGTTATAGGAGGCAAATATGAGCTATCAAGTCTAAGCACCACGCTTACACTATCCAACTACTCTAACTCTAGAGCGACTAGAATTAGAGTACTCAAAAGAGAGTCATAAACCTTAAGAATAATAAGAACAATGGCTCAAACTTAAATATAGACGTTGATTACCGAAACAATCATTGAAGCAAGTTGACGAAGAACTTGAATCCACAGGTACAACATGAAGAAGTTGATCCGACAGGCCGGAGCTCCTCCTTGATCTCTTCCTCTCTCTCTCTCTCTCTCTTCTAGTTCTAGAATAAGACTAGGTTCTAAACCTAACTAGAGGGGTAACTAGTCTTCTACTTGATAGCTGGCTCTTGATTACAACTAGATGAACTAGATCTAATTCTAGATGAACTAGCAGAGATTCATCTAGAGGGACATCTACTTCTACATTGGAACCCTAGTTTCTGATGTGGAGATGAATAATGAAGATGGAGATGCCTGGAGAGGGGGGTCTGGGTCTGCTTATATAGCCCTGAGGGATCAACCGCGGCCGTTAGATCAAACCGACTTCAGGGACGGTGGAGATGAGTCCTAGGGTTCGGTGGAGGAAGCTTGCAGAAGACGGAAGCCAGCGGGCCCGGGGGGAGACCGACCGGTCTCATGGTGGGACCGGTCGGTCCCACCTGTCATCCTCTCGTGGTGGTCGACCTCCTAGTGTCTTCTTGTGTCCTCTGAAGTCTTCTAGAATATTCCTGACGTGCCGGTTGCGTTATCTCGCGTCGGTTTCCTTCTAGGGGAAGCAATCAGTGCTGGTTTCCTGGTTTAGTCCCTGCAGAATCACAATTCACCAAAACTCATGGAATATTGTCAATTAAAACCCTAAACCTTTGTTGGTGACTGAATTCATGCCCTTTTCATATTTATTTATCCTTTAATTTTAATAGATAACCAGTGTCAACAGGCATCATTTCAATGCCCCCGGGGGTAAAGGCGTGAGGAGGGTCGTCCGTGCCGGTTGCCTCAATTTCGCCTTGAAGACCGGGAAGTCAGACGTTCCGCGCGAGTACATCTCCACCAATTTGTTGAGCAATCACACTCTGTGGGATTCTCAGTGGTTCTACCTTCGGAACGACGAGGGGTATCTTTCGGAGTTCACCGGGGGCCTCCTTTCGGAGCGCCCAACCCACTGGTCATATGGTGTCGTGGCGGAGCGATAGTCACGGCTAGTGCCGCTCGTGGACGCGATGAAGAAACTTCGCGACGCGGGTCTGTCAGCGGCGGTCGTAGTCTGGGCCTTTCAGCGCCGGAGGGTGCTCCCGCTTATGGCCCGTCCGGTGCGGCTGGACATGATGGGGCCTGGGGCCGAGCTCGAGCGGTTGAAAAGGAGCCGTATGTCCGAGGAGGCGTTGCCCGAGGCCGAAGCCGCGACGAGGGTGAGGGGCGCAATTTCCGGACCTTTCGAGCCGGAGAATCTCAACCTCATCCCTATGTTGCCGGACGAGGGTTGCCTTGACTTGGTGAGCGCCTTGAGTTGTGTTTCTCGGGTTTTCTCCCCTTTTTCCCTCTTCCTTTTGTCCTTGCTCTTATCCCACATTTTTTCGTAGGGGAAAATTGATTATCGGACCTCGGTGCCCCCAGTGAAGGAGGACGACGTCGGTCAACAGGTGAGACGCTTCTCTGCTCAAAAAGAGAAAGAGAGAAAGGATACGAGGAAGGCAAGGGAGAAGAAGAGGAACCTTCTACGTCAAGAGCGTGAACAGCGCCGGGCGAGTCGAAGACGCGCTGGGTTGTCTGGGAGCGAGTCATCCGACGAAGAGACCTCGACTGAGGATGACGATGATGACGACGAGGGGATGGATTCACGTCTGAGTCACATACTAGGCTTCAGTCCGCGAGCTGACATTCCCCCTGCGTAGGAGGATGTCCTGGAGTGCCCGAAGGAGAAGAAACTAGGCGGTTCGTCGTCTCAACAGCCGTCAAGCAGCGCGTCATCGGCTTTGGCGCGAGGTCATCGTAGTCCGTCGCCGCCTTTGACCGTGATGTCGAGGGAGCAAACGGTGCCCGGCTCGAGCGAGGGCCGATGCTTCGAGAAGACCTCGGGGAGCCACTCGGGGCCGCAGGCGCCCCGGTCTCGGTCCGAGGGCTCCGGACCTAAGGGGAGCATGGAGGGAGGGGCGGCCCCAAAGCCCCAGAGCGGGTCCAGTGGTTCCAGAAAGAAGATCGCTTTCCCCCGGGGTAAGTACTCGCGCCCCAAGCTATCCTCTGATCTTCACGACTTGATCTGGTGGTCACGCGATTCGCTCGTCTTTCGCTGTCCCAGGAGGAAGCGCCAGGTGGGGCCGGCGGACCCCGCCCCCGCCAAGAGGCTTAAGGCAGAGGCAGCCGCCAAGATGGCAACAGACTCGACCAGAGGTGGAGTTTCCTTACCTCCTCATGCCCAGGCTTGGGCGGTGGTGGCTCGGGAGGCCATGGCTCGGGGTAAGCTAACAGGTGCTGCTTTGGTCACAGGCGCCCCTTCCTCGAGGCCAAGCACCGGGGGCGACGCTGTCTCGACCCCAGCTCCCCAGCGCGTCACATCCCGGGCCTTGACCTCAGCGGGCTCTAGCTCGAGCCGGAGTGCGAGCCTCCTTCCTCGACCTGAGGAGGCGACCCCCGAGGCTCCGAGAGTAGGCCCTGGATCGGCTTCGATCAGCGTTGGGGTCGAGAGCGTGGCTGCCGGGCCACCGCCCGCGGGCGGTTCGGTGGTGTCGACGAGGGAATTGCCCATGGGGGTCCTCGAGGCAGAGCGGAAGAAGAAAGAGGAGGAGGAGAAGAGGCCCAACGAGCCTCGGCTGCAAGAGGAGCAGCGTCGGCAGGGATAGCGGGAGCAACAAGGGGCTGCGTTGGCCCTAAGCCGCCCGCCGCCAGAGCCGACCGCGATACCAAAAGTGGCGGACGCCCCTGTCTTGCCCCACCATCAGTAGGATGTGGATCAGTGAAGGATCGAGAGTGCTACCAGAAAGCGACCAGAGGGGGGGTGAATGGGAGCTTCAAAATTTCCTACCGAAAACTTGTTGCCACTGTCCCGAGAATCGACCCCAAGAGCAAACCTAGAGCTTGCAAGTGTCCACGACCCTAGATGTAGGGTGGATGCTTCCAAGAAGCACAACGAGACACGATACAACTCTAGAAACCTAACGCAAAAGCCGGAAATCAAAACCGACAACGGACGAACGAACCACGGACGAAACTGCGCGAAAACAGTCGCATCGGATGCTGGCCTGCGTCCGATGGCTCAGCACCGGACGCGTCCGATGCAAACAGAACCTCTCTGGAACCTTACTGGACTGGCATCGGATGCTGCTACAGTGAAACCCTAGCGTCTGATGCTTGACCCCCGGTGCGTCTGATGGCAACGGATGCTCCGATGGTCAGCGTCCGATGCTCCTTAAACCTCACTGTCAGATGACACGTGGCATCGGACGCGTCCACTAGTATGAATCAGCGTCCGATGGTCCCGATACTAGCGTCCGATGGTCCCGATACTAGCGTCCGATGCTCCCAGACCAGCGCTGTTCTTCCGCGAAAATCACCTGATCTCCTCCGAATCAAAAGCACTAAGGCTTAGACTTGGTATGAGGAGTTCCAAGGATGTTAGTGAGCTATCCTCAAGGAATCATGGCTCGAACCTAACTCCAAATCGGTGAATTAGAAGAAATCGGGACAAAAGAGCAAAACTTGATCCAAAACAAAAATCGACCGATCTACTAGCTTGTGAGGTTAGAGATGATTTACTTCGGTAGAAAGAAGTGCGTCACGATCTAGAACAACTCAGTTCAAACAAATTTGCAAAAGACGCATCGACTAGAGAGATCGATCAACGGGAAAAACGTGGAGAAAAGCAATCCGTGAAGAACACGAACAAAACGCGAATCACAACCACGAAATTGCAACCGTGTGGCTACCACATGCTACAATAGTGAGATTACGGTCTCACTTCCTCAAAATCTCACGGGCACAGAGGTATTGTTCTCTTCTCTGTGGATCTCAGTTCGCTATAGCAGGGAATAGGGAGAGCAGGAAAACCCTAGGAGTGAAAGAGCAAATGACTGAGATGGGATGGGAGGAGGGTGTCTCCCTCTACTTATCCTAATTATAATTCCTACTCTAGCCCTCACTAATTACAGAGCGAACCAGCTAAACCCTAGGGTTATTCTGGACCAACTCGAAGATGCTGGTGATCCGACGGCCACGCCCGCACAACTGGTAGCATTGCCTCGACGCAACCTCACCGGTTGCCGCCATGTGCTGTCACCGCTCCGCTCGTCCTTTTCTTGGACTTCGCCCCCGGTTTTGTGGCCCAAACCGAGAAACCAGCCTTCATGACCAACCCCAGGTTTTGAGGCCCAAACCGGGAAACCAGCCATCCATCGCCTGAGTTTTGTGGCCCAAACTCAGAAACCCGCAGCACCCAGGTTTTGAGGCCCAAACCTGGAAACCGTCCTCAGCCCGAGTTTTGTGGCCCAAACTCGGAAACCATCAGCGCCCAGGTTTTGAGGCCCAAACCTGGAAACCGTCCACTCGGTGGTTTTTCTGTGGCTTAACCACCAAACTGAGCCGTATAAGGGATGCACCGCCCGTGCACCCCGTCCACCGACACATGTCCCCAGGTCCTCGACCCAAGCAACACCGTGCCTGCAAGTCTTCACTCGTCGCTGTCCAAGGCTGTCAGCCACCACAGCTGATCCTTGGGCCACCGGTCCCTCAGTCCAATCCTCACGTCCGCCCTTCGCCACTCTTGGTCCATCGGCACAACACGTCTCTACTTGACCTTCACCTTGCCTTTGATCACTGTATCCATGCTCGACACTGAAAGTCCTTGTTTGGTTTTGGATAATTGATGTCACCTAGAGTACTAACCTTGCCATGAAGTGTTTATGAGCTAGGTTGGTACACACCAAGTGCGGAAGCTAAATGATGATCATGGTATTGGTGGTGATGACCAAAAGATGGATCAAGTGCTCCACATTTGGAAAAATAAGAAGAGAAAAGCAAAACCCCTACGGAGATCAAGGCAAAGGTATAAATAGGGATTTTGTTTTGGCACTCAAGACACCATAGAGGGTGTGAGTGCGTTTAGGATAGATAGCCGTACTATTAAGAGGGGAATATCTCAGTGATCGCGGTTATCAAGTGCCACTAGGTGAATTCATACATGCATATGCATTAGGACCTAGTGTGCTAACTCGAATCCTTTGAAAATGATTGTGAAAATGCTAACACACTTGCACAAGATGATGAACACTTGGTGGTGTTAGCACATTTGCAAAGGAGAAGTGGTTGAAATAGTTTTGGATCAACTCAGAGATGAAAATGAAGTTTTCTGTGTGTTGTCGGTGGTACCGACCCAGGGGTGTCGGTGGTACCGCCCAAGGATGCAACGTGCAGACCTCTCTGTGTTGGGGCGTTTTTGGCCTGGCGGTGGTACCGCTATAACCTCGGTACTACCGCAGGCGGTGGTACCGACCGGGGGTCGGTGGTACCGTGGCCATGAGGCGTTTTGCAGAGCTCTCTGTTTGTTTTGAAAAAGACCTACCGGTAGTACCGCCATAACTTCGGTAGTACCGCGCCCGGTGCTACCGACCCTAGGCCGGTGGTTGGCAAGTTTGCGGAGCTCTCTGAGTTGAGTGGAAGATGACCTGGCGGTGGTACCGCCATAGGGCCGGTACCACCGGGCTCGGAAGTACCGACCAGGGGTCGGTAGTTCCAAGGTCTGGAGGATGTTTTTGAATCCGTTCTGTGTAGATCCGAAAGTAGCCTGCCGGTGGTACCGCCATAGGGCCGGTACTACCGACCTCGGAGGTACCGACCAGGTGTCGGTGCTTCGCCTAAATCAGCGGGTCGGTTGTTAAACGGCTAGTTTGACTCTGTCGGTACTACCGCCCAGGATGGGTCGGTACTACCGACCAAGCGCAGAAAGGTGGGGGTCGGGCCGCCGTCCTCCCATCTTTATAAATAGGCCGTGGCCGCCTTTAGGGTTTCTTCTTGACTCTCTGACTTCTTGAACATCCTCTTGAGCAAGATCTAATCCCTCCCTTCGATCTCTTTGCTTGTTAGTGCGAATCCAAGTGAGATCGAGAGATCCAAGTGCATTTGCTTGTGAGTTTGCATCTAGTGGCATTTGGCAATTGTTGTTGCTGCGGATATTCTTATTACTCTTGGTGGTTGCCGCCACCTAGACGGCTTGGAGCAGCGGAGGAGATTAGGCACGAGTGGTGATTGTTCGTGGCCATCTCCCGGTGATTTGTAAGGGGTTTCTTGTACCTTCCCCGTGGGAGATCACGAAAGGTAACTCTAGTGGATTGCTCGTAGCTTGTGGATCCCCATCTTGTGTTGGTTGTGCGGCACCCTATTGAGGGTTAGGCGTGTGATGCCTATTAGCGCGTGAACCTCCAAGTGGGTGTATCGCTACAACGGGGACGTAGCTTGCCGGCAAGCAAGTGAACCTCGGAGGAAAAATCTCTGTGTCAACTTGTCTCCGTGGTTTTCATTGGTATTCTTTATTAATCTCTTGGCGGCTCGGTATACTATCCTCTATCCCTTGTACTTATTTTTGTTACATTCTTGCAAGTAATATTTATATGTTGTTGCTATTCTAGGTTTTCTATCTTGTGTAGTGATTCTTATTGTGGATAGGTGGCTTGCACTCTTGTAGAGCTAGCGCTATCTTTGCTACGCCATTTAGTTGTCTAACAAGTTTGTTTAAGTGTTGTTGTAGAATTTTTTTTTATAGGCTATTCACCCCCCCTCTAGCCATTTAGGACCTTTCAAGTGGTATCGGAGCAAGGTCACCGTTTAATTGAGGCTTAACAACCTTCGGTGTCAAAATGGCTCATATCAACAACACCAAAAGGCCACCCCAATTTGATGGCACCAACTATGGCTATTGGAAGGCAAAGATGACCACTCATCTAAAGTCAATCAATAGAAAGATATGGCAAGTTGTAGATGTCAAGATTGAGGTAGTCGATCCGGAGCATCTCACCAACGCTGAAGAAGAGAAGATGCAGAACAATGACATTGCTCTTAGTGCTATTCATGATGCCGTTGATGAGAGGGTATTTGAACAAATCAAAAATTTGGAAATGGCATATGATGCTTGGAAGAAATTGGAAGAATCATTTGAAGGCACTCAAGCAGTGAAAGGAGCAAAGGCATACATTCTCAAAGAAAAGTTTGCTAGCTTCAAGATGAATGAAGATGAAAGTGTTCCAGAGATGTTCCATAGGCTTCAGGTGCTTGTCAATGATCTCAAAGCACTTGGAGAAGAGGTGAAGGACAAAGACTTCTCTCATAAATTCTTGAGATGTCTTCCCAAGAGATTTGGCATGTTAGTCACATTGCTTGTAAGAAGCGGTTTGGACACTATGACACCAAATCAAGTTCTTGGAGATGTAATGACCGATGACACCTATAGAGAAGAGAATGAGCAAGAAGTGAAGAAGGATGAGAAGAAGAAGAGTGTGGCATTCAAAGCCACAACATCATCATCCAAGAACAAGGGCAAAGCAAAGAAAGAAGATTCTAGCGAAGATAACTGCTCAAATGACAGTGATGATGATGATGAAGAGATGGCTCTATTTGTCAAAAGGTTTGGCAAATTCATGAAGAAGAAGGGCTATCGGGCAAGAAGGAAGAAGACTTCATACAAGAACAAGGATGAACCTAGGAGGTGCTTCAAGTGCGGTAGCAAGGACCATCTTGTTGCTCAATGTCCATACAACAGTGAGAATGATGATAATGACAACAAGAAGGACAAGAAGAAGGAGAAGAAAGAAAAGAAGAATTACACAAAGAAGAAGAAGGGGCAATCATATATGGTCACTTGGGATAGTGATGCATCCACAAGTGATAATGATGAAGATAGTGATAATGAAGATCGCAAGACAAGCAAGAAAAAGGCACTTGCAAGTATTGCTATCAACAACAAGCCTTCAATCTTCGACACTCCATCATGCTTCATGGCTAAGGCCACAAAGGTACTATCTGATGATGATGAGAGTGATAGTGATGATAGTGATGATGATGAACCTACTAAAGATGAATTAATTGAAATGCTTGATGATGCTAGAGAACACTTTGATAAAAAGAGAAAGGAGTGCAAAGAATTGCAAAAGAGACTAAAAGCTCTTGAGCAATCCTTTGAGGAGCTCAATGCTACTCATGAGAGGCTAGTGGAAGCCCATGAGGAGCTTGACAATGCTCACACTAAGCTTAAGGAAGCTCACTCCTCACTTGTTGATCAAGCTAAAACAAAAAGGGTGGTTAAAACATGTGACATAGGCATAGCTTGTGATATAATTGATGAATCATTCTATAAGCCTATTGTTATTGCTTCTACTAACCCTTCATGTAGCTCATCATCTACCACCACTACTTCATCTATGGATGATGGCTTCACATGTGATGCCTCACTCATGGTTGAGAATGAGACATTGAAGAAGGAGGTAAATGAGCTCACTCACGCCTTAGGTAAAGCCTATGGTGGTGAGGCCCGCTTGCTTAAGTGCTTGGGTAGCCAACGTTTTTCTCTCAACAAAGAGGGATTGGGCTATACCCCCAGGAATGGCAAGGCGGCTTTTGCTACTCACAAGACTAGTTTTGTGAAGAGCAATGGTCGATTTTGCACTAGATGCAAGCATAGTGGGCATGTAGAGCAATATTGCAAGAACAAGAACAAGAACGCTAATGTATCCTCTATTAAATTTGATTCTTGTTATTTGCTTACCAAGGGTGTTAATGGCATGAAAGCTAAATTCATTGGTACACCAATTGTGGGCTCAAAGAAGAAAGCTATTTGGGTACCAAAGAGTTTGGTCACTAATCTTGGAGGACCCAAAAAGGTTTGGGTACCTAAAAAGAATTGATTTATTCTTGTAGGTCAATTACAAAGCCGGAGGGAGGCATTGGGTGCTTGATAGTGGGTGCACTCAACATATGACCGGGGATTCAAGAATGTTCAATTCAATCAATTCAAGCGGCAATCATGGTTTTGATTCTATCACATTTGGTGACAATGGCAAAGGCAAGGTTAAAGGGCTTGGTAAGATTGCAATATCCAATGACATGAGCATTTCCAATGTGTTGCTAGTTGAGAGCTTGAACTTCAATTTACTGTCAGTTGCTCAGTTGTGTGATCTTGGTTTCAAATGCATTTTTGGAGTTGATGATGTAGAAATCATAAGTGTAGATGGTTCTAATTTGATATTCAAAGGATTTAGATATGAGAACCTATACTTGGTTGATTTCAATGCTAGTGAAACCCAACTGTCAACATGCTTGTTCACTAAATCTGGTTTGGGTTGGTTATGGCATAGAAGGCTTGGTCATGTTGGAATGAAACAGTTGAACAAAATAGTAAAGCATGATTTAGTTAGAGGATTGAAAGATGTCACTTTTGAGAAGGATAAACTTTGTAGCTCTTGTCAAGCTGGCAAACAAGTTGGTAACTTCCATCCTAAGAAAAGCATGATGAGTACTAGCAAAGCACTTGAGTTATTGCACATGGATTTGTTTGGACCAACAACATACACTAGTATCGGTGGAAGTAAATATGGCTTTGTGATAGTGGATGATTACACTAGATACACATGGGTCTTCTTTCTTAGTGATAAAAGTGAAACTTTTGATATCCTCAAAACTTTTATCAAGAAATGTCAGAATGAGTTTGAAACAACAATCAAGAAAGTTAGAAGTGACAATGGGAGTGAATTTAAGAATACAAGAATTGATGAGTTGTGTGATGACTTTGGCATTAGACATCAATTCTCACCCAAGTATACTCCTCAATCAAATGGGATTGTTGAAAGGAAGAACAGAACTTTGATTGATATGGCAAGGTCTATGCTCAGTGAATACAATGTCAGTCATTCTTTTTGGGCCGAAGCTATCAATACGGCTTGCTATTGTAGCAACCGTCTCTATTGCCATGGCATGCTAGAGAAGACACCATATGAGCTATTAAATGGAAGAAAACCAAATATCGCATACTTTAGAGTTTTTGGTTGCAAATGTTATATATTGAAGAAAGGTGCAAGATTGAGCAAATTTGAGAAGAAATGTGATGAAGGATTCCTACTTGGATATTCAACAACAAGCAAAGCATATAGAGTTTGGAACTTGGCTAGTGGTATTCTTGAAGAAGTGCATGATGTTGAGTTTGATGAAACCAAGGGCTCTCAAGAAGGAAATGAAAATCTTAATGATGTGAGAGGCACTCAATTGTCAAATGCAATGAAGAATATGGATATTGGTGATATTAGGCCAAGACAAGTGGATGATAATGAAGATGACCAAATGTTCTCCTCAAGTGTGCAAGTTGATGCAAATCAAGCTAGTGGTTCTCATGATCAGTCAAGTGCTAGTGAAGATCAACAAGCTAGTTCATCTCAACCAAGCAATCAAGTGCAAATCCTCCAACCAACAAATATTGCAAGAGATCATCCCATAGATCAAATTGTTGGGGATATTAGAAGTGGTGTGCAAACAAGATCAAGATTGGCATCATTTTGTGAGCATTATTCTTTTGTGTCATCATTTGAGCCAACCAAGATAGAAGATGCATTGATGGATGTTGATTGGGTAAATGCTATGCATGAAGAACTAAACAACTTCACCCGCAATCAAGTTTGGGAACTTGTTGAGAGACCAAAGAATTACAATGTAATTGGAACCAAATGGGTATTTCGCAATAAGCAAGATCAAGATGGGATAGTAGTAAGAAACAAAGCAAGATTGGTAGCTCAAGGTTACACTCAAGTTGAAGGTCTTGATTTTGGAGAAACATATGCACCGGTTGCAAGAATGGAAGCAATTAGAATTCTATTGGCTTATGCATGTGCTCATAATATCAAGTTATATCAAATGGATGTCAAAAGTGCTTTTCTCAATGGGTATATCAATGAGTTAGTATTTGTAGAACAACCTCCCGGTTTTGAAGATGACAAGAAGCCCAACCATGTTTACAAGCTCAAGAAGGCGTTGTATGGTTTGAAGCAAGCACCAAGAGCATGGTACGAGAGGTTGAGAGATTTTCTACTCTCTAAAGGGTTCAAGATGGGCAAGGTTGATACTACTCTCTTCACCAAGAAGATTGGCAAAGACTTGTTTGTGTTGCAAATATATGTTGATGATATTATCTTTGGGTCAACCAACCAAGAGTTTTGTGAAGAGTTTGGGAATATGATGGCAAATGAGTTTGAGATGTCTATGATTGGAGAGCTTAATTACTTCCTTGGTCTTCAAATCAAGCAAATGAAGAATGGCACTTTTGTGAGTCAAGGCAAGTATATCAAAGATATGCTCAAGAAGTTTGGTCTAAATGATGCAAAAGCTATTAGTACACCTATGGGAACAAATGGACATTTGGATAGTGATGCTAGTGGCAACTTGGTGGATCAAAAGTTGTATCGGTCTATGATTGGAAGCTTACTCTATGTGACCGCTTCTAGGCCGGACGTCATGTTTAGTGTATGCATGTGTGCAAGATTTCAAGCTTCACCAAGAGAGAGTCACTTGAAGGCAACTAAAAGAATATTGAGATATTTGAAGCATACACAAAATGTTGGATTGTGGTATCCCAAGGGGTCAAACTTTGAGTTAATTGGATATTCGGACTCCGACTATGCAGGATGCAAAGTTGATAGAAAAAGCACATCGGGCACATGTCAATTACTTGGAAGATCACTTGTATCATGGTCATCGAAAAAGCAAAATAGTGTTGCACTTTCAACCGCCGAAGCAGAATACATATCCGCAGGGAGTTGTTGTGCTCAATTACTTTGGATGAAAGCAACTTTGGATGACTTTGGAATTAAATTCCAACAAGTACCATTGCTATGTGACAATGAGAGTGCAGTGAAGCTCACCAACAATCCAGTACAACATTCAAGAACTAAGCACATTGACATTCGCCATCACTTCATAAGAGATCATCAACAGAAGGGTGATATTTCAATTGAGAGTGTGAGAACCGAAGATCAACTTGCCGATATATTCACCAAGCCACTTGATGAAAAGAGATTTTGCAAGCTGAGGAATGAATTGAATATACTTGATTTCTCAAATATGAGTTGATGCACCCTCCGTTATATGACATGCCTCTCCTTCGACAAAGCAAAGGTAAAATTGTTTGGCATGACATTCATTCTTGCTAAGGATATGTTTAGTGCATTTAGTCATCCCTTGCATCTTATAGGCTCATTCATGAAAATAAAATACTTTTGATGTACATATGGTACCACTATTGCTTCTATGTTTGATATGATCTAGTGGTAGCATATGACATGTTTATGGGCTTGTGAACCTAGTGTTTGATCTTGGAAACAAGCATTCAAGTGTTTAACCGACGTGAGTAAGATAACCATTGAAAGATGTGTGAAGAAGCTTACTCTAGAGCAAACCGTGTTAAATATCTTATGTTTGTTTGCTAGGTTGAACCATCTATGAACTTGATCACCCTATTGATTAACTTAACTCCTACTAAAATTGGTGTGCCTTTTATGGTACTTAATGACAAAGGGGGAGAAATGGTTACTAAGATAGATAGATATAACAAAGGGAGAATCAATTAAAATTTGAGCATATAAGTCGGGGGAGCAAGCTCATGAACTTATTGTTGCATTTGAATGTGCATATTCATATGAGTGATTGCATTGTAAAAAGTTTAAATTTAATATACATACTTGTGTGATGTATGCTAGAAATAAATTTTGAATGATGATTTGTGAACTAGCATGCATAAGTGGTAGCTAGATGTAATCTGTTTTTGCAAAGTGGTACTAGAATCTTTTATATAATGTTGATCTCATAAGGTACCTAGTGTTTTTTGTAAAGTCTAGCTAACAATGGTGCTAAGGATGGTATACATTGGCAACTCCGATTGGTATCACGCTTCAAAGGTCCATTCTTTACACCTTAGCATCATTTGATAGTATTTCTCTCCCACATTTCATATTCATGCATATGTGCCGAACTTGAACCAAACACAATAGCACATATGTAGGGGGAGCTAATACTACCAGAGGTGACTCAAATTTTTCAAATATATATCTTTGTGAAAGGTTGTCATCAATTACCAAAAAGGGGGAGATTGAAAGTCCTTGTTTGGTTTTGGATAATTGATGTCACCTAGAGTACTAACCTTGCCATGAAGTGTTTATGAGCTAGGTTGGTACACACCAAGTGCGGAAGCTAAATGATGATCATGGTATTGGTGGTGATGACCAAAAGATGGATCAAGTGCTCCACATTTGGAAAAATAAGAAGAGAAAAGCAAAACCCCTACGGAGATCAAGGCAAAGGTATAAATAGGGATTTTGTTTTGGCACTCAAGACACCATAGAGGGTGTGAGTGCGTTTAGGATAGATAGCCGTACTATTAAGAGGGGAATATCTCAGTGATCGCGGTTATCAAGTGCCACTAGGTGAATTCATACATGCATATGCATTAGGACCTAGTGTGCTAACTCGAATCCTTTGAAAATGATTGTGAAAATGCTAACACACTTGCACAAGATGATGAACACTTGGTGGTGTTAGCACATTTGCAAAGGAGAAGTGGTTGAAATAGTTTTGGATCAACTCAGAGATGAAAATGAAGTTTTCTGTGTGTTGTCGGTGGTACCGACCCAGGGGTGTCGGTGGTACCGCCCAAGGATGCAACGTGCAGACCTCTCTGTGTTGGGGCGTTTTTGGCCTGGCGGTGGTACCGCTATAACCTCGGTACTACCGCAGGCGGTGGTACCGACCGGGGGTCGGTGGTACCGTGGCCATGAGGCGTTTTGCAGAGCTCTCTGTTTGTTTTGAAAAAGACCTACCGGTAGTACCGCCATAACTTCGGTAGTACCGCGCCCGGTGCTACCGACCCTAGGCCGGTGGTTGGCAAGTTTGCGGAGCTCTCTGAGTTGAGTGGAAGATGACCTGGCGGTGGTACCGCCATAGGGCCGGTACCACCGGGCTCGGAAGTACCGACCAGGGGTCGGTAGTTCCAAGGTCTGGAGGATGTTTTTGAATCCGTTCTGTGTAGATCCGAAAGTAGCCTGCCGGTGGTACCGCCATAGGGCCGGTACTACCGACCTCGGAGGTACCGACCAGGTGTCGGTGCTTCGCCTAAATCAGCGGGTCGGTTGTTAAACGGCTAGTTTGACTCTGTCGGTACTACCGCCCAGGATGGGTCGGTACTACCGACCAAGCGCAGAAAGGTGGGGGTCGGGCCGCCGTCCTCCCATCTTTATAAATAGGCCGTGGCCGCCTTTAGGGTTTCTTCTTGACTCTCTGACTTCTTGAACATCCTCTTGAGCAAGATCTAATCCCTCCCTTCGATCTCTTTGCTTGTTAGTGCGAATCCAAGTGAGATCGAGAGATCCAAGTGCATTTGCTTGTGAGTTTGCATCTAGTGGCATTTGGCAATTGTTGTTGCTGCGGATATTCTTATTACTCTTGGTGGTTGCCGCCACCTAGACGGCTTGGAGCAGCGGAGGAGATTAGGCACGAGTGGTGATTGTTCGTGGCCATCTCCCGGTGATTTGTAAGGGGTTTCTTGTACCTTCCCCGTGGGAGATCACGAAAGGTAACTCTAGTGGATTGCTCGTAGCTTGTGGATCCCCATCTTGTGTTGGTTGTGCGGCACCCTATTGAGGGTTAGGCGTGTGATGCCTATTAGCGCGTGAACCTCCAAGTGGGTGTATCGCTACAACGGGGACGTAGCTTGCCGGCAAGCAAGTGAACCTCGGAGGAAAAATCTCTGTGTCAACTTGTCTCCGTGGTTTTCATTGGTATTCTTTATTAATCTCTTGGCGGCTCGGTATACTATCCTCTATCCCTTGTACTTATTTTTGTTACATTCTTGCAAGTAATATTTATATGTTGTTGCTATTCTAGGTTTTCTATCTTGTGTAGTGATTCTTATTGTGGATAGGTGGCTTGCACTCTTGTAGAGCTAGCGCTATCTTTGCTACGCCATTTAGTTGTCTAACAAGTTTGTTTAAGTGTTGTTGTAGAATTTTTTTTATAGGCTATTCACCCCCCCTCTAGCCATTTAGGACCTTTCAGACACCTGCACAACACAAGCCAAAGAACATGCGCATTATCCCAGTTGACAATCACTCATCACTCAGAGACTCGGCATACACCCATGTATCCGCAATCTCCCCCTTGATGAGTGCATTGTCAACTACCAACACAAATCATAATAGAATAGAGAAAGGAAATAAGAAGGAGAGAGAACTCGACCAAATGACCCAAAAGCATATCAAAGCCGAAGAAGGTCAAGTGGAAAGAGCAAAACAACTTGGTTCCCAAAGACATGGGCAACGGCTCGACGCAACCAAGCAAAGCAAAGCTAGCCCTCAAGAAGAGGTAGAACAAGCTCAACACCGCTAGCGTGAAAGCTCGATACCAATTGAAAAATCAACTAAAATTCAAGCAAAACAGAGCTAGCTCTCAAGAAGAGGCAAAACGGGCTCAACACCGCTAGCGAGGAAGCTCGGTACCAACTGAAGAAAGCTAGAAATCAGCTGAAGAGCATAAAAGCTCAAAGGTGCTAGTTCCTCAAGAAAGAGGCAAAGGCTCAACACAACTAGCTACCAAAAATGCTCCGAACCAACTGTTAACAGCTCGAGAACACAACTCGAGTGATGCACACAACCAAGAAATCTCCCCTTAAGTTCAACCCGGGAAGCACAAGATTTTGAAAATGTTTTTCTCCCCCTTAGTTAAACACTCAGAGAACATATGATTTGCAATTTCTCCCCCTTAGTTGAAAATGCACCAGCAAGCAAATATTCTCCCCCTTAACAGAATAACTCTCCCTTCCAAAATGCATATGAGTCAAAAATGCAAGTTAGCAGCTTCAGGAATATAGTCGATAGAATATGAAGATACTCGATAAAGTGCTGATCCGATGAATCAAAGAATGCACAGAATGCTAGCAAAGGCTCAAACTGATCACTAAATACGAAATCTGAACATTTGAGCAACAAGAGCAGTTTTTTAGCCAAAAAGGTATTCACCATCAAAATAGCACCAAACATGTATAGACAGGAAATCAAACAAGTGCTAAACATGTATACCAAGTGAACTACCCCTAGCACAGATCAATCATCATGCTATAGGATGAAACATAGACTTGTGTATCCAAATTTTTATCGGAGTTGCAGCGGTTAAATTACACAAGTTTAAATTTCAGCATATGATTGCGAAAGGTTGAAAGCTTGTCATCGCCTAACTTTTCAACTATGCGAAGCCTATGCAAAAGCAATCAGAAGCTTAAAGCAACAGTTTCGGTCATACACTACACAGCTCAAGTTTGACTCAAAGTGCAATGAGAAACAATCTCAAAACTATGATGTGCTGACAAGTAGTCCCGTCTCGATCTTTCCAAATCACTTAACTTGGTTCAAATTTTATTTCAGAATATGAACAGACCAAGCAAGTGAATGACTCAGAACTAGAGACATAGCAACCTAGCATATATGAAAAGCATGAGTGAGATCTACACATCCTACACATGCTAGTTGCATATCTCAATGGTGAACATTTTCACATTTTAGGTTTATTACATAAGTTCACCGTTCACAAAATAGCTCAGCTCACAACATGTATTAGTGATCAGAAAGAGCATAAGCTACAAGTAAAGCATCGGAGCATACACTATACAGAGCATAGTCACATTCTAAGGATTATATACATGAAGCTCTGAATGAAAATATGCAAGATGAAATGCAGAAAGGATGCTAGAAAAACCAATTGAAAAACAAAAAGTCAGTTTGTGATACAAGAACCAAAATGTTTCCCCCATCTAAAAGGGGAAACACACACCAAGCTCACCTCTCAACCTAGCAAAAGTTGATTGGTCCAAAGGCTTGGTAAAAATATCAGCCAACTGATGATGAGTATCGACATGGCGAAGGTCGATATCACCCTTCTCATAGTGGTCTCGCAGAAAATGAAAGCGCACATCAATGTGTTTGGTCTTAGAGTGCAGCACGGGGTTCTTAGCAACGCTAATAGCACTCGTGCTGTCACAAAACAACGGAATGCGAGAAAAACTCAGACCAAAATCACGCAAAGTGGCCATCATCCAAAGCAACTGGGAACATCAACTAGCCGCAGCAACATACTCAGCCTCCGTGGTAGACTGGGCGACACTAGACTGCTTGCGAGAAGACCACGATACAAGAGAAGAACCAATAAACTGACAAGTCCCAGAAGTGGACTTGCGATCAATACGGCAACCAGCAAAATCGGCATCAGAGTAACCGCAAAGGGAGAGGGTGGAGGAAGCAGAATACCAAATCCTAAACTCAGGAGTGAAGCATAAGTACCTCATAATGCGCTTGACTGCCTGACGGTGAGAAGTGCGCGGCGACGACTGAAATCGCGCGCACAGACACACCGCGAACTGGATGTCGGGGCGTGTCGCCGTCAGGTACAGCAGCGACCCGATCATACTCCGGTACTCCTTCTGGTCCATAGCTTCTCCATCCACATCCGCATCCAGGGCCGCCGAGATCGGCATGGTTGTTGGAAGAGGCTTGGCCTCACCCATGTCGAACTTCTTCAGGATGTCCTTGGTGTACTTGCCCTGGTGCACGAACGTTCTGTCTCGGGATTGCTTGATTTGCAACCCGAGAAAAAACGTCAACTCGCCCATCATGCTCATCTCAAACTCTCTGCTCATAGTGTCTGCAAACTTGGCAAACTTGGCAACCAAAGCATGAGAAGAACCACCGAAAATGATATCATCCACGTAAATCTGGACCAAGAGTGTGTCATTGCCTTGCTTGAGGAGAAAAAGCGTTTTATCCACACATCCCATTTTAAAACCCTTAGCAAGCAAAAAGGTTTTCAACCTATCATACTAGGCTCTAGGGGCTTGTTTCAAACCATATAAAGCTTTGTGAAGTTTAAAAACAAGGTTTGGAAACTTGGGATTTTCGAAACCGGGGGGTTGTCTCACATATACTTCTTCTATGTAGCCGTTTAAGAAGGCACTCTTGACATCCATTTGAAAAAGTTTAAACCCTTTGGATGCAGCAAAAGCCAAGAGTATCCTAATTGCCTCCAAACGAGCTACAGGAGCAAAAGTCTCCTCATAGTCTATCCCCTCCTTCTGACTATACCCCTGGGCTACTAGCCTGGCCTTGTTTCTCACAACATGGCCATCCTCTCCTTGTTTGTTTTTGAAAACCCATTTTGTCCCAATAGGGTGACACTCAGGAGGAAAAGGAACCAAAACCCAAACCCGAATTCTTTCAAAGTTTTAAAGCTCCTCATGCATGGCATTGACCCAATCTGGATCAGATAAAGCGTGTCCAACATCTCGGGGTTCAAAATCAGCAACAAATGCAGAATGAGCAAAGTGAGAGATTTGTTGTGACCTTGACCGAGTGACACGTTCGCCGATGCTGCCGATCATCTGTTGAGGCGGGTGCGGGCGCTGGATGTGTCGTGACGCCTCCCGAGCTGATGTAGCCTCCCCCTCAACAGCAGCTAGCGCCTCCTTGGGTACAAAGGGTACCGTTCGAGGTGGCGGATCCCACGGCCCCCAAGATGAAGAAGTGTCGGGGCCATGAGTCGTAGTAGAAGCCGCTCCTTGCGGCACAGCAGGTGGAGGGGGTGCTGGATCATCCATACCTTCAGCACCCTCATCCTCGTCATCAAAGAGAGGCTCACCAACCTCATGATCACCTGCACGCTCAAAACGAGAAGAAGGACAAACCATGGTCTCGTCGAAGGTGACATCTGATGTCTCCATGACTCGGTTAGTATCAAGGTTAAGTACACGATATGCACGAGTATGAGTGCCATAACCCAAAAATACACCGTCAGAAGAACGAGACTCAAACTTGTCCAGGTTGCCTTTCTTAAGTATAAAACAGTGGCAACCAAAGACTCTAAAATAACTCACCTTGGACAGTTTTCCAAAACGCAACTCATAAGAAGTATTTTCAAGAAGGCTCGGAGAAAAATGCGATTGGAAATGTAGCATGCAGTGCTCATAGCTTCGGCCCAATATCGCCTAGGAGTCCTATGCTCATCGAACATCGTCCTGGCCATCTCTACAAGGGTCCGATTCTTCCTTTCTACAACACCATTCTGAGGCAGTGTGTAGGGAGAAGAAAACTGATGCTCTAAACCCAAAGAGTTACAAAACTTCTCAAAATCCGAATTCTTGAATTCGAAACCATTATCACTCCTAATAGCTCGCATTGAGTTCAAAGGGAATTCGTTCTGAAGACGCAAAATCAGATTGCGAGCAAAGGAGAAAGTCTCGGTCTTCTCAGCTAAAAAGAAGACCCACGAATATCTCGAAAAGTCGTCAACAACAACAAGCACATACCACTTCCCCCCAACCGAGCTCACCCGAGCAGGACCAACAAGGTCCATGTGCAAAAGCTCTCCAGGGCGCTTGGCCATGACCTGAGTCACTGGATGGTGGGGAGCGGCAACCATCTTCCCATGTCTACAAGAGTGGCAAACAAGATCCTTCTCCATAGACAACTTGGGCAATCCTCGGATTAGGCCAAGTGAACTAAGCCTTGCAAGCAAGTCGAAGCTCAAATGTCCAAGTCTCTTATGCCACTTCCAAAGATCAGAAGAGGAAGGTCCAGCCACAAGACAACGAGAAATGCCAAAAGACTCCGAGAAATTCGCACGAAAGACTTTTCCAAAGGGCGAAATCAAACACACAAGATTGCCCTGAGGATCCAAAATACGACTGAGATTCAGTTTAAAATGAATCTCATAGTCATCATCGAAAAGTTGCGAAACAGAAAGAAGGTTAAAATGCAAGTTAGAAACAAGAGCAACATCGCACAACACAAAGTGCTCATTAACTCGCACCGACCCATGAGACAACACTTTACCTTTGCTATTGTCGCCGAAGGTGATAAACTCCTTTCCGACGACTGGACTAAGACTGGAGAACCACTTGGCATTTCTGGTCATGTGTCTCGAGCAACCGGAATCCACCAACCAAACATTATCCAATCGTTTTTCCTACATCAATATAAAGACATAGGGTGAGCATACGGTCCAACACTGCGGTTAGTGAAGTAGGGAGAATACCAGTGTTGGGCCGGCTGCTCAAAAGAACGGTTAGCAGAAAAACCATTCCTAGCACGCCTACGGGAAGAGCGATCACCACATAGAGGAAAACGTGGTCCGCTAAGGAAGGAGCGTCCATCGTGATACTCAAAACGCGGTGGGGGAAAACGCTCAACTACAAAGCCACCGCCACGGGGTCCATAGCTTACAACTGCAGGCTCCCGCCGGGCACGATCTCCTCGTGGCCTAGGCCTAGGAACTTGAGGTTTTGGACCTCTAGGCCTAGTGGCACGCCTCTGAACATTCGGCACATGTACATCATGGAAAGGATGGTACATGTCCGTGTTGTTCATCTCCTTTGCACGGCGCGCCTCTCTTGCGCCGAAAGCAAAACTCACTCAAGTGTCCATCTCTCCCACAATGCTCACAATGGTACCTCACCGCTCTCATAGGGGGTTGTTGGTATACACGGTTGTGGGTGTGGATCACTTTGCCCTTCTGTGGCATAAGCTCCTCCTGGATAGGTGGCATCGTGTCAAGCTTGTTCTTGAGGTGGTTTGGTTTGGGAGCCCATGATTGTTTCTTGGGTGGAGCTCTCGGAGGTTCAACAAAGACTCCATCCTTGGTGTTAGGCTTGAGAGGCTCTTTGGGTGGAATCTTGGTAAGCTTGGGAGTAGTGGTGGAGTTGGGCTTCTCACATGGGTTAAGACCACTCGACTCTCCAATCTTCCGAAAAGACGACACATCGACACCCGGAGCAAAACCTACACCTGGACCTCCAGCAGCTCGCTTGAATTGGGAGATCATCATCCCGAGCTGTGGCTCACCACTAGACACCCATGACAAGATGGTCCAAAGGTATGTGTTTTCCTCCTCGGTTTGCATCTTGTCATGCTTCACATTAGCGATTTCCATCTCCAAACCCTCACAAAGAACACACCTAGCCACACATGTGCTACCCGAGTTGGCCTCTTCAAGAGACACAATCTTGGCATTCTTCTCTGCCAACTCAGATTGCAAGCCCGCACAGGACTTGCATGCACCCAACAGCGAGGATCTAGCCTTCAACTCATCCACCTCTCCTACCAACACAGCATACTTGCTTCTCAAAGTGAGAAGGTCAGTCATGTGTGTGGTGCACATCTCACACTCCTCCTCATCGGTAACAACTACGGTGGACTTGACAGATTCAAGTTCCTTCACCGCATCCTCCCACTTCTGCCTAAACTCCTTGCGCTCTCTAGCAGCATGCCTAAGCAACTTATCCTGACTAAGGAGTGCGGCAGTGAGCTTCTCGACCTCAGCAGAAAGCTCGTCTGGGGTCTGAGATACCTGGGAGGCGTCGTCGTCGTCGTCGTTCCTAGGAGTGTCCTCCAGCTCGCCGTCGACCTCCTTGCCGAGGGCCATGGTGTAGAAGCCCTCGTCGTCGGCGAAGAAGCAGAGGCCGTTGAGCTTGTCCTCGATCTTCTTCTTCTTCTCGGACTCATCATCACTTGAGGAAGCGGAGTCGTCATCTGAGTCGTTGACGTCGCTGAGCGTGGCGAAGAATGCACGCTGCTCAGCCTGGGCCTTCTCCAAGCACTTGGTCTTGATGTACTCCTTGTTGAAGCCGCCCTTCCGCTTGTGCCTTGCGGGGACGTACTTCTCCTTGCGCTCGCCGGAGTCATACTTGTGCCCATGATCTGCCTTGCCGAAGGTCTGCTTGTTCTTCTTCGGGCAATTTGCGATGAAGTGGTTGGGGTCACCGCACTCAAAACATCCTGAGCGTCCTCCTCTGCGGCGACGGTTCATGCGGTTGTTGTGGAACCGCAAGAACCGGTTGGCGAGCAAAGCTAGCTCGTAATCCCCCAAAGACTCCAGCTGCTCCTCTATGACAGAAAAGAGTGAAGAGAGTGCAAATCCTTCAGAGGTGTTAGCAGAAGAGCCAGAAAGCAGAGCCATCGATGGGCCAGAAGGATTCTCATAAGAAGCCCTCGCCATGGCATCGATCTCACTGGACTTGAGCTTACTGAAGAGCTCGTCGCACGTGAGGGTCTCATAGTTAGGCGATTCGATGATCGCTTGAACCTTGGAATCCCACACCGACCGATCAAGAGTATGGAGTAGCTTGAGAGCTCTCTCATGATCGTCGAAAGGCAACAGCTCCTTGTTAGCCCTCATCCTGTTGACAATCACCTGAAAGCGAGCGAATAAACTTTCTATGCTCTCGCCAGGCATGTGTCGAAAGTTCTCATACTCTCGCTTGAACGACTCGTAGAGATGGGTTTTGACTTGACTGGTTCCCTCATGAAAATGCATGAGGGTAGCCCAAATCTCCCGAGCCGTAGCGAGGTGAGAAACGCGATCAAACTCACTCATGCTCAGACATGAGAAAAGAGCATTACGGGCCCAGCTATTGGCATCGTGCTCATCGATCTGATGCTGAGTAGCACGAGCAGCCAAGACCACGTAATCGGTAGAGTTGCAAATATCCCAGATGGAAGCACCCAAACTCTGCAGATAGGCCGACATGCGTATCTTCCAATACGCATAGTTCGTCCCATCGAAAAATGGCGGTTTGCCCACGCCGCGATCCATGTCGCCTTCTGTGGATCTGGAACCGGCTAAAGTGGAAGATCCTTAACCTGCTCCGATACCAATTGAAGGATCGAGTGCTACCAGAAAGCGACCAGAGGGGGGGTGAATGGGAGCTTCAAAATTTCCTATCGGAAACTTGTTGTCACTGTCCCGAGAATCGACCCCAAGAGCAAACCTAGAGCTTGCAAGTGTCCACGACCCTAGATGTAGGGTGGATGCTTCCAAGAAGCACAGCGAGACACTATACAACTCTAGAAACCTAATGCAAAAGCCGGAAATCAAAACCGACAACGGACGAACGAACCGCGGACGAAACTGCGCGAAAACAGTCGCATCGGACGCTGGCCTGCATCCGATGGCTCAGCACCGGACGCATCCGATGCAAACAGAACCTCTCTGGAACCTTACTGGACTGGCATCGGACGCTGCTACAGTGAAACCCTAGCGTCCGATGCTTGACCCCCGGTGCGTCCGATGGCAAGGGATGCTCCGATGGTCAGCGTCCGATGCTCCTTAAACCTCACTGTTAGATGACACATGGCATCGGACGCGTCCGCTAGTATGAATCAGCGTCCGATGGTCCCGATACTAGCGTCCGATGCTCCCAGACCAGCGCTGTTCTTCCGCGAAAATCACCCGATCTCCTCCGAATCAAAAGCACTAAGGCTTAGACTTGGTATGAGGAGTTCCAAGGTTGTTAGTGAGCTATCCTCAAGGAATCATGGCTCGAACCTAACTCCAAATCGGTGAATTAGAAGAAATCAGGACAAAAGAGCAAAACTTGATCCAAAACAAAAATCGACCGATCTACTAGCTCGTGAGGTTAGAGATGATTTACTTCGGTAGAAAGAAGTGCCTCATGATCTAGAACAACTCAGTTCAAACGGATTTGCAAAAGACGCATCGAGTAGAGAGATCGATCAACGGGAAAAACGTGGAGAAATGCAATCCGCGAAGAACACGAACAAAACACGAATCACAACCACGAAATTGCAACAGTGTGGCTACCACATGCTACAATAGTGATATTACGGTCTCCCTTCCTCAAAATCTCACGGGCACAAAGGTATTGTTCTCTTCTCTGTGGATCTCAGTTCGCTACAGCAGGGAATAGGGAGAGCAGGAAAACCCTAGGAGTGAAAGAGCAAATGACTGAGATGGGATGGGAGGAGGGTGTCTCCCTCTACTTATCCTAATTCTAATTCCTACTCTAGCCCTCACTAATTACAGAGCGAACCAGCTAAACCCTAGGGTTATTTTGGACCAACTCGAAGATGCTGGTGATCCGACGGCCACGCCCGCACAACTGGTAGCGTTGCCTCGACGCAACCTCACCGATTGCCGCCACGTGCTGCCACCGCTCCGCTCGTCCTTTTCTTGGACTTTGCCCCCAGTTTTGTGGCCCAAACTGGGAAACTAGCCTTCATGACCAACCCCCGGTTTTGAGGCCCAAACCGGGAAACCAGTCGTCCATCGCCTGAGTTTTGTGGCCCAAACTCAGAAACCCGCAACACCCAGGTTTTGAGGCCCAAACCTAGAAACCGTCCTCAGCCCGAGTTTTGTGGCCCAAACTCGGAAACCATCAGCGCCCAGGTTTTGAGGCCCAAACCTGGAAACCGTCCACTCGGTGGTTTTTCTGTGGCTTAACCACCAAACCGAGCCGTAGAAGGGATGCACCGCCCGTGCACCCCGTCCACCGACACATATCCCTAGGTCCTCGACACAAGCAACACCGTGCCCGCAAGTCTTCACTCGTCGCTGTCCAAGGCTGTCAGCCACCACAGCTGATCCTCGGGCCACCGATCCCTCAGTCCATGCCTCACGTCCGCCCTTCGCCACTCTCGGTCCATCGGCACGGCACGTCTCTAGTTGACCTTCACCTTGCCTTTGATCACTGTATCCGTGCTCGACACCTGCACAACACAAGCCAAAGAACATGCACATTATCCCAGTTGATAATCACTCATCACTCAGAGACTCGGCATACACCCATGTATCCGCAATCAGTCGGCGTCGAGCCTGCTCGAGGATGTGGAGATGGTGGGGACCAAGGCTAGCCAGTCTCTAGGGGAGGCATCGATCCCGCACTCCCCGACGCGGCGCTGGCCAGAGGGGGCAAGGCCCTTGTGGTTGCCGGGGAGTTGGGAGCTCGAGGTGTTCCTGGTACGTCGAGGAGGTCTTCTCCCGAGACGGGGCTTCGGGAGACTGAAACTCTTCCGTACTTTACCCTGGTCGACCGGGTGGAGCAGCAAGGTGGTTCACGCGAGTCGGCGAAGAGCTTCTAGGGCGAGGTGCGCGAGAAGATCACCGCGTGCCTTCCGCACTGGGGTCAGGAGCGCATATCGCTTCGGGACCCTCAGGATTTGGTGGGCCCTTCCCTCGTTTTGGACGACCCCGCCGAGCTGACGCGTTGGGAGGACATGGAGATGTATCGTTCATGGATGTCGCAGACCCTAAAGATGGCCAGCGAGATCATCACTGAAGACTTCGGTCGATGCCTGGCGGTGGGTAATCTCTAGGCACATTCGTCTTTGTCTTCTCTCTCGGCTTGGTGACTAACTGTTGTTGCAGGATCTGAGGAGGCAGTCCCACACAAAGTTCTACTTCCTCCACCGGACGCATGGTGGTCGTGAAAAGGTAGTACGCCAAATCGAGGCTAGACGGACCACGCAAGAAGCCTTGGTCCGAGCTGAGGAGGAGGTGAGGAAGGCCAAAGAGGAGGCCGCGAAAGCGGAGGCGAGGGAAGCGAAAGTCCTTGAGGACCTTGCTTCGAGATCGAAGCAGGTTTTTGACCTCGAGGGAAAACTTGGTGGGGCCGAGAGTCGGATCGAGGACCTTAAGAAGGACGTGTCCAACCTCTCCAGCACTTGTGATGCCCTTAATGTTTCGATTGGGGAGGAAAGGACGCGGGTCCAGAATCTATCCGCGGAGCTGCGTGCATCGAACGTGGCCCTCATCGAGAAGGACCTTGCTCTTGCGGGCGCTGGTAAGGACATAGAGGAGCTGAGGGTCAAATGCGACGGAGGCAGTCCGCGCTTTGAACCAGGCGGAGAAGAGGCTCGTCGAGGCCGAAGATCGTAATACGGCCCTTCAAACCCATTGCGCTGGTGAGGCTTTATCTTTGGTTCTTACTCTCTCGACCCCGAAGGATCGCTAGCCGAAGCTGACTCTTTGTTCTGACTTTCAGCCCTTGACGAAAGTCTGGCAACCGCGAGGGCGGCTAATTTGACGCTTCAAGAAGGGGTTCGTGCCGAGGCAGCCATGACCAATCATCTTCGGGGGGCCATCAACGGTCTGAGCGCCATGTGGGGCCTCGACCCGGCGGACGAGGCCGATGACGAGGTGCGAGGTGATGGCCTCGCCGATCAGCTCAGCCATCTTGATTCCACCTTGAGGGACCGTGTCAGGGATGCGCTTCACCTTGGTGTGAAGCGAGCGTTGGCTGTGGTCCGCTCCGGCTACATCTATGACATGGAGCTGATCTCCGAGGGCTTCATTTCTGACATCAGCAAGGCTGATGACGAAAATGAAGAGCAACACCTTGCCATCGTTGCCAAAGCCGAGAAGCCTGGGACGGCGTTGGCGAAGTTGTTCGAGCCTGAAGTCCTCCCCCTGGTGTCAAGGAGTGTGTCAGAGACCTGTCGGACTACGACCTTGACATTGCTGAAGAGAACCCGGGCGGTGGCGGCCAAGGGAGCGGCAAAACTTGAGGTTGGCGAGCCATACCTGGGCAAAAAGACTTATGTGATTAATCGGGGTTTTGAGATGTCGTGGCTGTTCGTGGCCCAAGAACTTCTTATGCAAAAGCTTGATTTTATGGTGGCTTGAAGCTGGCCGTTTTTAAGCTCGAGTTTTCTTATATCCGCTTTCTTTTTGGCCCGAGTTCTGCCTCGGCTATGCTTTAACACAGACTTGAGTCCTTCGGGGGGGGCGAGTGGAGGTACCGTAGCCCGGGGGCGTAGGTGGGCTCCTGTCTTGGCCCCAAAGAAGCTCGAGGTGTTTTTCCTCTTAGTCATGAAGCGTGTTCGGGGTATGGAAAAGAAAAATAAAGCAACCTCGAGCTTGTGCAAGTTTTTTAGGATTCTTAGGGGAAAGCTTCCCAGACTAGCACCCGAGGGGGCCTCGAGAGGGGAGATCCGGTTTTGCCCATGACACTACTGGGCTTCGGCAGGCTTTCACACTGTTATGGGATTCTCGGGAGGCGAATTGATACTTATCTCTTCTTTTGAGGGTCAGAGCCCTGGCGGTCAGCGAAGCGTGGTGTCAGACTTCATGCTGCATTGACAAGACCTTTCTGCGGGAGCTCTTGAAAAACCGCCGGTCTTCTCGGCGGGGCGCCTTGGTTTGTCCGGTCTGAAACGAGTCTCGGCGTACTTCGCCCCCGTCAGGGTGTCAGGGTTTGGCCCGGAAGTGGCGCAGTCCTGGCACGACCAGATTTTTGGCCTAGATCCAGCCAAAGATTCCGGTTCTCTGGCCCTTTCCCTGCAAAAACACGTATTAGTATGTCGCGTGTTTTTACCGACCCTGTCACGGCTTTCCTTTCTTTATCGCGCAAACGCGTTGTCTTCCGAGGCTTTGCTTGGCTTTATGCTCAACCACCCGCCGCCCTGAGAAGTATGAGCGTTTGCGCGGCCTTATCGTCATGCCTATGTTCGTTTTAGCCTTTGTTTGAGCGTTGGGGAAGTCCGTTCGATTCCGAGTTCTTAGCTCAGTCTGGGAGTGTTGCTAGCCCCTGGGGGCGATCGCAACCGGACCACGACCAGATCGCCTAAGGAGACACGGTTGACGTTATCCTCTGTGCTCAGGAACAAAGTCATCACGCCTATAGGCGTAACGATGAGGCTTTTAGTCTAAGATTTCTCAAAAATTTACACTACTAAGAACGATCGTGAGTAAAGAGGATTGGAACATATCTTTGCGAGCTGTCGGCTCTGTAAGCCAAACTGGACGAACGCTATTCTCTCTCTGGCTCTTCTTTGATCTTTTTGGCAAGGGAGCGCCCTGAAAGGGCTCTTTACAGGGAAAACTCTTTCTCGGGAGCTGGCGCATAGTCTGTGCTTGTTTGTGGATGTTCGAACGGTAAAAAACCCTTTGGAACGAAGGAAGTTCTTTTATTTCATTTCCTAAATTGCAAGAATACATTGCTGGCGCCTTTTGGCGGTATTCTTTTTGGGGTACACAAAGGAGAGGAAGGGAGGGATTCTGTGTTGAATCCATGAGATCCCATCTCCTTTGCGAGCGACGAAGGATCATCAGGGTTGATGCTTCGCTTCGTCTGCGGGCTCAGCCTTTTCCCTTTCCTTCCTCCGACTTGTTCAACACGCCCTCTCCAGGGCGATATCCTGAACGTGTTGGAAAACTAGTCGTGGTGCGCGCGTCGTTGTGCCGATGGATGGAAGACGAAGACGATAGACACGAGTTTTAGCGACGGCGATGAGTCGCGAGGACCCTTTGCCACGAATGATTTCCTCGTTGTTCGAGGAAGAAGGAAGAAGTGGGGCTGTCGGGCTCGCCTTGCCCTGCTACGTATCACCTTTCTGCCGATCCTTTGGAGGAAATGGCAACCCCGCGAATTGGAGTTGTAGTACCAGCACGCAGGTGGTGATGCAGTTCAGGTGAAGAACTAGCAGGCTCTTCGGCTTGCCCAATCATGCCGCGGGGGTGTGGGAGGTATTTCTGGGTTGCCGATCTCCCGGACAACCTCCTCCGCCTTCCGTGGCAGCCCGTGGGGGAGGCAGCTGGTTCCATTCCACTCAACGTCCTCTTCTAGCCATGTTGATTTCCGGGCGACATACATGTCGTCGGCAGGCTTGAGCGAGCTTGGAAGGACGTTAGTGGGAGCGGAGCCAGCCTCCTCCCCGTGGTTCCTGTTTCTCCTCCTGGGGCCACCTCCTTTCCTTCGCATGACGTAACATCAGCGAACTGAGAGGGGGAGCAGCGTGGGGAGGTGAAACAGGAGGTGACGTAACATCAACGAACGAAAGTGTTCACTAACGGTGGTTTTTCTTGATCACTTCCCTGTGAGATCCGAGGGGAGCCATGTCCCGCGCAGGGGACCTGTGAAGCCCTTGAAGGCCTTTCCAGCCTCGGCGAGTAGCCCTCGGCTGCTTCGGGAATGAGCCGTGCCTCCGGCGCCGGGCGGAGGCGTCACCGTCAGGCAGGAGATCTGCCATCCAGAACTGTGGGAAGTTGATGGAGACACGCGCGGCCCCCTACCTGGCGCGCCAACTGTCGGTGTTTCGGACCCGGGGGTCTACACCAACGAGTGAATTTGCGTGCGCGTGTTCCCTGATCCGGATGGTGATGCAAGAAGAACACAGACGATTTATCCTGGTTCGGGCAAAAGAAGGCCCTACGTCCAGCAGGGAGAGGAGTTTGTATTATCTTGCACCGAAGTGCTTGTACAGGGGCAAATACAAGCGTAAGTGAGAGTGGATGCGGGGTGTGAAGATGGGAACTAGGATCCGAGAGCTAAACCCTAGGCTATGGCGGAGAGCTAGGAGACTTGGGTGCTCGTGTCTGCCTTTTCTGCTTGCTTGCTCCCCTGCCCTAGTCTAAACCCAGGTGTCCTCTTTTATAGACGAAGAGGCACGGGTTACACAGTGCTAGGGCTATCGTAGAAGATGATGTCACTGATGACGTTGGTGATGACGGTGCCGGTCATGCCGGTGCTGTTGTAGCGACGCTTCTCGTCCTGTGGCGATGTGCCCGACGACGGGGGTGGAGGACGACGCCCATGTGCCGGTATGGGTGAAGACGTCGCGTCAGGAGTTGTTGGAGTGCAGACCCGTCCTGGCAGGCTTGCGCTCGAGGGCCTGGTCGAAGCCTCCACGGTGGAACTCGAGGCTAGACGGGAGGGGTCGAGCCCTGGTCCGTACGCGAGACGAGGTGCTGCGTGTACCTCGAGGGGCGTCTTCAGTGAGATACAGTGCATGGTATGGAGCGGCTGCTCCACACGACGTGCCCATTTCTTGGGGAAGGTGGCTGCAGTTTGATTTTACTGGGGTACGGTTAGCTGTGCACCCGCTGTAGCCATGCGGGCTTTGACCGGAGTGGACATGGCGCAATTAATGCTTCCGGGGTCGTACAAGTGGTAGGTATGGGGTAGTCGACTTCCTTCGTGTGGAAGTTTTGGAGATGTATGACGAGGCTTTTTCCTTGGTGCTTGACGCGGGGGGGGGAGCGCTAGCCTGAGGCCTGGGCCGGATGGCTTGGGCGAGGCGAAGGGTGTCGCGCTAGCCCGAGGCCTCGCTCTGGAGGCTCGGGCGAGGCGGAGAAGTTGCGCTAGCCCGAGTCCTAGCACTGGAGGCTCGGGCGAGGCGGAGAAATCGCGCCAGCCCGAGTCCTAGCACTGGAGGCTCGGGCGAGGCGGAGAAATCGCGCCAGTCCGAGGCCTAGCTCTGGAGGCTCGGGCGAGGCGGAGAATGCGCCGTCTCGAGGTTTATCTTAGGTTGTTGGGCCGCCATGGCCTGTTTTCTTTCGACGGGCTTTCGGCCTGGTGGCTTATGAAATGCCGGTTGTGTTTGTTTTTCGAAGCGGAGGTTTTGGTACCCCTTTCTTTATATCATCGACACTATACTTAAGAGCAGGCGCCGCTTCAGGCCTAGGTCCACCAGAGCCCATAACATACCAAAGACTTGGGCCTAACTGAACCCAAAAACTAGTCTGATAGATGATAGATGATGACTACCCTCACTTATATACTGTGCTCCTCCACCATCAATTACCGATATGAAACTGAACCTAACATTTTGTTTTGTGTTTTGATGAAGGAAAAATTATCCGATTTTTGTGGTTGGGAAATATCAAAAGGAGAATTAGAAACCTACGTGGTGGGATCTACCTGCGAGTCTCTTTTTTTTTTCTTTCTACTTCCTCCATCCTCTCGTATCCTAGTTGCTTGATCTTCTTCGCACCGGAGCCACGCTAGCCCGCACGACTGCGCGCACATTGTTGAGAGTGACACTTGCTTGCACGACCACGGGCCGGAGCCCGAGAGATGCTCGCCCACATGGTCGCGCGCCGGTACCAGGGAGTGGAGCTTGCCATCCCAGCCGTACACCTAAAGCCGGGGACAGAGCTCTCGCTAGCACGGGCACACGTCAATGCTCCCCACCTACTAGAGTCACGGGCGAAGCTCACCCTCCTCTGCAAGTGCTCGTTCTCCTCGTACGTGCGTATAGAGTGCTTGTCACACCTTGGACGTCCCCCTTACGCGAGACTTTTGGAGGCAAGGTGAGGCAATCTGAGAGGTATATTCTTTAGTGGGATGATCCTGTCTATGCTCGAATTCCTATCCAATTACCATCTCTCCCTCATGCAATCAATTAGTGGAAGTTGGCTCTCTAAACTCACTTTCTTCTTCCTAATTAATCTCCTCTTCTACAAAACAAACAAAAGATTTTTAAACTCCAACCTCTAGACTCTCATTCCCTTATTTCAGTTACTCCAACCAAATTTGCTGTCCTGTCCATGTGTTTTTTTCCTCTATTTTTCTCGACGGCTTTTCAGCTATTGAGTCGACTTAGCGTTTTTCTAACCGTTTGACACCCAAAGCCGACTGTTCGTATACTAATTCTGATTTTTTTTACTGATCACGGTAAGCCTGGTCAAAATACCTGATACCCATTATCCATACCCGAATTACCCGAACCTAGACCCAAATTACCCGAACCCAAGGTACTCGATCCCAAATTTGGATAACGAATTGCATTACCCGAAATTAGTTTTGCTAATTCGGGTAATATGCCCCAGTACCCAAACTACCCAAATATTTGTTTGTGTCTTTATGGTTATCATGTGTTGTTAGTGCAACACTAGAACTTATCACTTTATTAGAATATAATTGTCTCTGTTTGAATAAGTGATTGTAATATATTATTCTCTTCAAATAGTTATCAAAATTTTGTATAAATTGTTGTTGAAATTGTGTATAAAATACTACTTAAATTTTATATAGTGTCTTGTTTTGTGTAAATTTGGGTAGATCAGGTATACCTGAACCCGAATTATCGGGTACCCGAAATTATGGATAGTGTTTTTTCGAGTTTAATATCGGGTAGTAGTTTTTATTAGCCGAATTACCCAACCCAAAAATATCAGGTAACCCGAATGCTCAGGCCTAGATCACGATCTTATAATAACTATATTTATAATTGGTTGAAATATGCGCTAGATGCTAAGAGTTTAGTTGCTTGCCTAGATGATTTTTTCCCCCTTTTTAAAACGTTGTTCCAGCATGACACCCGAATAATGCTTTCGTGTCTACTATTCACAAAATTTAATTAATGAAAAAATGCCTCCAAACTCAAAGCATTCATCGACGAAAAGACCGGAGTCGGCCCATGGGTCACCCCTATGACGCAAGCAGGTCCACATTATAAGAATTGATCACATAACTAAGGGCGTATGTTACAGCACTAATTTACTCTATTAAAAATAAATTTATTATAAAACTAATTACAGCATCATATGCTAATTAATAAGACGAGTCTATTAATATAAATTAATCTATTATTAGCGAATATTTACTGTAGCACCACATTGTAAAATCATAAACTAATTAAGTTTAATAGATTTGTATTGTGAATTAGTCTCCAGCTAACAAATTAATTTTTTAATTAGTATATTTTTAATAGATTAAACTAGGACTGTAATATTCGATGTGACAACGTAAATTTTTTTGACCTGGAAACGAACACGCCCTAACTTTGTAATATACTATTACTCACTCTATCAGTTATTTTAACTTTTCTTTGAGAATCAAAATATCTTAAATTTGACAAAAAAAATATAAAACTATAAAAGTTTATAATATCAAATATGTATATAGTTAACGAAGAATCTGATGATATCTATTTGGTATTATGAATGTTATTATTTTATTATATAAAATTAGTTAAACTTTTGACTCTAAAAGAATTAGAACAACTTATAACTTGAGATGGAGCAGAAGATCACAGAGGCATGACAAACTTAGGGCCTGTTTGGTTGGTGACCGTAACTTGCCACGCCTGACCTTCGGCAAACTGTGGCTGCCACAGAAAGTGTGGCGAGCAAAATTGAAGCCACATTTGTGGCAAAGTTTGGCACGAAAATGAGTCTATGACGTGTGGGGCATGGTTCTGAGAAAGTGTGGCGTGTCATAGCTGTGGCAGTGAACCAAACGACTGCCAGAAAAACTGTGGCACGATGAATCTGTGGCATGGCAAGTTCTGGTCACCAACCAAACGGACCCTTATAGCTCAGTGACATCATGGATTAATAAATAAAGGGAAATTCTAAATCCGTTGGTGGTGGCCCCTAGGCACGGGACAAAACAGAAGTAGAGTCGCCGATGGGATTCGATCATTCGAAGAAGAAAAACAGAAGTAGAGCGTCCTGCTCACCAGTTGACCACTGTTCCACGTCTTCCACCCCGCCCCGCTTCTCAGAATCCGATGGCCCACCTTCCCGCCTCTCCGGCGGCCGCGGTAGCCACCGGCCACCGCGTCGCTCCCTCGCCTCGCTCTTGCCCGTCCCTCCCGACGCTGAAGACCGCACTGTCGTCGATAGGAGCCGCTGCAGGTTCCCCTTCGCGGTCATGGAGGGGAGTGGCTGCGGTGGCCACGGCCGCCACGGGCTCGGACAAGGCCGGTGAGTGTTTCCTGCGATTCGTCCTTCAACAGTACGTGGCTGAGATGGCATACCTGTGCATTTTCTTCTGCTGGGGGTTCATTTTAGCGTACTAGCATTTCACATGAAACTTTCAAGTGCCACGGTGGATTCGATATAGCCTGCCCTCGTGTAGATTTCTCATGCGTGTTGGGTTTCAGTTGGTAGGCCTCCGCTCTTTCTGAAATCTGAAGTCATAGAGCCATAAGGGGAGTTTATGCAAATCTTTATCTTCAAACTCGGCTCATATATTTCCTGACGAGACATGTGTAATGGTAACTTCGATTCTCCGGAGAGTATTTCGATGAACAGAGTTATTTTAGTTGCGTTCTTCAGGTGGTGGCAGGTACCTTCATGATGATATGGGATTTTGGCTGTTCGTTGTGGTTGTTGCCTTGCGGGCTTGTTGGTGACTTGATTCTTTTCGATAATGATTGGTTACTTGATTTGATGATGACTCTTTGATGGCAATTTGAGGCCGGCTGCTTTGGGGATTCCAAGTTAGTAATAGGATTGCTTCCAAGTTGTCTTGTCTCCCTGTCCTTCTCTTGTTGTTTGGGATGGGCTGGAGATTGTTGGGTAATTTGAAAAATTATTCTGGAGATTATTGTATCCGGGGTCCACCTTTGCACTCTGCAAAAGGTTGCTTCTAACAACTTTGTCTCTTCCTTTTTTTTTTCTTTAGTGTTGACCTGAAGCTGAAGTCCTTTCCAGATTAAAAAAGAACAGAAAAACTGTGATGAAATTAGGTGCTCAACATTTTATTTATGTGGACTAGGTAGATGCTTTTCTTTCGCTATGATCGGTTTTTTTTTCTGTATCTAAGGGTAAAAGGAAGGAGGGTACCAGCCTGCCAGGGCGGAGACATTAGACAGAAATACATTATGGTGTACAATGTGTTTCAATTACTAAGAACACGGCACTGTCTTACGATTCAAACCTCATAACATATATTTTTCATGGAACTAAAGAGCATCTTTGCCATGCAGCAGCGACTGGAACAATTGCCATTGCAAACGAGGTTCCTGTATTGTCTTTCTCTGAGGTGGACTTTCTTGTCTTTTGTTTCTGGTGGCACAAGTTTAATTTACATCATTGGTAACATTTACAAGATAGTGGTTGGATGCTCTTTCTCTTTTGAGAGATTAGATTATTATCGGTCCTAATTATGCTCTCTTCTTGATTATTCTTGAGTGATCACTACACAGTTGTACATCATATATCCATCGTTGAAAACCATGTTCCTTTCATGTGTAGTTTTTAAGAACTATTGTTATGAATAGTAATAGACAACACTAAAAGTGTTCAAAAAAATAGACAACACTAACTCTGCGTGACTGCATCTACACTGTAAATGTATGAATGAATTCCTCTGAAACAACTCTTATCTGTTGTTGTACCTTCATCCCCATCCATGCTGGAAGAATGTTTACAACATTTACGGTATGTTTAGTTTGAGGAATGAGGTGATCCATCTCCTTCTCACTCCTCATTTTTTATTTGGTTTGTGGAAAGTGGAATGGAATGAGTGGATCTATCACCATCTCATTTCTCACAAGCTATGTATGAGAAATAGATTGATTCCACCAAAATCCATGGGTTGAACTCATAATGTATCATCTCATAAAGCATAGGGTGACTCCACAAACCAAATACACCAGTTTTTATATATCCATGCAAGTTGGCCATGCATGGGTATACCCGTAAGGGAAAATTGGTTCTATGATTGTTAACAAGGTCTTAGTTACAATTACATGATTAATTCATGTAGTTTATTCTCTTGATTGTGCTGTGAACTGATATACTTCTACTCTAATTCCATAACTATTCCCTCAAGGTTGCTGAAAGGCTCGATACATTCCATGCGTCTGGGGCTAGGAATCAAAATTACATGGCCATGTACTCTAGTATTTTTGGTGGAATTACAACAGACCCTTCTGCAATGGTGATACCAATTGATGATCACATGGTTCATAGAGGTCATGGGGTTTTTGATACTGCTGCTATTATGGATGGGTGAGCTCTTCTATTATAAATGTGAACTACATATTCATTGCAAATCGTATAACAGTTATAAAACTCACCTATTTAAAAATTTTCTCATAATATTTTTCTTGTGTGAATGTGAACTACTGAACTTGGGAAGAAAATAAGAAAGCAACGTCCCTTTAGGCCTTTATATACATATTTCTTTGAATTTCTGACTGAGTGATGTTCCTATTATCTTATTTTCTACACTGACATATTACTGGCAGTCACCTCTATGAGTTAGAACAACACCTTGACCGCTTCCTGAGGTCTGCATTGATGGCCAAAATACCATTACCTGTAGATCGCTCAACAATTAGAAGCATACTTATTCAAACTGTGAGTGCATCAAATTGTAACCAAGGATCACTCAGATACTGGTTGTCTGTCGGACCTGGAGACTTCCAGTTATCTTCATCTGGCTGTGCAAACCCAGCCCTCTATGCTGTTGTTATTGAAAGTCCATCCTTACAAGTACCGTCCTGCTGCAAAGTGGTCACATCATCTATACCGATAAAGTCTCCACAATTTGCAGTCATGAAAAGCGTCAATTACTTGCCCAATGCACTGACCAAGGTGGAAGGCGAAGAGAATGGTGCATTTACTGGCATTTGGCTAGACGATGAGGGCTTCGTTGCAGAGGGTTCTAACATGAATGTTGGCTTTGTGACAAAGAGCAAGGAGCTTCTCATGCCGTGTTTTGACAAGATCTTGAGTGGGTGCACAGCAAGACGGGTTCTGACCCTCGCTGAGCATCTAGTAGCTCATGGAAAGCTCAGTGGCGTAATATCAAGGAATGTGAGTGTTCAGGAAGGCAAGATGGCCGATGAGATGATGCTCATCGGTAGTGGCATTCTTGTCAAACCTGTTGTTCAGTGGGATGATCAGATAATTGGTTCTGGTAAGAACAATTATGCATGTTATTCCATATTGCATTTCAATAGTAATGGTGAAAGCCTGATAAAATTAAGTTCTGCTATATGTTGTATGAAGTTGATATTAGAAAGATTTGGAGTGTGACAATACCTTTAGTCACTTAGAGATTAGTTGATACTTCTGGTTAATCAGCCATTTTAGCCTGTATTTGAGGTGCAGCTACCTAGATGTGTAAACCTAATTCTGAGGAAGCTATCTAGATCTACTCACTAGTGATTTATTGCGTACGTAGCCATTTCAATGAATGTGTTGGGAGATGACATGGTTGATGATTTTGTTTTAATAGGAGCAAACAACATTGGTAGTAGATTGAGTGCAAGAATGGTTATTAGGCTTTTAACGTGCTGATGGTTTACTGCGACTCTGTAGAGCAAATACAAACTTTTGTTTTTTTGGAGGCACTATATATCAAGGATTTAATGCTAATTTTTTTTCTCGTTTCTTCACAGGACAAGAAGGCCCAATAGCTCAAGCGCTTTATGACCTTATTCTTGAGGACATGAGATCTGGTCCGCCGTCTGTTCGTATCCCCGTCCCTTACTAAAATGATTTGAAGTTTTGCATATGGTTATAAGGATGAACAATGATTTGTTGGTGATCAGAATCAGAGTAGTTCGTTTGGTCATATAAAATCTATGTATTAAAATATATGACATATGTTGAGAAATCCTACTAAAACTGTTTGAAGTTTTGCATATGGTTGTAAGAATGAACAATGATCTGTTGGTGGTCAAAGTTGTACGTTTGGTTATATCAAAAGGGATTTGCTAAATTTAGGTGCTTGAAATTTAGTTTCCTTTTATGTGACGGTTATTATATATGTTTTTGTACTAAATTACATTTTTAGTCCGTTGTAATTTCTATACACATGATCTGCAATTTTTGGTTTTCGAGAATAATAAAAACTCTCTAAACAAATACGTGTTGGCACAAAGACAAGACTATTTAACAATTTACAATAATTTTTTGAGTTAGACGAGGACAAAAAAAATTGATTTTTATGACACAGACAGAAAGAATAAATAACAATTACTAATTAGTAGTATAAAAGCATTATCTAAAATCATCTTAAAATTTAGACACTTGAAATATAGAAAAAGTAAAAATCTATATATTAAAATATATGACATATGTCGACAAATCAACATAAAATATGACAGAGAGGTAGGGAGGGAACACATGAGCTCTTTTTATTAGGCCAGTCCCAACGCCAAACCGAAGATCGTTTCTATGGTAATAAATTAAAAGTATACTCCGCGTGTTGCTACAGGATTTTCTTCAAAAAATATATTATATACATAATATTAATATATGATATTCTGTATACTATATATATATATATATATATATATATGAAATTTGACTTGTATGTTATCAATTGTATCAGATCTAGTAAAAAATCGCTAAGCTAGTCAAAGAAAAAATAATAAAATATTTGATTACTTTATAAAAGAACATGTGACAAAACAATAACATATGCAGATGACTTGTATGTTAATAGATTAAAAATTTAAAGTGTTTCATGTGACAGATATGTCATGAATATTTTTTTATTAATAAGAGATGACGTAGACTTAGTGGAGAATGATGTTGACAACTTGCATAAAGATATAGAACATGATGACATGGATTTAGTGGAGAATGATGTGAGAGATGACATGGACTTAGTGGGGAATAATATGGACACTTTGTATGAAGAGATAGAACATGATAACATGGACTTAGTGGAGAATGATGTTGACAATTTGTACGAAGAGATAGAACATTTAGTGAGATCATTTAGTGGGGAATGATGTGGACACCTTACATGAAGAGATAAATATTTAGTGGGTATTAGCTTTATTAGAGTTATAATGTTATCAGTTGTATCAAAATTAGTAAAAAATCATTAAGCTAGTCAAAGAAAAAACAATAAAATATTTAATTACTTTATAGAAGAACATGTGACGACACAATAACATATGCAGATGACTTGTATGTTAATAGATTAAAAATTTAAAGTATTTCACATGATAGAGAAGTCATGAATATTTTTTTATTAATAAAAGATGACATGAACTTAGTGGAGAATGATGTGGACACCTTATATGAAAATATATAACATGATAAACATGGACTTAGTGGAGAATGATGTGGGAGATGACATGGACTTGGTGGGGAATAATATTGACACCTTACATGAAGAGACAGAACATTAGAACATGATGACATGGACTTAGTGGAGAATGATGTGGATAACTTGCACGAAGAGATAGAACATTTAGTGGGATCACACAGTGAGGAATGATGTAGACACCTTGCATAAAGAGAGAAATATTTAGTGGGTATTAGATTTATTAGAGTTATAAATTGCATGACACATAGACAAACACAAAAGAATGGGAGAGTTAAGAGGAGAGAGGGAAAGAAATCAGGAAAGGGTTTCGCATGCAGGAAATGGTTTCGGCGCTTGGTCCAATGACCGAAGAAACTAGCAATTGGCGTTGAGGACGAGCACTAGTTTCGTTATATGGTTTCCACAAATCAGAAGATAACAGATGGAGAAAGGGATAGAGAATTTAATTTGAGCCCATACACCGGAGGCGGCCTCTTTGCTGAGTGCCTCGGCAAAGGCCTAATTGCACTCAGCAAGTCCTTTGCCGAGCGCCGCACTCAGCAAAGTGCTCTCGGTAAAAAAAGTATCGGCAAAGCTGCTTTTGCCGAGCGCCAAACGTCGGGCACTCGACAAAGAAAAAGACCCGGGACTGCGCCGCCAACATAGACAGCGGCAGCAGACGCTCGGCAAAGAATTTATAAAAAAATTTGAAAATTCTTTGCCGAGCGTCTTGCATCCGGTGCTCGGCAAAGAATTTACAATTTTTTTTTGAAAAATCTTTGCCGAGCACCTTGTATCCGGCGCTCGGCAAAGCTGGGACTTGAGCTGCTTTGTCGAGTGCCCTAGCCCTGCACTCGGCAAAGCGACCATGCCTCCCAGCTTTGCCGAGCGCCAGAGCTATGATGCTCGGCAAAGCGACCATATACCCTAGCTTTGCCGGGCGTCGTTGCCCTGGCTCTCGGCAAAGCCCCATTTGCTGAGTCGGCAAACCGACCAAAAACATTTTTTTTTCTTTTTTACATTCCATTACGACAATATGAAATATAACATATGTATATATCACATCCATCATCATATATTTGTCACATCCATCATATATAGCACATCCATGACCATATAAATCACAACAATTCCATCCTATTGCTCGAAACAAACATCATCCAAACAAGTCCATCACATAATTTAAACTAGTCCATCATAGCTGTATCAATAAAATAAATGCATCACACCAAATTCATCTCATATCTGAGGAGGTCAAGACGTCCATCCTGGGTGAGAAGTGCCTTGTGAATTATTTGAACCCATCAACTGAGGCTACGCAAAGGAGAGGAGATTGCATGAGACAAGATTACTTGAATAGCTAGTGTAGGAATCACTTTCATGTTTGAGATTACTCACAGGAGTAGAAGCTACTACATGAGGCGGAGGTGGAGCCATTAGCCCAGGTGGCACGACTAGACTCGTATGGCCCCAAGAGTGTGCATGAACTAAAACATTTACACGAACCTCTTCTCCTGGGCCTCCCGCTCAGCCCGCTCGACCGCCAACTGGGCTCGACCGCCAACTGGTCCGCCATCCTCTACTGCCTGGTCTCTGTCTCCTCACTCCTCATGTTTGTTATTTCCAGTTGGGTCTACAATATTGCAAAGGTAATGTTAGAATAATACAAAGGTAATAAAGTTGTGTAAACATCAAAGTAAGACGAGTAAAACATGAATAACCTGAAGTGCGTCGACCCGGTGATGTGCAGTGTCCGACCGTGGGCATATGGGCGGGCATGTGCTCGTGCTCGTGCTCGTGCTCCGTGCTCGGATCTAGGAGAGAGTGAGAGTAGAGGCCGTGCCGATGACGTCGTCGTCGCCAATTCAGTAGCGCTCATGCTTCTTGCCTCCTCCTATCCTCATGACGATCTCTCCATCAATGTTGTCTGTGCTTGGATCGTAGTCTGGACCATGGATCGACCTTGCCGCCGTCGTGTAGTCACTGATGCGGTGTTGGTATTCCTTAGCGTAAGCAGAAAAGTCCGCAAGCGCACGGAAGTACCGCTGTAGTACTTTACCTGGAAGTATTCAGGGTATCATATTTTCCACAGGGAACGGTGGACTCCGGTCTCTTGGTCTAGTTCTCCCAGATAATACACAAAGAAGGGTAACAAGGGTAGCAAGGTTCTTCTAAGGAACCGGTCCTTATGTGATATAAGCTTAGCCAACAAAGCCTACTTCGGTCAACGGGTGAGGTTGGTTTCCCAACCTATGCCGATACAGCTCTACCTGGAATCCCGAACGTGGGTGGATTACAAAGGACGGACAGGGCTGTCACCACCTGCCGCCTACCTCCTCAACCGTGGAGACCCAGGCAACCAACCTGTGATCACTTAGTCTAAACACCACGTTTACGCTAAGTGCCACTACTTCTAGCGGTAGCTAGGGCTTGCACCCTCTTACTAGAGCACCCACCCGAAGGTGAACGGCGGTCCCGCAGACTAAGTTAGCGAAAGTTTAAACACGATAAGAACTTTAGAACCAAGATGAACACGAACTCTTATACTTTAAGTAGTATGCAAGATCGTAGAGGTACAAGCAAGATTATACCATTGATTCCGGTGTTCCTCCCGCTAAGTGTACAAGCGCGCCGATTACACTCGTGGAGGTAGCCGATAACTCCGGTACTTCTCCCGCTCAGATCTCACTCGCTCCCTATTCTAGATAGCTACTAGAGCTATGATATATGAGGCACTACTCCTTCTTCCATGGATCCCTCTTGAGATATGTATGTTGGTGAGCTCTTGGATGATTTGTGAGGAGGGTGGAGGCCTCCTTTTATAGGTGAGGTGCCTTGGAGGGGTGGAGGATCTCTCCTCCTCATTTGGAAAGGCCAAACCGACCTCCAAACTGACGTTGCGGGGTTCATTGCACTTGGACACCTTGATAACCGACGTTAGATAGGCGATATCTTGCAACCGGCCAAAGTTGGGCTCGGTCGGTGCACCTGGTGGTGCGGCTGCACCAGGGGTGCGGGCGCACCCCTGGTGGCCCCTCTCGTGCCCGGCTCGCTCTGGTGGGTCCCTAAGGTGATGTGGGCCATGTCCATCGAGGTTTCCACGTCTAGTTTGTTGTTGTGATGGGCTTTGAGCTCCATTTCTCCTATTTGGATGGGCCGAAAGTGCTGGGTATTGGGCCTATCCCCTTTGGGCTCATATTGGGTGCATTTGCATGCCATATGTTGTATGTGTTGGAGCCCGTTTGAAGTCATTTACGCGAATGCCCTCCTGCAATTGACCAAACACCAAAACTTGTGGAAATAGTTAGTTGTAAGCCCTATTCTATGTTTGGTGTTAGTTTTATGCGAGTCTTTGGTGCTTATAAAGTATGATTTAAGGACCGCCAACATGCGGTCGTAGACACTCGCGTTGGTGTACACCTCAGGCGGATCATGCAGGTTGAAGGCGATGTCGAATGTTGCCTTGCCTTTGTGGGCTTTGACATATGCCTAGAACTGGGAGTACGGTTGGCCACCATGTGACGCCAACTGCGAGAAAGACAGCAAGATGATTATGAATCAAGCAAAGAAACATTACCACGTACCCATGCTTGCTCGTATCCGGAGAGGTTGTGGTTGCCCTGATGGTGTGTTACACCTGACACAAACAAACGATGTTGTTGGGTCGTGTCGTATGCCTCGGCCCACTCGGAGCCCAACCACCTGTTTACAATCGCCTCCCAGCATGTACGAAACGAGGCGCACCACCAGAGAATCATCTACACATCATCAAATATTTGACATATAAAAATATCAAATTAAGCATCGATATCTCAAAAGGAATCAATATTAATATTCCGTAGCTACCTCAAGGTACTGGTCTCTGGTCAGCGTCATCAGTCTTGCCTCCTTCTTCATGACCTTCTGTCTAAGCTTCATACCATAATAGTTTATGACAACGTATGTGGAGATGTTCGCGTTTCTACACAACGTAAATGATAACGTCCACGAAACCATCTCAAATTTTTATCATAGACTCCACATATGATAGCACAATATCTCCATAAGTTTCGTGATTTTCAGATTTTGTTTGTATTTTATAAATTTTAAAAAACATTTGCTCCGCAACCTCATGGTTATCTTTCGTGAATAAGATGTTCGAAATTTTAGGTGTGTTCATGAATACAACCTCAATATACACTAAAAAACATGACTATCATTTTTCTATTTATTAAATTCTATTATTCTGATGCTGTTGTAGTTCAAACTTCCGTTTTTTAGAAAAATCAATTCAGTAATATAAAATAGCTAAATATAGAAAAATGGATTAAAAATAATCCAAATTTTGACATGGACTATGTGGTGCTGTACTAAGGCTGCACAAAAAAATTAGGATAAAAAAAATTAATTTACCGAACGCCTGTGCCCGACACTCGGCAATGACAAATCTTTGCCGAGCGCCAGACGGGGGACGACGCTCGGCAAAGGCGGACAACATTAACTATTGGTGCGTTTTGCCGAGTGGCGGTCTTTGCCGAGAGAGATTACGTTTTGCCGAGTGCTACTCTTTGCCGAGCGAGCGCTCGGCAAAATTCCTCTTTGTCGAGTGCCCGAGACAAAGCACTCGACAAAACACTGGACACTCGACAAATCTTCTGTTTCCCGTAGTAATAAATGGAAACTGTGCAAGTAGTTTATAAACACAGAGTCTAACTATAGAAACTACTCAATAGTTTCGGGGTTAGGACTGATTGTCTTGTTAGAGCATCTATAGGAGTTTCTAAAACACTCTCCTAATCTAACATTTGTAGGTAGATTAAAATAAAGTTCATCTGCAACAACTTCTAATCTCACCTCCTAATGTTTTAGATTTCGGAAAAACTTAGCTGTTTGCACGCAAAGTTACACGCGCAGTAACGTCTGCATTGGCGGACGCAGGGGGACTAGTGGGGCTGCAGCCCCCCTGGCCCAAAAACGCAGGGAACAAGTATTATTTTGGCCCAGCCCAAAAAAAACCTAGTGGAGACTGCGCGAGCTCGAGTCGAGGAGACGTGGAAAAATTCCCCACACGACTGCGTGACTCGCCGACCCCGACCCGACGCCGATGCTCCGCCTTCGCTCCACGCCTCAGCTCCGCGCCTCCGCTCCCTCGAGCCTCGACGGACGACGACAGACGGCGGCCGCGACTCCGCCTGCTCCGCCTGGCGCCGGGCGCCGGCTCCGCTCCGCCTCCGCCTGCTCTGCCTGGCGCCGGGCGCCGGCGCCGGCTCCGCTCCGCCTCCGCCCCCCTCGTCCCTCGAGGCCTCGAGCTCGACGACGGCCGCGACTCCGCGAGCTCGCGAGCCGAGCGCCAGCGTCGGCGGGAGCGGGACCACGGTCCGCCGGTGCGCCGTGCGCGGGACTGCAGCAGCCAGCACCAGCAGGCCGGTAGCTGGCCGCCTGGCCCCTGCCCTGCCGCGTGCCGCCTGCGGGCTGGCCCCCTCCGGCCCTCTCCTGCTGGCTGCTCGACTGCTCCAGTCCAGCTGCGTGCCCCCCTGCTGGCTGCTTGATTGCAGGAGTCAGGAACCGTGAGGTGAGGTGTCAAGTGATTTTTTTTTAATATTCAGATTTAGTTATTTACATATTTAGTGATCGATTCTAATCATTTTATTTTGTAGGATATAATTAGAATCAGTAGTAAACTAGAAGAAGATTAAAATGGAAAAATATTTGGTTAAGAAAGATGCTTCAACTTCAAACGTCTCAACTAATGAGAGTCGGATTGAGCAAAAAAGACCCCGCATTGAGCTTGATACGAATGATATAGTTGCTGATCCAGATTTTAGAAAGCCAATTGATGAATTCCACCATAATATTAGGGATGATGCTAGGAGAGCATATATACAAATGGGTCCATATCAACCTAATTGTGAGTATAAAAGAATAGGAGGTAAAACTCAAACTAGAGGTTTTGTGAAATCATGGTTTACTGATCAATTTGATTGGTTAGAGTACAGTCCTACCAAGGATGCAGCGTATTGCTTTTATTGCTACCTCTTTAAGCCACAAAAAACTAGCAGTTTTGGCAATGATACATTTACCAGAGTAGGGTTTAGAAATTGGAAGCATTGGTTTCTATGCTTGCAAGATACGGGTTATCTATAGCCATGGTTAGAGGACAAGGATATGATTGAGCTTCAAACATGAGAGGGCAGTTTCATGGGTTACAAAGGCTAGTATTGAATGAAAATCCCTTTGTTTTTTACATCCATTGTTTTGCTCATCAATTACAACTTGTGGTAGTTGCTGTTGCCAAATGTTGTGCTTTAACTGCTGATTTCTTCAATTCTATCACTTTAGTTATCAATACTATCAGTGTTTCTTGCAAGAGAAAAGATCAACTTCTCCAAAAACACCATGATCATCTTGTTGAGCAATTAGATAATGGTGAAATATCTCCTGGGAGAGGGAAAAACCAAGAAACTAGTCTTGCTAGGCCCGGTGATACACGATGGGGTACACATCACAAAACATTAGTACGTCTTATGCCTATGTGGGAATCTGTGCTTGAGGTATTAGAGAATGTTAGTGATGATGCAACTGATGGGGAAAAGAAAACTACAACATCTGGATTGATAGAAAAATAGAGTCATTTGAATTTGTGTTGATATTGCATCGTATGATTAGAGTTTTGGGATAACTCAAGACCTATCACAATGTTTGCAAAGAAAAAATCAAAACATTGTTCGTGCAATAGGATTGATTGGTTCTGTGATGAGAAATATAAATGCCATGAGAGAAAATGGTTGGGATGATTTTTTTGAGGAGGTAAAAGCATTTGCTGTCAAATAGAAGATTGACATTCCTAATATGGAACATATGGTACCAATCAGAGGTCGTTCAAAATGTCGTGGAGCCAAATTAGTGACCTACTACCATCATTTTCATAATGAGATTTTCAATGTTGTCCTTGATCAAGTAATTTGTGAGTTGAACAATCGATTTCCAGAAAGATCAACTCAACTATTGAGATGTGTTGCTTGTCTTGATCCGACAAATGAATTTGCCAACTTTGAGATAGAGAGATTAGTTGAGCTTGCTAAGATTTATTATGATGACTTTAGTGATTATGACTGTATAAAGCTAAGAAGTGATCTTCCCATATTCATTGATGAAGTAAAAAATGATAAAGATTTTGTCACTTGTATTGATCTTGGTAGCCTTGCTGAGAAGATGGTTGAAACCGATAGGCATACACATTTCCCTTTGGTGTATCGCCTCATTGAGCTTGCATTGATATTGCCTGTGGCAACAGCAACAGTTGAAAGAGCCTTCTCTACTATGAATATTATCAAGACCGACAAGAGAAATAGAATGAATGATGATTGGATGAATAATAGCATAATATGCTATATTAAGCAGGATTTGTTTGCTTCCATTGAAGATGAAATTTTTTTGAAGCGCTTTTAAAGCTTAAGAACCCGTAAGATGAACTTGCCACGCGAGGTCCCGAGGTGCGTATTGTTTTAGTACTTTTGTTTTTGCTTATTCTCTTGATTATTGAAGAAGTATATAACATTTAAAAATTATGTAGCATTGAGCGTGGTGGTTCAAGCGGTATTGGTTTAAGTGGTGTGAATTCTTGAAGATTGAAAACATGAAACATGGATATTTTATTATGGAATGCTCTTTGTAATTGGTACTTTTCTATCCTTGTTATCATAATTCTAATTCTATGTATCTTTGACTTTGAGCACTTTGAATCAATATCAAATTATCAATCTTAGCTACACTTATTATAGTCATATGTTTTGTGAGCAAATTTTTTTTTTTGGTTGATGTTATTTAGTTTCCCTTGTTCCGTTTCTAGATCCGGCAATGAGCGTCCGCGTAAACCCCCCTCGTCCTCGGCGTCCGGCGAGACGCCGAACTGCTCAGTATCGACTGTACGCTTCTTATCATAGAGGCTTATCGCCGGCGTCCGGACGCACCACACATGCTCCAACATAAAGCCGCGCGATCGAGCTCGAGCTCCCCCAGCCTCCACGGACGCATCCACTACGTAGTACGTACATGGACGCATCCACTACGGAATCACCCGGAGCTCAGACCAGCAATCCGGCGTTCACGAGCACCCACAGCCATGCTCCCCATCGTGCTCGTGCTGCTGCACAACAACTGGATGATGCGGCCCTGCACCTTTTGAAGCTCGCCAGATGGTCGGCGACGTTGATCGATAGCGCAGCGGCTGGCGGCCGGTGATGAACTCTCAACTGCTCGAGCAGCGCAACATCCTTGTCGCGGTCCTGGTGCTGGCCGGCGGGCGAGTCAGCGCCCGTCTGCCCCTCGCCGAGTCAGAGGAGCCGTCGATCCGTAGCGACGCACACAATGCTTTTTTTCGGTACCTTCTTCTTAGGAAGAAGATGACGCTATTTATTAAAATGCCACTGGGTATTTCTTTTTATTTTTAGGAGTGATTTTTTAGAAAACTGTTGGATAAACCCATCGTTGGTGCTTCTAATATTGTTTTAGGACTTGGAAAACTTAATGATTTTGGGAAGAATTTTTTAGGTACGTGTGGGGTGTCGGCGTCCGGCTGGACGCGGAAGGTGAGGAGGAAGCAGGTGGCCACGCACGTCGGCGAGGTGATGCGAAACAACGAGATGCGGAGGAGAGCGGCGAGGTGGAAAGAGGACTAAAGAGGAGGCAGACTCGGCTGCCAGTGCCAGCCCCGGAGGCTCGTCGCGTGAGAACCTGCTGAGCATGGTGGGAGCGTTGAAAAAGCACACCCAACTCTTTAATAAGCCTGAAATGCTGAAAGCTCAATTCCAATAGTTCTACTTGGGCAGTTGGCCGGACTGATAGTCTGAAACGCAATGCAAAAGGGTTGTTTCATGTCGATGAATAAAACTATCGGAATTTGCAATTTTAATTTAGTCGCATCAAAATTTGCAGAAATATTTGTATTGTTGGCACATTCTTGTACGTGCCCTTGCAAGCACATGCTATCACGGCAAGGAAACCATTTCTTTAGAAGGTCTAGGCCAAATTTCATGCCCTTTCATAAGGGTGATGAATCTGTAGTATACATGAATCATATTTATCTTTGATTATGGTTATATACAAATATTAGATAGTTTAGACACTCAACCTTATGTCCTGTTCGTTTGAGCTTTTTAGCTAGAATTGGTCTTGTTTCGACGACACTCGAGTATATAACATTATGCTCTGTTCGTTCGGGCTATTCAACCAAAATTAATCCCACTTTTTAGCTATGAAACACTATTTCTCTCACTCACTAAATTAGTCCTATAAATCAACTGCTCACTAAATCAGTCCTATAAATCAACTGCAGGCACCATAAGCAGAGTCAACTACCAACTATTATGTGAATTGTATATGCCCTTAAATAATATCACTGGTCCGTTACCCTTATTTGTGCGCGTTTGTCTACACGGATCCTGCTTATCTTCAATCGGAGACCCATTTAGAGACTCAAACCCAAAATGGGTCTCCAAGTCCTCCAACACTCTTAGATATAATTGGACTTTGTCCATATTATATTTAATAATAATTAATTATAGGCTCATATTAAATGTTGCGTCGTGATATAGTTTAGTTCCACACTCCCACATGGGACGTTGACTATAATTTGACTTGACTTAAATAGATCGACTTTCGTTACATCTGTAGAGAAGTCGAGGAAGGAGAAAAAGTGCCACGCGCGCGTGCCCAGCCGAGCCGAGCTAGTGTGCGTGACGCGCGTGGATAAAGTTTTGGCCAAACTCAGATCCGTGAAATTCGGATCGGCGTGGACGTGTCGAGCCGAGCCGAGCCAAGCCAGCCACCCTGCGTGCATGACGCGCACGCATAAAGTTTTGATCAAACTCAGATCCGTGAAATTCGGATCAGCGTGGACGAGGTAACGTGAGGCAATGGCTCTACGCCTCCGTGATGCTCGCGCATACGTGGGCGAACGAGTGGCTGCGGCGCCGCCTCCTCTGCCGTAGCGCAGGTATAAAGCCAGGGTTCCTCTTCCCGTGAGAACCGCCGAAACTTTCCGTCGCCGCCATTCAGTCTCTGTAACACCCCGAGTTTTAAAATAATTAAAATTAATTAGAATTTAATTAGGAAATGGCAAAATCCTAGGTATAATTTTTTTTTACAAATGTTTGTTGCTTTCATACCTTTCCATAATTTTATTTGGGTAAAAAAGAATTTTATTAAAGGCGAATTCGAGGCGAACCGGTTTTGCTCTATTTAGAAAAGTAAATAAAAGGGTTTACAAAAAAAATTATCAAAATAAAGTAATTTTTATTTGAAAACCTAGAGGAAATTATTTCTAAAATTTTGCAAACTAATTTGGCTTCAAACTGGTTTTGATTTGAATTTCAAATGAATTTGAAAAAGGAAAAGAAAAAAAGGAAAACTCTCTCTCTCTCACTCGGGCTCCCCTCTCCAAACCGGCCTGCCTCCCGGCCCGCACAAGCCTGGCGGCCTCACTTCTCCTCCCCTCCTTCTCCAACGCTAGCCGGCCCAGGTAGCCACGCAGCCCACCACAACCAGCACCACAAGCGCCCCACTCTGGCCCAGTGCCACAACCAGCGAGCGCCCTCTCCCCTCGCCGCCGAGCGGGCCCAGCCGCCTCTCTCACCGATAGGTGGGGCCCACCTGTCGGGCTCACCTCCAACCTCCAGCCCGAGCCTTCCGCGCGGCCGGCGCCCGAGTCTGCGGTCGACCGCTCCCCTGCCTCTCCCTCGCCCTAGGGTTTCCCCTCCCTTCATAAAACGCATCCCGGGGCACCACTAGACCATGCCACCACCCCATCTTCCCTCCCCATGACTCATCCCTCATCATAACACCTTCTCTAGCCGCCGCCATGAATGGCTCGGTTGGAGCTCATCGATTCCCTCCGAGAGACCATCTTCGGCGCCCCCGAGTGATCCTCCGGCCCCGCACCACCCCACCACCACCGCCTCTGCCCTCCCCTAGCCCCCTTTTCCCTTGCAGCGCCAGAGCTCGCCGCCGCAGCCGCCATGGCCGAAACCGGCCAGACCTCCCCGAACTCCCTCCCTATTGCCTCCTCGCCGCCGAGATCTCCACCAGAGAGTTCCTCGTGACCTCCTACCCCATCTCCGCCGCTCTCTAGAGACTGAAGCTCGCCGGAGCGCTGTTCCGCCTCGGCTCCGGCGAGGTCACCACCGTCTAGGGTTCTGTTCCCTGGCGAACAGCAGACAGAGGAGGAAGACCTCCCAGCGTTGTCCGATCGTAGATGGATGGTCCAGATCGCATCTTGACCAGAGTTAGTACCGGTCAAATACTCGCCACATCAACGCCTCCTTATCCAATCAGAACACGCCACATCAGCAGTCAACGCCACCTCAGCCAAGGTCAAGATCCCATCATTGACACTTTTGCAGTCTAACCCCTTACTTTTCCTAGAATCCGAACACTGTTCACTGAGTCACGATAAAACTCCTAGCTACCCCCTGTCGGCTACCCTTATTTCCGGTTTAGTCCACATCAGAGAAGAGAGTGAGTTTAATTTGTTTTAAAATTGTGTTTTGGTTTTGCTGACTCCATAAATGGTTAATGATGTTGTTAACTTAATTAATCATGTCATTAATATGTTTTGGTTCACAAAATAAAATAGTTTTATTTCTGGTTTATTAAAATAATTAATGTCTTTTATAACACTCTTTAAAATGTAATTAATGTGATTTTGGCTTCTAAAAATAATTCTAAAATTAGGACTTGTTACAAATAAATCTTTTTAGATGTTATAAAATAAATTTGTAGTCCAAATGGTTTACTTTAGTCATTGATTTTGAAAATTAATTAAAAATAAACCCTTTTAATTACCAAATTACCATCCAAAATTTAAAAGCCCGTAACTTTCAAACTGTAGCTCCGTTTCAGCGGTTTTCGCACTCACGCGATCGTAGAAATAAGCCCTACGCGTTAGAAACCTTTTGAGCATGTTTTTATAATGTTTGGTGTACTATTTTTATTTATTTATATATGTTTGCTTGTATGTTTTGCGCGCCGAAGTTTGCCACGATGGAAGAAAAGTCACTGATGGATCCTGAAGACCCCGAGTATGCGTTGTATCATGTTTTCCCAAAAAAATCAAGTGTCCTTGAACATCTTGCTCCTGTATTTATTTTATCTTGAGTTAGAGTAGATTAGATCCAGTAGTTGCATGCAGAGTCTAAATTGAATTCTATGATATGGTTTACTAGATCTTGCTCTATTATCCTTGTCACCTGGTTCGGGATGTTCGGGTAGATATCATGCTTAGCCCTACTGTCTTGGGATGGGATGGTTAATAATACTTAATTCTGATTAATGATCTATGAAACATGTGGGTTGGTACTTTTTTAGTACAGTGAATAGGTATATCCGGCAGGATGGACCGTACTGGTGGTTTTGTGCCATGGACTTGCAACTCTTATTTGGTTTTTGGTTCTGGGCTCGTGCTAGATTATCCTGTCTAGATCCCTAGGACCCGGTTCTCGAAGCATGTAACCCGGCTTAACAGCGCAACCATGAGGTTTGGAATGGGACGAACCTGGCTAAGTAATTAATTGCCTCCAAGTTGAGGGTTTACACGGGGTCGGATTTGTGGCATAAGAGGGGGCTTCTGCAGTGGTGTGTATATCCACTGTTAGCGGTGAAACCTCAGTGAACGTGTAAAACGGGCTTGGAGGGAATTTTATAACAGCCTTGTAGTGTGACCCCACTATGCACCTTGGCAGTGTTTAGCGTGACGGGGAACACATGACTCATGGGTAACGATGTGCAACCTCTGCAGAGTGTAAAACTGATATATCAGCCGTGCTCACGGTCATGAGCGGCTTGGACTTCTTCAAGATTAGTTGGTGGTTTGGTTCTGGTTCGTTAGAGAAGCCTTATGTGGTTATTAGTCTCATATGATATGGGTACAGAGGCTTCTTCTACGCAGGATACTGCTTGGTACGGGAGATCGGCTCCCAGGCTCGGGCGCATACCTCGTGTTATTATGGAAGGTAGCTTCTATGTCGTGACATATGGAACTAATACACATAGGAGGACTCTTGAGACGACCTTGTGGGTGGCCTGATGGACTTCAGGTGTGGTTTGCCTGATGGACTTCAGGTGTGGGTTGTGCTTGGTGTGACTCCATGTGTGGTTGCTTGGTGGACTTCAAGTGTCGGTTGTTCGGTGTGACTCCGAGTGTGGTTTTGCTCGGTAGACTCCGAGTGTGGTTACTGTTACTGTTGGAGACTGTGGTTATAACCTAGTAAATAGGTGCATAGGAAATAGGATTTAATAGGATGTGTTGCTTTAGGCTCTTGAGTCAAACAGAGTCAGCCTACCTTTGTTATTAGCCTCATAAGCATATATTTCCTACACTTGCGGAGTACATTTTAATGTACTCACCCTTCCTCTTTGTCCCCCTGCTACCCCACCCAGATGTTGGAGTCTACGACACGGAGCAGGAGTATCGAGAAGACGGTGGATATGACCCCGACGACTTGTACTAGGATGGCGCAGCCCGCGGTCGACCTTCCTATGGAGATGGCGTATAGTTTCCGCAAGTCTACATTAGAGTCACTTGAGAGTCTGTACTTTTGTTTCAGACCCGAGGGTTATTTTTTAATAATGTTTGAGATATTAATAAAATCATTGTTTTGATATTTACTATGATGTCGATATATGTATGAATATTGATCCTGGCATACATATATTGTGCCCCAATTTTGTTCTTCAAATTAGGGTGTGACAGTCTCTCCTTCCCGCAAACTCTTCTGCGCTACCCTCCGATTCCTCGTTCCGTACCTCTGTGCGCACAGAGACACATGAGAGTAGGTCCCTCCGGAACCTCCGTTTGCCACGAACCCTGCACGGGGTGCGGGCGATTAGGTTTTTGGGGAACATTCTTGTGACTGCTCGACTTCCCCGCCACCGCCGTCACATCTGTTTGACTAAATCGTCGCCCCGGAAGGACGAGACGCCACCTCTGATTTATGGGAAGGACGTCGTCGACGTTCGGGACTTCACTGCAAACACCTTTCCTGTACTGACTATGGTCCGCGACATCAACAAACACATTCAACATGAATGTGGATGGAGCCACCAGTGCCTCCGTCTCTGGTCCCTCTGTAGGGTATATCTCGAATACTCAAACTGGTTTCAATATTGTTCATGTTTACTGAACGCATCTTGGCCCCTAGTGGTTTCGGTGATTGGATGAAACACAAGATTACTGTGACTAACGTGTGTTTTGCAGAAACAGAGATGAGTTAGGTCACGGTAACGGCGACGATACAGGCATATGGAGTTCATGTCCCCTGGCGATGGAAATCGTTTCGGTTTTCAAAGGACGGACGACGAAGACGGTGGTAGGCTAGGCTAAGTGTCGCATGGTGTTGAAGGACACTTAGGTAGTCTTAGGTCTTTGTTTTTTCCTTTGGCCGTACTATAAAGAGGGGTGTGAATCAGTAGCTTGACCTAGATGAGTCTATTGAGGTAGGTGTGGTGCACACTTGGTATTTCATAGCCCTAGGTAGCTCAGAGAGATGCCTTATGTCGAGAGGAACAAAAGTCGTTAAGACCGCGTCGCGATCCGAGTTGATCTTGCCCTTGGTATGGGCATCGGATGCTGGATCAGTGGGCATCGGAGGCTCCGATGCCCACACCGACCTAGGGTTTGGTCTGGTGCGTGGCATCGGAGGCTCCGATGGTACTACATCGGATCGTCCGGTGTCACTGTTCACTTGGGAGTGAACTGTGCAGGGCATCGGACGCCGGCATCGGACGCTTGCAGAGAGGTTCCAGAGAGGTCTTTTCGGCATCGGACGCGTCCGATGCAGGGGCATCGGACGCTCGCCAGCGTCCGATGCTCTATAATCATGTCTGACAAGACGGTACAGTAGACCGTTGGACGAGGTCATCGGAGCGTCTGATGCCTGGCATCGGCGCGTCCGATGCCCCCGCAAAATACCTGTCTTGTGCTGATTTTGGATGGCCGGGTTGAGGGGTATATATACTTCCTTGCCTCCATCCATTTGAGTGTTCTTGCCACTTCCATCAGCTGAGAAACACCTTGTTAGTGTAAGTGAGTGCAAGAGCCCTAGTGAGGTTAAGTGATTGCTAATTGTGAGGATTAGACACCTCCTAGTGAGAATTGAGTAGCAAGTGTGCATCCATCCATCTCTTTGGCCTTGTCTTGGTCAAGTGAGAGTTCTAGCTGGTTACTCTTGGTGATCGGCTTCACCTAGACGGCTTGGTGGCGATCGGAGAGCTTGGTGATCATCCGGAGGCTTTGTGGATGACCCAAGCCAAGTTGTGACCGGTAGCGAGCGATTCACCGGGCCGGAGTGGCGAAGAATCAGCTCGTAGTGAGCACTTGATCCTTGCGCGGATCAAGGGGGAGCGATACCCTTGCGCGGGTGCTCCAACGAGGACTAGGGGGGGTGTGCCGACACCTCGATACCTCGGCAAAAAGATCGTCGTGTCATCTCTACTCTCTTCTCTACGCATTTACCTTTGAGCAATTCAATTCCGCTTTTACTTGTTGCTCTTTCATAAGTTGAATTGCCATGCTAGAGTAGAAATGGTTTAGCGATAGTCTTTTGTGCAATTGATTCTTGTCAAACCACCTCTAGGCTCTAAGGGGTTAATTGGGGCTTGATAGGTTTTATTATCACAAGAAGTTTTAGAAAAGCCCAATTCACCCCCCTCTTGGGCATCTTGATCCTTTCAATTGGTATCGGAGCCTCGTGCTCTCGATTTAGGCTTAACCGCCTAGAGTTAAGATGTCCGGAGGTGATGGACCACCTCCCATGTTTGAGGGTGACGACTTTCCATATTGGAAAATCCGTATGGAGTCGTATCTAGAAGCGGTTGATGTGAAATGCCGTGATGCCGCCATAACCGGCTTTGCCAAGCCCAAGGAAGGCACAAGCCTTACTCCTAATGAGGAGGAAAATGATAAATGGAATGCAAAGGCCAAAAACCGTATTTGTTACCACCGATGCTTTGGTAAGCAACGGGTCCGATGTGGTCCATATGCAATAGCTCCAATGGTCTTGTGGTCGACACGATGTTCTTGATTGGATGCTTTGCTCCAACTTGCTTTCTGGCTTGGCACGCACTGCAAATCCTATCTTTCTCAAAAGAAACATTGGTTAGTCCAAAGATGTGCCCTTCCCTTTGAAGTTGGGCCAAGTTCCTCATCCCAACATGAGCTAGTCGGCGGTGCCAAAGCCAACCCATGCTAGATTTTGCCATTAGACATGTTGTAGGTTCTACCTTACTAGTTGAGAAGTCAACTAAGTAAAGTTTTCCCTTCAACACGCCTTTAAATGCAATAGAGGAATCCCTTCTTCTAGAGACGGTCACACCCTTATCCGTAAAGAAACAATCGTAACCCATTTCACAAAGTTGAGAAACGGATAACAAATTGTAACTCAATGAATGCACAAGTAATACATTAGATATGGAATTGTCAGTTGAGATAGCAATTTTACCCAAACCGAGCACCTCACCCTTTCCATTGTCACCAAACACAATGTTGTTGCATGAGTCATGGCTTGGTTGGAAGGAGGTGAACATCTCTTTTGCCCCGGTCATATGGTTGGTGCATCCACTATCCAACACCCAACTTGACCCACCGGAGGCATATTCCTACAAAACAAGTTTATGTTCTTGATTTAGGTAACCAAATGAGATTAGGTCCTAGGGGGTTAGTCACATAAGCTTTTGGCACCCAAACATTTCTCATAATTTCCCTCTTCTTGAGGGCACCAACATACTTGACTACTATCTTGCCATCCTCCCCTCAACAACACAAGTAATCACATGTAGAGCTTCTTGATATGGGCTTTTGTTGCTTGGGGGCCTCCACTTGCTTTTCCTTGTTGATCTTACCATTAGCAAGTGGAGCCTTGGGATTGGCAATCTTGTTGGCCTTGTTCATTAGGTCAAAGAGAGGAACCCCTTTGTTAAAGTTAACAAAGGGTACCCCATTGACCATTTTCCTTCCATTGGCCTTACCACCATACCTATTGTACCCAATTCCATCCTTGATGGATGAGTGTCTTGCGGTCTTGAGGATATCTTTTGGTTGTTGCACCTTACACTTGCATCCATTCCTCAAGATCATGTTCAACCTATGAATCTCCTTGTCTTTCTTCTCTAGCTCAACAAGGTTAGTTGCACAAGCATTTATATCAATTTTATAGCATCTTTTGCAACCATTACTAGTTGAGGCATTAGAGCCATCGGAATCCTTAGAAGAAGTTGAAGAAGTGCTATTCCAAAGAGTGTTGTAGCTTAGTTCAAGAGTTTGATATTTATCTTGAAAGCTTGTGAGGCTTTCTTGAACCAAGCTAACCTCATTCTTTAGGCTAGAAATTGAGTCATTGCTCGTGGAACACTCCTTAGCCAACTTCTTGTTAGAGTCATTGACTAAAGATAATTCCATGGTCAATTTCTCAACCTTCAACTTCTCCTCGGCAAGAGAGGCTTCCAATGCAAGGTTCTTTTCTCTCTCTTGAGAGATCAAGTCCCCTTGCAAAGCAAGACTCTCATTTTGACTCTCTAATTTAGTGAGCAACTTTATGATTTTAGGCCCACCTTTCTTACCAAATTTTCTGATTATGCTAAGCTCAAATTCATCCATTTCATCATCACTATATTCATCGCTAGAACAAGTAGGAGAGTTAGATGATACCTTCTCATCCTTAGCCATGAAGCAATAATGAGTGAAGTCATCCTCGTCGTCGGAGAGGTTCTCGAACAAGCGTGATGAAGTTGTCGATGTAGCCATGTTGCAGAAGAGGCTTGGAGAAGAGGTCTTGTGTATGGCAATGTTGGCCGCTCCCTTCTCCTTCTCCTTGCTCTTGCTCTTCTCTTCATCACTTGAATCATCTTCCGAGAACCATTCCTCACCAAGATGAGCTTCACCACCTCTTCTTCCTCTTTGCTTCTTGTCATCACTCTTGCTATACTTGTTCTTGTTCTTCTTTTGTGGACAATCGGCAATGAAATGATCATCCGCACCACACTCATAACATGTCCTCTTCTTTGACTTCTTGAAGTATCCACTTTTGCCCTTCTTATACATTTTCTTCTTCATAAATCTTCGGAAGTTCTTCACAAAGAGAGCAATCTCATCATCCGAGGCAATTGAATGACTTTGCCCATTTGGCTATAGTCATAATACACTCTAGAGAACTCGGTGTCTCTTTTGCCTTTTTCTTCACCATCCTTCTTCTTGTCTTCCTTGGGTGGTGGCGACTTTTCTCCACTTCCGGATGATTCGGCTTTGCTGTCCAAAGCTCGCCTCAAACTCTCAATCTCATCTTTCATCTTCTTCATTTCATCTTCATGCTTCTTTGCTTGATCTTCAATTACCTGAGCTGAAACCTTCTTCACAAGCTCATCAAGTTGTTCTTGACTTAGGGACGACATGATTCTCCCTTACGCGGTGAAGTGCTAACACAAGGGTTAGGCTCCGATACCAATTGAAAGGATCAAATCAGCCTAGAGGGGGGTGAATAGGTGATTTTTTAACAATCTGAAACTTCACAAGCTAGAAGATGTAGTTAGATAACAACCAGAGAGGCCGGTTTGTTTGGGTAGGTACTACCGGGTGTAAAACACCGGTACTACCTGAACGCATCTTGGCCCCTAGTGGTTTCGGTGATTGGATGAAACACAAGATTACTGTGACTAACGTGTGTTTTGCAGAAACAGAGATGAGTTAGGTCACGGTAATGGCGACGATACGGGCATATGGAGTTCATGTCCCCTGGCGATGGAAATCGTTTCAGTTTTCAAAGGACGGACGACGAAGACGGTGGTAGGCTAGGCTAAGTGTCACATGGTGTTGGAGGACACTTAGGTAGTCTTAGGTCTTTATTTTTCCTTTGGCCGTACTATAAAGAGGGGTGTGAATCAGTAGCTTGACCTAGATGAGTCTATTGAGGTAGGTGTGGTGCACACTTGTTATTTTATAGCCCTAGGTTGCTCAGAGAGATGCCTTATGTTGAGAGGGACAAAAGTCGTTAAGACCGCGTCGCGATCCGAGTTGATCTTGCCCTTGGTATGGGCATCGGATGCTGGATCAGTGGGCATCGGAGGCTCCGATGCCCACACCGACCTAGGGTTTGGTCTGGTGCGTGGCATCGGAGGCTCCGATGGTGCCACATCGGATCGTCCGGTGTCACTGTTCACTTGGGAGTGAACTGTGCAGGGCATCGGACGCTGGCATCGGAGGCTGAGGGCCAGCGTCCGATGGCCATGCAGAGAGGTTCCAGAGAGGTCTTTTCGGCATCGGACGCGTCCGATGCTCCATAAACATGTCTGGCAAGAAGGTACAGTAGACCGTTGGACGAGGTCATCGGAGCGTCCGATGCCTGGCATCGACGCGTCCGATGCCCCTGAAAAATACCTGTCTTGTGCTGTTTTTGGATGGCCGGGTTGGGGGGTATATATACTTCCTTCCCTCCATCCATTTGAGTGTTCTTGCCACTTCCATCAGCTGAGAAACACCTTGTGAGTGTAAGTGAGTGCAAGAGCCCTAGTGAGGTTAAGTGATTGCTAATTGTGAGAATTTGACACCTCCTAGTGAGAATTGAGTAGCAAGTGTGCATCCATCCATCTCTTTGGCCTTGTCTTGGTCAAGTGAGAGTTCTAGCTGGTTACTCTTGGTGATCGGCATCACCTAGACGGCTTGGTGGCGATCGGAGAGCTTGGCGATCATCCGGAGGCTTTGTGGATGACCCAAGCCAAGTTGTGACCGGTAGCGAGCGATTCATCGGGCCGGAGTGGTGAAGAATCAGCTCGTAGTGAGCACTTGATCCTTGCGCGGATCAAGGGGGAGCGATACCCTTGCGCGAGTGCTCCAACGAGGACTAGGGGGGTGTGCCGACACCTCGATACCTCGGCAAAAAGATCGTCGTGTCATCTCTACTCTCTTCTCTACGCATTTACCTTTGAGCAATTCAATTCCGCATTTACTTGTTGTTCTTTCATAAGTTGAATTGCCATGCTAGAGTAGAAATGGTTTAGCGATAGTCTTTTGTGCAATTGATTCTTGTCAAACCACCTCTAGGCTCTAAGGGGTTAATTGGGGCTTGATAGGTTTTATTATCGCAAGAAGTTTTAGAAAAGCCCAATTCACCCCCCCCCTCTTGGGCATCTTGATCCTTTCAATTGGTATCGGAGCCTCGTGCTCTCGATTTAGGCTTAACCGCCTAGAGTTAAGATGTCCGGAGGTGATGGACCACCTCCCATGTTTGAGGGAGACGACTTTCCATATTGGAAAATCCGTATGGAGTCATATCTAGAAGCGGTTGATGTGAAATGCCGTGATGCCGCCATAACCGGCTTTGCCAAGCCCAAGGAAGGCACAAGCCTTACTCCTAATGAGGAGGAAAATGATAAATGGAATGCAAAGGCCAAAAACATTCTTTTTAGAGGCATTTGCAAAGATGTGTTCAACCGTGTTCGGAACCACAAAAATGCCCATGATCTATGGGAAAACATTTGTGCGCTCCATGAGGGAACCAAGAGTGAGCGTGAGGAACGCTATCATTTAGTTATGCAAAAACTTCACTCTTTTGATATGCATACTAATGAAAGTGCAAATGAAATGTACTGACGGTTGAATGTTCTTGTAGAAGAGCTAAATGGACTTGGCCTCACACAAATGCAACCATCCGATGTTGTGAGGAAGATTCTTTGTGTCCTTCCAATTGAGAAGTATGGACACATCGTGACGGTGCTACATCAAGGTGATCTTTCCACCGCTACACCAACTCAAATCTTGGGAAGCTTACAATCACCAAGCAAGTTGTCACCAACTGCTCAAGGTTGATCTAGAGAAGCTTACAATCACCAAGCAAGTTGTCATTCAAACTCATGATGATGACTATAGCATGACACTTGAGCTAGACATGCTAAAAGAAGAGAACAAGAGATTGAAGATGGAGAGGGACTACAAAATGACACCATCTCAATTGGAACTCCAACAAGAGAATGACAAGCTCAAGAAGGAGAAAGAGCACCTTACCACCGGTTTGAGGAACTTCACCAAGGGTCAATGCCTTCAAAGTGAGCTTCTCATGAACACCGTCATGAAGACCAATAGAAATGGCATTGGCTTTCTTGAAGAGAAGATGAAGCAACGCAAGAGCATCACAAAGCCAAAGAAGAAGAAGATTGGGAGATGCTATGAGTGTGGAAAGGAAGGACACTTTGCTCATGCTTGTGAGGAGCCAAAGCCCACACCTTTGCCCAAGCATGCTAGACCCTTTGCTTTCAATGCTCACTACATGCTTAGACAAGATTCTAGTGGAAAAGTGAAAGTAATGTTTATGGGGCCACCTAACAAGAATAGACCAAGGCAAATTTGGGTTGCTAAGTCACTAGTTGAGAAAGTTAAGGGACCGCAACAAGTTTGGGTCCCGAAAGCTCAAGCTTGATTTCTTGTGTGTGTAGGTGAACTACAAGACCGGTGGATCACATTGGGTAATTGATAGTGGTTGCACTCAACATATGACCGGCGATCCCCGGATGTTCACCTCACTAGAAGAGAATGTCGATGACCAAGAAAAGATAACATTTGGTGACAATTCAAAGGGTAATGTCAAAGGATTGGGCAAAGTGGCTATATCAAATGATCATACCATCTCCAATGTGCTATTAGTTGCATCTTTGAGCTTCAACTTGCTATCCGTTGGGCAACTATGTGATCTTGGCTTTCAATGTTTGTTCACCGACAAGGAAGTGGTTGTAACCAAGAAAGATGATACACAAGTGATATTCAAAGGCTTTAGATACAACAATCTCTATCTAGTTGATTTCACCTCCGAAGATGCCAACTTGAAGACATGCTTGTTCACTAAGCAATCACTTGGTTGGCTATGGCATAGAAGATTAGCACATGTTGGAATGAACACTCTCAACAAGCTATTGAAGAAGGATTTGGTTAGGGGCTTGAAGGATGTCAAATTTGAGAAGGACAAATTGTGTAGTGCATGTCAAGCCGGCAAGCAAGTTGCTAATACACATCCAACCAAAGCCTTTGTGTCAACATCAAGAGAGTTGGAGCTACTTCACATGGATCTATTTGGACCAACAACATATGCAAGCTTGGGAGGAAATCTCTATTGCCTAGTAATTGTTGATGACTTCTCTAGATACACTTGGGTATTCTTTCTTCATGATAAATCCGAAGCAACCCCTTCCTTCAAGAAGTTTGCCAAGAGAGCTCAAAATGAATTTGATGAGAAGATCAAAAAGATTAGAAGTGACAACGGAAAGGAGTTTGACAACACCCATATTGAGGAATATTGTGATGAAGTTGGGATCAAGCATGAAGTGTCCGCAACCTACACACCACAACAAAATGGGGTAGTTGAGAGGAAGAACCGGACTCTAATCACCCTAGCAAGGACAATGCTAGACAAGTACTCTACACCGGAGAGATTTTGGGCGGAAGCAATCAACACTGCTTGCTATGCATCAAACCGATTGTTCCCCCATCGTCTACTTGGCAAGACCCCCTATGAGCTACTCAACAACAAGAAGCCGGATGTATCCTTCTTTAGAGTGTTTGGGTGCAAATGCTACATCTACAAGAAGCGCCAACACCTAGGGAAGTTTCAACGTCGATGTGATATTGGTTTTCTTGTTGGTTACTCATTGAAGTCCAAAGCATATCGAGTATTCAACCATGCCACCGGGATGGTAGAAGAAACATATGATGTGGAATTCGATGAATCTAATGGCTCTCAAGGAGAGCATGAGAATCTTGATGATGTAGGTGATGAACCATTGAGGGAAGCAATGAAGAACATGCCGGTTGGAGCCATCAAGCCTAAAGATGATGATGATGATGTGCAAGTCATTGACAAGCCATCCTCATCTGATGTACCACTTGATGATGACAAAGATGGAAGGGATCCAAATGAAGATACTCATGTCTCACATGATCAAATGGTGGTACAAGCTCAAGATGTTGGTGCTCCACAAGCGGCCCCTCAAGTGGTTGATCGAAGGACTACTCCTCTACTACAAGCTCATCCTCAAGATCTCATCATAGGGAGTCCGACAAGGGGTGTAATGACTCGCTCTCAAAAACTTGCTTTATTTATGGAACATCACTCCTTTGTTTCTCTTGTTGAGCCTACCATTGTAGATGAAGCTCTAGGTGATCCGGATTGGGTGAATGCCATGCATGAAGAATTAAACAACTTCACCTGCAACCAAGTTTGGACACTTGAAGAGCGACCAAAAGGCGCAAGAGTCATTGGAACAAAATGGGTGTTTAGGAACAAGCAAGATGATCAAGGCACGGTTGTTAGAAACAAGGCAAGGCTAGTGGCAAAGGGGTTCTCTCAAGTTGAAGGCTTGGATTTTGGAGAGACCTTTGCACCGGTTGCAAGACTCGAAGCCATTCGTATCCTCCTTGCATATGCATCACATCATGACATTAAATTATATCAAATGGATGTGAAAAGTGCATTTTTAAATGGCTTCATAAATGAACTAGTCTATGTTGATCAACCTCCCGGGTTTGAAGACCCTAGATATCCTAATCATGTTTATAGGTTGTCCAAGGCGCTATATGGGCTCAAGCAAGCCCCTAGAGCGTGGTACGAGCGCCTCCGAGACTTTCTCATTCAGAAGGGCTTCACCATTGGGAAGGTTGACACCACACTATTCACCAAGAAGCTTGATGGAGAGATCTTCATTTGTCAAGTCTACGTCGATGATATCATCTTCGGGTCAACAAATGAAGCCTATTACAAGGAATTTGGTGATTTGATGTCGAAGGAGTTCGAGATGTCTATGATTGGCGAGCTCACATTCTTCCTAGGCTTTCAAGTCAAGCAATTGAAGGAGGGGACTTTTATATCTCAAGAGAAGTACACAAAAGACCTCCTCAAGCGCTTCAACATGGATGATTGCAAGCCTATCAAGACTCCAATGCCAACCAACGGACACCTCGACCTAGATGTGGGAGGTAACCCGGTTGATCAAACTCTCTACCGTTCTATGATTGGTAGTTTGTTATATTTGACCGCATCTAGGCCTGACATCATGTTTAGTGTTTGCATGTGTGCTCGTTTTCAAGCCGATCCTAGGGAATCACATCTCATAGCAGTGAAGAGAATCCTTAGGTACCTAAAGCACACCCCAAGCTTTGGCCTTTGGTATCCCAAAGGAGCTAACTTCCAACTCGTTGGGTATTCCGATTCGGATTACGCGGGTTGCAAAGTAGATAGAAAAAGCACATCCGGAGGGTGCCATTTGCTTGGGAGATCACTAGTGTCTTGGAATTCAAAGAAGCAAAATAGTGTGGCCTTGTCTACCGCCGAGGCGGAATACATAGCCGCGGGTGCTTGTTGTGCACAAATCCTTTACATGAAACAAACCCTTTTAGACTATGGTGTAGTTCTAGAAAGGGTACCTTTGTTGTGTGACAATGAGAGCGCGGTTAAGCTTGCTAACAACCCTGTTCAACACTCTCGCACAAAGCACATAGATATTCGCCATCACTTTCTTAGAGACCATGTTTCCAAGAAAGGCATATCCTTAGAGGGAGTTAGAACCGAAGATCAATTGGCGGATATCTTCACAAAACCCCTAGATGAAAACACTCTTTGTAGATTGCGAAGTGAGCTTAATGTGCTTGATCTAAGTAACTTTGTCAAAAGGTGAAAGGAAGTTGTCTTTGCATTGCATTGTATCATATGCCATGTTTAAATTCCGCTATGCATATAGGCTTGTCAGACGTGGTTAAGATAACCGCCCTAAAAAGCGTGTGAAGAAGCTTACCCATGAGCAAACTTGACAAGCAACCTAGATTCAAATTCCGTATTGCATTGCATATGCATGTTTGTTGCTTTGTCGGTTCTTTTTGGTTAGGTTTTGAGCAACCGCTGTGTTCGTCCACCGCTAGGGGGAGCATTTGAGGCTCCTTATGGTTGAGACCCCTAGTTTTGGTGGCCACATGTTGTCTCCTCGGGATTTATCGCCTATTTTACCTAAAAATGATATGAAGCCTATGGCAAAATATTTATAAAATAGAGGGTTTATGCGAGGATGCTCATACTAGGTTCCAACTGTTGTTTATTTGCTTCTTCTTTGAGTTGGAACTTGGTTGGGAAAGGGAGCCGCAACGGAGATCTTTGAAACTGCTCAAATAGAGCATCGGATGCAGCATCGGACTCTGCATCGGACGCTGGTCCAGCATCCGATGCCTGCACTGTAGGCAGCCCCGGCTGAAACAGTAGCGGAGGAGCGTCCGATGTGTCACCATCAGATCCTCCGATGGTCCATCGGACGCTCCCCAGCGTCCGATGCTGAGGGGCCGGAAGCTTCCGATGTGATCTCAGCGGTTTTGGAGCTCTTTGGACAGGCATCGGAGCGTCCGATGCGTTATCATCGGCGCGTCCGATGCTTCTTTAAGCGGCGCGTTCAGTTCTTCTACTGACGGTTGGGTCCCATGTGTCATCTTCCTCATCCAGTCACGCCGTCGCTCTCGCCCACGATCCTGCCGCCGAGCCCGTGCCCTACTCACCGCCGGCCACCCACCCACGCCCGAGCCTTCGCCGCCGGCCGCTCAACCTCCGCGGCGCCCGTGCTTCTCCTCGCCGGACCGCCATCTCCTCGCCCCCGCGCGCGCGCCCTCGTCAGGATCCGCCGGCGCGTCTCCTCCACCTACGCCGGAGCTCGCCGCCGTTCCGGGCCTCTTCACCGGAGACCGCCTTCCTCGCGTCTCCTCTCCTCTCCGGCGTTCTTCTCGGCCGGCCGTCCCGTCCAGTGAGCCACCGAGCACCCACCCTCCCTCCCCCTCCATACCCTTGTCCACCAGGTGCTCGTTCAAATGCCTACATGGCTGTTCTCCCCTGTTTTAACCCCGTTTCACCTCCACTCTCTTGCAGTCCTCCCGGTGTGACGTGTGGACCCTAGGACGTCAGTGCTCTCCTCCTTCTTGGGTCGTTTCGTCGGCTTGTCAGGTAGCACAACCCTTTCTCTCTCTTATCACATTGCTTTGCTTCCATAGGTCTCGCTTACCTCTAGCCTCTATATGCTTATGTATATCCCTCATCTCTATGCAGCGAGTCCGTGTCCGTTGTCAGTGGCAGCTGGGCAGTGTCAGTTAACCCGGGGCCAAGCCCGCGGGTAAGGATCGAGGCCAAGCCTCGCGAGTGACAGCGGCAGCGTTTCTCCGTGTCAGGGGGAGTTTGAGTCAGTGGTTTGCTTCTCAGCTGGTTGTCAGTGCTTCTCAGCGTCAGTTGCTCTTTCAGAGGCAGTCCCAGGTTCCTGTTCTTGTCAGCTATGCCACGCTGCAAGAACGTCGGTGGTGGCCCTGGAGACTCTCCTCCCCGTCGTCCCCCTTTCGGTCAGCGGCCTGGGAAAGGGAAGCTTATCGTGCGCCGGAAGCGCACTCGTCAGGAGCGAGAGACAGCTCAGGCTCAGGCAGTGGCAGACGCCGCCGAGCGTGCAGAGCGCGGTGGCAGTGCGGGCGGACTTAGGATTGAGGATCAGCTGTCCCCCGAGCAGCGCAGAGCGATCGAGGAGGTTGAGCGTCGCCACGGTTCGCCGACTGGCACGCTCATGGCTGCCGGTCGTCGGACGACGTTCACCTCGCCCGGCGTTGAGCCCGAGAGCTCCGGGCAGGGCCAGGCAGAGGCCGAGGCCGCAGAGGCACCTGAGGCAGAGGCTCCAGAGGCAGAGGTTCCTGAGGAGGTTCCACGACGCCGGTCGACCCGTCGCAGGACTGCGGTGCCACCCCGGCCCGACGTCCCTCTGCGGGGAGCCCGTCCTCCATCGCGGCGTGCACCTCCGCCGATACCGCGACTAGACCTCAGGGGCGCCACTTGCTCCCAGATCCAGACCCTTCGACTTGTGCCAGTGGAGCAGTGGTTTCCCAGGGAGCGACAGGAGCAGGCTGGTCCGTCCTTCTATACAGTGCTGCAGGAGGACTTCTACCAGGGATACAGGAACGCTGGGATCTCTTTGCGGCCCCAGCGTGTTTGCTCACTTGAGGCAGTTGTAGGCGCAACCGGAGAGCAGATTCGCCCCTCACTCACCTACCTACCTGGTCTGGCAGACCTACTAGGGCGGTCTGGTTCCTATATTGAGGACTGGGTATTTCAGTTTTACGCTTCGCTATGGGTGCACCCCGACCGAGAGACTATTGAGTTTGCACTTGAGGGGGACCACTATAGACTGTTCTCGTCCGAGATCCGGGATTGGTTTGGATTGACATGCTCCCAGACCCGGATCCACGACTTGTGTTACGATCGGACAGAGCCACCCCGTCGCCCTCACGGTGGCGCCCAGCCTTCGACCGATTTGGTCCGTCCATGCTTCACAGAACCGTTCGGTGAGGGTTCGAGCCGCACTCCGAGGGATCTCACCCCTACGGCTCGGATCCTCAACGCGATCCTACGGCGGACTTTACTTCCTCGGGTCGGCTTCGGATAGGGACTTTCACGGTTGCAGCTATGGCTTCTTGCATATATGGTCAGGCAGCAGGAGTTCGACGTCTGGGATGTCATCTTGTGTGAGATAGAGGACATAGTGGCAGAGGGCATTAAGGCCCGCAGGCAGCTACCGTACGCGCACTGGATCTCCTACATTCTTTGGAAGGTAGCTGCCACTACAGGTACTCGCCTCAATCAGTCCCTCACCGGGTCAGCGACCGTCTTCCCCGAGTATAACATGAGCCAGTTGTTGGGATACGGTCGGGACCGCAGACAGCCAGAGCAGCAGGCACAGACTAGCACACGTCAGAGACCTGAGGTGCCAGAGTCAGCTCAGCAACAGGACGAGGCCGTTCAGGCGCTCGCGGAGCAGGAGCTTGCCGATCTCGAGGGAGGTGACCCCCACGTGGCCTCGGATCCCACAGACAGCTCAGATGAGGACTACCAGCTCCCGCCTCGCTACCAGCCGCGTGCACATGACCACCAGGCAGGGTCCAGCGGTACTGCTTCCTCCGATCCCGCGCTCCTTGCTATTCTAGCCCGGATGGAGGAGCAGCAGAGGACTGTCACTCAGGACGTCCAGAGGCTTGCCCAGGAGCAGCAGCGGTTAGCCCAGCAGCAGGCCCTCGCTCAGCAGCAGGCACAGGAGCGGTCTGATGCTCTTTAGCGCCAGATGATGGCTCTACAGCAGTAGACCTTGAGCTTCATGGAGAGGCTGGCGAGTGGACCTCCCTAGTGGCAATGGCAGCAGCCTCCCCCACAGCAGCAGCTTCAGTGGCAGCCACCTGTCCTTCCTCAGCCGCAGTTTGGTCAGCAGCAGCAGCAGCTTCCGGGCCCCAGCTCCTCGCAGTTCACGAGTTTTACTACTCCAGGCGGGGCCCCGCTCTTCAGTCCGCTACGGACAGGGTTCACTCCCAGGCCGACAGAGTCGCTCTTCGCTACGACGACCTCTGTCACTCGAGACCTGTCGGCCACGTTCAGCGAGCTCACCGGATTTCCCACTCCAGATCTTCCGATTCCGGTTCAGACGTCGACGGCTCCTGTGACCTCCACCACAGAGACTCTTCCGAGCTCAGTCGCGTCTTCAGAGCAGACAGAGCCAGTCCAGTCCGAGACGACCACGTCCGTGCAGCCTGAGTTGTCAGCTATCCCAGAGCTTCCGCACTCCGAGCCTCAGGCTGACATGACTACACAGACTGAGACTGCGCCAGAGACAGCGTCAGAGCAGATCGAGCAGACAGAGCAGTCAGTGCCGGACCCGTCCCAGACCGCTTCTCCACAGCGTCCAGCTACAGAGGGTCAGCAGGCTCCCGGCGACTCGTCCTCCGACTCCGAGGCCCTACTTCAGCAGTTTGAGTTCACGCAGAGGACTCCGGAGATGGCACCTGACTCGTCTGCACCACCTCCGCCCTCCGACGCTTAGTTTGGCGTTTGATGCCAAAGGGGGAGAGTGGCCGAGTATAGCGATAGGGGGAGTGTTGTGAGAGGGCTTTGTGTCTTTTGATGTGTTATATTCACATACGCTCTTTACTTATCGCATCTTTTGTGCATATTTATGTTATATACTTATGCTATGGATCTCATGACATGTTTGTGCTCACTATTATTTTATATATGACATGTCATTTCGCTTTGCTCTTTACTTGTGCTCAATTCTCACTTGTTTATGTATATGAGCTCTTTACTCCTGCACTTGCTATTCACTCTAACTTGTTGAGTGCAGGATGATGGCATGACATGTTTTGAACTTGCCCCTAATCATTTTCTCTTATTTATTGCAAGTTCATACATGTCATGATTTAAAAACCTCTTCTCTCTATACTCAATCTCGTGTTGTCATCAATCACCAAAAAGGGGGAGATTGAACACATCTTGGCCCCTAGTGGTTTCGGTGATTGGATGAAACACAAGATTACTGTGACTAACGTGTGTTTTGCAGAAACAGAGATGAGTTAGGTCACGGTAACGGCGACGATACAGGCATATGGAGTTCATGTCCCCTGGCGATGGAAATCGTTTCGGTTTTCAAAGGACGGACGACGAAGACGGTGGTAGGCTAGGCTAAGTGTCGCATGGTGTTGAAGGACACTTAGGTAGTCTTAGGTCTTTGTTTTTTCCTTTGGCCGTACTATAAAGAGGGGTGTGAATCAGTAGCTTGACCTAGATGAGTCTATTGAGGTAGGTGTGGTGCACACTTGGTATTTCATAGCCCTAGGTAGCTCAGAGAGATGCCTTATGTCGAGAGGAACAAAAGTCGTTAAGACCGCGTCGCGATCCGAGTTGATCTTGCCCTTGGTATGGGCATCGGATGCTGGATCAGTGGGCATCGGAGGCTCCGATGCCCACACCGACCTAGGGTTTGGTCTGGTGCGTGGCATCGGAGGCTCCGATGGTACTACATCGGATCGTCCGGTGTCACTGTTCACTTGGGAGTGAACTGTGCAGGGCATCGGACGCCGGCATCGGACGCTGAGGGCCAGCGTCCGATGGCCATGCAGAGAGGTTCCAGAGAGGTCTTTTCGGCATCGGACGCGTCCGATGCAGGGGCATCGGACGCTCGCCAGCGTCCGATGCTCTATAATCATGTCTGACAAGAAGGTACAGTAGACCGTTGGACAAGGTCATCGGAGCGTCCGATGCCCCCGCAAAATACCTATCTTGTGCTGATTTTGGATGGCCGGGTTGAGGGGTATATATACTTCCTTGCCTCCATCCATTTGAGTGTTCTTGCCACTTCCATCAGCTGAGAAACACCTTGTGAGTGTAAGTGAGTGCAAGAGCCCTAGTGAGGTTAAGTGATTGCTAATTGTGAGGATTAGACACCTCCTAGTGAGAATTGAGTAGCAAGTGTGCATCCATCTATCTCTTTGGCCTTGTCTTGGTCAAGTGAGAGTTCTAGCTGGTTACTCTGGGTGATCGGCATCACCTAGATGGCTTGGTGGCGATCGGAGAGCTTGGTGATCATCCGGAGGCTTTGTGGATGACCCAAGCCAAGTTGTGACCGGTAGCGAGCGATTCACCGGGCCGGAGTGGCGAAGAATCAGCTCGTAGTGAGCACTTGATCCTTGCGCGGATCAAGGGGGAGCGATACCCTTGCGCGGGTGCTCCAACGAGGACTAGGGGGGGGTGTGCCGACACCTCGATACCTCGGCAAAAAGATCGTCGTGTCATCTCTACTCTCTTCTCTACGCATTTACCTTTGAGCAATTCAATTCCGCTTTTACTTGTTGCTCTTTCATAAGTTGAATTGCCATGCTAGAGTAGAAATGGTTTAGCGATAGTCTTTTGTGCAATTGATTCTTGTCAAACCACCTCTAGGCTCTAAGGGGTTAATTGGGGCTTGATAGGTTTTATTATCGCAAGAAGTTTTAGAAAAGCCCAATTCACCCCCCCTCTTGGGCATCTTGATCCTTTCATTTACAGTATGATGTTAGTTTTCTGTATGATCAATATGTTCATCTCGTATGAAATTATCACAAGTAGTATACTCTCGTATGAAATTATCACAAGTAGTATACATGTGCACGTAATTGTTGTCACAGTTTTACTACTAAATTTCTGGATTAAATCTGACATTAAATTGCCTAATTTTCTAACAATCCAAAAACCTAATATGAGACAATTTTCTGTTAGAGGATTTGCTGCTGCATTGAAGCCAATATATTTGATGCACTGAATTACAAGGTTTGGTGTGCTAAGATGATATTGTGGTTAACTGCAATAAATTGTTATCACGTCGCACAGGGGAAGCTGGAAAAATGAACTCCTGAATAGGAGGAAAATTTTGCCGATAACCTGTTCCGAGGCGCTGTGATAAGTGCAATTCATAGCATGAATGAGAACAACTATATCATCTGCACGTCTGGCAAAGAATTATGAGATACACTTTGATGCAAAGTTTGGTGTTTCTGATGCTGGTAGTGAGCTGTACATCATGGAGCAGTTGTATGACTACAAAATGATTAACAACCGTTCTGTAGTGGAACAAGCTCATGACATACAGACACTGCAAAACATCTCGAACAGTTCCAATGTGTGTTGCCTGTTAAGTTTGTGGTCGGCGGTATAACCGCTAAGTGTTAGGACGTATTTTGTATATATAGCATGTCCCTTAATTGTGGATGTAATCACGCGCCTGTGCGGTAGGCTTTGATGCCACCCCGGCTGCTCTATATGTACTCTTGTACACGTATGGAATACAATAAGTTTTATTCCCAAAACACTTTCATGGTATCAATCACGGTTACGATCCGCTACTCTTCCGCAACCCTCACGCCGCCGCCGATTCCATCGCCACCCCGTGCCTGACTCCGTCGCCGGGTGTGCCGCGATCTCATCGTCGGCGCTCTGAGCCGATCGCTCGCCCCGTGCAGATCCTCTCGTCGGGTGCGATCGCTGGTCTGCTCCGTCCTCCCGACGCGTCGTGGTGAGCCGGTTACGCACGGTCGTCGCCCATCATCTGACGTCACACGATCGCGGCCGTCCGACGTCACGCGCCCGTCCGCGTTCGGCGTCTTCGCCCGGGCCGTCCTCGCGTGATAGCCTCACGGTCGCGGACACCGCCCGGACTCGTGCGGCCGTCCGCGTTCGTCGCTTTGTCCGGCCCTGGCCTGCTGACCGTCCGCGTACCTGCTACACCTTGCGTCCACCGGCTTGATGGCTGGCGACGATGATGCCGCTGTTGCTGCAGCCGCCCAGGCCGCCGAGGAACGTCGCCTGGCGGCCGAAGCCGACGCGGTGCATCTCGCCGAGGAGGCCCGCCTCCGCAATGCCGCCCTGGACGCCTATGAGAGTGCCCACGAGGCCATCTGGGCACAGGCTACTGCCGTCGTCAATGTCAAGGCTCTCATCCCCGTCATCCTTGATCAAGCCACCAACACCTACACCAAGTGGCGCGGCATGTTCCTCACCGTACTCGGCAAGTACGCGCTGACTCGACAGGTTCTTGAGGATGAGGCGTTCCCCACGCGCCCAGCGTGGGTGCAGACCGACTGTGTCATGTTGACATGGATATACGACACGGTCTCCGGCGATCTACAACAGTCACTCATGATGCGGCAGCGACCTGCACACGAAGCTTGGTGCTACCTCGAGGATGAATTTCTTGGTCAGCGGGAATCCCGCGCCCTCCTCCTCGAGACGCAATTCCGCAACTTCTGCCAAGACTCCCTGATGGTCATAGATTATTGTCGTCGTCTCGAGTCCATGGCTGCGTCACTTGCAGAGTTCGGCGACCCCATTGGGTGATCGGCAGATGGTGCTCACCCTCCTCCGTGGCTTGCGCGGCAAGTTCTGCCACATGGTGTCCATTCTCAAGATGCATCGCACATTCCCGACCTTCGCGGAGGCTCGGACGCACCTCGGACGCACCTCCTCCTGGAGGAACTGGAGATCAACACGAGACCGCCCTTGCCTCCCGCTGCCCTCGTCGCCGCGCCACGCTCAGCGGCGCCCACTGGTGGCCCTACCGCACCGCGCTATGGGGCGCCCGTTCCTCCAGCACGCCCCCACGGTGCACCCTCTGGTGGACAGCAGGGAGCAACCGCTGGTGGCCAGCGTTCCAGCCGACGTCGCGGCTGCGGTGGACGTGGCGGCCAGCCACAACAGCAGCACCGTGCTGCTGGCACCCCTCCCGATTTCGCACTTGCATCACCGGGTGTGCACCCATCATTTGCACACCCTTGGGCCGACACCCTCCAGATGTGGCCCTATGGGCATCCTCCACCGGCACCACTGGCATTCAGCGCCGCCCCGCAGTACGGCTACGGCGGCTCCTTCAGCGGCGTCCCGAGCGGTGGCGCCTATGGCTTCGGCTACACCGCTCCACCTTCACCGTACGTCTACGGGGGCGCAGCACCAGTGTTCCAGGGGTCCTCGCCGGCCTACCAGGTGTCACAGCCGGCAACCTGGAACCCCGTCCATGGAGGCGCTTCGACTCAGGACTCCCTGGCGCAGTCGTTCAACACCATGACGCTCACTCCGCCGGCACCGTCCGAGTGGTACGCAGACTCCGGTGCTGGTTCTCACGTGACCGCGGACGCCGGTAACCTCTCCACCATTTCCCCACCATCATCTTTTATACCTTCATCTATCATTGTGGGAAATGGAGCACTACTTCCTGTCGCTACAACCGGGTCACATATTTTTTTCATCTCCACATCGTAATCTAGTTCTTAACAATGTTCTGGTGTCTCCCAACATTATTAAGAATCTAATTTCCATTTGCCGTTTTACCACCGACAATAATTGTTCGGTTGAATTTGACCTGTTTGGCCTTTCTGTGAAGGATTTGCAAACCAGGAACATGATCGCCAGGTGCAATAGCTCTGGCGACCTCTACCCGTTTTTTTCCACCCACCACCAGCACCTCTGTGTTTATCGCTGCACCCACCTCACTTTGGCATCGTCTTCTCGTGCATCTTGGGCGTGAAGCTTTGTCCAAGCTTATTAGTTCCAATGTTATCTCATGTAATAAAGATGATCTCCACCATATATGCCATGCGTGCCAACTAGGTCATCACACATGGCTTCCTTTTGGATCATCTAGCTCTAGGGCCAGTCATAATTTTGAATTGATACACTGTGATCTTTGGACATCTCCTATTATTAGTGTGTCAGGATACAAATATTATCTTGTTATTCTTGATGATTGCTCACACTATATTTGGACGTTTCCACTTCGCCTAAAATCTGAGACGTTTTCCACTCTCTCAATTTTTTGTCTTTATTCACACGCAATTTGGCACCACCATCAAGAGCGTCCAGTGCGACAATGGCCGTGAATTTGATAATTCCACCGCCCGCACGTTCTTTCTCTCCCACGGTGTTGCACTCCACATGTCGTGTCCATATACTTCTCAGCAAAATGGCAGAGCCGAGCGCTCCCTTCGCACCATTAATAATATTACGCGTTCTCTGCTATTTCAGGCGAGTCTTCCTCCGGTTTACTGGGTTGAGGCCCTCCACACTGCCACCTATCTTGTGAACCGCCTCCCTACCAAAACCCTCGCCTCCTCGACACCTTACACCCACCTGTTGGTATATTATGGGTCAAGCCATATAATATATTCAATAATTAATGAACTCTATGATTTATATTAAATAATATTCATTGGTTTATTACCATGATGATGGGCCACATGCATGCATGCGTTACCGTCGGTTGGTTTATCATGCATGCGTGCGTTATCGTCGGTTGGCTTGACCAATGAAGGTGGGCAAATGAGCAACGAAAGACACATTAGATATGCAATGAGCAATCAGTATTCCACTTTATTCCACTTTGCCAACTATGTGTCTTGAATATATGAGTTATAAAAGTTCTTTTTATTTCCATTTATTAGTTGGCAAATGACAAAGTGAATACAGGAGTTTCCAACTCTAGCATTGATTGTTTTATCTACCTCCTGATCTTCATGTGCCTGTTCACCATCACATCGGTGCAAGGATAAATTCTCAACCCTCACATCTGGCCTGGTGTCTGTTTTTGAACACACAACCAAAAAGTTCTTGCTGTCGCTAGCTTCCTCGTCCCATGACTTGCGCGCACAAGTCCTTGGGAGAGTAGGAGCCTCCGAAACGTACGTCGGCAACGAGTTCACCTGCTCGGGTGGAGATTGGCGATCATGTTTTTGGGGAGTGTCTGTCGCCGACACGACTACTCGCTAGTGGTGATCTTCTTCTTCCCCAGCGATGAGGTCTTCACTGCGTTCTTTCTTCAAAGCTTCGAGTGGGACAACTACATCAACAGAAGCACCATGTCGCTGTCGGGTGCTTCCGGCTCTGCCGCTGGGTATACGACTTTGAGACATCCTCTTTACTTTATGTTGAAAACCTTATTGGTTAGCACTACTTGGATAGCGATCATGATATATATGTGTGATAATTTACATGGTATTTCTCTGAGTATTGCTATGAATATTTTCATGATAGTTTATTTGAACAAGCACATATATGATGTCATGATCCGTTTATCTGTGTCAATTTTCTAGAATAAACTAATCTTGAATTTGCCTAAATTTCTAACAATCCAAAAACGTGATGTTAGGCAATCTTCATCTGTGGGCTTTGCGGGTTTGTTGAAACCAGCGCCGTTTGAGGGCGCTCACTATAAGAGATGGCGTGAGAAAACTATTCTGTGGTTGACCGCTATGCGTTGTTACTATGTGGTGCTTGAGCAGCCTGCTCGTGTTAAAACCGTTGATGAGCAACGGATTTTTGATCATGATGACACCACTTGCAAGGCTGTGTTCTTAAGCATAATTGGAGATTCTCTCATTGATGCATATGTGCAACTTCCGACTGGTAAAGCTATATGGGATGCACTTGAGGCCCGTTATGGCATTTCTGACGCCGGTTCTGAGCTGTACGTCATGGAACAGTTCCATGACTATCGGATGGTCGAGGGCTGTCCAGTAGTCGAACAGGCCCATGAAATACAGGCACTGGTGAAGGAACTTGAGCTGTTTGGGTGTTCACTCCCTGACAAGTTTGTGGTTGGATGCATAATTGCAAAGCTGCCACAATCTTGGACAAATTTTGCAACTTATCTAAAACATAAGAGGCAAGAGTTCAGCACTGCTGAGCTTGTTGGGACTCTAGATGTTGAGGATAAGGCAAGGGCAAAAGATGTCAAAAACAAGAAAGTCATTGAGGGAAGTTCTAGCGCTCATGTGGTGCAAAAGAACCATTTCAAACCACAGAAAAAGAAATTCAAGCAAGAGCATAAGCAGAAGTCCACCATTCCTTTCAAGAAGGGTAAAAAGTTGAAGGATAAGATGAATTGTTTCACCTGTGGCAAGACTGGACACTTCTCTAGGGAGTGTCCTGAGGCTAAGTGGAAGCCTACTCCACAGAAATCAGTCAACACCGTTGAGACTGAGGCAGCTACATCTGGGTATGGTAAATGTATGCCTTCTGTATTTTCAGTTTGTCATTCACCTGATTGGTGGATTGATACCGGTGCAAATATACATGTGTGTGCTGATTTTTCCTTGTTTTCTTTTTACCAGGCAGGGCGGGCTGGCTCCTTGTTGATGGGGAACGGGGCACGTGCGGCTGTTCATGGTGTTGGTACGGTCGATCTGAAGCTCACTTCAGGAAAGACCGTGCAACTCAAGAACGTGCATCATGTTCCCTCAATAAAGAAGAACTTGATTAGTGGCTCCATGCTCTATCGTGATGGTTATAAGTTAGTATTTGAATCCAATAAATGTGTAATCTCTAAGTTTGGAACTTTTATTGGCAAGGGCTATGAGAGTGGAGGCTTGTTCCGCTTGTCTTTGGTTGATACTTGCTTTAAGTCAGTGAACCATGTGGTTAATAACCTTGAGACGAATATTTGGCATTCAAGATTATGTCATGTTAATGTTGGCTGCATGTCGCGCTTAGCTAGCTTAAGTTTAATTCCTAAATTTGATACGGTCAAAAGTTCTAAGTGCCATGCATGTGTAGAAGCAAAACAACCTCATAAGCCTCATAAAACTGCTATGGCGAGAGAATTAGCACCTCTTGATTTAATTCATTCTGATATTTGTGAGATGAATGGGATATTGACCAAAGGTGGTAAGAGATACTTTATTACTTTTATAGATGATTGCACTCGATTTTGCTATGTGTACTGAATGAAAACTAAAGATGAAGCATTGTATTATTTTAAAATCTATAAAGCCGAGGTAGAGAATCAAATTGAGAAGAAAATCAAACGTGTACGGTCTGATCACGGAGGAGAGTATTTCTCTAATGAGTTTTCTGAGTTTTGCGCGGTGCAAGGAATAATTCATGAGAGGACGCCACCATATTCACCACAGTCCAATGGGATTGTTGAGAGAAAGAACCACACTCTTACTGACTTGGTAAATGCCATGTTGAGGACTGCAGGTTTATCTAAAGAATGGTGGGGTGAGGCTATATTGACAACAAGTCATGTCCTAAATAGAGTGCCCACAAAGAACAAAGAAATTACACCATTTGAAAAATGGGAGAAAAAGAGATTAAATCTTTCTTACCTGCGAACTTGGGGTTGTTTGGCCAAAGTAAACGTGCCAATAAACAAAAAGCGAAAGCTTGGACCAAAAATGGTAGATTGTATTTTCCTCGGCTATGCCATTCATAGTGTGGGCTACAGATTTTTAATAATAAACTATGATATTCCTGAGATGGTTGTTGATACAATCATGGAATCTAGAGATGCAACATTCTTTGAAGAAGAATTTCCCATGAAAACTAATACACCTAGCATATCTAGTCATGATTCTTTTTATGTCCCTGATTCTCATGAACCGGTTATACACGCTAATGATGAAACTCACGAAGAAATTCCCGAGGAGGATAATAATACAGTCGCTCGTAAGAGTAAGAGACGAAGGATTGCAAAATCTTTTGGTGATGACTTTATTATATACCTTGTGGAAGATACTCCCACAACCATTGCTGAGGCATATTCCTCTCTCGATGCTGACTTATGGAAGGAAGCAGTTCACAGTGAGATGGATTCTATTATGTCAAATGGAACTTGGGAAGTGGTTGATCGTCCTTATGGATGTCAACCTGTGGGATGCAAATGGGTGTTCAAGAGAAAAATGAGACCGGATGGTACTGTTGAGAAGTACAAAGCAAGGCTAGTCGCTAAAGGCTATACACAAAAAGGAGAAGATTATTTTGACACTTACTCACTAGTTGCTCGTCTAACGACCATTCGTGTGCTAATATCCTTGGCTGCCTCACATGGTCTTCTCATTCATCAGATGGATGTTAAGACAACTTTCTTGAATGGAGAGCTTGAGGAAGAGATCTATATGGATCAACCGGATGGATTTGTGGCAAAAGGTCAAGAGGGTAAGGTTTGTAAGCTGTTGAAATCTTTGTACGGTCTAAAGCAAGCCCCTAAGCAGTGGCATGAGAAGTTTGACAAAACTTTAACGACAGTTGGCTTTGCAGTGAATGAAGCTGATAAATGTGTATATTATCGGTTCGGTGGAGGTAATGGTGTCATTTTGTGCTTGTATGTGGATGATATTTTAATATTTGGGAATAATATTGAAGTGATTAATGAAGTAAAAGATTTTCTGTCTAATAACTTTGAAATGAAAGACTTGGGTGAGGCTGATGTTATTCTTAATATTAAGCTATTGAGAGAAGAAGGAAATGGTGGGGTTACTCTTGTGCAATCCCACTATGTGGAAAAGGTGCTAAATTGTTTTGGGTACAATGACAGTGCACCGGCTCCAACTCCTTATGACCCAAGTGTGAGATTGAGGAAAAATCATAGAATTTCGAGAGACCAACTGAGATATTCACAAATAATTGGTTCTCTCATGTACTTGGCTAGCGCCACTAGGCCTGATATCTCATTTGCTGTGAGCAAACTAAGCCGGTTTGTATCGAATCCGGGAGATATTCATTGGAAAGCTCTTGAGAGAGTGTTGCGCTATCTGAAAGGTACAATGAGTTATGGTATTCACTTTACCGGGTATCCGAGGGTACTAGAAGGTTATTGTGATGCTAATTGGATTTCTGATGCTGATGAGCTGTACGCCACAAGTGGATACGCGTTCCTGCTTGGAGGTGGCGCAGTTTCCTGGAAGTCTTGCAAGCAGACTCTCTTAACGAAGTCTACAATGGAAGCAGAACTGATGACATTGGATACCGCTGGCGCTGAAGCTGAGTGGCTTCATGAACTTCTTATGGATTTACCGGTTGTTGAAAAACCTATACCGGCTATTTCTATGAACTGTGACAACCAAACTGTGATAACAAAGGTAAACAGTTCTAAAGACAACATGAAGTCAACAAGGCATGTGAAAAGGCGTCTGAAGACTGTCTAGAAATTGAGAAACTCCGGAGTAATTTCTTTGGACTATGTCCATACATCTAAAAATCTGGCAGATCAGTTTACTAAGGGTCTGTCACACAACGTGATAGGAGGTGCATCGAGGGAGTTGGGCTTGAGACCCACTTGAAGTCACACCATAGTAGCAACCTGTTCTATGTGATCGGAGATCCCGTGAATTAGAATGGTGAAACAAGCTAGTGGTTGACTGAGGGAGAAACCCCTTATTTAAAGTTCGAACTCATTGGAGATGCACCGTTTCTCCTATGCTGTATGGCAGGTTGGATAAGTCCTTAATGTGATCCGAGTGGCTTGTTTAAGCAGGGATGTTGTCCTATAGAACATCCTCTAAAGGAACACACCTATATGAGCTCGACTGCTAGTCACAGTCTATGAGATGTGGGGAATCTCTAGATACTCGTGAAAGGCACAGGAAGTGCGACTTATATGCTTCAAAACAAAGGGGATGCTTGTAGCAGCCTAGTACCATGATATGAACTTTGGTGAAGCTCATTTTCACACAAAACTGACAATTCAAGGCATAGTCCATTGTTCAGTTGTGAGTGAGTGGAGCCTTTGTTCTAGACGGGTGTTCAACTCAACAGTCCCTGTTGAAACTCCGGTATATCAAAAGAACTATGGTTTTGAGATTATTTTCTATGAATCCTAGAGTTTGGTGGGGATTGTTGGTATATTATGGGTCAAGCCATATAATATATTCAATAATTAATAAACTCTATGATTTATATTAAATAATATTCATTGGTTTATTACCATGATGATGGGCCACATGCATGCATGCATTACCGTCGGTTGGTTTATCATGCATGCGTGCGTTATCGTCGGTTGGCTTGACCAATGAAGGTGGGCAAATGGGCAACAGAAGACACATTAGATATGCAATGAGCAATCAGTATTCCACTTTATTCCACTTTGTCAACTATGTGTCTTGAATATATGAGTTACAAAAGTTCTTTTTATTTCCATTTATTAGTTAGCAAATGACAAAGTGAATACAGGAGTTTCCAACTCTAGCATTGATTGTTTTATCTACCTCCTGATCTTCGTGTGCCTATTCACAATCACATCGGTGCAAGGATAAATTCCCAACCCTCACATCTGGCCTGGTGTCTGTTTTTGAACACACAACCAAAAAGTTCTTGCTGTCGCTAGCTTCCTCGTCCCATGACTTGTGCGCACAAGTCCTTGGGAGAGTAGGAGCCTCCGGAACATACGTCGGCAACGAGTTCACCTGCTCGGGTGGAGATCGGCGATCATGTTTTTGGGGAGTGTCTGTCGCCGACACGACTACTCGCTAGTGGTGATCTTCTTCTTCCCCAGTGACGAGGTCTTCACTGTGTTATTTCTTCACAGCTTCGAGCGGGACGACTACATCAACAAAAGCACCATGTCACTGTCGGGTGCTTCTGGCTCTGCCGCTGGGTATACGACTTTGCGACATCCTCTTTACTTTATGTTGAAAACCTTATTGGTTAGCACTACTTGGATAGCGATCATGATATATATATGTGTGATAATTTACATGGTATTTCTCTGAGTATTGCTATGAATATTTTCATGATAGTTTATTTGAACAAGCACATATATGATGTCATGATCCGTTTATTTGTATCAATTTTCTGGAATAAACTAATCTTGAATTTGTATAAATTTCTAACACCACCTTCATTCCACCCAGCCCTCCTATGACCATCTCAAAGTTTTTGGGTGTGCTTGTTACCCCAACTTGTCCTCCACAGCACCCCACAAATTTGCACCTCGTTCTTCCCTATGCGTCTTCCTCGGCTACTCCTCAGAACACAAAGGCTATCGGTGTCTCGAGCTCCAGTCGAATCGTATTATTCTCTCTCGACATGTCATTTTTGATGAATCCTTCTTTCCTTTCGCTGACATGTCGACCACACCCATGGCTTCCTCTGCCTTGGACTTCCTCGTTGATGAACATGATCTCACCGCTCCAATTCCTGGAGTTCGCGTTGTGCATGCAGGTACCCCGGCTGCTCCGACGTCGCCCGCCGTGCATGGCCCCGTGCCTGTGCATGCGCCTGCTGCCGCGTCCCAGTCCGCTTCTGCACCGCCGAGCCCTGGACCGCAGTCGCCCAGCTCGCCCCCGACCGGTGCTACTACCCCTGTGCATCCCGCATAGGCAGCTGCCAGTAGCGCCCCGATCGCCTCGCCGACTGCACCATCCGGTGCTGCTGCCCCTGTGCCATCCGCACGGGTTGCTGCCAGCAGCACCACAGCGCTAGGTGCTGCTGCCCCTGTGCCATCCGCACGGGTTGCTGCCAGCAGCACCACGACAACTGGCCGCACCATCTCCACTCACCCGGTCTCCATCGCCCCGGTCACCAATGCACACTCCATGCGCACGCGCGGCAAGGCTGGCATTGCACAACCTGTGGACCGCCTCAACCTCCACACTGTGCCCATGTCGCCTTTGCCGCGCTCTGTTCGAGACGCTCTGTCAGACCCCAATTGGCGCTCCGCTATGCAGGCTGAGTATGATGCGCTTCTTGCTAATGACACTTGGAGCCTTGTTCCTCGGCCACCTGGTGTCAATCTTGTATCTGGCAAATGGATTTATCGTCACAAGTTGCGGTCCGATGGTTCCCTTGATCGACACAAGGCTCGCTGGATATTGCGGGGTTTCACACAGCGCCCCGGTGTTGATTATGATGAGACTTTCAGCCCAGTGGTCAAGCCTGCGACTGTCCGGGTGGTTCTATCTCTGGCATTATCTCAGCAGTGGCCCATTCATCAGCTAGATGTCAAGAATGCATTCTTACATGACACTCTCACCGAGACAGTATACTGTGTTCAGCCCAGTGGTTTTGTTGACTCCTCACGTTCGTATTATGTCTGCCGTCTCAACAAGTCTCTTTATGGCCTGAAGCAAGCGCCTCGTGCCTAGCGCCATAGGTTTGCTTCACACCTTGTGTCCCTCGGCTTTATTGAGACTCAATCTGATACTTCATTATTCTCATACCATCGGGGTTCAGACACTGCCTATCTGCTGTTGTATGTGGATGATATTGTTCTTACCGCCTCCTCCGCCAGATTTCTCCAACAGATTATTGCAGCTCTCCAGCGTGAGTTCGCCATGACCGATATGGGACAACTACACCATTTTTTGGGCATCTCTGTGACACACTGTGTTGGTGGTCTTTTTCTCTCTCAGCGGCACTACACTCTGGATATTTTGGAGCACGCCGCGATGAGTGCTTGCAAACCTTGCAGCACCCCTGTTGACCTTCACTCTAAATTATCTACAGATGGAGCTCCGGTTGCCGACGCCACACAGTATCGTAGTCTGGCTGGTGCTTTAGAGTATCTGACTTTTACCCGACCAGATGTCGCCTTCGCAGTTCAGCAGATTTGCTTATACATGCATGATCCTCATGAGCCCCACCTTGCTGCACTCAAGAGAATTCTGCGCTACCTGCAGGGTTCTCTCTCACTTGGGCTGACCATGCGTCGGTCACCACCTGCGGAGCTGGTCGTCTACACCGACGCTGACTGGGTCGGCTGTCCCGATACTCGACGTTCCACCTCTGGTTCCGCAGTGTTCCTCGGGGACAACCTGGTGTCCTGGTCCTCCAAGCGTCAGCATACAGTCTCCCGGTCTAGTGCAGAGGCCGAGTATCGTGCTGTGGCAAATGGTGTAGCTGAAGCTACTTGGCTCTGCTAGCTGCTCACAGAGCTTCGCCACCCGCCTTGTCATGCCACCCTGGTCTATTGTGATAACATCAGTGCTGTTTACCTCTCTAGCAATCCAGTGCAGCATCAGCGGACAAAGCATGTTGAGATTGATCTCCACTTTGTCAGGGAGAAGGTCACCCTCGGTCACATTCGGGTACTTCATGTTCCGATGATATCACATTACGCCGACGTCTTCACCAAGGGCCTTCCTACCTTGTTGTTTCAGGAGTTTTGATCCAGCCTGAACGTCCGCCATGCTCCTGATCAAACTATCCGCCATGCTCCCGATCAAACTGCGGGGGAGTGTTAGCACGTATTTTGTATATATAGCATGTCCCTTAATTGTGGATGTAATCACGCGCCTGTGCGGTAGGCTTGCATGCTACCCCGGCTGCTCTATATGTACTCTTGTATATGTATGGAATACAATAAGTTTTATTCCCAAAACACTTTCACTAAGCTACCACCTTCTTGGAAGGATTTTGCTACCTCTCTAAAACATAATACAAAGGAGTTCAGTGTGGCTGAGCTCATTGGATCTCTTGATGTTGAAGAGAGGGCAAGAGCAAAAGACACATGTGGAAAAGGAGTTGAGTCTTCTAGTGCCAATATGGTGCAGAAGAAAAGCTCAAATGCACCCTATAATAATAAGAAGAAGAACAAGCAACAACAAAACAATTCGAAGCCAAAATAGACAACAAATTTTAAGAATAAAAAGAATAAAGATAAAAGTTGCTTAATTTGCGGTAGCACTGATGAAGACATCGCCACGCTGGAAATACCGACGCCATGGTCTTCCCCATGTTGCAATTCGTCTCCAACTCAGCTACCTCGTCACCCTCGGAATTCAGGAGCAGTCTCGGGTAAAATCAACGCACCGGATTCATACGATCTCCGTTTTCGACGAACTAGATATGCCTGGAAAGATAATTTGATAAGCTAACCAATGGCTTCGGAATCATGTCAAAATACGTCAGGAGTCAACGGGAATCGTCGAATCAAGTCAGCATCCAGAATCTGTCAGGGTGCTGCGACACCGTCTTTTGGTCCGATGGGCCGTGTATCGTCTTAGAGCCCATTAGGGGGCGCGTCCAGCAGGGGCGACGACCTAAACCCTATAATTAGCCACCGCCGTCGTCGTTAGGTCTTGAGTTTATTTGAGAGTTTAGTTTTCCATCGAGGAACTGAATCGTTCATTGTAACTGTGGTGTCGAATCCTTTTACAGTGATCCAGGGCCCCGTTCTTGATCTCCTCCACTGTGTCGATTAGTCCTTTGGAACCGAGTTCTTGAACCCCTCTATTGATATTCGCATAATTCATATTTGCAATTTCAGATTGCGTGTTTTTACCTTCTTGCTTGTGTCCTTCGATTCGCTTACAGGATTAGCCTTCTTGGCGAGGTCAATCAAGTTATGCTTGGTTGATAACCAACGGAGCAGTGGTGTAACGGTTGCAGGGTTCGAATCGTGTCTGATTTGAAGCCGGATCGCCAACGTCGAGATCTCCACCAATCGAACCTATCGCTACCTCTCGGAAGATCGGGCCGTCCCTCATCAATTGGTATCAGATATTTTAGGTTTCCCGCGAGGTATAATCTCGTTTGCCCTTAGCAACACTAGCAGTGAGTTTACTAATTTTGCTTTATTCTGGTGGAGTGATCTTTGCAATGCTAGTAATGCTGCTGTTGTGCCTCAAACTTGGAATGCTTTAAAACAACGTATGAAATCTCGTTTTGTTCCTCCTTCTTATCAACGTGATTTGCGTTTAAAATTGCAAACTTTAAAACAAGGTGATAAAAGCGTAGAGGCATATTATCAAGAATTGCTTATTGGTTTAGCACGTTATGGTATACATGAAGATGATAATGATGCTACTGCTAGATTCTTTGGTGGTTTGAATCGTGATATCCAGGATATTCTTGATTACAAAGATTGGAACAGGTTCAGTCAATTATATCATCTTGCTCTTAAAGCTGAACGCGAAGTACAGGGCCGCAAACAACAACATCAGCCTTTCAGGTATAACAATGGGAGGACTTTTCTGCAACGTTCCGAGCTGGAGACGCCCAAGCTTCCTGCTGCACCACAGTCGTCTACACCTTCCGAGGTAAGTAAATTGTCTAATGTGCAGTTTCCACAGCCGAAGAACGGTGCCACTCGCGTGCTTCTACTAGCTCTTCCTCGTCCAGCTCTAAAATCATTTACCACCGATGCAAAGGCATGAGACATGTTATGAAGGATTGCCCCAGCCGTCGCGCTTTCATTGCTACCGACGATGGATATGTAAGTGCTAGTGATATTAAAGATGATTTAGCCCTTGTTGCTAACATTGATGCAGATTCCACCGAGGACGATCAAGACAAGGAGACCATCACCATTGACTCTGTGGCTTCTGCTGCAGACTACCCTAGTCTTCTTGTGTAGCGTGTGTTGAGTACACGTGTGGGACATGACGAGGAAGAGATGAAGATTCAATGCCACAATTTGTTCCACATGTATCTCATTGTGCAGGGTTGTCATGTTCTCACTATCGTTGATGGCGGGAGTTGCAATAACTTGGTGAGTTCAAATTTGGTTGAGAAGCTTGGCTTGACCACATGACAACATTCATATCCGTATAAATTTCAATGGTTCAATAATAATGGTATGACTAAGGTTACTAAATCAGCACGCATTAGCTTTTTCACAGGCTCTTATCATGATACTGCTGATTTTGATGTTGTCCCTATACAAGCTTGTTCCATTTTGTTAGGTCGCCCATGGGAATTTAATAATGATGCTTTACACCATGGTAGAACTAATACATACACTATTATACATAAATACATAAGGACAAGAAAATTACTTTGTTGCCTTTGTCTCCTACAGATATTATTAAACATGCTAAAGAGATTAAAAATAAAAATAAACCTCTAACAGACATTGCTAACAATAATGAGATTACGTTAAAAGGAGGTGCTTTTCTTGCTACAACTTCTTCTGCTGCTGCGTTATGTGATAATAATGATGCTCCTTGTTATACTATGCTTTGTCGACATGTTAGTGTTGCTGCACATGATCCTATACCTTGTGTTTCGCATTGTGCGGTCACTAACCTTTTGCAGGAGCTTGGAGATGACATGGAGTCACGGACGACTCCAATTCTAGAAGGAGGGGATGATGAGGACATAGCCAAGATGGAGTCGAGGACGACTCCAATTCAAGAAGGGGAGGATGATGAGGACATCGCCATGCTGGACACATCGACGCCATGATCTTCCCCATGTTGCAATCCGTCTCCAACTCAGGAGCAGTCTCGGGTAAAATCAACGCACCGGATGCATACGGACTCCATTTTCGACGAACTAGAGATGCCTGGAAAGATAATTTGATAAGCTAACCAATGTCTTTGGAATCACGTCAAAATACATCCGGAGTCAATGGGAATTGTCGAATCAAGTCAGCGTCCAGAATCTGCCAGGGTGCTGCGACACCGTCTTTTGGTCCGATGGGCCGTGTATCGTCTTAGAGTCCATTAGGGGGCGCGTCTAGCAGGGGCGATGACCTAAACCCTATAATTAGCCGCCGCCATTGTCGTTAGGTCTTGGGTTTTGTTTAGAGTTTAGTTTTCCATCGAGGAACTGAATCTTTCATTGTAACTGTGGTGTCGAATCCTTTTACAGTGATCCAGGGCCCCCGTTCTTGATCTCCTCCACTGTGTCGATTAGTCCTTTGGAACCGAGTTCTTGAACCCCTCTATTGATATTCGTATAATTCATATTTGCAATTTCAGATTGCGTGTTTTTACCTTCTTGCTTGTGTCCTTCGATTCGCTTGCAGGATTAGCCTTCTTGGCGAGGTCAATCAAGTTGTGCTTGGTTGATAACCAACGGAGCAGTGGTGTAACGGTTGCAGGGTTCGAATCGTGTCTAATTTGAAGCCGGATCGCCAACATCGAGATCTCCACCAATCGAACCTATCGCTACCTCTCGGAAGATCGGGCCGTCCCTCATCAAGCACTGAGCATTGGGCAAGTGCGTGCCCAGACCGCAAATTCAGTCAAGAGAAGAAATCAGCAAACATGGTCGTTAGATGGAGGAACATCGGGGTATAATAATTATTTACCTACTGTTTCTTTCAGTTTCATCAGGGTACAGTAATTATTTACCTACAGTTCTTTCAGTTTGTCATTCATCTGAGTGGTGGATGGAGACATGTGCTAATATTCATGTGTGTGCTGATATTTCTTTGTTTTCTTCTTATCAGATTGGCGGGACTGGAGCCTTGCTGATGGAAAACGGATCTCATACGCGTGTTCTTGGTGTTGGTACGGTCAATTTGAAATTCACTTCGGGAAAGACGGTGTCATTGAAGAACGTGCAACATGTCTCATCATCAAAAAGAATCTAGTTAGCGGATCTGGATTATGTCGAGATGGTTTTAAAATTGTTTTAGAGGCTAATAAAAATGTACTTTCAAAATATGGAACATTTGTTGGTAAAGGTTATGATTGCGGAGGCTTGTTCTGCTTATCTTTGCTGGATGATGTGTGTAAATTGTGAACAATGTTGTTATTGTTGATGAATCAAATATTTGGCATTCACGGTTATGTCATGTTAATTTCGGTTGTCTTATGTGGCTAGCAAATCTGAATTTAATCCCGAGATTTAATTTAGTCAAATGTTCTAAATGCCATGTGTGTGTGCAATCTAAGCAACCTCGCAAGCCTTACAAGGCAGCGGAGGCGAGGAACTTAGCACCATTAGAATTAGTTCATTCTAATTTGTGCGAAATGAACGGCGTGTTGACTAAAGGTGGCAGAAGATACTTCATAACATTTATAGATGATTGTACTAGGTTCTACTATGTATATTTGTTAAAATCAAAAGATGAAGCATTGCATTATTATAAGACCTATAAAGCTAAAGTAGAAAACTAACTTGAAAGGAAAATTAAATGGTTAAGGTTTGATCGTGGTGAATAATATTTTTCAAATGATTTTTCTGAATTATGTGTGGAACATGGAATTATTCATGAGAGGACACCGCCGTACTCACCACAATCCAATGGGATCGCTGAAAGAAAGAACCGTACTCTAATAGAGATGTTTAACGCCATGTTAGAGACTTCGGGTCTATCTAAGAATGGTGGGGTGAGGCGATCTTGACTGCGTGTCATGTCCTGAATAGAGTTCCTACAAAGAATAAAGAAATGACACAATTCGAGGAATGAGAAAAGAAAAGATTAAATCTCTCTTATTTGCACACCTGGGGTTGTTTGGTCAAAGTGAATGTGCCAATCAACAAAAAGCGCAAACTTGGACCTAAAAATGTTGATTGTGTGTTCCTTGGTTATGCTATTCACAACATTGGGTATAAGTTCTTAATTATAAACTCTGAAGTATCTAGCATGCTTGTTGGTAAAATAATGGAGATGCTACATTTTTTAGACTGAATTTCCTATGAAAAATGCACCTAGCACATCTATTCATGAATCTATATTTTCCCATGAGCAATTTATTCCGATAGAACATGTTTAGGAACCCCATGTGCAAAACTCTGAGGAGGATGACAATGTAGTTACTCGAAAGAGTAAGAGACAAAAGACTACCATGACTACATTATGTACCTTGTGGATGACACACCAACAACCATTGAAGAGGCATATTCCTCTCCTGATGCTGACTTATGGAAGGAAGCAGTACGGGGTGAGATGGACTTAATTATGTCTAATGGAACTTGGGAAGTCGTTCAACGTCCCTATGGGTGCAAACCCATATGATGCAAATGGGTGTTCTAAGAAAAAAGCTTAGACCTGATAGTACTATTGAAAGGTACAAGGCATGACTTGTGGCCAAGGGTTATACCCAGAAAGAGGGAGATGACTTCTTTGATACTTACTCACCTGTTGCTCGATGGACCACAATTCGAGTGCTAATTTCCCTGGCAGCCTCTCATAGTCTTATCATTCATTGGATAGATGTTAAGACAACTTTCCTGAATGGAGAGTTAAAAGAGAAGATCCATATGGATCAACCTGATGGGTTTGCAGCAAATGGTCAAGAGGGCAATGTGTGTATATTATTGAAGTCCTTATATGGCCTAAAACAAGCATCTAAGAAATGGCATGAGAAGTTCGATAGAACTTTAACATCTGCAGGCTTTGTTGTGAATGAAGCTGATAGATGTGTGTACTATCGATTTGTTGGGGGTGAAGGTGTGATCTTGTGTCTATATGTGGATGACATATTGATCTTTGGGACCAGCCTTGATGTTATCAAGGGGGTTAAAGACTTTTTGTCTAATAACTTTAAGATGAAAGATTTAGGAGAGGCTGATGTTATTCTGAATATCAAGCCACTAAGAGAAGGCAATGGTGCAATCCCATTATGTGAAAAAGGTTTTGAGTCAGTTTGGGTTTAGTGACTGCAAACCTGCTCCTACGCCTTATGATCCCAATGTGCCATTGAGGAAAAAATCGAAGGATAGCAAGAGATCAATTAAGATACTCCCAAATCATTGGTTCACTCATGTATCTAGCTAGCACTACAAGGCCAGATATCTTGTTTGCTGTGAGCAAGCTAAGCCGGTTTGTCTCAAATCCGGGAGATAGTCACTGACATGCTCTTGAGAGAGTATTGCGCTATCTGAGAGGTACTGTGAGCTATGACATCCATTACACCGGGTACCCGAAGGTACTAGAGGGTTACTGTGATGCAAATTGGATAACTCATGCTGATGAACTACGTGCCACAGGCGGATATGTGTTCTTGCTTGGAGGTGGCGTTGTTTCCTGAACGTCTTGCAAGCAGACTATCATAACGAAGTCTACAATGGAAGCAGAACTCACAACATTAGATATTGTTGGCGTAGAGGCCGAGTGGCTTCGTGAATTCCTAATGGATTTACCGATGATTGAAAACCTATACCAGCTATTTCCATGAACTGTGATAATCAAGGTGAACAGTTCAAGGGATAACATGAAGTCTACAAAGCATGTAAAGAGGCGCCTAAAATCTGTCAGAAAATTGAGAAACTCTGGAGTTATAACGTTGGACTATGTCCATACGTCTAATAATCTGGCAGATCAATTCACTAAGAGACTGTCACGCAATGTGATAGATAGAGCATCGAGTGAGATGGGCTTGAGACCCACATGAAGTCTATTAGAGTGGTAACTTGTTCTATGTGATCGGAGATCCCGTGAAGTAGAATGATGAAACAAGCTTGTGGTAGACTGTGAGGAAAGACCCTTTTATAAGGTTCATTTCAGATGCACTTCTTTCCTATACTGTAAGGCAGATTGGTATTTTACCTTAATATGTTCCAAGTGGCTTATGAGAAGCAAAGATGTTGTCCTACATGAGTTTAACTCCTAGTCATAGTCTATGAGGTTTGGGTGATCTCTAGATACTCATGAAGAGGCTAGGAGCATGACTTATATGCTTCAACCAGAGGGGAATCTTGTTGGCAGCCCAGTATCAGCTAAGAACCTAGGTAAAACTTATTTCGCACAAAACTATCAATTCAAGGCATAGTCCATTGTATAGTTGTGAATAAGTGTAATCTCTGTTCTAGGTGGATGTTCAACTTAACAGTCTCCATCGAAACACTGATATATCAAATGAAAGAGTTTTCAGAACATTTCTTATGAGTCCCAGTATTTGGTGGGGATTGTTAGATATAATTGGACCTTGCCCATATTATATTTAATAATAATTAATTATAGGCCCATATTAAATGTTGCGTCGTGTTATAGTTTAGTCACACATGGGACGTTGACTATAATTTGACTTGACTTAAATAGATTGACTTTTGTTGCATCTATAGAGAAGTCGAGGAAGGAGAAAAGAGTGCCACACGTGCGTGCACGCCCCGCCACCAAGCTGAGTGTGACGGAACGGCCCTAATCTCATGGCCCACGTGTTCCTGTCAACCTCTGACAGCCGAACCCATGTTCCATGTGATTAAGACCTGTTCGCCACCGGGCTACATCAGTGCCCAATGTCCGCAGGATCATCTCACAATTCGGTTACAGCATTGCATACTTTTACAAATAACATCGGAATAAAGAGCAGAAGACTTAAATAACATTAGTTTTACAAAGCAGGGTTCCAAATAGAAATTAAGGTGCAGTTATTACAAACCAAGTTCTGATAATAGAAATAGACAAAGGCAACATAGTGAAGAACAGCAAAGATACTTATAATCACCCAGCCCGAGGGTGTACAACTATTCTTCGGCCTCATCGGCCTCTTCCTGGACGATGGTCACGCAGCAGGGTGCAAGACACATCGGGGTCTCTGTCATACCTGCAGCATGGGTAACAAACCCTGAGTACTGGGGTACTCAACAAGACTTACCCGACTAAGAAAAAGGGAGAAGACTCAGGAATGAGAGGCTTAGGGTAGTCAAGGTGAGGTTTAAGTAAGATCAAGTATTTTGCAGAAAAGCATTTTTGTAAACCTTATTTTATTTTGGAAAGATTCAGTATTCCTCAATTCTTCATCGTTCATGATTCATTTTACATTTCAAAACATTCCTAGTTGAGAACCACTCTCCGTTGACAGTCAGTGGACCAAGTCTCCATAACCGAGGAGCAACGTTAATCCGGATAAATAATACTCAGCTGAGGATCCCTATCCACACTGCATATGTAGCACCCAAGCTTGCATATGCCAACTCGTCTACCACGATTCCTCCAAGATTGGGCCCGGTCCTACGCCACCCGGAAGTACAGTACACCACTCCTATCCAGGTACGACGACCACGTGGGTACATGCTACTTCCGCCATCTCTCCACTCCCAGTGCGCGGTTGTCGGTCCAATAAAGGATTCCTCGGAGCCAGAGCTTTCCGAAGTATGTGAATAGTTACAAGTCTTGACCAGCAGGCCCCCATACGGATGGTCCCTAAAGTTTTTCCGTCAGCAACAAGCACCTCGGGACTCTAACCCAAGAGTACAGGTCCTGTCGGTTTTTCAACCCTGTCCCGGTCGGTGTCAACTGTTGAGTCCCGGACTACAACATGACGGCACCGTACGCGCGGACAACCTCTTCTCGACAATGACCACATGCTAGCTAGGCAAGCAGTCATCGAACGGGAAGTAAAGCCAAATTCCCATAAAGATTCTTTCAGTGATCACACTTTTGAAAATGGCATTTTATTGCAAAGTCTAATTCAATAAGCATTGCTAAGCATTTTTTAAATACTTTTGAAAAGCAGGTATCGGGTGTATCAGTGGTCAAGGTGGATAGTGCATCAATTAGGATAGCACACAACTCCTATAAACCTAATGCAATAATTTATCTCAAAAGCATTTAAGGAAATTATTTTATAAATTCAAGGAAAGGGGTTAAATGCACCGGGGCTTGCCTTGAAGAGCAAAGAGGGCAGGCTCGGGGGCGGCAGGGCAGTTGTCGGAGCTCGGGGTAGCCTCAGGGACAGGTTCGTCAGCGGCTGCCTCGATCTTGACGCCTTCTTCGGTGACTATACGAATGCAATGATGCATGCTCATGAGTATGCTAGTATGAACAATGCAACACAGGGCATACAACATGAACCTTAATCACCTTTTCTGTTTTTCTTAATTATTTTAAAAGGTCATTTTATGCAGTTGCTCCAAAAATTACCAAATTAATCACATAAGTTCATTATGGTGTAGATAGATGGCAAAACAAATTTCATAATTTTTGGAGGTCATTAAGGTGCTCAAATAAAATCAGACATTAATTAACAAAAGGCACTATTTAACAATTAAAGATAAATGCTCAAAAATCAACTTGTTCCAAAAGACTTCAAAATTTCACCAGAGACTAAACATGGCATAGGAAGCTCACAAAAATTTATCTCATGATTTTTGGAGTTATAAAAGATTTTCTAAAAATCCAAAACCATCCATTTATTAATTAAAAGAGAGATTTTTCATTTTCAAATTTTTGCACAAAGTCCAAGTTTCATATTTTTATAAAATACTACATAGTATAAAGACTCAACTGTAAAACTTTCAGAATTTTTAGAGCAATACAGAAAATCATACAAAAAGATGAAAAAGGAACACTATTCACAACTTCCAAAAAGGAAAAGAGCACTGTGCTCCTCCCTCGCAGGGCTCGGGCGAAGCGGAAACCAACGGCCGTCCGAGGCCTGGCCGGGAGGCTCGGGCGAGACGGAAAACGATCGTTTCGTCCGAGGCCTGGCCGGGAGGCTCGGGCGAAGCGGAGGGTGCATGCTTGCTCGAGACTAGGCTCGGCGAAGCTGAGGGTGCGTGAGTCCGCTCGAGGCTGGGCTCGGGCGAAGCGGTGTGTGAGTCCGCTCCGAGGCTGGGCTCGGTGAAGTGGCGAGGGTACGTGTCTGCTCGAGGCCTGGCTCGAGCGAGTGCTTGCTCGAGGCCTGGCTCGGACGAAGCGGAGTGGAAGCAGAGACCGGGGGCTTCGAGTGCTTACCACGGGTCGGAGGCAGGACTCGGCGGGACAGAACAAGGTGGTCGACGGAGCTCGGCGGGCGTTCACGGCGGCGCTCGGCGCTCCGGCGATCCTATGCACCGCACGAGGTCACAATGGCACGGTCAGAGCCGCAAGAAGACAGGGAAGCTGACACAGGGGTCGGAGAAAGATGATCATGGCCGGAGAGTGGGGATTTCCCGAATCCGTGCTTACCGGTGTTTCGCCGGAGTTTGGGAAGATGGGGTTACGCCGGGCGATTGGAGGCGGCGGAGGTAAAATTGAGGGGCTGGGAAGCTTCGCGAGCTCAAGGCGGAGCTTCTGGGCTAGGTGGTGGAGCGGCGGAGACTCTGGAGTGAGCTAGCCACGGTGGCGGGGTGAGTGCGGAGCTCCGGCCACCGGCGGGCCTTTTATAGCCGCGGCCAGGGGCCGATAGAGAGCGCGCGGGGGTGGATAAGAATGCCCGTGGCGCGTGCTATCGATCTCATAATGAAGAAGGGACGGAAATCAGTTTGGGACCCGGGCGTCGTGCTTGCCGGCGACGGCCACGCGGCGGCGACGTCGGGGAGCAGTGGGGGACGGGGGCGAAGGTCAGCGCTTGCGCGTGCGGATGCGGAATGATGGCGCGGACAGCGGCGGCAGGTTGGAGGCAGGCGAGTAGCTGCCAGGCGCGTGGCGCACGCGGCGCCGGCGAGCTGCCATGACCGGCCCCCCTGGCCCTAGGGAGAAGATGAACAGGGCTAGGGTGTAGGGTTTGACTTTCTGTATTTTGCAAATTTCTCCCAAAAATTAAACTGAGCAGCAAAAACTCAAAATACCAAAGTTGTGTAGAAAAAGGAGATCTACAACTTTGTCAAAAAGAATATTTTCAAATCCCAAACAGTTCTTGAATTATTTTCGAAATCAGAAAAGGGGACACTTTTAAGATTTGAATAATTTCAAAATTACTTTTGATTTTTTATAGAAACTTGAAAATCTGTAAAAACCAAAGTTGTTCCTCTTGACAAGATCTACAACTTTGATTTTTGAACCAAATCCAAATTTTGAATAGTTTTTAAAGTATTAAAAGAGGGGTAAAAACCAGGGTTTGGAAATTAGGGTTTTTCAAAGGGATTTGAAATCTGTTTTTGGTTTTGGGTTTTTGAACAACACAACAAAGCTTCGAGACACAAAACTGAACAAGAATTAAACAAGGCTAGGCACAGAGTTGAAATTACCATTTTGCCCTTATAGGAAGATTTGGGCTTTTAGGGTTTTTAGAAAAAGGGATCACTACACACAAAATACCTTTTAGGAAAAGGTAAAGGCAAGCAACCACTAGACAAACATTAATGCATGACAAGAATGATTATGAATAATGATGATGACATGTCAGGTTAATTACAGATTAAACACCAGAGGTGTTACACTGAGGCGAGATGAGGCGTGGCGTGGCGTGACGTGACGTGCCAAGCCAGCGTGTGTGACATGACGCGCGCCTCTCCCGTAGCGCATGCATAAAGCTAGGGTTCCTCTTTGTGTGAGAACCACCGAAACTTTCCACCGCCGCCACTCGGTCTCTCCTTCCCGTAAACTCTTCCGCGCTGCCCTCTGATTCCCCGTCCCGTACCTCTGCGTGCATAGAGACACGGGAGAGCAGGTGCCTCCAGAATCTCTGTCCGTCGCGAACCTTGCACGGGGTGCGAGCGATTAGGTTTTTGGAGAGCGTTCTCGCGACTGCTCGACTTCCCCGCCGCAGCCGTCACATCTGTTCGACTACACCGTCGCCCCTAAAGGACGAGACGCCGCCTCTGATCTACGGGAAGGACGTCGTCGACGTTCGGGACTTTACTGTAAACACCTTCCTGCATCGACTGTGGTCCACGACATCGACAAACACATTCAACATGAATGTGGATGGAGCCACCAGTGCCTCTGGCTCTGGTCCCTCCATAGGGTATATCTCGAATACTCAAACTGGTTTCAATATTGTACGTGTGTTACAATATGATGTCTACTAAATTTCTGGATTAAATCTGACATTAAATTGGCTAATTTTCTAACAAACACAATATTTATAGTCTCCACAGAGTACCTATACGAGAGACTCATTTTGGGTATCAGGAGGGTGACAACCAATTTGAGAATCCTCTCTCCTCGAGACCTATTTGCAGAGAGAGTTTTCTTTTGAGTCTGATTGTTGGAGAAGATTAAAAATAGGTATTAAACTTATTATCTGTAATATTATCCAAATATTAAATCAGTCTTTAGTCTTGTATTTTGGGCAGTGGCGGTCGGAGAACGCTTAAACTGCGTCATGCGGTGCCTGCCGCGCATTTGGTCATCTTGGCCGCTAGCGGCACCGATCGTCGAGGGCTGCGAAAAGTCGGAGTGAGCATCAAAGAGCAGTTGCGCCTGCATTACATTACAAGTTGTGTTGTCTAGTCAGGACGACTCACTCCATTGTGATAACCGATAACCTAATGGTCAGTCGTCGTCGTCCTACTCCGGGCGCGGCCCTACTTGTTGCGATGCTACTAGAGCCGCACTGCAGTTGGCCACGGTTGTGGATTTGGTTGCGGTGCCTGTCGTCGTCTCGTCCGTCCGTTGCCGTCGCAGACTCCGGCCGACCAGCCCGTAATAATTTCATCCACATTGCTTTGAAAATTGAAGCTGCCGGCCAGATTTGTTGACCTTTTTCTATCGTGGGGCAGGAGGAAAGCGCTGCATAATTGCATCCATTTGTGGTCGTTCCTAAGTGGATAAAACAAATCTCAGGTCAACGTGGTCTATTCGAGCCCAAATCTGGAGTGGAGTAGGATACACCCGTGTGCTGCTGCTTGCAATTTATCTTCAAATTTATCCAAAAGGAAGACACCGAATCTGGATGGTCTTGGACTGTTGGCGGGAGCGCTTGTGAAAAAATGGAGTGATCCATCCTCATCTTACCTTCTAATTTTTATTTGATTGGTAAAATAGAATGGGTTGATCAATTGCTATCTCATCTCTCACAAACTGATACTTAGTACTAGTATGAAAAATAAAATCATTTACTCATCTAGAATAAGTTGTGTTGGCACTCAAATCTGGCTCATACATATACATGTCATATCCGAATAAACAAGTTCTATTTGAAGTTCTATTCGGTTACGAAAAGACTGGTCGCCCTATAAATATAAAGGATATCTATCCAATCGTCAAAATCAATCTACTCCGAACCTTTCTCCTCTCTCTACTTTGTTGTTCGTCACATCTCCCGACGAGATTCGACGGCGTTCTAGGCGGCCTTGCTGGTCCTAGGATAACCTCCACGTGCTCCTCCCCGACGGGTCTTCCCGGGAGAAGTTCGGGAGCCAACAACATAAGGAATCAAGCCCTAAATCGGTCTAATCGGTCTCTAGATCAGTTTCGTCGGTTTGTTCAAGTTCCTTGTTGTTTTTAGGTTGATTTGTAACCTCTTTGAGCGTGCTAGCCCTGCTGGTGTGTGATTTGGATCACTTCCAATGTCAACACACTTTTTAAGACTCCAATAGGGAAGAAGAAGCAAGATCAGATTTTATCTACTAGCAAGATGAGCGGCAAAGATGGTTCTAGCAACAAGGACAATATCATCCACCCTTCAACTATTGAGGAGCTTCCCGATAAGTTAAAGCAACGAGCGTGAGCCAAGCTCAATGTCGTTCTGCTAGAAAGTTGTTCTAAAGATCGGCGCGGTAAGATCACTCAAGAGAAGGAGCCAGATTTTAGCGAGATAGTTCCTACTTCATCATCATCCAAGTTCGTTGAAGAGATCGCTCTCTTATCCTACTCATGCTAACTATGCTACAATGTTAGAGGGTGCTACCAAAACTCTTAATAATACTATTCAACATTCCTTTAAATTGCTTAGCACTCGTATGGATAAATTAGAAGGTAAGACAACCGATTCTGATCAATCGGGTGATCAACAGCCTTAGTTTGGTATGCCTTTAAATTTCTTTAAAAATCAAACCTCTCATGCAGTGGCTAGCCAACTACAATCGGGTCCTTTGGCAAATGAAACCGATAGAACCGGTTGTGGTGGAGCTAGCACATCTACGCATACTATCAATGTTATCTAAAATTCGGGTCATGCCATACGAACCGATCAAGGGGCGGCAACAAATAGAGCTTCGGCGGGGCAAAACACGGTTTTACCTAGTCCACCGAAGTCTCCAAGTCAAATTCCAATGTTCAATGACACTTCCATTTCTACCACAACCGATTTTGGTCAAGCTCTAAATCGGTTCAAGAAAGAAATAACCAGATCTCTTGAGAGTAGTTTGGGGGTTCAAATTAAACCTAGTAGAACTACTTATCATAAGTCGTACCCTTCACACTTTGACTTTTTGAAAGCACCTGATGGTTAGAGGGTACCAGACTTTTATAAATTTAGTGGTGATGGTAGTAAGTCAAATATGGAGCACGTTAGTATGTTTGTTGCATAAATGGGTGAAGCTAGTACCTTAGATTTCATAAATGTTCGTCATTTTCCTTTATCTCTTAATGGTACAACTTTTGCTTGGTTTACTTCTCTACCATCTTGTTCCATTAGTTGTTGGGCTGAATTAGAAGAAAAGTTTCATAATCACTTTTATGATGGAGTCCAAGAAACTAGATTATCACATCTTGCATCAGTTCGTCACGGACGCAGTGAACCTATAATTGATTTCTTCAAGCATTTTAATGAAATTAAGAGTCGATATTTTTATTTAATGATATCTGATAGAATTTGACTGATTTATGTTTTGTTGGCTTACCTCATGAAATTAGAGATAAACTTGAGCATTATGAATTCTTTAATGTGAATCAACTTTTACAAAAGGTCGTTTCAATCGAATTGCGCCTTAAAGAACCTCATGATCCTCATAGATCGTATCGACCAAACGTGCATGTTGTTAAGACATTCTGATAGTCGGATGAAGAATCTAAAGATTACTATGCTGCTGAATTATTATGGCCAACACAAAAAAATGGTTACTTGTCCCTCTCTCAAGCCGATTCAAAAGAATCGGAATGAAGAAGTGAAATTTACTTTTGATTTCTCTAAGTGCGACCGAATATTTGATGAATTACTTAAATTTGGTTATCTTAGAATTAATTATACATTGCCATCACCCGATAAATTAAAAAGAAGGGCTTATTACAAGTATCATAATTCTTTTTCTCATGCTACTAATGATTGCAATGTTTTTCGTCGATAGGTCAAATCAGCCCTTAATGAGGACGATTGAGTCTTACTGAGATGCAAGTTGATACTACTCCCTTTCCAATGCATATGGTTAAAGCAGGAAGTCCTGCTATTTTGATTCGTCTAGAGCAAGACGATACAACTAAAGTCAAGAATGTCATTATGGTGAACCACGGGTTGCACCAAAAGTTGAGAATAATTCGGGGCACAAAGTGGTGCTTGAGAAAGGTGATGATGGCAAGAGCAAGCTCAAGATTACTACTGGATCAGCAAAACACTTGAACAAGCAAAGGTGGTACAAGACCAGGGCGGCACAGCAGAGGCCGATCAGGTTGGCTTCCCCAGCCGACCAAGCTGACTCCACCCAGGGGCAGTCGGCTCACTTGGCTCAAGGAACCGACCAAGCCGGCTCAACCCCCTCCATCATAGCCAAGTCGGCTAAGCTGACTGCCCTAGTCGGCTCAGCAGACTCTCCCGATTCTAGCAGCTCCACCCCTCCTGGCATTGATGTTCTGCACACATTCGTCCCACAAAGGCCTGATATTGGTACTTGGAAGACTAATGTGGAGAAGAACAAAGGGAGATTTTTCAAGAAGCAATGCACTTTTGATAGGCTTATGACCAAGTACAAAGAGGAAAAGGCCGATTCCAAGAATCGACCGTTAAAAAAAGAGAGTCTACTCCTCGGGACGATGAAAAGTCTAAGCAGTTGGTAGTGGCTCAAGTAGCATTTCCACCGCCAAAGGTTGCTCCTCGTGTGTCTCGTTGGGGGCCCCCTATTTCACCGCCTCCACAATGGGGTCCTCAAGGAGTTTGGATGCCATATCCTACGTCAGCACCTGTGTATCATCAACAAGGTTGGGAATTTCTGCTGGTCAATACCCAAGAATGCCTGTATTCAGCCGATTGGGGGATCAATCGAGCTCCAACAACGCGAGTAAAAGTCAAGTGATTACATCTAGGACTTTGACTCCTCAAGAGATGGGAAAGGCACAAATGCAGCAAGTTTATGTGCCCAAGAAGGTGCAAGGTGTTCTCGTTTCTTCTTTGCCAAAGCCTGGTCCTATCCCAACCATCACAATCGGCTCTATGGAGTCTCCTATCACTAGTAAAGTTGGGTCGATTGTGATTGAGGGTCCAACTCCAGCGAAGATTCAAGAAGAAGCTCCAAGTGTTGTAGTTGGTGTTGAGGAAGAAAAATGTGTCAAACGGGATCCAAAGTATACTCAACCTAAGTGGTGTCCTCCCGGTTTGAATAAAACCCAACAAAGGAAATTGCAAAGAGATCGGCGTAACAAACAAAAGTGGGAGAAGTATGAAAAGATGAGGGAAGAATTATTCGACTCCACACATCCAATAATCCCTCAAGGAAATAAAAGGGTTGAAGGATCGATTTCTGTCAGCCAGGAACCGACCAAGTCAACTGTCGAGCTGACTGAGTCGGCACCCCCTGCGTTGTCTGCCGAGCCGACTAAGTCGGCTCCTCCTGTGCCTTTGTCAGGACTGATTGAGTCGGTTTTTGAACTGACCGAGTCGGTTCCTTTAGGTTCGACAGCCTCTGGTGCATCCCCGAACAATCTTGTCTCCACTGTTGATGTTGGTATTGATGCAGGTGGTGAGGATGTCCCTGAGGAGGAAGATGAGGAGATGGTGGACTATGAACCTTCCCCGAACAGGGTGGAGGTTAATGTAGTGTATTTGTCCGCTGATTATTATGTTGTGGGAGATGATTCGACAATGGTAGGATTTAATTTCACCACGCAGAATGTTGTATTTCAGAAACCAAAAGACTCTGTCAATCACCTCAAGTAATTGCATGTGAAAGGTCATGTCAATGGTACACCAGTCAACAATATGTTGGTCGATAGTGGAGCAATTGTGAACTTGATGTCATACTCGCTTTACCGGAAGCTTGGTGGCACTGATGAAGAGTTGGTCAAGACCAACATGACAATCACTGGAGTTGACGGAGGAGATCCTATCCCGACCAGAGGAGTTGCATATATGGAGCTTACTATTAGGAGCAAGACTTTGGCCACTGCCTTCTTCGTCGCCGATGTGCAAGATAGCTATAATTTGATACTTGGGAGCGATTGGATTCATGCCAATCGGTGTGTCCTGTCTAGCTTGCACCAGTTTCTCATTTAATGGGTGAGAGACGATGTGGAGATTGTGCATTCAGATTCATCGGCCTGCGTTGCTACGGCTCATGCTCCTTCACTCGGGGGGCATGATGTTATTGCCTCCTTATCTGGTAGAGACCTTTCTGATTTTCAGTTTATTAGTGTTACTAGGGATGGTTTTGTACCTATGTCTCTAAAGCCGATTGACAATCGAATCAATATCATCATGTTATCATTTTTAATGGATGCTAATGTTAAATGGTTAAAACATAGTGTTCAACAGTATCAGACTTTTAAAATCGATGCCTGTGAGGCTATTGATGACTTTGATGAGCTCAATAAGTTGGGCCAAGGTTTCACGTCAGCCGACCCTTTAGAACAAGTTGATATTGGGGATGGTTCTGTGCCTGGGCCGACATTTATAAACCAAAACTTGAAAGTCGATTATAAAATTGAGTTAATCGTGCTTTTGAAAGAGTTTGTTGATTGTTTTCCATGGAATGATACAAAGATGCCTGGATTGAGCCGAGAGCTTGTTGAGCATCGGCTCCGCATCAAACCTGGGTTCAGGCCTTTCAAACAACATCCTCGCCGCTTTAACTCTACAATATATGACCCGATTAAAGAGGAGATTAATCGATTACTGCAAGCGGGGTTTATTCAGCCATACAAGTATGCAGAGTGGGTCTCTAATATTGTGCCTTTTGAGAAGGACACCGGGAAGATCAGGGTCTGCATTGATTTTAAAGATTTAAATAGAGCCACTCTAAAAGATGAGTATCCTATGCCTATAGCCGATATGCTTATTAATGATGCTTCAGGACACCAGGTCATTAGTTTCTTGATGGCAACGTTGGTTATAATCAGATTTTTATGGCCAAAGAGGATATGTCTAAAACAGCCTTCATTTGTCCTGGGTTTGTTGGTCTCTTTGAGTGGGTTGTGAGGACATTTGGGCTGAAGAATGTAGGTGCTACTTATCAACGCGTTATGAACTTGATCTTTCATGATTTGATTGGTGTGATCATGGAAGTATATATTGATGATATTGTGATCAAATCGGCCGCTCATATATCTCATTTGGTTGATTTGCGTCTTGCTTTTGAGAGGATGCGCCGCTATGGATTGAAGATGAATCCACTGAAGTGTGCTTTTGGTGTATCGGCTGGAAAGTTCTTAGGCTTCATTATTCACGATAAAGGCATAGATATTGATCCTAAAAGGATATAAAAGATCAAGAAAGTTCAGGCGCCTACATTGTGACACCCTCAAATTTGCCCAATTTTAAAATAGGTGAAAATGTTTTATTTTTATTTTGGTGTGCATTTAATATAGGGATAAAATAATTTTCATAAAATTAAAACCAAGCTAAAAACATGTTGTTGCATTCATGCCCTTGCATTCTAATTTTTGAGATGAGTGGTTTTGGCAGAAAGTGTTTTGAATTTAAAATTCATTTGGAAAGAGTTTCAAATGTGCTGAAAATAAAAAAAAAGTCTTTTATTTTTCCATCTCCTTTCTTCCTTCTTTTCGGCCCGACCGGCCTGGTGGCCCAGCTCCCCGACCTGATTCCCCCGCCCTTCTCTCCCGCGCTGGGCCGAGCCCTCCCCCTCTTCTCCTCCCACGCGTGGCCCAGCGGGCTGGCCCAGTTCAGCGCCCTTGCGCAACCACCGCGCCTCGCCGACCTTTCCCTCTCTCCCTCTGACGACTCGGGCCCACGCGTCAGCCATCTTCCCCATCCCCTCCCTGGCTCCCTCCCGCTCTGCTCTTCAGAGTGCCGAGCCAGCAACCGCTCGGCTCTGCTTCACCTCGCGATGTGGGCGCGCCCTCCCCACCCCTTCGGCTTCAAATAGGCGGGCGCCCACACTCTCTCCCTCTTTCTTTCATTTTTCTCCACATCCGTCCGCTTCCGAGCCTCCCTGGAGCCATCGTGGTCCATCGCCGCCGCGGCCCAGAGCTCGCCTTGCCGTTCCGCCCCGCTGCCGAACAATCTGAGCCTCCGTCAAGCTTCGCGTCGAATTAAGGATGAGACCGAACCTTTCCTCCTCTTCCTTTATCTTCACATCGCCCTAACTGCCGCTTATCCTTTGAACAGAGCGCCACCGGCTGCCGCAATTCGTCGGCTCTGCTCCTCTCCGGCCTCCATCTTCGTCGGGGTGTGACTCGCCGTATCCTCCTCTCTCTCCCTGATATTTTTCCAAGATTTTTGGTGGCCTCTAGGGCGTGTTCAGTGAGCTCCGGCGAGATTCCTCGCCATCGCTCATGGCGCCGCCGTGGGCGCCTCTTCCCGCCGTCGTGCTCAGCGCCGCCGCCGGTCTTGCACGCCACCCGGCCCTCCTCTTTCCCCTCTGATCTAATCCACACCGCCCATGACCGATCCGACGGCCGATGTTGGCCGATACCTCTTTGGGGAATTTATGCTAAAGAGCCCCCGAGCTTTTCCTTATTCAACCCGCAGTACTTCAGCCGGTTGAAATCGGATTTAAAATTGATTTAAATTTTGTTTAAAATCAGTTTTGAATTCAAATTGATTTCCAGTTATTTACAAAATTGCCACTACAGTAAAACGCTTATAAAACCCACGTTTTAGCTTCGATTTGATCCGTTCAAATTGTGTTAGTTTCGTAATTTAGTGCCCTATCTGTCTATGCCTCTGTTAGTCTGTTTCAGACAGATTAGCTATAGGGTCCAAGTCAGTCTTGTTTAGGGCTTTGTAAATACCGTTTCAGCCGTAACTTTTGCACCGTAACTCCGTTTTCGGTGAACCAAAATTTGTTGTGATCATAGTAACGTGTATTACCGTTTTACAAATATTTTATTTCTGTTTTTCATTGTTGGTGTACTGTTCTAATGGGTAGCCCTGTTTGCAATGCATGTATGTACTTGGATGCGTGTGTGATGTTCTATGTGTTCGAGTAGACGGTGAGCAAGCGTGCTTCACCAATAGCTTTCGTTTGAAGATAAGCAAGAGGATCAGCAGTACAACGAGCAAGGCAAGTTAGCATGGGACCATCCTTGTTACCTTTTTACTTTATTAAACACTTCATTTTGCATGTGTCAATCTGAACAACCTTAGAGATCTACTTAGCTTTTGTTACCTGTGATACTCTTGACACCCGTAGGATAAATGCATATGGGTAGAATGCTAGTGCTAACTATTTAATATTTGATCCCATCCAATGATGAATGTTCTCATATTGGTATGTTGTTAAATAGATTAATGAAACTTGTCGTAGCAAAAGCTAGGACTGGTAGTGCTACCATGAGTGTTATATGGCTCTGGTTTTAGCTCAGTAAACTGGACCTTTTCTAGCTTGTTAGAGGTTACCCAAAAGGGCACAGTAGGGGCTTGCTACTTTGGGTGTAGGGCTGCTCATGTTCTTATGTGTATAGCTGTGATGGCCTTGTGCCATAGGAAAGGGGGTTTGCTACATCTGTCTGCCAAGGAAACCTAGCGGCCCTAACTTGTTAGATGAACCAGCGAAAGGCTTCATAGTATACCCTGCCCGCTCATCTTGGAAGTGTTATGGGGGTCGCTCCCCTGGGCATCTGGGCAACACAACTTGTGGATAAAGATGCACAACCTCTGCAGAGTGTAAAACTGTTATAACAGCCGTGCTCACAGTCACGAGCGGTCCAGAAAACTAACGAAACTATGATACTTAATTAAATGTTACTTTATGTTGATGGCAGTCTTATGATGATTTATTTATTATTGATGGACAAAATGGATCAGGGGTTTAAGGGTTAAGCACAATACTCGTTTACTCTAATGCTAAAACTTTGCCAACATAAAAGCTAACTGCAGTCAGACAGTGTCAGTCTTTTGAGCCTCATGAACCCTATGTTAGCTTGCTAAGTACGAGGAGTACTTACGCGTTGTTTTTCTTTCTTTTTGGATAAAAATCTTGGATGGGGTAACAGATGACGTTGGAGTTGGAGTTTTCCCAGAAGTTTCTAGGCTAGCGTATCCCCCAGTCGGCAGTCCCTGTGGTGGTTGCCCATGAGAGCTATATCTAGTTTACCTTTTCTGCTGATGTAAGTCTTTGATGTTGGTATATCATTATGTAATAAACACTGTGATGCTACCTTTTTCATAATTTGTCAAGCTTATGTGTGCGACTGATCCCTGGGCACACATGAGTTCGTTGCCTCAGTTTTATTCAAAAAATTAGGGTGTGACATACATGCAAGAAGGACTTGCAAAAGTTCTTAGGGAAGGTGAACTATTTGAGGAGATTTATTGCAAACTTGTCTGGGAAAATTATTCCTTTCACTCACATATTAAAGTTGAAGGATGAATCTGAATTTACTTGGGGGCAAAGCAAGAAGAGGCATTTGAGAAGATAAAGGAATATTTATCAATGCCACCGGTTCTTCGTGCACCTAGAAGGGGAGTTCCTTTCAAATTATATATTGTTGATGAAGAGAAAGTCATCGATGTTGTTTTGACTCAAGAAGATGAGGGTAAAGAATATGTGATCGCTTATATCGGTCGTCGTCTTCTTGATCCTGAGACAAGGTATGCCCATATTGAAAAATTATGCTTATCATTGTACTATGCTTGTGTTAAAATGAGACATTATTTGTTATCTAGTACATGTGTCATTGCATGCCAGGCCGATGTGATTAAGCACATGTTATATCGGCCAATCCTTAGCAGAAGGATGGGCAAATAGGCAGAGACATTAATTTAATATGACTTGACTTATGAGCCATTGAGAGCATTAAAGGGTCAAATTCTTCTTGATTTCATTGTTGAGCATGGTATTGATCAAGAAGATGAGATTCATTACCTTACTTTTACACCATGGAAACTTTATTTCGATGGATCGGCTTGTAAAGAAGGCCAATGTGTTGGCATAGTCATTATTTCTCCTAATGGCGCTGAATTTGAGATGTCAAGCCGATTAAATTACTTTTGCAACAATAATCAAGCCGAATATGAAGCCCTTCTATTCAGCTTAGAAATATTGTATTCCATAGAAGTAAAATATGTTGAAGCTTACGATGATTCCTTATTGGTGGTACAACAAATTGCTGGTGAATTTCAATGTTTAGAAGGATCACTAAATGTTTATCTTGATATGTGCCTTGACATCATTACTCACTTTACCGAATTTCAAATTTGGCATATTCCAAGGCATGAAATTGTAAGGCCAACATGTTAGCTCAACAAGCATCTGGCTATGACGTCGGTAAGCGTAATTTTCATATAAAAGAAAAGTCGATGCATCAGAATTTGAATTTTTTATGTGCAGGTTATGAAGAACTAACACAGTCGGCTTGCCTAGTCGACCAAGTTGGCTCTATGGGAGTATAGTCTGGTAAACTAGCTAACTAAGTCGACTGTCCCGAGTCCCATGTGGCTAGCCCAATTGATTCATCCATGGAACTCCCAAATCAGTCTGAGTTGATTTCTAATGAAAGTGAGGCCGATTTGGAAGATTGGAGGACTCCCTTGTTGAAATATTTTCGTGATTCAAGTGCTAAATTTGATAAAAGTGTTCGGTGGAGTGCATTTAAATATGAGCTGCATAACAATGAGCTCTATCGAAGGACCACCGAAGATTTGTTGCTTAAGTGCTTGGGGTTTGATCAAGCAAGGGTGGCTATGAGAGAAGTCCATGAAGGTATTTGTGGTACGCATCAATCGGCCCCGAAGATGAAGTGGTTGTTGCGTAGAGCCGGGTTTTATTGGCCTACTATGATGGCCGATTATTTTCGTTACTACAAAGAATGCGAAGAATGCTAGCGGTTTGGGAATGTGCAGTTTGCACCTGCTGCTATGCTTCATCCTATTATTAAACTGTGGCCTTTTCGTGGTTGGGGGCTAGATTTCATTGGCCAAATTCATCCCCCATCTTCGAAGGGACATCGTTTCGTTCTGGTTGCTACAGATTACTTCACTAAGTGGACCGAAGCAGTACCTTTGAAGAATATGACACATAAGGAGGTAATTGAGTTTATCACTGAGCATATTATACATATATTCGGCATCCCTCAAACATTAACTACAGATCAAAGGATATATTTTGTATCTAAGGAGGTATGAGATTTTACCGAATTATATAAAATAAAATTGCTCAACTCATCTCCATACTATGCTCAAGCTAATGGCCAAGTTGAGTCCAGTAATAAGACTTTGATCAAGCTCATCAAGAAGATTGAGGAGAACCCAAGGAGGTGGCATGAAGTTTTGTCTAAAGCTCTTTGGGCGCATCGTATATCAAGACATGGTGCTACAAAAGTTACTCCTTTTGAGTTAGTGTATGGTCAAGAAGCCGTGTTACATGTCGAGGTGAATTTGGATGCATATAGACTTGCTAAGTAAAATTACTTATCTGCTCTTATGTATCATGATGCGATAATGGATAACATCGATGAGGTGACTGATAAAAGATTAAAAGCTCTCAAGGAGATGGAGAAACACAAGGCCGGGTTGCCAAAGCATACAATAAAAAAGTAAAACAAATCATTCCAAGTGGGAGAGTTAGTGTGGAAAACTATACTTCCACTTGGCTCAAAGAGCAATAAGTTTGGCAAGTGGTCACCAAGTTGGGAAGGCCCTTGTAAAGTGGTCAAAGTGATATTTGGTAATGCATATATGCTGGCGACATTGCAAGGTGAAGGTCTCTCAAAAGCAATAAACGGGAGGTATTTGAAAAAGTACTTTCCAAGTGTTTGGCAAGAAGCCTAATTGCTCTCCAAACAATGGTCGATACATGTATCGCCCTTAGAACAAAATGACCGATGTATACATCGCCCTTAGCTGCTGAATAGCCGATGAGATGAGTATCCATGATATTTGGTTTTGAATTATGTTTTCATGTTTGTGTAAACCTCAGATGAAAACAGGGGGCATATGTTGGCACTCAAATCTGGCTCGTCCATATACATGCCATATCCGAATAAACAAGTCCTATTTGGAGTTGTATTCGGTTGGAAGTTCTATTCAGTTACAAAAAGACCAGCCGCCCTATAAATATACAGAGTGACGGCCGATTGAGATATCATCTATCCAATCGTCAAAATCAATCTACTCCAAACCTTTATCCTCTCCTCTCTCTACTCTGTTGTTCGTCGCATCTCCCGGCGAGATTCGACGATGTTCTAGGCGGCCTTGCTGGTCTTAGGACAACCTCCACGTGCTCCTCCCCGACGGATCTTCCCGAGAGAAGTTCGAGAGCCAACAACACAAGGAATCAAGCATTAAATCGACCTAATCGGTCTCTAGATCGGTTTCGTCGGTTTATTCAAGTTCCTTGGTGTTTTTAGGTTGACTTGCAACCTCTTTAGGCGTGCTAGCCCTGCTGGTGTGTGATTTGAATCACTTCCAACGTCAACAAGTTGATTCCTAAACACTCAGATTGTTGTTCGACGACACCTTTCTATCTTTTAATCCACATATGCTTATTTGTCTCTCTTTTTCCCCTAAGTGCTCTTTATTCATATAAGAAATTATAAAATGAAGACATTCAGGTTAAGTCTAGGTTTTATCATGTTGGTAGTAGTATATTAGAAACATAACCAGCTTGAGTTGGAACCTAGACATGTGAGCTGTTTGTTTTGTCAACCCTATATATATATGTTTCTTATTTTGTTAGCATAAGTTCTGCTTCTACTTTTCTTCTACTTATCCTTATAGTATTGTAAATTTTAACCGCTTCGATGACCATATAATAGACTCCTCTTTGAAATCAAGTTTCTATCTTGAAGAACAATCTTAACTTTAACTAAATCTATGACAAAAAATACTAATAATTATGACACCAAATAAGCATTATTAGATTAATGACATCATATATTTTCATAGTAAATCTATTTGGAGATATACTCCCTCTGTACCTGAAATACTTGACGTCCTGGGCCTCCATCGTGTTTTCGCAAAAGCTAACGTTCTAGGCTCGTTTGGCCGCGCTCGGATGGGTTTACCCTGCGCTCGCGTCCTTTCACTCGCCAACCGACTCAGCATTAATCGCGCCGCCCGTCTCAGCTCTCGCGCGAATAAAGGCCACTGCACACGCTCCCTTCGCCGTCCGTCTCGGCTCTCGCACAAAGGGTCGCGTCTCGGCTCCCTTCCTGCTCGTTTCCATGCAAAATGGCGTCAACATGGATTCGAACCGCTCCCACTGGCTTCAATCTCCACCTCAGCCTAGGCGTTCGGTTAACCGAAACCGATCGGTTTGGTTCTTCGGTTCTTGACACAAATTCGGTTCCCTAAAAATAGGAACCGATCGGTTCTTCTTAATTCTTGGAACCGAGCAAAATTAGTTTCGGTTAGTTCGGTTCGGTTCCGGTTCCGAACCGAACTAACCAAAAATTTACCCAAGTAGTAAAAAATAATAGAAAAATAGGGGATTTTTTTAATAAAAAAGCACAATACCAAAATTTAAAAAAGTGAGGCCGATAGGGCTATGAGGAGGGTGTTATACATCTTTTATATCTAGGGCTAAGGTGGTATTAGGCCTAGGTTATAAGGTTTATTGGGCTTGCTTCTGAAATTCGGTTTTGTTCGGTTAGTTCGGTTAACCGAGGTAGGGAACCGAATTAACCTGATTAAATTCAGTTCCTGAGAAGTGGGAGCCGAAATTTTCGGTTTCTGTTATTTTGGTTTCAGTTCTGGTTATTTCATTTCGGTTATTGGTTCTCGATTATTTTTGCCACAGTCATATTTAATAAAGGTAAACATGGAAGAATACCTGTTGACGCTGGTTATCTATCAAAATTAAAGGATAAATAAATATGAAAAGGGCATGAATTCAATCACCAACAAAGATTTAGGGTTTTAATTGACAATATTCCACGAGTTTTGGTGAATTATGATTCTGCAGGGACTAAACCAGGAAACCAGCGCTGATTGCTTCCCCTAGAAGGAAACCGACGGGAGATAACGCATTCGGCAAGTCAGGAACCTTCCGGAAGACTCCAGAGAACACCTAGAGACACCACGAGGAGGGGCACCCCGGTCCATTTCCAGGTGGGACCGACCGGTCCCCTGGGCCTACCGGTCGGTCTCCCCCCGAGCCCGCTGGCTTCCGTCTTCTGCAAGCTTCCTCCACCGAACCCTAGGATGCATCTCCACCGTCCCTGAAGTCGGTTTGATCTAACGGCCGCGGTTGATTCCTCAGGGCTATATAAGCAGCCCCAGACCCCCCTCTCCAGGCATCTCCCTCTTCATTATTCATCTCCACATCAGAAATTAGGGTTCCAATGTAGAAGTAGAGGTCCCTCTAGATGAATCTCTTCTAGTTCATCTAGAATTAGATCTAGTTCATCTAGTTGTAATCAAGAGTTAGCTTTCAAGTAGAAGACTAGATACCCCTCTAGTAGGATTAGAACCTAGTCTTATTCTAGAACTAGAAGAGAGAGAGGAAGAGATCAAGAGGAAGCTCCGGCCTGTCGGATCAACTTCTTTATCTTGTACCTGTGGATTCAAGTTCTTCATCGACTTGCTTCAACGATTGTTTCGGTAATTAACATCTATATTTATGTTTGAGCCATTGTTCTTATTGTTCTTAAGGTTTATGACTCTCTTTTGAGTACTTTAATTCTAGTCGCTCTAGAGTTGGAGTAGTTGGATAGTATAAGCGTAGTGCTTAGACTTGATAGCTCATATTTACCTCCTATAACGTCGGTAGTAGTGGTAGTTCGTAAGGGTGACTCTTATATCCTTGTTGATTCTTCTATAGTCCACTTACCCGTGTGTAGGCTCGGTAGGATTATACATTTGCATAAAAGAATCATACTCTGTTGTGACCTTTTATGGCAACTTCCCCATTAAGAATAATAAACATATCACTCTTAAGTTGGATTTAGATAGCCTTAGTGATCCCCTCTATACTTTTAGCTTCTCCGTCCTTGTTAGTTACTCAGGGGTTATACACTTGAGACTCATCGCTATCCGTTCCTTTGGGTTCGATATTAAAACTGGGTTACTCCGGTGAAGTGTTACATCGGTAGATTTTATCTGTGCGCTTGCGGATAAAGTAGAGTGTGCATTAATTTATACCAATAATACCGCTAATTAATCACTCCTTGGTAATCACAATCATGTCCTAAATGTCAATAATTTCGGGTATGGAGGGAGTAAATACTAATATGATTTTCTTTAAATCAAGTCAAAGTTAAGATTGGTTGACTCCTTAAATACAAGACAGAGACTTATTTTTGGACAGGAGTCCACTGTCCTCGGCAGCATTAGCATGTTTTCTTTTTGAGAGTTTAGTAGGATTGAAATTCTATAGTTCCAAAAGGAAGGATTGAATTTTATGGGATGAACTATGTATATGAAACCATATATTTCAAATAGTACTTAACTTAAAAGCTTTTACTTTTTTTTTGGATATCTTAGAAATCACAAGACGTTGTGTTTGCATCCGAAATTGGTAACCTAGGATAATTGTGGACTTGTAAAGTTGTGAAATTGCAAATTGGACTTTACAATTGCGTAGCTCTCATCAATATGAATTGAAATCTATTTATAGAATGTCCAATTTGAAGTTTGGATGGGAGAATTACCGTCTCAGAGAGATCCACACCCATGCCGGTTTTCAAATCTGTCATGCTGGTTTCCACGGCCAAAAACCAAGTGGAATTAAACGTATTTTCACATGATTTTTGTAAAGAGTTCTGACTCCCAACATGATCATCTCATCTTATAAATATAAAGGGCCATGGAGGATCGAGCGCTCCGATTGAGGGCTTGAATTGATATTTTGCATAATACATGTATCCTTTTACTTTTCTAAGAAACCATACCTTCGTATCTGTGCAAGCATCTCCATGACGTTTGAGACTTTCTAGGTGGGCTATTGATCTTAGAACAACCATGACATTTGAGACTTTCTAGGTGGGCTGTTGATCCTAGAACAACCATAGTATGTGCCTTCTCAGGCCATCCGCAATGGTTATCAAATAACTAGCTAGGAGGAATTCTATTAGTTCTCAATAGCACTTTACAAATAGCTAGCGAGATGACGTATAAAAATAATAAAAAAGTAGCGCTCTTATTGGCTATTGAGGAGAGAGATCAACGCTAGCTATTTGATCTCTCTCCTCGATAGCCAATAAGAGTGCTACTTTTGTAAGTTGTCTTATCAAAATAGTATTTATTTATATGTCTCATCTAGCTACTATTTGGAAGTTGCCATTGAGAACCAATAGCATTCTTTCTAGAGATCAAATAGCTAACGATTTGAACACGATTGCGGACGCCCTCAATGAGCCTCTTCTTGGGAGGCGTTTCTAGATTTTTCACATCAAGTCAATAAGCTAATTTTTGCTACAATTTGATTCTCAAGTGATCTGAGCGTACCGGTCTTTTAGGTGTGGAACCATCAAGTCTACAACCTTGTTTCCTCTTTCTTCCGTCCTTCCTTTTGTATTCAAAATTGTATCATAATGCTTGATATTTGTTCAAGCTGTATTAGAATTTTCATTTGCTATAATGTCTTCTCCTCAGTGAACTATTTATTTTAAATTATTAACAAAAAATATCTCAAAAATGTATCTAATGAGTAATGACCTTATATTATTGGCTTATTATCTCATCTTATCTTTGTATTTGAGGAGCCATCTCTCTCTTAAATTCATTCATTTGGTCCCTAAATCCAAAAATACATTTGAAAAAAAAAATACTTGGAGTTTTCCCAAAACCGGTCGAATTTCACGAGCCATGGTAACAAATTTTCACCATCTATGCGTGTTCCATTTCTCGGGCACAGATGTTTCTTGCTTGGCTACAACAATAAGTCAAATTTGTTTTTCATTAGTTTATTTAATCCGAATACCAAAGCTGTGCCTGAATTTTCTTTTGATCCGCCTCAGATGACTATTGACTACAAGCAAGATAGCTTAGGATATAAGAGCACTCACAATGCAGACTGTACTTAGAATCTAAGTCTATTTATTACCTCGAAAATATCATAGACTTGAAGTCTAAATAAGACTTGGAGTCTTAGTTTTTCTACTTTTTTTTCTTCAATAAATACACTGTCACATCAGTAAAATGTAATAAATAAGAGTGTAATAAATAGGTTTAGACTCTATGATAGAGTCTGCATTATGAGTACCCTAAGTATTATATATTAATTAATAATACGTATAATAATAAAAAAAAAACAATGCCGGCTTCGGCTTGGCGCACACAATTCGTCATTCCCGTGGCATCCCAATCGTCCAAACATTACAAGCATAATTATAATTGCGAGTACAGTACATCATTGGTCCAGACTCAAGTCCTCCCCGTGGCAGTTCAAAGAAAAACTGGGCCTGTTTGGAACGCGGGAATTTCCACGTAGAAATTTCACAGGAATCAATTTAATTTCACAGGAAAAAACGCAGGAATATAGAAAAATTTCCGCGTTCCAAATAGAGCCCAGAAAAGAAACAAAGAAAACGACAGCAATTGAAGGAAACGCGAAGTCCGAAGCGCGAAGGGGGCGCAGACCGCAGAGGCGGAGGAAAACCAACCCGAACAGAGACGATCAGAAAAGTACAGGCAGCGTCGTCACAACACAATTCAAGAAATCTTTTGTGCTCGCCGAAAGACACGCCGCCTCGAACGACTCGTCACGGCGACCTTCGCTCCCTCCGCCACCGAATCCACCACAAAAACCACCATTTCTTGTTTTTTCCCCAGTTCACAGATCAAGACCCAAGGGAGAAAGGAGGGATTTTGTTGGGGGAGACGAGCAGGCGATTTCTTTTTGCCGCCTCGCGTTCACGTTGCCGGTTGCCCGGCAGCTCCGGTTTCAGTGAGTCGTTCTGTGGTGGTGGTGGTGTTTGGACGGAGCGGAGATGTCGTCGGTGATGGTGGAGCGGGCAACGAGCGACATGCTCATCGGCCCCGACTGGGCGATGAACTTGGAGATCTGTGACGTCGTCAACCGCGAACCCGGGTGAGGACGCACGCGCAACTTCGCTTCTTAGATTTTTCTTCTTCTTCTTTTCATTCTGCGGGTTTTCAGTACTGGTATTACTGTTTTATTGCTGAATGAACTATAGGGTTTAGTAAATTTTATTAAAAGCTGCCTCCATTTCTATCAAATGGTGAGGGCTAAGTCTACTGATTGAATTCTTGTTGGGATGACGGACTGACGGTGAACTCTGGGGCCGATAAATTTGTGGTTCCCGATTAGCAGTATCTGTTGTCACTCCTCAGTTCATTTTTGTTGTGTGAAGGGAAAGCTACCTTGGGAGTGTTGGGCCCTGAATTTGCTCATAAAATTTAGATGTCGAAGCGGGTTCTGCAATCAATCCATTCCTGGCAATTTTTTATGGGTTACTTATCTGTGGAATCGTTTTTTTTTTAAAAGAATCCTGCGTATTTGAGGTATGAAACTGGCGTCCATTAGTGTATCTTCTTATGTTATGGGTCCAAATGCCAACTTTAGGTGTCCAAATGTTGTGGTCGATAAAAACTGTTGGTTTTAAAGGTCAGCTTTCCTGAAGTACTGTTAAAACATGTTTTTATGAGTTCTATTTTTGTTGGCAGCAGGTTAATTTGTTTAGAAAAAAAAAAATCCAAAACAGAAACATGCGTTTCAAGACACACATGGTGCACTTACGTTCAAAAAAAAAGACACACATGTTTAACTTGATCATGGTTTTTGTATTGGGATTAATTCTTTATGAATTTTGTTTAGAGCTTGGTTCTTTGGCACTGCCAGAAAACTGCAATATGGATATATTTTGTTCATCTCTGGTAAAATTTGCACGAGTGACGTGTTTATGGATATTTTATTTGGTTTTTTTTTTCTTCCCTTTGACTATTAGAACTGGGATTCATCATTTGTCTGTATTTCAGCTAAGAGTTGTTAATTTCAAGGTCATGTAGCTTTTATGCTAGTAAGAGTTAAGAATTAAAGAAAGTGGGGGAAGGAGCTCTGCTCGTAGTTTTCAATTTCAGGATTGCTTCATAAATATGCTGATTTTATGATCCTCGATGGATGAATCCTTATAAAAGCTATACTTACTGCTAAGGTTTCAGGTCTTGTTTGATGCTGCTTGTAATTCTTCAAAATTGGTTTCTTGCTGCTGTTAATGTCTGCTTTCATTTTTCCATCTTGTGAACCTTTTCGCTTTCGTGCCATGATTTGTTGATGGATCTGTTAATTCGGATATTACTTTCCATTTGAAGTTGCTCTTGGAACTTGCTCTAATTGTATCAAAATATTTGAAAAACAGAGAGCTTCCATGAAACTTGATCTTTGTTCTCAAAAGGGTGGCAAGAACATTGCTGCATATATTATTAGAAGAAAACGAATTGACCGAGTTAAACTCATGAAACTAGAACTGCATTGTTGTAATTCTGGTCGTTCAGCATTCCTGTGAAGTATTGGCATGCCATGATCACCTTGTAGTAAACATTTTTTTTTGGTGTCGTCATATTATTAGGCAAGCAAAAGATGTGGTGAAGTCCCTCAAGAAACGCATTGCACACAAGAACCCAAAGGTCCAGCTTCTTGCTCTCACGGTAAATGTGATTTGAAATCTCTTGCTGCTACCTGACTTCAGTTATGGACTATTTGTTGGTAGAAACTTTATGGATTCATTGATTGGTCCTTGTTAATGAGCTGGACCCTTATTTACAAACAACATGCTTCTTGAAAGACTAATTGCCCCTGCATACAGTTGAGTTATAAAATAACATGATTGTATTAGCTAAAACAGGAGGGGAATAAATCCCCTACTGCACGTTCTATATAATGAGGGGGAAAAGGTGAAAATGTGTAAGGTTATTTGTGGACTTTAAAGGGGGGCGGGGGACTCTATTCTAGCCAAAATAAATTAAATGGCCAATCCCCTGACCCCTGCTGCACTGTCCCAATGGCCATTGGAAATGTTTCCATTTATCTACATGTACTATGTGGCTCAAAAAAGGAAGATTAAAGAGACAGTTAGGAAGATTTAGCTGATGCTGGTACTATCTGGATTCAAGCCCTGCTGAATAATGCCTTAAGACAGTTAGGAACAATGCTGGGTGAATAATAATCAGAACCTGGCAAGCTTTGCTTAGGACATAATATAGTAGGAGACCATGAAATGGTCTGGTCCAAGCCCTGCTGGAAATTATTGACCACATTTAAATAACCCTTTACTGAATTACAGCATTGTTTGGCTTATTTCAGTTGCTGGAGACAATGATAAAAAATTGTGGGGACATTGTGCACATGCTTGTTGCTGAGAGAGACATACTTCATGAGATGGTCAAGATAGTAAAGAAAAGGGTATGTGTGTACAGTTTAAACCTTAATTTACTGATCGCCAATAACAAATCCTTAATGCCTTCTCTTTTGATTTTTTTAGCATGATTATCATGTTAAAGAGAAGATTCTCACACTGATAGATACTTGGCAAGAAGTTTTTGGTGGTGCGCGTGCAAGATATCCGCAATATTATGCAGCATATGAGGAGCTCTTGGTATTATTCTATACATATCAAGCATATTGTAATATTTTATTGATCTCTGATTTTTAGAAGTTCTTTCTCGGAATGGCCATTGTATTCCAAACTCCAAAAACAGAGTTGCGGAAATTATTGACTTTCATCAATCATTTAATTTAATTTTCACAATTGTTAAGCATACAGTTATATGGTTATAGTTCCAAATTAGTACTCTTTGTTTATATCGATCATTTCTGAAACTGATTCCATCTCTCCATTCTCCATACATATGCTAGCGTGCTGGAGCCGTATTTCCTCAAAGATCGAATGGTTCTGTGCCAATCATTACTCCTCCACAGACTCAGCCTCTTCAAAACTATCCCTCATCTTTACACATTTCACAGCAAGAGGAACTTGAATTGCCAGTTTCAGAGTTCCCTGCGCTAAGGTATACATTTTTGAAAAAAAATACTCCTTCCATCCCAAATTATAAGTCATTCCAACATTCTTAGAGGTTCAAACTATCTCAAGTTTGACCAAATGTGTATATAGACTAATAACATTTATGATACTAAATAAGTTTCATTAGATTCTTCATTAATTATATTTTTATAGTATTACCTATTTGATGTTATAGATCTTTGTAATTCTCTCTATAATTTTGGTCAAAGTTGAGATACTTTGACTCTTCAAAAAGTTGGAATGACTTATAATTTGGAATGAAGGGGTATAATACATTTGACATGTTTAACTATTGAACTAAAGTAAATATAATGTCAGGTTTTCTTTAATTTATCTTGTGCAAATATGATGTTACATACATGTTTATCATGATGTCATTAAAGAAATTGATGATCATTACTAAAAGTTAGTGTGGAGTCTCTGCTTTAGCATGCAATGTATTAAGTTGTCTGAATTATTGGTCTATGGACCTCGATTTGGCACTCCGCGGCAACTAGTGTGATCATAAATTTGATTGTCTGACTAATTACGAATTCTCGATTAATATCTGATTAGCTTAGGGACGACTAGACTGGAGAGAATTTTGAGCTGGCCAACTGGGCTTGGGGACACCTGGGCACTGGGCTTTTGATTGGCAATTTACGCCAATTTCATTGTGCAGTTGTGCATTGATGCTAGTCTAGTAGCAGTACTTAACCACCTAGTACTTACCTTAACTACTTAATACTATATAATATACATCCTGGGTAGCAGCGAAAGTAGGCAGAACAATTTAGTCGGATACTCAGATTAGTCAGTTTATGAATTGTTTACTCGGATGCTCAGATTTGTTGCCCTCCTTTTTTATGTTAGGTTTTCTCAGTTTGACTTCTTGAGGTTCTTTGGTGTAGTGATTGCTTTCTATTTATTTCATGTTTTAGATGTTTGTGAACTTTCCGTTGTCATTGGTTAGCTTATTTAGCCTGTGATTAATATACAAAGTTTGGAAATGATTGCGGTTATTTCACCAGCCTTACAGAAATTCAGAACGCACGTGGCATCATGGATGTTCTTTCAGAGATGCTGGATGCTTTAGATCCGGGTAACAGAGAGGTACTTTCCTGATGCACCTGTAGCTATTGCACCATCAGAAAATTAATTATACTGTATAATAAAAAAGAAGAACTGCCGGTGACAATCTTCATCATTTTCGAAATTATGTTTCAAATCAATCTACTTGCAGTACAATATTTCTAAATTGTACTTGCACTGCAAGATTCCAAATCAATGTACTTACAATGCAAGATTTCAGGGGCTTAGACAGGATGTCATTCCTGACCTTGTGGATCAATGCCGTTCTTACAAGCAAAGAGTAGTGCAGCTTGTCAACAGTACCTCGTAAGTCCCCTTGATGATTCTTTGCTAGTTTTATGATGACATGAACGATATCTGAAAGAGAATATAGTGACAGCTTTACATGTTTCATGCTGACATTTCTGTAGTTTATATTGTGCAGTATTTGTCCTTTCCTTTTCCACATTCAGTTGACAATTTTTTTTGCATAGTGACACTATAGCACTTTTGTTGTTATTTGACAAACATGGGCTAATTAGGCTCAAAAGATTCGTCTCGACATTTACAGACTAAAAGTACAATTAGTTATTTTTTTACCTACATTTAATGCTCCATACATACATCTAAAGATTCGATGTGACGGAGAATCTTGAAAATTTTTGGGAACCGAACGTGAGCCAACTTCATTTATTGCAAACCATGTTGCCAATGTCAATTTTTCTTCTTTTAATGACTTGTGCATTGATGCTATTTCTGAACAGGAATGAGGAATTGCTCAGCCAGGGCCTTGCTTTGAATGATGATATGCAGCGTGTCCTCGCCAAACATGATGCTATTGATGCAGGTGTAGCAGTTCGGGTGGAAAAGGCAAAGTCTCTGCAGTCCCAAATTGAGAGTTCTTCAACAAGAAAGCCAGATACCATGGAAGAACCAATTCAAAGGTTGAAATATTTTTTTCTCGAACACGCAGGAGAACTGTGTATCATTATATATATAAAGAAGAAGAAAGGGTAGGGGTGGGGGGGGGGGGGGGGGGGGTTGTAAAAAAACCCCCAAAATACAAAAACAACAAGATCATACACACCGCACCTGACTCAGAAACCCACTGCCCGCCTATTACATCAAAAAGACTTGACCTCGACCAAGAAGGCGAGAGTCCTAGTTTGTACTTGGCACTAGAGCGAGGAGATGAGAAATTCCTCTAGCCCCAGCTAGACTCCATAGAAGTATCTTCTCTCTAATGAGCAGCAGAACATCATTTAGGTTGGGGGTAATCCCATCAAACATGCAGCGATTGCGATGCTTCCAGATTGACCAAGCCACCAAAATAAATGATAGAGTTGAGACCTTTTTTAATTTGACCATCACTCTAGAAACTGAACTTTCCCACCAGTCATTAAAGGAGGTGTCGTCTGGCTTCGGGGTTAGGGGTTGCAGACCAAAAAACTGTAGGATGATGAACCGCACTTTCCGAGTGAAAACACAAGAAACTAGCAAGTGGTTGGTTGTCTCCTCAGCTTGGTCGCAGAGAGGACAGTATTCAGGGTGAGGCAGCCCCCTCTTGGCGAGGCGATCAGCTGTCCAACATTTGTTATGGGCAGCCAACCACATGAAGAATTTACACTTGCCAGGTGCCCAATTCTTCCATATTCTTTCCCAATGCCTGAACTGAATTGCGCCAATGAACAACCCCTCATAAGCAGATTTTGTAGAGTATTTCCTGAAGATGATAGTTGCCAAATATGTGAGTCCTCGACCTCTGGCTGCAGTACAAAATCTGAAAGTAGGTCATCTCATTTCAGTAAGCGCTTCAAACACAGTCCTTTTCTTTGCTCTGTTGGACACTCACCTGAATAGCTGAGGCACTAGTGCAGCCAAACTTTGACCGTGTAACCATTTATCGGTCCAGAAAAACATGTTCTTCCCATTCCCGACTTCTGAGATGGCGGCCATAGAGAAGAAAGCCTTGACCGAAGAGTGAACTTTGATGGGGAAGGCTGCCCATGGACGATCTGGTTCTGTTTTTTGTAGCCAAAGCCAATGCATCCGCAATGCCCATCCCAAATTTTGAAGATGTGAGATACCAAGCCCTCCAAGTTCAGTTGGCCGAGTAACTTTAGGCCAAGCCTCCAAACAATGACCACCATTAGCTTCTTTCTTCCTCTCCAAAGAAATCCCCTTCGAATTTTATCAATAGCTTTGAGAGCCCAAGGTGGGAGGTCATATTAAGCATTCTGTTTAAAAATCATTTCATAAGGTTCACTAGACATGACTCATGAGACACGTATATTTGGATTCTCACAAGCCCTTAGAACCAGGGTTCATGAAACTGTTTACCAGGCAAAATCTGGATAGTTGGAACAAACATTTTTTTATTCAAGTTTTTAAGTTTATATAATCCTGGATTCTGGAACATATCTGACTAGTACCTAAGACACCTGTTCCACACAAGAGCATAAATCCTATCTTGATGTTTAATTTTCTTTTGTTGCGCTCTTCCATTGTGGGGAGTACCTTTTTGTTGGATCATTTTTTTCTCCTGCTTAATATAATGGTATACACCTGTCCTGCAAGAAAAAAGGGCATAAACCAAAATCTCGATTTAAACAACGTTTCCACAGGTTTACTGAGCGCTGCTTGGAACTGGATGCAAAATTGTTTGATCGTTTTTATCTGCAGTAATCCTACATAGGTTCAGTTTTTCCTCACTTAAAACTTTTGATTTCTATCTATTTCAGGTCTTCAGCAACTACAAGTGCCACCAACCAGTCTCCCTTTGGGATTTTAGCACTTCCTGCGCCTCCATCCAGTAGTTCAAAAGCACCTGTAATACCAGCTTCTAGTATCGACCTCCTTAGTGGAGATGATTATATCAAACCTGAACCTGCAAATTCTCTAGCACTTGTTCCTGTCACTGAATATTCAGCTGCAGACAAGAATGTCTTAGCCTTCGCTGATATGTTTGAACAAAATACTGCCGACAATAGTAACCATAACCTTCCAAGTTCTTTTCAATCTTCAACTTCAAATTCTACTATCTCCACATCACAAACATATCCTGCACCAATGCGACCTGTGTTGCCTCAACGTTCAGCAGCTTATCCAAATGGGCCCAGATCCAATGCCATTGTACTTTATGATCAGCAGTCCCAATTGAACTCTACAGGTTCTTTTAATGGGCAGACAGCTTATGGAACAAATCACCAAAAGCAAGCACTAAATTATGGTACTATATTTTTCCTAGTGTTTGGTAGTTCTATAAAGTTTCCCTGGATCTATTTATCAGAAGTTGAGGAAAGATCGATCACTTTATCTATGAAGTTGAGGAAAGATCGATCACTTTATCTATAAGTAATATACATATTTATTGAACCACTGTTTTCCAATAAAGTTCCAAGTTAGGTGCAAAACTTTTCACAATAAGCAGGAAACATTATTGTTCCTTCTCAATGTTATTTTCCTGTAATGTAGGTACAGTAGTGTTACTTATAGGCTTCGTTATAATCATTTAACATAGTGCCCATGTTGGGCTAATGCTTTTATCAAATAGTTAGCTCGACAACTTTGTCCAAAACTTCTGTGCTTAGCCAATTCGTTTTAAGATAGCTCCAATTTTTGACAATTGCTTTTTAACAGGCACAGGTGACCAAAATGGAGACATTCCACCAGCACCGTGGGGAATTAAGCGATCCACGAACCCATTTGACGATGATCAGCCTGGTGGAATGGCACTGCAACCAGCAGGCGTGCAACCCGAACCAGTACAACTCAGTCAGCATGGGAACAAATTCATGTCACCACAACCAATGCCGAGGGGACAGCCAGGAAGAATGCAGCTGCAACTGGTGCCTAGCACCCAGCTTGGTGCTCTACAATCACAGGCTATGCTGAACATGCAGTACAGGGGGATGCATCCTTCAATGCAAATGAATCATGGAATGGGCATGTATTCCCAACCTACGTTTGCAGGATATTATGGAATGAACCAACCACAGCATTACGGTGTTCATATGTCTGGTTATGGATATGGTCAGCAATCTGGGGGCTACTATATTCCGAATGCTGCATATGCTTATACTAGTGCAAACGAGCTTGCCCAGAGGATGAATGGCCTTTCAGTTCAAAACGGTGATCCAAATGGAACAACAGCAAAGAAGCAGAGCAGACCTGAGGATTCACTCTTTGGCGATCTTTTGAGCATTGCCAAGATGAAGCAGAACAAACCTGCAGCTGGCAAGGTTGGCACATAATTTTATCTTATTTGCCAGCAGCAGAAGCTTTTCCTGACAGTAGACATAATTCTTTTGCCACGTTTTATGCAATGCCAGATGGCTTCTCGATGTAAGCTCATCTGAGTAGGAATTCATATTGGGAAATGGAGATTATGATGCTTGTGGCGGAGCCTCATAGCAATTCTGTCTATATGTAAATTCTTTATTGTCATAATTCCCCTCTGCGCAAATATTAGGCAGAAACAGAGGATTCCTGTTCTCCCTAGCCATATATACCCCTGTTCTTTTCCACTTATTTATTTATTTATCTTCAGATTTCTTTTTTATCGAAGCCAGCAGGGGGAGCGCAACCTTTTTTTAAGGTAAAATTGGCATGCTGAAAGTGAACTCTCTTTGTTAGCAGACATACAAAATAAAGCAGTTTGTTGGTGGACGCTTTATTTCTTGTCAAATTTGCTGATAAACACCATACATAATTTTTTTTATAAAATAGATATAAAATTGTATAAGTGCTCAAGCATTATACTATAAAATCTTCTACACTCTATATGGTGAGAACTACATGGTAAAATATTGTTTTATATAAAAATGACCATTTTCTCTATAAATAAACAAAATTATATCATGGTTAATTTGTTTATATATTTATAGGACACAAAATATTGAAAAAAAGCATAGAATGAGTACATCGCCAAATCATAATTATGCTAAATATATCAGCTTAAAATAAGAAAGTTTAATATATATCAATTAAGTTTGATAAAAGATAAATCTATAACTAAGTTATGCTAAATATACCATTATAAATTTTATTATTTTAAGCTAATATTTTTTCAAGATTTGGTAATGTAGGTATTCAGGATTCTTTTTAAGATTTTTAGTGTCTTACAAACATATTAATAAACTAGGTGAGTGTCCGTGCGTTGCGACGAGATAAAAAATTATTAAATTACATGGTTCATTGTGCGATGTTAATGTAAAATAGTATCACATTAAAAATTCATGGCATAATAATAAAAAAACTATAGAATAAAATAGTTAAATTTAATCATAAATCGTGTCCTACTGACCACGTAATCAATGTTGAGGACCTCAATGCGTTAATGGCACCAACATTGATTAATTGTAAGCCATGCAGTCATAAAGAATAACACTTGCAACTGGTTACCGATCCATGATCCAAAACGATCGATGATCAAAAAGATTTTCAAGTCTAATATGAGGCGTCTGACTTCATAAAATTGTCATGTGGACCCATGAGTTTCTATCTTAGGCCTTGTAGATGATCCAAAAAATTTTGGTCTTCTTGTCGTCATTGCAGTCGTGGGAGGCTTGGAAGAGAGTAAATAAGAAAAGACACCAGAACTCTCTCTTACTTTGTGGCCCTTTGTGGTGTTTCTAATTGCAGAGGCGTTGTGCGCTACTTCCGGTTCGCAAGCTGGGAGCAGGTGTCCGAGCCTTCGAGGAGCCGCACGGGCCGACGGCGGCGACCGACGGTCGCTGTCTGCGCAGTCCAGTAACCAGCAACCAACATCAGTAGCACACATCCTTGCGGGCTTGCAGGTATCAGCTACCAAGGGTCCGCGAAACACATATGAGCCGCACAGTTGAAGGAGCGGACAGCGGCAAACCCGCTAGATCAATTTGCGGCAAACGCTTGGGAAAGCCGGGCGGGAATTTTGGGAAAACTGGTGGAGCGAGGTGGCGTGATTTTGGGAAAGCCAGGCGGAAATTCTTTTTTCGGGAGTCACCACAACGGCGTGGGTTTTTTCGCAGGGGAGGGCTTCACCACGGTGGGGTAGACGGGTCCTCTCCATATTTTTTAGTTGTAGAGATTAACCATGATTAACTTTGTCTATTTATGAAGAGGGGTAAAATGGTTATTTTAGTACAAAATAATATTTTACCATATAGTTCTCATCATGTAGAGTGTAGAAGATTTCATAGTATAATTTTAGGGCACTTATATGGTTTTATATCTATTTTGTAAAAATATTTTATTCTGTACTGTGTCTATCAGCAAATTGAGAAACAGAATATCCACTAGTAAACTTCTTCGTTTTGTATATCCGCGTGTATCCGCTAGCAAAGAGAGTTCTCTCAGTATCACGTAGCCAATTTTGCCTTTTGTATTCTAAACTTATTTATATCACTTTCACAGGGAGTCGAACCTAGTTGAGCGCTCTAACCACTAGGCTAGAGACCCTTTGGCTTTAGATTTCTTTTTCATAATTGTGCCTGATTAATAGCAGCTTGTTGTGCTAGCAATATGTTACTCTGTTTTTTTTTAATTTACTCACTCCGATTTAACAAATGATGATTAGGGTTTGTGTTTATTATTAGTTTTCTCAATCAACTCATACTCGTTATTATTAGATACAATAACTATATGAGAATAAAATTAAACATTGAGTATCTTCAATAGTTAATCTTGGATAAACAATGCTTAATTTTAAATTCTTGTTAAATTGACGTTAGCTGAGGCTCCAGTTACAAGGCATCTCAGTTTTTTTTTTTCCTTTGAAAGGTATTAGTGGGCAATGACATTTATAGAGTGTTTGGTTGGTGGAACCATGTGGTCCATCACTATCTCACTCTTAATTTTATCCTAGGGATTTTCTTAAAACACACTATAACAATAAATGATGTGCAACTTATGTTTCTCTAGTGTATTGTATCTATCTAAATCCGTAAAGAATTTCACTACCACTACAACAGAATGAGACTTTACCCCGGTTGCCAAGGCCTTTAGCTCCGGATCCCGAGCCGGGACTACGCTTCCGGGACTAAAGGCCCCTCTTTAGTCCCGGCTCCGGGCACCGGGGCTAAAGCCCCCCTTTAGTCTCAGCTGGTAATACCAGCCGAGACTAAAGGGTGCTGCCAGCGATGCCACGCAGCAGCACCCTTTAGTCATAGCTGGTATTACCAGCCGGGATTAAAGGGTCCCCTGGTTTTTTCTTTTTATTTTATTTTCAGTTCTGTTTTTAATTTTATTTATTTATTTAATAGGTTTTCCAATATGTATTCTTTACTGGTAATATATATTATATATATATTAACGGCATATGACAATAAGCTTATTGCATGCATATATAATTGAATTATAGAACTACATATATATATATATATAAATATATGCACATAAAATTACAAGCTATATAGAAGTTGTTCTCCAAATCTATTACTACACAAGTTGTACTCCAAAGTTAGTACTCTAAACCTATTACAAGTTGTACTCCATCCAAAGATCTACAGGACATACAAATAATCATCATTGTTTGGAATCAACTTCTCGTTGGTATTATGGTAGAACTCGCCGTTTGGATTTATGACTTGTTCCCGAAGAAATCCTGCTATTGTCTCTTGTATTGCTTTCAATTGGTCTTGTAGCATGATTTTTTGCTTCAACCAGTCAGTCTTCAATTTGAATTAAAAAAGATATTAGTTATATCTAGATTATCAATATTAAGTCTATAGAAAATGAAAAGAGACATGTTAAGTAATTTGATGATTTCTTCAGGAATTCTATTTGATTCTATCATGTACTCACAAACGTAGAATCCACATAAGTTGTTACCCTGTTCTTGTCTCGAAATCCACTGTAGGATGAAAAGATTCATCTCGTAAAGATATGATATATGACATGATATAATAAAGATACACGTACATTGACGAGGGTAAACTTACTAGTAGTCGTGACTTTATTGTAAGTGGCGCCTTACATTGAGTCATATGTTCTCGAGCAATGAATGTTTCCCAAACCCTAATCCGGGCAATGAAACATTAATATTTGGATCATTTAATTAGTATACATATATACAAGCTTAGTAATCTACTTTAAGCATGCAAGCTAGGGATCAAAATTACCTTTGGATAATGTCTATCATATCTTAGTAATCTTGTTGCGGTTTGCTCAATGAGTCATAGATTAACACATTGCTGTGTCTGAGATCGATGACCATCAGTATCCAGTGATAGTTGTTCATACACATGATTCATATAGTAGATTATTAGGGTTAAGTAAAATAAAATGTGCATACTTATTATTAACTATATATGTCTCACGCACTTGAAGTTGTAGAGGGAGAGTATTCTTTCTCTGTTTTTTGGTTCACGAATAACCTCATGAGATTCGTACACATGTCATTGCTCCAAATCGCTGAAGGGTTTGGAGCTTTGAAAATAACGTACGGATCAACAAACCCAACAATATTGTCATGTCTATCTCTGAGCTGAGTCATCTGGTACCTGCACATATCGAGTCGATCCACAAGTACGTGTGTAAGAATACTACATACTATATACACATACTAGAGATTTCAATGAAAATTATAAAAGAAACACTTACAAAGAATAGCAGCTAATGAGCGATTTGTCCAGTGCGTCCATATAGCATAGCTGGTGTAATTCGTTCATCTGAACTAAGATAAGGTCATCGCCACGGAAGTAATGATGGTTCCGAATTCGAACAGAAATCCAATCGACACCGCCTCTAGAAGCCTCCATGCACCAATTGTTGATTGCAAACATCTGCGTACCGAGTACATGTAAGTGATTGGGGTTCATTAGACTCCTGCCTGGTGCAAAATTTCTCCTCCATTCATCAACTACATCCGCTCGTGGAAACTCCAGCCCAGTAGCAATATTGGCAATCGTGGCATACGGGAGACCGCTGTCAATGAAATAATTTTCAATTGAGTCCATCTTAGACAAAGTGGTCTCTCCAGATTTCCTCTGTACTCTGCCCATGTTTGAACCATACTGATTTGGCACAATTAACGAGGACAAAGGTCTTGATGTTTCCCCGAGCTGTGGAACACCCTTTCCCACTTTCTTCGTGCTTGATTGTTCTTTTGCTGAGCGTTCTAGTCTAATTTTCGCGGAGCCTTTCGGGCTTGACGCATCTTGATACCATGCTGTTCCACCCTTTTCCTTAACTCTTGTAGGTTTAACGAGAGGTAAGGCTTCTCTGGGTTTCTCTTCGGTTGAGCCTTGACTTTTGATTCCTCTAAAAAACTTTGCACATCTGCTTTCACTGAAATTTCTAACTCCTCATCAGTCTTTTCATAAGCTAACTTCTTGGTAACTTCTTTTCCTGATGTAGGAGCCTTCATTTTTGGAGGTGGGGCCTTTGGTTCTATGGCGGCAGACCGCTTCTTAGGGCCTTGCTGTGGAGGCGTTGGGGCATTCTTTGCTGGCGGCGTTGGAGAGCGCGGTGGAGGCGGGGGGGTGTCGGTGTTGGAGCCCGCGGTGGAGGTTGTGGCGTTGGAGCCCGCGGTGGATCAGGCTGTGGCGTTGGAGCCCGCTGTGGAGATCTTCGTGCAGGAGATGGGGTTGAAGCCGTGTCCTCCAACGCAACGTCACCGCCCGTAGCACTATGATGCGCTGGGGAATGACGAACTGGACTGTAGTTGGAGGAGTTCCTGCTACGCAAAACAATGAATGATGTGAGCATCCAATTAATATATATACATATAGGAAGTTAGTGTAAAAATTGTTTCTCGTTCACGCGCACTACCTATGGTGAGGATCTTGATAAGTAGGAGGAGGTTGCAACGGTGACACTCCAGGAATAATGATGAAGCGCTTGCGTCAGCAAATAAATGCCTTCTCCACTTCACCTAAAGTCTTCTCCCCATCTCCCCCTTCGATTTCTAGTGCCACGCTGCCACAACCTGTCTCAACCCTATCCACCGAGACGCTAGCGTATCCGGCTGTCACTGGTTGACCATGGATTCTTGGTGTTCTTGTGCGGTCGATAGGGTTTACAACACCGACAACCACCTTTTTCGTGGCATTTCTATCTGGAATGTGCAGCTCACAAGTAGTAAAAGGTTCTGTGACGTCATCCATGGGGAAGCGTAGCTTGGAGTCATCTTGAATGGTTGGTACTTCCGTGGAGGCGCAACTGCTTTTCAACTGACCTGGGGGGCTAATGTTCAGTTGATGAGGTTGTTGTGATGATGTACCTTGCCCACTCCTCATTTGACTAAGTGCCGCTTGCACTTTGAAGGGTCGAGATGGCGGACTAGAGGGGGGTGAATAGTCCTTTCTAAAATTTAACGTACCGGCTAACCGAAACAAATGCGGAATTAACAACTATCGGTCTAGCCAAGACTACACCCCTCTATCTATACTCTCAAGCACCTTATAAAAGATCCTAAACAAGGCAATTAAGGTGTCGGGCTAGCTAGAGCTCACCTAAACAATTCTAGCTTGCAAGGTTACACAAACCTAAAGCAACTAGTACTCAATCAATCGGGGAGCTCCTACACATTCCACTAAGCAAAAGCACCAAGCCTAAGCTCACTAGCAATGCTCAATAACAAGGCTACACAAGCCAAATTAGAGAGCTCAACTTAGCTACACAAACTAAGCAATGTGACTAGCAAGACTACAAGTCAACTAGTCACTCATGGGATCAACTCTATGCTACACAAGCAAAGAATGTAACTAGCAAGCTACACAAGCTAACTAATCATAAGAGCAACTACACTAGCACATGTATATGAACAAGTAAATACAAGCTAGTGAATGGAGTTTGCAAACCACCGAGAAGATGAACACGAAGTTGACACGATGGTTTTTCTCCCGAGGTTCACTTGGTTGCCACCAAGCTAGTCCCCGTTGTGTCGACCACACACTTTGGTAGTTCGGCGGCTAATAGGCACCACACCTAGCTCGACACTCGAGCATCGCAAGAACTCACCCACAAGTGAGGGTAACTCAATGACACGCTCTACTAGAGTTGCTCTTCGCGATCCCCGCGGGGCGAGCACAATGCCCCTCACAATCCTTCTCCGGAGCCACGCACAATCTTCACGCGGGCTTCACGACGGAGACTCGATCACCAAGCCGTCTAGGAGGTGGCAACCTCCAAGAGTAACAAGCACCACCGGCTTGCAACACGAACACCTAGTGCCACTCGATGCAATCTCTCAAAGCAACGCACTAGAATCGCTAACTCGCAATAGATTCGCACACTAGCAAGCACAAGCGAGTTAGAGGGCTCCCAAGCACATCCACACAAGCCACCAAGGCTTTTGGAGTGCTCCAGCAACCGGCCCAAGGCCGGCCCCAATGACTATATATACAGGGGAGCGGCCAACTAGCCGTTTCCCCTGTTCTGTGCTTCGGTCGGTAGTACCGACCCCCCCTGGGCGGTAGTACCGACAGTGTCAGAACTAGCCGTTACACACGGCGCGTTGACCAAAACGAACAACCGACTCCTGGTCGGTACCTCCGACGGTCGGTAGTACCGGCCCTATGGCGGTACTACCGATAGGCCAGACTGGGGACTACACAGAGAGCCCCCAGACAACTTCCTGACCTCGGTACCACCAAGGGCGGTAGTACCGACATAATGGCGGTACTACCGCCAGGCCAAAACTGGCCACTTCCAGAGAGCCTCCAAAACTTCCTTCAAACCTCGGTACTACCGACCCCCTGGTCGGTACTACCGAGCCCGGTACTACCGAGGTTATGGCGGTACTACCGTAGGCCAAAACTTCTTCTTACAGAGAGTTTGCGATCTGCTCGCGGAGGGGTCGGTACTACCGGCCTCAGGGTCGGTACTACCGACTTTAGCAAACTGACCTCCACGCTAAAACGGCCATAACTCTTAGCTCCGAACTCCGATTTCGACGATCTTGGACATTTTGGAAAGCTTATTCAGAGGGCTACACATCCCACATGAATACAAGATCCAAATCACAAAGGATTAGAACAGAATTCCAATCCAAGATCCATCGCTTCTTTTTTTTTAACCAAAGACTTCTCTGGAAACTTCTCCGAGTTGATTCAATTCAACTCCAACACCTTCTCCTTTGAAAATGTGCCAACACCACCAAGTGTATACAACCTTGTGCATGTGTGTTAGCATTTTCACAAACATTTTTCAAAGGATTTTCACTTGCTCTCACCATGCCACTCGATCCTAGCAACATCGCAATGTTAGATCGCTCAAGTGGCACTAGATGACCGATATGCAAACAAGTTTGCTCCTCTTAATAGTACGACCATCTATCCTAAACCCGGTCATAATCTTCTCTACACACCTATGACCAGTGAAATGAAATGCCCTACAAGTATACCTTTGCCTTGCGCATTCCATTCCATCTCCTCCATTTGTTGATGCAACACATGCACCAACCTTGATCAAATGATATGATCCACTTCATATCATCATATGGCCTCCATGGTCCATCGATCTTGACATCACTTGCTCTTCACCATTGCTTCGGTCCTTTGGCGCCAAGTCTTGCTTAAGCCTCCCGACACTCGGTACCAACGACTTCAAAGCCTCCAACTTGCCCTTCACCTTCGCAACCGGTCCATCAAGCCAAGTCTTGCCTTGATCTTCACCATCTTAGCCACATGACTCCATGTCATGTCTCATATGCAATAAGCTCCTTCATTGCTCATTCATATGTGAACTAATTTCCTGTGTATCTCACATAAGCACATATTAGTTCACCTAGGTTGTCACTCAATTACCAAAACCAAACAAGGACCTTTCACACTTGCCTTTTGATTTCCTCCTGCATCCATGCATTCTTCCCGAGATTTCTCACGCTCTCGTGTTTCAAGAACATACTCCTCCAACTTGTTGATCCGCTCTGCCTCCTCGTCCTTCTTTCTCTGGCGGCTTCTGTAACTTTGTCGATCCGCTTCGAAGGAATGCAGCCACGAAACCGCCCCAAAGCCTCTCGTACGCCCACTGTGCTTAGGATTTTCCGACGCGTACGTGAGTTCATCCTTCTCTCTGTTGGGCTTGAACTCGCTAGCGAACACCACATTTCGTGCTTGAACTAGCCTCTGTGCTGCTCTTGAAATTTCTAGCCCCAATCAAGCTCCCCGTCATTAGGGTTTATGGTTCCCCCATGAGCGTAGAACCAATTCCTGGAGCGTTCTTATTGTCTCCGGGACTACCCCCTGACAAGCATCTCCTGTTGCTGTCTCTCCCACTTTGGAAGGGCAGTCCTATAGCCACCTGATCCCAAATGATGGTGGTATTTCTTCTGCGTTGCATTCTGTTTGTTGACTCTGATACGAGCCTCGCCCTCTTGTGATCCTTTGTACTGTACAAATTCATCCCAATCGGGCCTTAACTTGACATACGCCTTAGAATTGAAATCTGGCGTCTCGTTCTTCATCACAAAGGTGTGGTACAATTTCTTCTTCCAGTCCTGAAAAAGTGTGGCCATCTTCTTCATTGTCCACTCCCGAATTTGCCTCTTCAACTCCTCATCAATCATGTCGAACGAGAAATGACCTTCGATGTCTTGCCAGACTAGCTCCTTGTCACGATTGGAGACATACCTGATCTCGGGAGAACTTCGCTTCTCTTTCCATTCACGGGCACTTATGAGAATCCGATCTCTCACAAGAAACCCATCGTGATAGACATATTTCTGTGCATGGGGTCCTAGTGGTTGGCCTGTAGCCATATCGAATTCAGAGATTACATAATGGCCCTTCAACGGCTTCTTCGGCCCTCATTTTGGTCTGCTCTGCCCCGTCGCAGACGTCGATCCAGAGGGCTACATATAGGTAAAGACACGAAGATGAAACCCCAATACAAGTTGAAATAAAATCTAATCAAGTAATAAAGGAAATGTAAACCCTAACACGGCATATTGTATATAGGGAGAATTATTTATTTGGCCCTCAAAAAAACTCTAGTTACTTATGTGGCCTTTTTATTTTTGAAGTTGTGTATATGGCTTCAAAACGAAACTTTGTTACTTATTTGGCCTTCCGTTAGATTTGAGGGCATAACGGTGTTAAGTGTTGGGTAAAAAGACCATTTTGCCCCCGCATCTAAAAAAATAAAAAACAGTGTATAAAACAGTGTATATATATATATAAACTGTTTATATATATATATATTATATATATACTGTTTATATATAAATATATTATATATATACTGTTTATATATATATATTATTCATGTATATATATATTGTTTATATATATACACACACTGTTTTTTATTTTTTTAGGCGTAGGGGCAAAATGGTCTTGTTACTCAATACTTAACACCGTTATGCCCTCAAATCTAACGGAAGGCCAAATAAGTAACAAAGTTTGGTTTTGAGGCCATATACACAACTTCAAAAATAAAAGGGTCACATAAGTAAGCAGAATTTTTTTGAGGGCCAAATAAATAATTCTCTCTTGTATATATACCTCGCCAGTATTGCCTTCTTGCATCTCAACTTGTTATTCAGGGGTATTTTCATCATGCATGGTCATGTCTTCATAATTCAATAAGTATTGACTCCCATCATCGCCGCCGGCGATGATATTGAACATTTCCTCCTCCATGTTCTCATTTGGGTCGGCCATTTCTGTGAATATTAAAATTTATATGTGTGTGTGATCGAACACTTAGAGGAGCTTTATACATGTATGTATGTGAAACCAAAACCAAAACCGAAACCCTAAAATAACATATATTCGGGTTTTAGGGTTTAGGGTTTCAGGTTTTAGGGTTTAGGGTTTAGATTCGTTTAAGGTTTAGGTTTAGGTTTAGGGTTTAGGGTTTCGGGTTTTAGGGTTTAGGGTTTTAGGGTTTAGGGTTTAGATTCGTTTAAGGTTTAGGTTTAGGTTTAGGGTTTAGGGTTTAGGTTTCGCCAACATTTAAAATAATATTTATTCATAAAGACCATATTCGTAAAAAAATATATCCACCTCTACTATTGTGCTAATATACCTCGGGTTTCGGGTTTATGGTTTAGGTTTAAAGTTTTGGGTTTACGTTTCACCAACATTAAAAATAACATTTATTCATAAAGACCATATTCGTAAAAAAATATATCCACCTCTGGTATTGTGCTAATATACCTCGGGTTTAGGGTTTAGGTTTAGGATTTATGGTTTAGGTTTAGAGTTTAGGGTTTACGTTTCGCCAACATTAAAAATAACATTGGTATAAATTTAGTGTAGCAAGAAAACATATTTTCAAAAATGTACATATGATGTTTAAAACTCTAAAAGGATTGCAAGAGTGATTTGTTATGTCATATGGAATCTAGTAACAATAACATATTCGTAAAGGTAACATGTATTCACCAACATTAAAAATAACATATATTCGTAAAGAGGCAATTCAACATATATTCGCCAACATTAAAAATAACACGAAGAAGCATATCTATCAAAATATTTCTAAGTGTAAATACATGTTTAAACATATCTAAGTGATTTTCTATGGCATTTCAACATGACACGTGATTTTCTATGAACACATATTTTCTACATGTGTAAATATATTTATCCAGTTTCCTTGTAACGTGATTTACACACCGTGGACGAGAACGACGGCGGACGACGGCATGGATGACGACGGTGAGGATGACGGTGACAGCGACGAGTTCGGTGGAGCGGACACTAGGACTACAGGTCGACGCAGCCAATCACTTTTTATCTACATGTGTAAACATATATTTATTAGGTTAAAAAAACATATATATGATTTTCCTTTTTCTATAAATATATATCTATTCATATTCATTATCTATAAATATATATCTATTCATATTCATTTTCCTTTTTCTATAAATACTTATCAAAATATTAAAGATAACATGAAGAAGCATATCTATCAAAATATTTCTAAGTGTAAATACATGTTTAAACATATTAAGTTATTTTCTATAGCATTCCAACATGACACGTGATTTTCTATGAACACATATTTTCTATATGTGTAAATATATTTTCTATTCATATTCATTATCTATAATTATATATGTTTCTCTAAATATATATCTATTTATATTTATTATCTATAAATATATATCTATTCATATTCATTATCTATAAATATATATGATTTTCCTTTTTCTATAAATATATATCTATTTATATTTATTTATATATATTATTTTCTTTTTCTAAATATATATATCTATTTATATTCATTATATATATATCATTTTCTTTTCTAAATATATATATCTAGTTATATTCATTATATATATCATTTTCTTTTTCTAAATATATATATCTATTTATATTCATTATATATATATATATGAATTTTCCTTTTTCTATATATATCATTTTCATTTCTTTATTTTCTTTTTTACACCCACACTACACACGCGCACACACACACCACACACACGCACACAGCAGGCACGGCGAGGATGGCGAGGACGACGAGGAAGGGCGCGGACGACGACGAGGACGACGGCGAGGACGAGATGGTGGCGCAACGTGACAGACGACGAGGGAGAGGACGGAGGCGGCGACGAAGAGTCTGAGCGTCCATCTGGGGAGGTTGAGAGGGCACTGTGTCCTATATACCCAGGAGCGGTCTTTAGTCCCGGGGTGTAAGACCGCTCGGGACTAAAGGGTGCCCTTTAGTCCCGGACTATCTTACGCCCCGAGACTAAAGGGTTTTTTCCCGCCATAGTTTTGGGTTTTCAGTATTTTGGATATTGTATTAAGTTTTCACTATATAAATATGTTGTAATTCTTGTTAATTGCATAGTAAATTGAATAGTAGGCATAAATTTACTTAAAAATAACAGTTGTATTTCCTTTGACCTTATTGTATAGTAGAAAATTTTGTAGCATAAATTCTTTTCTTTTCTTATAATAATGAATATAAATGTAAATAACCATTCATATTTTGTTAATGCAAAAATATAATATTAAATTTAAATTAAAAAAATTATTGGTTTCCAATAGAAAATTTAATTTTCCATCATTTGGACGTTAATCTTTTGTTTATAACCTAAAATCATTGCCCAATTTCGTTCTACCCGCCAGATGCAGTAGTTTTATGTTTTTAAATTTAGTTTTCTTTTTAAATATATCTTAAATCTTTCTAATTGAACAGAAAATTAAATATTTGATATAATTTCTTTTAAAAATTAGTATGAGATTCTTTTTGCTTTAGTTTACACAAGAAAATATTAAATTTTAGTATCTTTTTGATTTATTTTTTTTGTAAATATTAAATATAAATGTTACTAATCTTTAGAATTTTGTATATACTTTTTCTTCATTTTGATGATTCACATCTAGAGGAGCACATAAATCAATGATCACTACTAAATATATATAAATCTATCGTCAAATAAAGTCCTAATTAATTAATTTTTACATAATATCTTTACAACCCACTATTTAGCAGGCACAACTGTGAACCTCTTCTTGACATATGTCCCTTGGTTATGATCATTCCTTAACCATGGAGTTTCCTCATTGTTTAACAAAATGCTTGGGTCTTTGTTCAGTTTGAATGGCGGAATTCGGTCATCCCTTTCATAATCACCTGACATGTCTGACTTGTCCTCAATTCCGACAATGTTTCTTTTCCCTGAAAGAACTATGTGGCGCTTTGGCTCTTTGACGATCAACTTGTTATTATTTTTCCCTCTCTTTGGTTTTGTAGACATGTTTTTCACATAGAACACCTAACTCACATCCGCGACAAGGACAAATGGTTCATCTTTGTACCCAATATTGTTGAGGTCCACTGATGTCATCCCATACTCCTTGTCGACTGTTACCCCACCTTCGGTACCGGTCATCTTGACCCATTTACACCGGAACAAAGGGACTTTAAAATTAGATGCGTAGTCTAGTTCCCATATGTCATGTATGCAGCCATAATATGTTTGTTTGTTCCCATTTGGATCCGTGGCATCCACGCGTACACCACTATTTTGGTTGGTGCTCCTTTTGTCTTGGGCTACTGTGTAAAATGTATTCCCATTGATCTCGTACCCTTTGTATGTGCCGATATGCCACGATGGCTGTCTGGCCAACAAATAAAGATGCTCATCTATGTTGTCATCACCCTGACATTGTTTTCGCAACCAATCGCCAAAGGGTTGCATGTGCTGACGTGTAATCCAAGCTTCACTCTTCCCGGGCCACTCGGATCGAAGGAAATCCTTGTGTACCTTGGTATATGGATCGACTAATGAGGAGTTTTGTAGAACTATGTAGTGTACTTTATCGAAGTAATCGTCTCTTGTACCGATATATGTTTTCTTCCCTAGTGTTCCCTTGCCATTGAGTCTGCCCTCGTGTCGCGATTCAGGAACGCCAATCGGGTCAAGGTCTGGAATAAAGTCCACATAGAACTCTATGACCTCCTCTGTTCCGTAGCCCTGGGCGATGCTTCCTTCGGGCCGAGAACAACTATGAACATATTTGTTCAGGACACCCATGAACCTCTCGAATGGGAACATGGTGTGTAGGAACATAGGACCGAGAATAATGATCTCCTTGACTAGGTGAACTAGGAGGTGTGTCATGATATCAAAGAAGGATGGAGGGAACACCAACTCAAAGCTGACGAGACATTGAACGACATCATTCTACAAAGTAGAAAGTTCCTCTGGATTGATTGTCTTCTATGAAATTGCATTGAGGAATGCACATAACTTCACAGTGGCTAGACGTACATGTGGAGGTAGAATTCCTCTTAGAGCAACAGGAAGCAATTGGGTCATAAGCACATGACAGTCATGGGACTTTAAGTTTAGGAACTTCTTCTCTGGCACATTAATTATTCTCTTTATATTGGAGGAGAATCTAGATGGGACCTTGATGTTGTTAAGGCATTCAAACATGCTTTCCTTTTCTTCTCTGCTAAGAGTGTAGCTAGCAGGGCTTAAGTACTAGCGCCCGTCATCTGTCTTCTCCGGATGCAGGTTGTCTTGTTCTTTCATGCGATGCAAGTCCTGTCGTGCTTCAAGTGAATCCTTAGGCTTCCCGTAGACACCCATGAATCCAAGCAGGTTCACACATAGGTTCTTTGTCAGGTGTATCACGTCGATCGCATGGCGGACCTCTAGGACATGCCAGTAGGATAGCTCCCAGAATACAGACTTCTTCCACATGGGTGTGTGTTCCATAGCGTCTTTGGGAACAGGTTTGTTCCAAATACTACTTTTGTATCCTTCACCATTTCGAGTACATCATCCCCGGTTCGGTTACGAGGCTTGGTTTGGTGGTCTGTCTTACCTTTAAAATGTTTGCCTTTCTTTCTTACTAGGTGGCCCATGGGAAGAAACCGACAGTGGCCAACGTACACAACCTTCCGACACTTTTTCAAAAATAAACTATCAAGGTCTTCGAAACAATGTGTGCATGCATTATATCTCTTGTTTGTCTGGCCTAAAAGATTACTTAGAGCTGGCCAATCATTGATTGTTACGAACAATAATGCTCGCAGGTCAAAGTGTTCCTGTTTGTACTCATCCCACACGCGTACACCTGGTTTGCTCCATAGAAGTAGAAGTTCCTCAACTAATGGCCTTAGGTAGACATCGATGTTGTTGCCAGGTTGCTTCGGCCCTTGGATGAGCAACGACATCATAACGAACTTCCGCTTCATGCATAACCACGGAGGAAGGTTGTAGATACATAGAGTAACTGGCCAAGTGCTATGACTACTGCTTTGCTCCCCAAAAGGATTAAAACCATCCGTAATTAAAGCGAACCTCAAGTTTCTAGCCTCATCTGCAAACTCTGGAAATTCTCTGTCTATCGCTCTCCACTAGGATCCATCAGCTGGGTGCCTCAGCATATTGTCTACCTTACGGTCTTCTTTATGCCACCGCAACAACTTTGCATTGTCTTTATTTCTGAACAAACATTTCAAGCGTGGTATTATAGGAGCATACCACATAACCTTGACAGAGATTTTCTTCCTGCTTCGACGTTCTTCACCCTCAATGTCGTCAGGATCATCTCGCCTCATCTTATACCGCGATGCTTCACATACCGGGCATGCATCCAAATTCTCGTATTCCTCCCCACGGTACAGGATGCAGTCATTAGGACATGCGTGTATCTTCTGGATTTCTAATCCCAAAGAGCAGACGACCTATTTTGCTTCGTACGTAGTGGTGGGCAATTCATTCGCTTTTGGAAGCATCTTTTTTATTATCTTCAATAACTGCCCAAATGCCTTGTCGGATGTACCATTCTTTGCCTTCCATTGCAGCAGTTCTAGTGTAGTACCCAACTTTTTTGGCCATCTTAAGCAGTGGGATATAGCAATTTCCTATGATCCTCTAGCATGCGCTCGAACTTGGCCTTCTCCTTGTCACTTTCACATTCTCTTTGTGCATCATGAATGGCATCACCAAGAGCATCAGCATCAGCTGCCACATCTTCTGCCGCTGCCGCATCTTCTTCATCATCTCCCCCACTGCATCATCATCAAAGGCACCGTACTTGAAGGACCGAGAACCCAACTAGAAAGCGACCAGAGGGGGGGGGGGGTGAATGGGAGCCTAAGAACTTCTCTCGAAACTTTGGCCTTTGTCCCGAAAATCAACCCCCAAAAACTTCGATCGAAACGTGATGCCCACGACCCTTGGAAGAGGGTGGATGATCCCTAAGGTCACAGCGAGGCACCACCATGAGAACATATATGATGAATGATTGACATTTGTGAGGAAGGTTTGAGGCTTTTCCCGGTTGAGTCATTATTCGTCTATGCGCTTAATGTTTATGACTAACCGGTGGCGTTGAGTTGTGGTGTGTTACCGTGTTGGTGTGCGTGTGCAACATGTGTCTCTTGGCTGTGTTGATGTGCAGGTGCGGAGCTCGGAGACAGTGATCGATGGCGAGGTGAAGGTCAAGTAGAGACGTGCCGTGCCGACGGACCAGGAGCGGTGAAGGATGGGCGTGCCGTGCGGCGGACATGCCATGCCGATGGACCCAGAGCGGTGAAGGGCGGACGTGAGGCTTGGACCGACGGACCGAGAGGCCGGAGGACCAGTTGTGGTAGCTGGCATGTGGCATCGACGAGCAGGAGCACATGGGGATGTGCGATGTATCGACCGAGTCGGGAGGAAGACGATGGCGTCGTGGCACTTGGCGGGAGGTCGAACATGGGCTTGCGTGCGGCGCAAGTGCCGTCGGCCGAGTCAAGAAGGAAGGCGAAGGCGTTGTGCCCGGCGTGGAGGCTGGACATGCATCGGCATCGGTACCGGTGGTCGGGGTGTGCGAACCACATCCCGTCTACGACGCGGGTTTGGTAGTTGAGCCTCGAAAAACTACCCTCGACGGTTTCCGAGTTTGGGCCTCAAAACTCGGGGTGGCCGGTTTCCGAGTTTGGGCCTTAAAACTCGGGGTGGACGGTTTCCAGGTTTGGGCCTCAAAACCTGGGCTCGCCGGTTTCCGAGTTTGGGCCTCAAAACTTGGGGTGGACGGTTTGCCAGGTTTGGGCCTCAAAACCTGGGCTGGCGGGCTTACCGGTTTGGGCCTCAAAACCGAGCGGAGGTTCCTATACGGAACGGTCGACGCGTGGCGGCACCGAGAGGCTTGCGTTGCGGCGAAGCTATCGGTGAGGAAGACGCGGTGGTCGATGGTGACGACACGTGGCGGCATCCTGGAGCTTGCGTCGAGGCGAAGCGAAGGATGAGAAGGCGTGTGACCGTGAGATGGAAAATGACCGAGTTGGACGGTTTTACCCTCAAGGGGGTATTTGGGTCACTGCTTCATGAGAGGGCATTTTGGTCTTCAGACGTGCACCTATATATATGAAGGGGGTCGATTAGGGCAGCCCATCCTTGGAGGTGTCACTCTCATTTTGTTCATTTGAGAGGAGGCTAGGGTTAGAGAGAGGAGTGGCTCTTGTTCTTGAGCTTTTCGCCATCCAGGCTTTGTTGTTGCGAGGAGTGGCTTGTAACCCGACACTGTGTGCTACACAATTCATCATCCCGTAGCAATCCAAGGATCAATTTCTTACTCCTCTTGTGTTGGCTGAAATTTGGATCGATTCACGTTTTTGTTCTTTGCATTTTGGTTTTTCCCCTCCCGGAGATTTGCCTCGTTCTCCCTCTCCGAGCGACGATTTGCGATTCCGTTTGAATCAAATTGTTCTATGTCATGAGCTCCTTCTTTCCACTGAAGGATTTCTTCTCTAACTTCACGAGCACATAGATCAGGTCGAAATCGTGTTCGTTCTTCGTTCTTCCCCCTTTTCTAGTGTTCTTCCAATTTCTCATGGATTAGTTGGTTTGGAGTGATGATATCCTAGGATTAGCTTCCCAACACGTAGAAGAACACTTGGGAGAAGTTTGGTTGCAGCCCCGTTCGATTTGGTGAAGATCCATTCGATTTTGGTTTTGTCCCGAGCTGTTTTTGGGCTTTCTGGACAGTGGAGGACTGTCTGTGACTCATCCCCGGACTGTCCGGGGGTCGGGGCTGTTCATGGGCAGCAAGGTTGCTGTTTTCGTTTTTGAATGGCGGACTGTCCAGGACTCATTCCCGGACTGTCCGGGGTTCAATAGCGGACAGTCCGCGGTTCACTAGCGGACAGTCCGCCACTGCACAGTTTTGCTATTTTCGTCCGTATCTTTTGCGTACGAGCTCCGATTTGAGATCCGTTTGTTGCGTTGGTTTTCTAACTTCTTAAGGATCATTCCAAAGTACTTTTTACACCATTGGTCAAAGTATTTTTGGTCGGACACTTCCTTCTTCTCCATAGGAGTTAAGTGTTCCGCTTTCGGAGTTTCGTTGGTTTTAGCGTCCGTATCTTTTGCGTTCGAGCTCCGATTTGAGATCCGTCTGTTGCTTTAGTTTTCTAACTTCATAAGGATCTTTCCAAGGTGCTTTTGCCACCAGTTGGCCTAAGTAGTTTTGGTCGAACACTTTTCTGTTCTCCATAGGAGTGGGGTGTTCCGTTATCGGAGGTTCGTTTGTTTTAGGAGCTTGCTTGTGCAGTTTTGCCCCGTTGCTTTGGCACTTGGTTTTGGGGGTTCTTCGGTAGTTCCGCTGTACCTCTAGGACATCTCCTAGGGTATCCACCTATTCATAGGTCATGAACTCACTGGTTGTTTGAGTCTTCGCTTTTGGGGTGATTTTCTGGGACAAGGGCCATCGTTACTCGAAAGAAATTTTTTAGGCTCCCATTCACCCCCCTCTAGTCGCCTTGCTTTAGCATTTTTGGTGCTTCACACCAAACGAGAACGAGGCAAAACCCAAAACCTTCGGTTCAAGTTCAACCCCAAAAACGGACTCCCGAACGTAGATGGGCGGCTACGTCGGGAAATCTCCAAATACCAATGCTAACGAGTAGTAAAGATACCTAGAGAGATTCCTTGGTGAACCCTAGGGCCAAACGAGAAGTTCGAAAACTAAGCGGAAAAGTCGGGAGAGCAAACACACTAAAACGCAAGCTTCAGCCAAATCCCGGACTGTCCGGACTCCCAGTCCCGGACTGTCCGCGCCAGGGGCGGACTGTCCGCGGTTCCCTGGCGGACTGTCCATCGGTCAAAATGCCGAAACAACACTGCTGCTGAACTCGTTCTGCTTAGGTCCGGACTGTCCGCGACCTAGCACTGCGGACTGTCCGCCGGTGTCCTGACCCTCTGAACGCAGGGGCGAGCAGCCACTGGTTTGGCTCACGCCCGATGCGCGGACTGTCCGCGAGTCATGCCGCGGACTGTCCGCCAACGTCCAGTGAAGGCGATTTCAATCGCCACTTCACCAAATCTCTTCAAATTCGAATCAAAACGAAATCCCTTGATCCCAAACTTGGAGCAAATGATCACAAGATAGTTAGATGACTATCCCCAAGAAATCATCTGCTCAAATTGACTCAATCAACGGGGAATCGAAGGGGAAGGTGTAGGAACGAAAAAGTTGCCACGAAACTTGAATCGACCCGATCTACTTGTTCATGAGGGTAGAGATAAATTCCTTGCTCAACCAATCGACTAAAAGCGTAGCAAAGCCAGGAAAAGTCGAATGGAGTGAGCGAGACAACTTGGTTCCCAAAGACATGGGCAACGGCTCGACGCAACCAAGCAAAGCAAAGCTAGCCCTCAAGAAGAGGTAGAACAGGCTCAACACCACTAGCGAGAAGGTCGGAGCAAGAAAGACAGAAAAAAGCTAGTCCCTCCAGAAAGAGGCAAAGGCTCAACACAACTAGCAGAACCGTCCAACCCAATTGAAAAACCACACAAGCTGAAAAACGCTCCAAACCAATTGAAAAAAACAACTTCGAACCAATTGACCAACAAAACTTGTCAAATAAAACAAGCACGCAAACTCCCCCTACAATAGTGCACACAACTAGAGACATGATTTGTCAAATTTCTCCCCCTTGGTTGAAAATGCACACAACAAGGCAAATGCATATGAGTTACAAATGCAGGTTAGCAGCTTCAGGTATATAGTCGATAGAAAGAATAGATGCTCTAAAGAGTGATGATCCAACAATTCAACAACAAGCATGCATGCCAACAGAGGCTCAAAATGATCACAGAATACGAAATATGAACATATGAGCAAAGTGAGCAGTTTTAAGCCTTTCAGAAAGGGTTTCAGCATCAAAATAGCACCAAACATGTATAGACAGGAAGTTACACAAGTGCTAACACATGTATACAAGGTGAACTACCCCTAGCAAGGTTCAATCATCATGCTGTAGAATGAAACATAGACTTGTGCTTTCAAAATTTTATCGGAGTTGCAGCGGTGATTACACAAGTTTAAAATTTCAGCATGTGATTGCGAGAGGTTGAAAACTTGACATTGCCTAACTTTTGAACCGAGCTATGCCTATGCATAAGCAATCAGAAGCTTGAAGCAACAGTTTCGGTCTTACACAACATGGCTCAAGTTTGACTCAAAGTTGAAGGACCAAGAATGCAATAGCAAGGCGACCAGAGGGGGGGGGGGGGTGAATGGGAGCACAAAAATTTCTCTCGAAACTTTGGCCTTTTGTCCCCAAAATCAACCCCCGAAAGCTTCAATCGATACCATGATGCCCACGACCCTTGGAAGAGGGTGGATGATCCCTAGGATCACAGCGAGGCACCACAAAGCGATAGCCAACCAAACGCCAAAGACACCGGCACAAGTTCGACCCTAAAAAATGAAGTCCTGAACATAGATGGAAGACTATGTCGAGAAATCCCCAAATACCAATGCTAACAAGTAGCAAAGATACCTAGAGAGGTTCCTTGATCAACTCTAGGGTCAAATGAGAGGTCCGGAAAGCAAGCGGAGAAGTCGGGAGAGCAAACGCACTAAACCAGAGGCTTCACCCGATTCCCGGATTGTCCGGCCCTGAGGTCCCGGACTGTCCGCCCCTACTGCGGACTGTCCGCCCCTACCACGGACTGTCCGCGAGGGGATGGCGGACTGTCCGCCGGCAAAAACCCTGAAACAGCACAGTTGCTGCAAGTCCCCTGGACGTTCCCGGACTGTCCGCGAACTCCAACGGCGGACTGTCCGCGGTTCAAAAAGGACTTGTCCAACAGCGCAGAGTCAGGCCACTGGTCTGACCGACCCCGACGCGCGGACTGTCCGCGGTTCACCTGGCGGACTGTCCGCAGATGAACAGAGAGGGCGATTTCGGTCACCCCTCTCACGAATCCTCCCAAATCTGAATCAAAACTCAATCCTACGTTCCCAAACTTGGAGAGGATGTTCACAAGGTAGTTAGGAGACTATCCCCAAGAAATCATCCGCTCAAATCAACCCAAACACCAGGAAATCGAAGGGGGAGGAGTATGAACGAAAAAGCGCCACGAAAACGAAATCAACCCGATCTACTTGTTCGTGAGGAGTTAGATGAATTCCTTCGGTGGAAATGATCTCCTCACTATAAAGAACAAATTGATTCAAATGGATTTTGCAAAGACGCAGTAGAGAGGGAGATCGAGGAGGGTGTCTCCCTCTACTTATCCTAATTCTAATTCCTACTCTACCCCTCTCTAATTACAGAGCGAACCAGCTAAACCCTAGGGTTATTCTGGACCACCTCGAAGATGCTGGTGATCCGACGGCCACGCCTGCACAACTGGTAGCGTTGCCTCGACGCAACCTCACCGATTGCCACCACGTGCCGCCACCGCTCCGCTTGTCCTTTTCCTGGACTTCGCCCCCGGTTTTGAGGCCCAAACCGGGAAACCAGCCTTCACGACCAACCCCCGATTTTGAGGCTCAAACCGGGAAACCAGCCGTCCATCGCCTGAATTTTGTGGCCCAAACTCAGAAACCTGTAGCGCCCAGGTTTTGAGGCCCAAACCTGGAAACCGTCCTCAGTCCGAGTTTTGTGGCCCAAACTCGGAAACCATCAGCACCCAGGTTTTGAGGCCCAAACCTGGAACCGTCCACCCGATGGTTTTTCCCTGGCTCTACCACCAAACCGACGTCGTAGATGGGATGCACCTCCCGTGCACCCCGTCCACCGACACGTGTCCCCAAGTCCACGACTCAGGCAACACATGACCGCACTTCTTCACTTGTTGTCGTCACAGGCTGCCAGCCACCACAGCTGATCCTCGGGCCTCTGGTCCCTCAGTCCAAGCCTCACGTCCGCCCTTCGCCACTCACGGTCCATCGGCACGACACGGCACGCCACTCGGTGGTTTTTCTGTGGCTCAACCACCAAACCGAGCCGTAGAAGGGATGCACGGCCCGTGCACCCCGTCCACCGACATGTGTCCCCAAGTCCTCGACTCGAGCAACACCATGCCCGCAAGTCTCTGCTCGTCGCTGTCCCAGGCTGTCAGCCACCACAGCTGATCCTCGGGCCACCGGTCCCTCAGTCCAAGCCTCATGTCCGCCCTTCGCCACTCTCGGTCCATCGGCACGGCACGTCTCTACTTGACCTTCACCTTGCCTCTGATCACTGTATCCGTGCTCGACACCTGCACAACACAAGCCAAAGAACATGCGCATTATCCCAGTTGACAATCACTCATCACTCAGAGACTCGGCGTACACCCATGTATCCGCAAAAGTGCAATGAGAAACAGTCTCGGTACCGTGACGTGCTGTCAAGTAATCCCATCTCGATCTTTTCAAATCCCTTAGATTTGGTTCAAATTTTAATAGAATATGAACACACCAAGCAAGTGAAAGACTCAGAACTAGATACATAGTAACCTAGCATATACGAGAAGCATGAGTGAATTCTACACATCCTACACATGCTAGTTGCATATCTCCATGGTGAACAATTTCAAGTTTTATGTTTATTAAGTAGGTTCACCATTCAAAAATAGCTCAGCTCACAACATGCATTAGTGATCAGAAAGAGCATAAGCTACAAGCATCATCATAAAGCATCGGAGCAAATACTATAGAGCATAGCCACATTCTAAGGATTATATACATGAAGCTTTGAATGTAAATATGCAAGATGAAATGCAAAGATGCATGAAGAAACCAATTGAAAAATACAAAGTCAGTTTATAATACAAGAGTCAAAATGTTTCCCCGATTTCGGTCGCCCCTCTCACGAATCCTCCCAAATCCGAATCAAAACTCAATCCTACGTTCCCAAACTTGGAGAGGATGTTCACGAGGTAGTTAGGAGACTATCCCCAAGAAATCATCCTCTCAAATCAACCCAAACACCGGAAAATCGAAGGGGGAGGAGTATGAACGAAAAAGCGCCACGAAAACGAAATCAACCCGATCTACTTGTTCGTGAGGAGTTAGATGAATTCCTTCGGTGGAAATGATCTCCTCACTATAAAGAACAAATTGATTCAAATGGATTTTGCAAAGACGCAGTAGAGAGGGAGATCGAGGAGGGTGTCTCCCTCTACTTATCCTAATTCTAATTCCTACTCTACCCCTCTCTAATTACAGAGCGAACCAGCTAAACCCTAGGGTTATTCTGGACCACCTCGAAGATGCTGGTGATCCGACGGCCACGCCCGCACAACTGGTAGCGTTGCCTCGACGCAACCTCACCGATTGCCACCACGTGCCGCCACCGCTCCGCTTGTCCTTTTCCTGGACTTCGCCCCCGGTTTTGAGGCCCAAACCGGGAAACCAGCCTTCACGACCAACCCCCGATTTTGAGGCTCAAACCGGGAAACCAGCCGTCCATCGCCTGAATTTTGTGGCCCAAACTCAGAAACCTGTAGCGCCCAGGTTTTGAGGCCCAAACCTGGAAACCGTCCTCAGTCCGAGTTTTGTGGCCCAAACTCGGAAACCATCAGCACCCAGGTTTTGAGGCCCAAACCTGGAACCGTCCACCCGATGGTTTTTCCCTGGCTCTACCACCAAACCGACGTCGTAGATGGGATGCACCTCCCGTGCACCCCGTCCACCGACACGTGTCCCCAAGTCCACGACTCAGGCAACACATGACCACACTTCTTCACTTGTTGTCGTCACAGGCTGCCAGCCACCACAGCTGATCCTCGGGCCTCTGGTCCCTCAGTCCAAGCCTCACGTCCGCCCTTCGCCACTCACGGTCCATCGGCACGACACGGCACGCCACTCAGTGGTTTTTCTGTGGCTCAACCACCAAACCGAGCCGTAGAAGGGATGCACGGCCCGTGCACCCCGTCCACCGACATGTGTCCCCAAGTCCTCGACTCGAGCAACACCATGCCCGCAAGTCTCCGCTCGTCGCTGTCCCAGGCTGTCAGCCACCACAGCTGATCCTCGGGCCACCGGTCCCTCAGTCCAAGCCTCATGTCCGCCCTTCGCCACTCTCGGTCCATCGGCACGGCACGTCTCTACTTGACCTTCACCTTGCCTCTGATCACTGTATCCGTGCTCGACACCTGCACAACACAAGCCAAAGAACATGCGCATTATCCCAGTGGACAATCACTCATCACTCAGAGACTCGGCATACACCCATGTATCCGCAATCTCCCCCTTGATGAGTGCATTGTCAACTACCAACACAAATCATCATGGAATGGGAGAAGGAAGGAAGAAGGAGAGAGAACTCGACCAAATGAACCAAAAGCATATCAAAGCCGAAGAAGGTCAAGTGGAAAGGGCGAAACAACTTGGTTCCCAAAGACATGGGCAGCGACTCGACGCAACCAAGCAAAACAAAGCTAGCCCTCAAGAAGAGGTAGAACAGGCTCAACACCGCTAGCAAGAAAGCTCGATACCAATCAAAAAATCAATTGAAATCCAAGCAAAGATAGAGCTAGCCCTCAAGAAGAGGTAGTACAGGCTCAACACCGCTAGCAAGAAAGCTCAATACCAATTGAACAAGCACAAAAGCAAAGACGCTAGTCCCTCAAGAAAGAGGCAAAGGCTCAACACAACTAGTCATCCAAAAGTGCTCCGAACCAATTGGAGAGCTCAAAGACCGAGCAAACTCCCCCTCAAATAGTGCACACAACCAGGAAATCTTCCCCTTAGTTCAACTCGGAAAGCATATGATTTGCATGTTTTCCTCCCCCTTAGTTGAACATAGAGAGTACACATGATTTGTCAATATTTTCTCCCCCTTAGTTGAAAATGCACCATCAAAAATATCTCCCCTCCAAAATGCATATGAATCAAGATGCATGTTAGCAGCTTCAGGAATATGGTCGATAGAGTATGAAGATGCTAGACAGAGTGCTGATCCGATGACTCATACAATGCATAGAATGCTAGCAAAGGCTCAAACTGATCACCAAATATGAAATATGAATATGTGAGCAAAGTGAGCAGTTTTGAGCCAAAAAGGTATTCACCATCAAAGTAGCACCAAACATGTGTAGACAGGAAGTCAAACAAGTGCTAAACATGTATACCAGGTGAACTACCCCTAGCACAGGTCAACCATCATGCTATAGAATGAAACATAGACTTGTGTATCCAACCATCATGCAACGGTTAAATTACACAAGTTTAGATTTCAGCATGTGATTGCGAGAGGTTGAAAACTTGTCATTGCCTAACTTTTCAACTGTGCGAAGCCTATGCAGAAGCAATCAGAAGCTTAAAGCAACAGTTTTGGTCATACACTACACAGCTCAAGTTTAACTCAAAGTGCAATGAGAAACAGTCTCGAAACTGTGATGTGCTGACAAGCAGTCTCGTCTCGATCTTTCCAATTCACTTAACTTGGTTCAAATTTTATTTCAGAATATGAACATACCAAGCAAGTGAATGACTCAGAACTAGATACATAGTAACCTAGCATATACGAGAAGCATGAGTGAATTCTACACATCCTACACATGCTAGTTGCATATCTCCATGGTGAACAATTTCAAGTTTTATGTTTATTAAGTAGGTTCACCATTCAAAAATAGCTCAGCTCACAACATGCATTAGTGATCAGAAAGAGCATAAGCTACAAGCATCATCATAAAGCATCGGAGCAAATACTATAGAGCATAGCCACATTCTAAGGATTATATACATGAAGCTTTGAATGTAAATATGCAAGATGAAATGCAAAGATGCATGAAGAAACCAATTGAAAAATACAAAGTCAGTTTATAATATAAGAGTCAAAATGTTTCCCCGATCTAAAAGGGGAAACACACACCAAGCGCACCTCTCAACCTAGCAAAAGTTGATTGGTCCAACTAATGATGAGTATCGACATGGCGAAGGTCGATATCACCCTTCTCATAGTGGTCTCGCAGAAAATGAAAGCGCACATCAATGTGTTTGGTCTCAGAGTGCAGCACGGGGTTCTTAGCAATGCTAATTGCACTCGTGCTGTCACAAAGCAATGGTACGTGAGAAAAGCTCAAATCAAAATCACGCAAAGTGACCATCATCCAAAGCAACTAGGAACAGCAGCTAGCCACAGCAACATACTCAGCCTCCGTGGTAGACTGGGCGACACTAGACTGCTTTCGAGAAGACCACGAAACAAGAGAATAACCAATAAACTGACAAGTCCCAGAAGTGGACTTGCGATCAATATGGCAACCAGCAAAATCGGCATCAGAATAACCGCAAAGGGAGAGGGTGGAGGAAGCAGAATACCAAATCCCGAATTCTGGAGTGAAGCATAAGTACCTCATAATGCGCTTGACCGCCTGACGGTGAGAAGTGCGCGACGATGACTGAAATCGCGCGCACAGACACACCACGAACTGGATGTCCGGGCGTGTCGCCGTCAGGTACAGCAGCGACCCGATCACACTCCGGTACTCCTTCTGGTCCACAGCTTCTCCATCCACATCCGTATCCAGGGCCACAGTGGTCGGCATGGGTGTTGGAAGAGGCTTGGCCTCACCCATGTCGAACTTCTTCAGGAGGTTCTTGGTGTACTTGCCCTGGTGCACGAACGTCCCCTCTCGGGATTGCTTGATTTGCAATCCGAGGAAAAACGTCAACTCGTCCATCATGCTCATCTCAAACTCCCTACTCATAGTGTCTGCAAACTTGGCAACCAAAGCGTGAGAAGAACCACCGAAAATGATATCATCCATGTAAATCTGGACCAAGAGAGTATCATTGCCTTGCTTGAGGAGAAAGAGCGTTTTATCCACACATCCCATTTTAAAACCCTTAGCAAGCAAAAAGGTTTTCAACCTATCATACCAGGCTCTAGGGGCTTGTTTCAAACCATATAAAGCTTTGTGAAGTTTAAAAACATGGTTTTGAAACTTGGGATTTTCGAAACTGGGGGGTTGTCTCACATATACTTCCTCTTCTATGTAGCCATTTAAGAAGGCACTCTTGACATCCATTTGAAAAAGTTTGAACCCTTTGGATGCAACAAAAGCCAAGAGTATCCTAATTGCCTCCAAACGAGCTACATGAGCAAAAGTCTCCTCATAGTCTATCCCCTCCTTCTGACTATACCCCTGGGCTACTAGTCTGGCCTTGTTTCTCACAACATGGCCATCCTCTCCTTGTTTGTTTTTGAAAACCCATTTTGTCCCAATAGGATGACACTCAGGAGGAGGAGGAACAAGAACCCAAACCCGATTTCTTTCAAAATTTTCTAACTCCTCATGCATGGCATTGTCCCAATCTGGATCAGATAAAGCGTGTCCAACATCTCGGGGTTCAAAATCAGCAACAAATGCAGAATGAGCAAAGTGAGAGATTTGTTGTGACCTTGACCGAGTGACACGTTTGCCGATGCTGCCGATCATCTGTTGAGGCGGGTGTTGGCGCTGGATATGTCGTGGCGCCTCCCGAGCAGAAGTGATCTCCCCCTCAACAGCAGTTGGTGCCTCCCCGGGTACAAAAGGTACCGCTCGGGGTGGCGGATCCCACGGCCCCCAAGTCGAAGAAGAAGGATCGGGGCCGTGAGTCATAGTAGAAGCCGCTCTTTGCGGCATAGCAGGTGGAGGTGGTGCTGGGTCGTCCATCCCTTCAGTACCCTATTCCTCATCATCAAAAAGAGGTTCGCCAACCTCATGATCACCTGCACGCTCAAAACGAGAAGAAGGACAAACCATGGTCTCGTCGAAGGTGACATCTGATGTCTCCATGACTCGGTTAGTGTCAAGGTTAAGTACACGATATGCGCGAGTATGAGTGCCATAACCCAAAAACACACCGTCAGAGGAACGAGACTCAAATTTGTCCAGGTTGCCTTTCTTAAGTATGAAATAGTGGCAACCAAAGACTCTAAAATAACTCACCTTGGGCAGTTTTCCAAAACGCAACTCATAAGAAGTCTTTTTCAAGAAAGCTCAGAGAAAAATGCGATTGGAAATGTAGCATGCAGTGCTCATAGCTTCGGCCCAATATCGCCTAGGAGTCTTATGCTCATCGAGCATCGTCCTGGCCATCTCTACAAGGGTCCGATTCTTCCTCTCTACAACACCATTCTGAGGGGGTGTGTATGGAGAAGAAAACTGATGCTCTAAACCCAAAGAGTTACATAACTTCTCAAAATTAGAATTCTTGAATTCGGAACCATTATCATTCCTAATAGCTCGCATCGAGTTCAAAGGGAACTCGTTCTAAAGACGCAAAATCAGATTGCGAGCAAAGGAGAAAGTCTCGGTCTTCTCAGCTAAAAAGAAGACCCACGAATATCTCGAAAAATCATCAACAACAACAAGCACATACCACTTCCCTCCAACCGAGCTCACCCGAGCCGGACCAACAAGGTCCATGTGCAAAAGCTCTCCAGGGCGCTTGGTCATGACCTGAGTCACTGGATGGTGGGGAGCGGCAACCATCTTCCCATGTCTACAAGAATGGCAAACAAGATCCTTCTCCATGGATAACTTGGGCAATCCTTGGATTAGGCCAAGTGAACTAAGCCTTGCAAGCAAGTCGAAGCTCAAGTGTCCTAGTCTCCTATGCCACTTCCAAAGATCAGAGGAGGAGGGTCCAGCCAAAAGACAATGAGAAATGCCAAACGATTCCGAGAAATCCGCACGAAAAACTTTTCCAAAGGGCGAAATCACACAAACAAGATTGCCCTGAGGATCCAAAATACGACTGAGATTCGGTTTAAAACGAATCTCATTGTCATCATCGAAAAGTTGTGAAACAGAGAGAAGGTTAAAATGCAAGTTAGAAACAAGAGCAACATCGCACAACACAAAGTGCTCATTAACTCGCACCGACCCACGAGACAATACTTTACCTTTACTATTGTCGCCGTAGGTGATAAACTCCTTTCCGGTGACCGGACTAAGACTGGAGAACCACTTGGCATTTCCGGTCATATGCCTCGAACACCCGGAATCCACCAACCAAACGTTCTTCAATCGTTTTACCTACATCAATAAAAAGACATAGGGTGAGCATACGGTCCAACACTGGGGTTAGTGAAGTAGGGAGAATACCAGTGTTGGGCCGGCTGCTCAAAAGAACGGTTAGCAGAAAAACCATTCCTACCACGCCTACAGGAAGAGCGATCACCACATAGAGGAAAACGTGGTCCGCTAAGGGAAGAGCGTCCATCGCGATACTCAAAACGCGGTGGTGGAAAATGCTCAACTACGAAGCCACCGCCATGGGGTCCATAGCCTACAACTGTAGGCTCCCACCGGGCATGACCTCCTCGCGGCCTAGGCCTAGCAACTTGAGGTTTTGGACCTCTAGGCCTAGCAGCATGCCTCTGAACATTCAGCACATGTACATCATGGAAAGGATGATACATGTCCTTGTTGTTCATCTCCTTTGCACGGTGCGCCTCTCTCTTGCGCCGAAAGCAAAACTCACTCAAGTGTCCATCTCTCCCACAATGCTCATAATGGTACCTCACCGCTCTCAAAGGGGGTTGTTGGTACTCACGGTAGTGGGTGTGGATCACTTTGCCCTTCTGTGGCATAAGCTCCTCCTAGATGGGTGGCATCGTGTCAAGCTTGTTTTTTTTAAGTGGTTGGGCTTGGGATGCCATGTCTGTTTCTTGGGTGGAGCTCTCGGAGGTTCAACGAACACACCATCCTTGGTGTTGGGCTTGAGAGGCTCTTTGGGTGGAATCTTTGTAAGCTTGGGAGTAGTGGTGGAGTTGGGCTTCTCACATGGGTTCAAACCACTCGACTCTCCAATCTTGCCAAAATATGACACATCAACACCCTGAGCGAAACCTACACCGGGACCTCCGGCAGCACGCTTGAACTGGGAGATCATCATCCCAAGTGTTGGTAGTTCTTAGCTACACCTAGGATAGGGTAACTAAAGTAGCTATCTACTAATGCCAAGCGGGGTTGTCAGTCCCGACACTAGTAGGAGCTAGCTAGCGAGAATGCAATCTACCAGGAGGAGATTCTGCAAGCGCACAGAACTATCGTAGTAGCACTTCGCCTGGGAGTACTAGGTGTCCATTTATTTGATCCCAAGGGAAGGCTAGGGTGGTGTATGAGTTGAGTCAAGGAAGGGATGAGAGTCGAAGAAATAAGAAAAAGGAAAAGGGGAGAAGAGAAGAGATGAAGGGCTAGAAAGAATATATGGGTGGCTAGGTAAGGATGATATGGATGGCTAAGGTAAGGTGGATGGGTAGGTTGATAAATGGAATAGGATAACTAAGGGTAACTAAGATAACTAACTACTAACTACTCCTAGGTAACCACAAAGCAAGATAACTATGAAGCAAGATAGTTACGAAGCACGGCAGGCAAAAGACAATAAAGCAACTAAGTTGAGTATAGTTTTATTCCTATCTTGTCAAGTATCGAGGCGTACTAGCCTTTACCACTTACTTAGGTTGAACGCTAGCACAACGAGCCTTACTATTAAACTGGGCCAACTACGTGGTGGAATTCAAGGCGCACAAGGCTGTCACCACCTGCTTGCTACCACAGCTATCCGGGGGTCCAGCCGTATCTGAAGGTAAGTCTATAACTAAGCACCACGCTTAACTATATTCTAACTATCTCTACCCTAGCTTTGAATAGAGACACCCTTGCGGACGTCAGAGCAAACACTTGACTTAATAACATAAACACTAAACTAACTAAGCAACCTATTGGCAAAGATCAATCACTAAGCACACTAGAGATTAACTACTATGGCTAAGTGAATTGAACCGTAGGATAGCTAGGCACTCAAGCAATCAATCAAGTATACCACTCAATACTGATAAGTAGAATAAAGTAATACTTGAAATGATGAACTAGAATATAGTAAAGTGATTGAGATACAAGAGCAAAACCTGAACTGGAGATGAAGGAAGACTCTTCCTAGCTCCAGAACCGATCACTCGCACGCCTCTACTCTTGAGCTAAGCCTTGAGCAGCGCTACCGCGAGGGCAAGAATGCCTTGCTCTACTAGCTACCAATTGCCTAAGCTCTTTGAGCTCTCACTTGCCTGCTTCTACTTGCTTTGATTCTCTTGTGTGGTGGTAAGGTACGTGATGGTACAAATGAAGTAGTGTCACCAGGGGGTATTTATAGCCCAAATGAGTGAGGGGGGTACTTATAGGGGGCAGCCAGCCGACCTAGGGCTAACCCTAGTGGCGGGCGCCAGCCCTAGGTGGCGGCCGCTACCTCCCTCACCGTTGGATGCACCGCCTTGGCTTCAACGGCATCCAGGTGGTTGTCCAAGGCGGTTTGGAGGTCGGTTGCATGTCCTAGCAACCGCCATTCAGCCTTGATCCACGCCACTCCTCCCTAAGCCGTCCGATGCCACTGACCTAGTGACCAAGGGCCAAGATTTGGCCTTGGGAAGGTCACACGGATCGGTGACGTGGCAGGGAGTGGAGCTTGGGCCAACCCAAGTGGCGGGCGCCACTTAGAGGTGGCGGGCGCCACCTAGGGGTGGCGGGCGCCACCTAGGGGTGGCGGGCGCCACCTAGGGGTGGCGGGCGCCACCCCCCGTTGGCCCATTTGGGCCCTGCTAAGTGGGCTTGGCTTCTGGTGGGTCCAAATGTCCAAATTTGGTTCAAATCCTGCATTCAAATAAAATTCTATGGACATGTGGAATTCGGTTAGTTTGAAACCTATTTGACTACATTTCAAGCCTTTTTGGTGGACTTTAGGGTCAAATGTTGATGGTAAAACAGGTGTTTAAGGACCATCAACAAGCTCCCCCAAGCTAACCAGTTGCTCGTCCTCGAGTAACAATGCGGTTCAAGCATTAAGCATGAAATAGGTAGCAAAATTAAGATGTCTGCAAGTGCATATTGTATAGTGAGAAATAACTTAGCATATATCATTAATCATAACAATGTGGGGCTTATAGCTTTTTACCTCAAACATGCAAAAGTGAAATAAAGTAGTAGATAGGAAACTTTTATCTTGCTTAGGTTTGACTAGGATTTTGTGTGGAGGTTTTTCAAGGTTTTCAAAAGATAACAACTTGCTTAAGTCCTCCAAGATTCACTCAATCACTCAATGGTGTTTAAATCCTCACTTAGGCCAAAATGTAGCCTTTCCTACTTCTAAAGAATGATATGTGAAGTTATAGGTAGGCTAAGAACCATGGGCAAATTGCCTAATGTTTATTGCTAAGCTAGACACTCAGATCATAAGGAGCAGCAAATCATAAAAATTGATCAAGATGTGCATGTGTGGTTATGTGGAAGTGTATAGAGAGATACTTCATAATCCTTCCTAGTTAATTTCTGGGGTCTAGAGCTAAAGATAATTCTCTTTTTTTTCTTTTTTGGATACATAGTGAGTAGACAAAAGATGTGTCCTTACATTTTCTTAGGACATAGTCCTCTTTTGAGCTACTTTGCTCTTTTTTTTTCACAGGACATAGTCCTTTCTTGAGCTACTTTGCTCATTTCTCTCTCTCTCTCTTTTTAGCTCTAGATTTCCCCAGATATCTATAGGAAAGGATTTTTGAAATGAGTAGGGAAAGGGAGAGAAATTCTTATTCCCAGTGTAGGAATAGCATAAGGCTAGCAATGGGATGTTTGGCAAGGTATTGCATATCTCCAGTGTAGAGAATAAGCAATTTTTTTGGTGGTTGCAAACTTCCAAAGTGGAAAGTAGGCAAATTATGGTGGGTGTGCGTGAATCTTGATTCAAAAGATATGATAAGCTTCTCTACTAAGATCTATGAGGTCTAACAAAGCTCAACACAAACAAAGCTCTTTGTAGTTTTGACTAATGACTAACAAATATTTGGCTGGTGGTGGGGTGAGATAAAATCTAGGAGGAACTTTTAGCAAGGTTTTCATAATTTTTAAAAGAAATCCTCCAGATTAGGTCCTAATTTCACCTTAGCAAGTTTAAAGAATTACTCCATTTCTTACTAACTTTACTCACTAAGCATGATTTCAGTTAAAGCATGTGCAACCCACAAAAGCTACAACTTAGATAAGACCAGTTATTCAAACCATAACAATAGCATTTGCATGACATATTTCAAATCTTATTCAGGTTTCAACTTGTTTAAGCAGATTTTATCAATTTGATTCATAGAGTGGTTATTTAGGCAAGCATGTGACATTCAAAAGATATAGAATTTAAGAACTGAATGTAAAGTGTAGGCTTGAGACATACCTTATCGGAGCGGGAGTCTCCCCCAAGCTGGCTTCTTGCTAGGAGAAAGATCTTCCTCGTCTCAGTCGGAGCTCTTGTTCTCATTTTATTAAAAAGGGAAACTATCTAATGTTGTGAAAAGGGAAACTATCCTATTATGATATTTTATTGTTCTAACTAAGTTAACATATACCTATGCATAAAACTAATGATAACTGATTTTTTTTTAGTTTCATGCATGACATATGTTATTTATTTGAAAAAGGGAAAATTGAAGGGAAAAATTAAAAGTAAAACCATACCTTAGGTCCATGGAGTTTCATCCTTATCGGGTGGATCTTCTTCCTTGGGCACTTCTTCTCTTAGTACTCCATCTGGTTCTTCTTCTTTTGGCACCTCTCCCTTGTTATGTGAATCACACAACTTAGGAGGAGGTGGTTCTTTCTTTATGTTCCACCTTGTTCTTGGGCGCCTCTTCTTGGTACGAACAGGTTTTGCTTCCTGCATGTTAGCAGCATATGCGGGACCTCGGGAGAAAGAGAATATTTCCTTCCTCCCTCCTAATGTCATTTGAATTTTACCACTTCCCACATATATGCAGGCATCAACAGTGTTCAAGAAGGGTCTACCTAAGATTAGAGGCACATCTTTCCTATTTCCCATATCTAGTATTATGAAATCAGCAGGAACATAGGAACCTCTAATATGAACAGGTAAATCATTAACTATTCCTTCTACATAGCAAGTGGATTGATCAGCTAGCACAACATAGGCAGATGTGGATGTCATGGGTGGAAAGAACGAGTTTTCATAGAAATCTTTAGATAGAATGTTCACACTCGATCCTAAATCACACATGGCATTTTTAAAGACTTCACCAAAGATTGAGCATCTAATTATGGGACTACCAGGATCACCCTTTTAACAGTCATGGTTTGATCTTCATAATAGTTAAAATATTTTATTTCAACCATATTTGCAGTTTCCATGTCAGGTTTAGCAGGAATTTTGCCAGGTTCAAAAGATGATATGATAGCAGCAAGTTGAGCTAATTGGGTTTCTAACATCTTATTAAGGCTAAGTTGATTTTTCAGAGCAGATGAGAAATCTTCCAATTTAGCATTTATTTTCTCAAGAATTTTATCATTCGCCATTAATCTCTCTTTCAAGAAATTAGTAGTTTTACCTTGTGAGTAAACTAAATTCTTTAGGAATGAGAAGTTATCAGAATTATGAAAATTAGAGCGAGGGAATGAATTGTTACCTTGAGAGTTTGTAGGCTGATTCCATCCTTGATTCTATTGACGGAAGCCGTTACTGTTGTTGATGAAGTTCAAATCTTCATGTAGCTCGGGGCAGTGGCTTCCAGAATGTCCGGTTTCTCCATATACTTCACAAGTCATGTAGGATTCCAGAGATTGGACACTCTCTTGTTGGTTCATCTTCTCACAGCTGTCTAGCTTCTTTGCCAACAGGTCCATCTTGGCCACGATCATGTCGGCTTCCTTAAGGGAATGCATACCTCGCTTACGGGGCTGTAGTCTTTCGTCATTCCATCCTTGGTTCGACACCATCTTCTCTATGAGAGCCTTAGCATCTGCAACATTCAGAGAAAAGAATGCACCGCCGGCGGCAGCATCCAAATGGCTTCTAGACAGTGGGGTTAGGCCATGGTAGAAGTTATGGATCAATAGCCAGTCCTCCATACCATGGTGCGGACAAGCAGCGACATACTCTTGCAACCTCTCCCAAGCCTCGGGAATAGATTCCTCGGCTTGTTGCGTAAAGCTGGAGATTTTGTTGCGCAGAGGATTCATCTTGCCCATAGGAAAGAACTTAGCGAGAAAAGCATTGGAACACTTGTCCCATGTGTCTACAGCGTTGCAATCGGTATAGAACCATTGCTTCGCTTTTCCTTGCAAAGAGAAAGGAAAGAGACAAAGACGGATGGCTTCTTGGGTTATCCCCTTAATGGTGAAGGTGCCACAAATCTCCAAAAATTGTTGGAGGTGAGCATTGGCATCCTCATGAGCCTTGCCACAGAACGGGCTAGCTTGGACCATCGTGACCAGAGCCGGTTTCAACTCAAAATTGAGGTTGGCATCGATCACGTCTGGTCCCGTCGCTACATTAGCGGCAGAAGGAGCAGAAAATTCACGAATGGCCTTGTTAGCCATCGCGAAGATAGAACGAGATAAGAAAGAAAGAAGTTGAAGAAGATGAAGGAAAAAGATAAGAAGAGTTAAGGAAAGAAAGAATGGGGTAAGATGGGATTCGCTAAGCGGGAGCTTGAGCGAAGATAAATTCGACACAGACTCAACCGATATACCGATTGCCTTCCCCAGCAACGGCGCCAGAAATGCTTGTTGGTAGTTCTTAGCTACACCTAGGATAGGGAAACTAAAGTAGCTATCTACTAATGCCAAGCGGGGTTGTCAGTCCCGACACTAGTAGGAGCTAGCTAGCGAGAATGCAATCTACCAGGAGGAGATTCTGCAAGCGCACAGAACTATCGTAGTAGCACTTCGCCTGAGAGTACCAGGTGTCGATTTATTTGATCCCAAGGGAAGGCTAGGGTGGTGTATGAGTTGAGTCAAGAAGGGGATGAGAGTCGAAGAAATAAGAAAAAGGAAAAGGGGAGAAGAGAAGAGATGAAGGGCTAGAAAGAATATATGGGTGGCTAGGTAAGGATGATATGGATGGCTAAGGTAAGGTGGATGGGTAGGTTGATAAATGGAATAGGATAACTAAGGGTAACTAAGATAACTAACTACTAACTACTCCTAGGTAACCACAAAGCAAGATAACTACGAAGCAAGATAGTTACGAAGCAAGGCAGGCAAAAGACAATAAAGCAACTAAGTTGAGTATAGTTTTATTCCTATCTTGTCAAGTATCGAGGCGTACTAGCCTTTACCACTTACTTAGGTTGAACGCTAGCACAACGAGCCTTACTATTAAACTGGGCCAACTACGTGGTGGAATTCAAGGCGCACAGGGCTGTCACCACCTGCTTGCTACCACAGCTATCCTGGGGTCCAGCCGTATCTGAAGGTAAGTCTATAACTAAGCACCACGCTTAACTATATTCTAACTATCTCTACCCTAGCTTTGAATAGAGACACCCTTGCGGACGTCAAGCAACCTATTGGCAAAGATCAATCACTAAGCACACTAGAGATTAACTACTATGGCTAAGTGAATTGAACTGTAGGATAGCTAGGCACTCAAGCAATCAATCAAGTATACCACTCAATACTAATAAGTAGAATAAAGTAATACTTGAAATGATGAACTAGAATATAGTAAAGTGCTTGAGATACAAGAGCAAAACCTAAACTGGAGATGAAGGAAGACTCTTCCTAGCTCCAGAACCGATCACTCGCATGCCTCTACTCTTGAGCTAAGCCTTGAGCAGCGCTACCGCGAGGGCAAGAATGCCTTGCTCTACTAGCTACCTACTTGCCTAAGCTCTCTGAGCTCTCACTTTCTTGCTTCTACTTGCTTTGCTTCTCTTGTGTGGTCGTAAGGTACGTGATGGTACAAATGAAGTAGTGTCACCAGGGGGGTATTTATAGCCCAAATGAGTGAGGGGGGGGGGGGTACTTATAGGGGGCAGCTAGCCGACCTAGGGCTAACCCTAGTGGCGGGCGCCAGCCCTAGGTGGCGGCCGCCACCTCCCTCACCATTGGATGCACCGCCTTGGCTTCAACGGCATCCAGGTGGTTGTCCAAGGCGGTTTGGAGGTCGGTTGCATGTCCTAGCAACCGCCATTCAGCCTTGATCCACACCACTCCTCCCTGAGCCATCCGATGCCACTGACCTAGTGACCAAGGGCCAAGATTTGGCCTTGGGAAGGTCACACGGATCGGTGATGTGGCAGGGAGTGGAGCTTGGGCCAACCCAAGTGGTGGGCGCCACTTAGAGGTGGCGGGCGCCACCTAGAGGTGGCGGGCACCACCCCCCTTAGGCCCATTTGGGCCCTGCTGAGTGAGCTTGGCCTCTGGTGGGTCCAAATGTCCAAATTTGGTTCAAATCCTGCATTCAAATAAAATTCTATAGACATGTGGAATTCGGTTAGTTTGAAACCTATTGGACTACATTTCATGCCTTTTTGGTGGACTTTAGGGTCAAATGTTGATGGTAAAACCGGTGTTTAAGGACCATCAACACCAAGCTACGGCTCACCACTAGACACCCATGACAAGATGGTCCGAAGGTATGTGTTTTCCTCCTCGGTTTGCATCTTGTCATGCTTCACGTTGGCTATCTCCATCTCCAAGCCCTCACACAGAACGCACCTAGTCACACAAGTGCTACCCGAGCTGGCCTTCTCAAGAGACACAATCTTGGCATTCTTCTCTGCCAACTCGGATTGCAAGCCCGCACAGGACTTGCACGCACCCAACAGCGAGGATCTAGCCTTCAGCTCATCCACCTCTCCTACCAACGCCACATACTTACCTCTCAAAGTGAGAAGGTCAGTCATGTGCGTGGTGCACATCTCACACTCGCCCTTCTCAGAAACGACCACGGTGGACTTGGCAAACTCAAGCTCCTTCACCGTGTCCTCCCACTTCTGCCTAAACTCCTTACGCTCTCTATTAGCATGCCTAAGTAGCTTATCTTGACTAAGGAGAGTGGCAGTAAGTTTCTCGACCTCAGCAGAAAGCTCATCGGGGGTCAGAGATACCTAGGAGGTGTCGTCGTCGTTGTTGTTGTTCCGAGGGATCTCCTCCAGCTCGCCGTCGACCTCCTTGCTGAGAGCCATGGTGCAGAAGCCCTCGTCGTCGGCGAAGAAGCAGAGGCCATTGAGCTTGTCCTCGATCTTCTTCTTCTTCTCGGACTCGTCATCGCTTGAGGAAGCGGAGTCATCATCCGAGTCATCGACGTCGCTGAGCGTGGCGAAGAATGCACGCTGCTTAGCCTGGGCCTTCTCCAAGTACTTGGTCTTGATGTACTCCTTGTTGAAGCCGCCCTTCCGCTTGTGCTTCGCGGGGACGTACTTGTCCTTGCGCTTGCCGGAGTCGTACTTGTGCCCATGATCCGCCTTGCCGAAGACTTGCTTGTTCTTCTTTGTGCAATTGGTGATGAAGTGGTTGGGTCGCCGCACTCAAAGCATCCTGAGCGTCCTCCTCCGCGGTGACGGTTCACGTGGTTGTTGTGAAACAGCGAGAACCGGTTGGCGAGCAAAGCCAACTCGTCATCCCCCAAAGACTCCAGCTGCTCCTCTGTGACAGAAAAGAGTGAAGAGAGTGCAAATCCTCCAGAGGTGTTAGCAGAAGAGCCAGAAAGCAGAGCCATCGATGGGCCAGAAGGATTTTCATAAGAAGCCCTCGCCATGGCATCGATCTCACTGGACTTGAGCTTACTGAAGAGCTCATCGCACGTGAGGGTCTCATAGTTAGGCGATTCGATGATCGCCTGAACCTTGGAATCCCACACCGACCGATCAAGAGTATGGAGTAGCTTGAGAGCTCTCTCATGATCGTCGAAAGGCAACAACTCCTTGTTAGCCCTCATCCTGTTGACAATCACCTGAAAGCGAGCAAATAAACTTTCTATGCTCTCGCCAGGCATGTGTCAAAAGTTCTCATACTCTCGCTTGAACGACTCGTAGAGACGGGTTTTGACTTGAGTGGTTCCCTCATGGAAATGCATGAGGATATCCCAAATCTCCCAAGCCGCAGCGAGGTGAGAAACGCGATCAAACTCACTCTTGCCCAGACATGAGAAAAGAGCATTACGGGCTCGGCTATTGACATCGTGCTCATCGATCTGAAGCTAAGAGACACGAGCAGCCAAGACCACGTAATCGGCAGAGTTGCAAATATCCCAGATGGAAGCACCCAAACTCTGCAGATAGGCGGACATGCGTATCTTCCAATATGCATAGTTCGTCCCATCGAAAAACGGCGGTTTGCCCACGCCGCGATCCATGTCGCCTTCTGTGGATCTGGAACCGGCTAAGGTGGAAGATCCTTAACCCGCTCCGATACCAATTGAAGGACTGAGAATGCAATAGCAAGGCGACCAGAGGGGGGGGGTGAATGGGAGCACAAAAATTTCTCTCAAAACTTTGGCCTTTTGTCCCCAAAATCAACCCCCGAAAGCTTCGATCGATACCGTGATGCCCACGACCCTTGGAAGAGGGTGGATGATCCCTAGGATCACAGCGAGGCACCACAAAGCGATAGCCAACCAAACGCCAAAGACACTGGCACAAGTTTGACCCTCAAAAACCAAGTCCCGAACGTAGATGGAAGACTACGTCGAGAAATCCCCAAATACCAATGCTAACAAGTAGCAAAGATACCTAGAGAGGTTTCTTGATCAACTCTAGGGTCAAACGAGAGGTCCGGAAACCAAGCGGAGAAGTTGGGAGAGCAAACGCACTAAACCAGAGGCTTCAGCCGATTCCCAGACTGTCCGGCCCTGAGGTCCCGGACTGTCCACCCCTACTGCGGACTATCCGCGAGGGGATGGCGGACTGTTCGCCGGCAAAAACCCCAAAAGAGCACAGTTGCTGCAAGTCCCCTGGACGTTCCCGGACTGTCCGCGAACTCCAACGGCGGACTGTCCGCGGTTCAAAAAGGACTTGTCCAACAGCGCGAAGTCAGGCCACTGGTCTGACCGACCCCGACGCGCGGAGTGTCCGCGGTTCACCTGGTGGACTGTCCGCGGATGAACAGAGAGGGCGATTTCGGTCGCCCCTCTCACGAATCCTCCCAAATCTGAATCAAAACTCAATCCTATGTTCCCAAACTTGGAGAGGATGTTCACGAGGTAGTTAGGAGACTATCCCCAAGTAATCATCCGCTCAAATCAACCCAAACACCGGGAAATCGAAGGGGGAGGAGTATGAACGAAAAAGCGCCACGAAAACGAAATCAACCCGATCTACTTGTTCATGAGAAGTTAGATGAATTCCTTCGATGGAAATGATCTCCTCACTATAAAGAACAAATTGATTCAAACGGATTTTGCAAAGACGCAGTAGAGAGGGAGATCGAGTGACGGGAAAAACGCGGAGAAACGAAGAACGCGAAGAACACGAACAAAACGCGAATCAAGTCATCGATCTGCAACCGTGTGGCTACCACACGCTACAACAGTGAGATTTTGGTCTCACTTCCTCAAAATCTTCAGTACACAGAGGTATGGTTCTCTGCGGATCTCAGGTGCTATAGCAGGGGATTGGGAGAGCAGGAAAACCTAGAAGGCAAAGAGCAAATGGCTGAGATAGAATGGGAGGAGGGTGTCTCCCTCTACTTATCCTAATTCTAATTCCTACTCTACCCCTCTCTAATTACAGAGCGAACCAGCTAAACCCTAGGGTTATTCTGGACCACCTCGAAGATGCTGGTGATTCGACGGCCACGCCCGCACAACTGGTAGCGTTGCCTCGACGCAACCTCACCGATTGCCACCACGTGCCGCCATCGCTCCGCTTGTCCTTTTCCTGGACTTCGCCCCCGGTTTTGAGGCCCAAACCGGGAAACCAGCCTTCACGACCAACCTCCGGTTTTGAGGCTCAAACCGGGAAACCAGCCGTCCATCGCCTGAATTTTGTGGCCCAAACTCAGAAACCTGCAGCGCCTAGGTTTTGAGGCCCAAACCTGGAAACCGTCCTCAGTCCGAATTTTGTGGCCCAAACTCGGAAATCATCAGCACCCAGGTTTTGAGGCCCAAACCTGGAAACCGTCCACTCGGTGGTTTTTCTGTGGCTCAACCACCAAACCGAGCCGTAGAAGGGATGAACGGCCCGTGCACCCCGTCCACCGACATGTGTCCCCAAGTCCTCGACTCGAGCAACACCATGCCCGCAAGTCTCCGCTCATCGCTGTCCCAGGCTGTCAGCCACCACAGCTGATCCTTGGGCCACCGGTCCCTCAGTCCAAGCCTCATGTCCGCCCTTCGCCACTCTCGGTCCATCGGCACGGCACGTCTCTACTTGACCTTCACCTTGCCTCTGATCACTGTATCCGTGCTCGACACCTGCACAACACAAGCCAAAGAACATGCGCATTATCCCAGTTGACAATCACTCATCACTCAGAGACTCGGCGTACACCCATGTATCCGCAAAAGTGCAATGAGAAACAGTCTCGATACCGTGACGTGCTGTCAAGTAATCCCATCTCGATCTTTTCAAATCCCTTAGATTTGGTTCAAATTTTAATAGAATATGAACACACCAAGCAAGTGAAAGACTCAAAACTAGAGACATAGCAACCTAGCATATATGAAAAGCACAAGTGACTTCAACACCTTCTACACATGCTAGTTGCCAAACTCAATGGTGAACATGTTTCAATTTTTATGATGAATTATGCATATTCACATTTCTGAAAAGCAACTCAGCTCACAACATGTATCAGTGATAAAAAAGAGCCTAAGCTACATGCATCATCATATATCATTAGAGCATACACTAATCAGAGCATAGATTCATTCTATAGATTATAGACATGAAGCTCGAGAAGATAAAGATGCAAAAGTGAAGAAGTGCAAACAAAACTAAACAAGAACAAAAGAAGTCAGTCTATGATACAAGAACCAAAATGTTTCCCCCAACTAAAAGGGAAAACACACACCAAGCTAACCTCTCAACCTAGTAAAGGTTGATTGGTCCAAAGGCTTGGTGAAAATATCTGCCAACTGAAGATGAGTATCGACATGGTGAAGGTCTATATCACCCTTCTCATAGTGGTCTCGCAAGAAATGAAAGCGCACATCAATGTGTTTGGTCTTAGAGTGCAACACGGGGTTCTTAGCAACGCTAATCGCACTCGTGCTGTCACAAAGCAATGGAACTCGAGAAAAACTCAGACCAAAATCACGCAAGGTGGCCATCATCCACAACAACTGGGAACAGCAGCTAGCCGCAGCAACATATTCAGCCCCTGTGGTAGACTGAGCGACACTAGACTGCTTGCGAGAAGACCAAGACACTAGAGAGGAACCCAAAAACTGACAAGTCCCAGAAGTGGACTTGCGCTCAAGTCGGCAACCAGCAAAATCAGCATCCGAGTAACCGCAAAGGGAGAGGGTGGAAGAGGCAGAATACCAAATCCCAAACTCAGGTGTGAAACAGAAGTATCTCATAATGCGCTTGACCGCCTGACGGTGAGAAGTGCGCGGTGACGCCTGAAAGCGTGCACAAAGACACACCGTGAACTGAATGTCCGGGCGTGTCACCGTCAGGTACAGTAGCGACCCGATCATATTTGGTACTCCTTCTGGTCCACAACTTCTCCATCCTTGTCCGCATCCAGGGCCGTCGTGGTCGACATGGGTGTTGGAAGAGACTTGGCCTCACCCATATCGAACTTCTTCAATATATCCTTGGTGTACTTGCCCTGGTGCATGAACGTCCCCTCTCGGGATTGCTTGATTTGCAACCCGAGGAAAAACGTCAACTCGCCCATCATGCTCATCTGAAATTCCCTGCTCATAGTATCTGCAAACTTGGCAACCAAAGCATGAGAAGAACCACCAAAAATGATATCATCCACGTAAATCTGATCCAATAAAGTGTCATTGCCTTGCTTGAGGAGAAAAAGAGTTTTATCCACACATCCCATTTAAAAACCCTTAGCAAGCAAAAAGGTTTTCAACCTATCATACCAGGCTCTAGGGGTTTGTTTCAAACCATACAAAGCTTTGTGAAGTTTAAAAACATGGTTTGGAAACTTGGGATTTTCAAAACCGGGGGGTTGTTTCACATACACCTCCTCTTCTATGTAGCCATTTAGGAAGGCACTCTTGACATCCATTTGAAAAAGTTTGAAACCTTTGGATGCAGCAAAAGCCAAGAGGATCCTAATTGCCTCCAAATGATCTACAGGAGCAAAAGTCTCCACATAGTCTATCCCCTCCTTCTGACTATACCCCTGGGCTATGTTGACACTTGCTAACGTCGTCACTAGGAGTAGACTATGAAATCTATCTCTGGCAACGGCGCCAGAAAGGCTTGTTGGTACTTCTTAATGTAAGAAGTATAACTAACTATTCTTATGACTATTGGTAAATTCCGCAAACGCATAGAATAAGTCAATTGTAGAACTTCACCCGGGAGTAACCGAGTATCTTTTTTATTTCCACAGGGAAGCTACTATGGCAGAACTAACACTAGGACCGCTATGAACAACTAGTGATTCTAGCAAGGTTGATCGTAAAGTATGAATGGGGGTTTGATTTCTACTACTACTAAAAAGAAAGAAAGAAAGACTAACTACTACTAAACTAAATCGGCGGGGTCTGGCCGATGAACAGATTAATGTTTTCCTACACACTTACGATCACAACTAACTTAGCAATAAAGGTTTTGTCTAGTTCTTCAAACCGTACACACCCTCTAGACTATTTACCTCAGACGTGCACAACGAGGTTTATGATTTAAGAACTAACCCAACTACGTGGTGGAATTCAAGGCTCCCAGGGCTGTCACCACCTGTTTGCTACCACAGCTATCCGGGGGGCTAGCCATAAACTAAGGTATAACTAGTCTAAGCACCGCGCTTACACTAATATATACTACTCTAATCTTGCGTCCAAAACTAGAGCACTGATTACTCAGCGAAGAACCCAAACTAGATACAAACTAAATACTAAGTTATCTATGATCGAAAGCACTCAACAAGAACAATAAGTAAAGAACTTAAAGTAAATGTTGAAAGTAGAAGAACACTAAGATAAATGAAGAAAGACTTGGAATTATACCAGAGACTTGGAAGATCCTTTATTACAACTCTAGCTCTTCTCTTCTTCACTCTCGCTCTCACTCTAAGTCTCTCAACTAGAGTGTTACTTCACCAGAGCTTCGCTTACAAGAGAGTGGGACTAATGAGGTGAGGTCTGAGTACAATTGAGCTCGGGGGTCCTATTTATATCCTAAGGGACCTAGGGGGGTACTTATGGACCTAGGGTTAGGTCAGGGGGGTGAGTGTGGTGGCGGGCACCAGCCCTAGGTGGCGGCCGCCACCCCCCTGGCCGTTGGATCCACCGACCTTGCTTCAACGACATCCAGGAGCTCCAGGGAGGCGGTTCCAAGGTCGGTTGCATGTCCAAATAACCGTCACATGGGCAATTGGGTCATGATCCATGTGACATCCCTTCTTGGCCCTTGGATGCAATGACCTAAGTGATCAATGGCTGCAAATGAGTGTGGCATGCCTCCCCTGGATCAGTGACGTGGCAGGGGAGGAGTTTGGGCCTCACTCCCTTGGCGGCCGCCAGTGAGGGGTGGCGGGCGCCACCCCACCTTGGCCCAAAGTGAGCCCAGGTGAGTGTGCTCGCCTCCTGGTGGGTCCTCTTGGTCATTTTGCTCAAAAACCCTGCAATTTCCTACATTCACATAAAACTCAAGGACAAGTGGAAATCGTTAGTTTATAAAAGGTTTTTGGTTGATTTTAGGCCCTTGTGTTGTATTGTATGACCTTGTTGATGCTAATAATATGACATTTAGTGAGCATCAACAGGCTACAAGTTTGGCCTTGTTTCTCACAACATGGCCATCTTCTCCTTGTTTGTTTTTGAAAACCCATTTTGTCCCAATAGGTTGACATTCAGGAGGAAGAGGAAGAAGAACCCAAACCCGATTTCTCTCAAAATTTTCAAGCTCCTCATGCATGGCATTGACCCAATCCGGATCAGATAAAGCGTGTCCAACATCTCGGGGTTCAAAATCAGCAACAAATGCAGAATGAGCAAAGTGAGAGATTTGTTGTGACCTAGACCGAGTGACGCGTTCGTGGATGTCACCGATCATCTGTTGAGGTGGGTGTTGGCGCAATGTGTCATGGCGCCTCCCTTGCTGAAGTAACCTCCCCCTCAACAGTAGCTGGCACCTCCTTGGGTACAAGTAGTACATCCCGAGGTGGTGGATCACACGACCCCCATGTAGTGGAAGAAGACGGGTCGGGGCCGCGAGCAGTCGTGGTCGAATCGACCCAATCAGCACAGCAGGTGGAGGAAGTGCTGGATCATCAATCCCTTCAGCACCTTCTTCCTCATCATCAAAAAGAGGTTCGCCAACCTCGTGATCACCTGCACGCTCAAATCTAGAAGAAGGACAATGCATGGTCTCATCGAAGGTTGCGGATACATGGGTGTATGCCGGATCTTGAGATGATGAGTGATTGTCAACTGGGATAATGCGCATGTTCTTTGACTTGTGTTGTGCAGGTGTTGAGCTTGGATACGGTGATCAAAGGCAAGGTGAAGGTCAAGTAGAGACGTGCCATGCCGATGGACCGAGAGAAGCAACACCTCCCTCCAGACTATCTCAGCAATTGCTATTTTCATTCTTAGGTTTCCTTTTTCCCATTCAATGTTGTAGCTACTGAGATCCGCAGAGACGGTGAACAATACCTCTGTGTATTTGGATTTTGCAGAAACGGGACCAGATTCCCGTTGTCTCCTCGTGGGGACGAATTTCGGCTGGCAATTCATGGTCTTGATTCACGTTTTGAACTTGTTCTTCGCGTTCTTCGTTTCTCCACGTTTTTCCCGTCACTCGATCTCCCTCCTCGTTGTGTCTTTTTTGAATCCACTTGAATCAACTTGTTCTTTGATGTGAGTAGAACATTTCCACCAAAGGAATTTAACTCCACCCTCACGAACAAGTAGATCGGGTCGATTCAAGTTTCGTGGCAACTTTTTCGTTCCTACACCTTCCCTTTCGATTTCCCTTGGATTGAGTTGATTTGAGCGGATGATTTCTTGGGGATAGTCTCCTAACTATCTTGTGATCATCTTCTCCAAGTTTGGGATCAAGGGATTTTGATTTGGATCGATTTTGGGAAGATTTGGGAGATGGGCGACTGAAATCGCCCTCTCTGGGTGTTGGCGGACAGTCCGCCACCCAGAGCACGGACAGTCCGCGCATCGGGACAGAGCCAGTTCAGTGGCTGCGTGTCTCGGTGAACAGTGCCGAAATTTGACCGGCGGACAGTCTGCAGTTGTGATCCGCAGACAGTCCGGGATCACCCAGGGACGTTTCAGCAAAGGCATTGTTTTGCTCTTTTGGCCGGCAGACAGTCCGCCACCTGAGCCCGGACAGTCCGCCGTTGGGCAGACAGTCCGGGGACTGGACTCTGGACAGTCCGCCAACCTGCTGTAGGTTGTGATTTAGTGCGTTTGCTCTCCCGGCTTTTCCGCTTGGTTTTCGGACTTCTCGTTTGGCCCTAGAGTTAATCAAGAAACCTCTCTAGGTATCTTTGCTACTTGTTAGCATAGGTATTTGGAGATTTCTCGACGTAGCCTTCTATCTACGCTCGAGGGTAGGTTTTTGGGGTCGAACTTGAGCCGGAGCTTTTGGCGTTTGGTGTGCTCTCATTTGGTGGTGCCTCGCTGTGATCCTAGGGATCATCCACCCTCTTCCAAGGGTCGTAGGCATCACGTTTTCGGTCGAAGCTTTTGGGGGTTGATTTGTGGGACAAAGGCCAAAGTTTTGAGAGAAAAGTTTAGGCTCCCATTCACCCCCCTCTGGTCGCTTTCTGGTAGAGTTCTCGGTCCTTCAAAGGTGACATCGGATGTCTCCATGACTCGGTTAGTATCAAGGTTAAGTACACGATATGCACAAGTATGATTACCATAACCCAAAAATACACCGTCAGAAGAACGAGACTCAAACTTGTCCAAGTTGCCCTTTTTGAGTATAAAACAGTGGCAACCAAAAACTCTAAAATAACTCACTTTGGGTTACTTTCAAAATCGCAACTCATAAGAAGTCTTCTTCAAGAAAGCACGGAGAAAAATGCGATTGGAAATGTATCATGCAATGTTAATAGCATCGGCCCAATACCGCCTAGGAGTCCTATGCTCATCGAGCATCGTCCTGGCCATCTCTACAAGGGTCCGATTTTTCCTCTCTACAACACCATTTTGTGGCGGTGTGTAGGGGGAAGAAAACTGATGCTCTAAACCCAAACAGTTACAAAACTTCTCAAAATCTGAGTTCTTAAACTCGGAACCATTATCGCTATGAATAGCTCTCATCGAGTTCTTAGGGAACTCGTTCTGAAGTCGCAAGATCAAATTGCGAACAAAAGTGAAAGTCTCAGTTTTCTCGGCTAAAAAGAAAACCCACGAATATCTCGAAAAGTCGTCAACAACAACAAGCACATACCACTTCCCCCCCAACTGAGCTCACCCGAGCCGGACCGACAAGGTCCATATGCAAAAGCTCTCCAGGGCGCTTAGTCATAACTTAATTCACCGGATGGTGGGGAGCGGCTACCATTTTCCCATGTCTACAAGAATGGCAAACTAGATCCTTCTTCATGCACAACTTGGGCAATCGTCGGATTAAGCCAAGTGAACTAAGCCTTGCAAGCAAGTCAAAGCTCAGGTGACCGAGTCTCCTATGCCACTTCCAAAGATCAGAGGAGGAAGGTCCAGCCAAAAGACACCGAGAAATTCCAAACGACTCCGAGAAATTCACTCGAAAGGCTTTCCCAAAGGGAAAAATCAAACACACAAGATTGCCCTGAGGATCTAAAATACGACTAAGACTCGGCTTAAAACGAATCTCATAGTCATCATCAAAGAGTTGCGAAACAGAAAGAAGGTTAAAATGCAAGTTAGAAACAAGAGCAACATCACGCAACACAAAGTGCTCATTAACTCGCACCAACCCACGAGACAACACTTTACCTTTGCTATTGTCGCCGAAGGTGATAAACTCCTTTCCGACAGCTGGACTAAGACTGGAGAAACACTTGGCATTTCCGGTCATATGCCTTGAGCACCCGGAATCCACCAACCAAATGTCCTCCAATCGTTTTACCTAAATCAATAAAAAGACATAGGGTGAGCATACGGTCCAACACTGGGGTGAGTAAAATGGGAAGTGTACTAGTGTTGGGCCGGCTGCTCCAAAGAACGGTTAGTAGCAAAACCATTCCTTGCACGCCTACGGGGAAAGCGATCACCAAGTATAGGAAAATGTGGTCTGCTAAGGGAAGAGCGTCCATCGCGACACTCAAAACGCGGTGGGGGGTAACGCTCAATAGCAAAGCCACCGCCACGGGGTCCAAAACCTACAAAAGCAGGCTCCCGCCGAGCACGACCTTCTTGTGGCTGTTGACGTCTATTAACTATTATTGTTTACCGTCAACAAGACTTGAATAAATGTCAAAAAGGATTGCCAACTTAGAAATAAGAGGTTTAAACTAACAAATTCCATGAGTTTTGGTGATTCTACATTTTCCAGGGATTAAACAGGAAAACCAACCATATTGCTTCTCCAAGAAGGAACCCGACACAAATTTCTTTACCGCCACCTCGGGATATCTCTAGAAGACTCCACGAGACACCACGAGAAGAGGCACCACAGGAGGCTGACCTGTGGGACCGACCGGTCCCACAGGGCCCACCGGTCGGTCGGCCACAGAGGCCTCTCGCTTCCATCCTCTGCAAGCTACGTCCACTGACCTCCAGGATGCATCTCGACCGTACCCCAAGTCGGTTTGATCCAACGATCACGATTCCACGCCCAGGGCTATATAACCAGACCCCTGACCCCCCTCCAGATCATCACGCAGATCAAGATCATAACACAAGACAGAAATTAGGGTTTCTAGAGAGAAGAGTTAGAGCTCTACATCAAGATTAGTGTTTAGTCTAGTTAGATTCAAGTAGAGGCAGGCGACTTCGTCGGCATATCCAGCTAGAAGCTTCGTCTGAGTCTCCCGATCATTGTCGAAGACTCGGTAATTTGTATCTTTATTCGACTTTATGCTACTTTAATATATTTTAGTTTATTCAGTTTTGGAGTTTATTCTAGTTATATATTTAATATAGATCTGATTATGATAGAGTTTATGATCATGTTCGTAATATACTTAGCTTTACCCCGGATAGAGTTAAGTGGTCAAACTAGCGTAAACATGGTGTTTAGGCTAAGTTTACCTGCGAATACATCCTATGCTCCGGGTCGAGAGGTAGATCGCAGGGGTGACAGTCCTGTTGAGTCCTTTGTAGTCCTCCCTCCGAGTGTAGATCTTAGTAGGACGCGGTTGCAAGTTAGAATTCTTTACTTTGTTCTTGATTCTAATTTAGTAATGTCCCTTGATCATGGATGATAGATTAATTGGCTATAAATGATTGTATTTTAACTAGAGTAATCACTAGGCTTAGTAAATGTGAAGTAACTTAGGATTCGAATCTCTTAATTAATCACCTGACTCTCTGCTTGATCTATGTAGTTCGCTCTATCTCTAGAATTCCCGCTGTTATCTTTATCATCATTATTTATCTTTACCTTGTCTTACCCCTGTTTAGACATGTGAATGAATGAATGACTAATAATCTCTGCTATCTTTGAATCATATTTAATTAACTAGTTCCCAGCTTCATTACTATCTTCGGTGAAATATAAATAACGATACCTAGATAACCTGGGTGAAATGCTGTTACAACAGGTATATTTATCTGTGCGCTTGCGGATAAATATTTGTTTATATCTTTTGGGCTAGTGTCACATATAATTTACATTTCTAGTATCATGTTGGGGATGACAACTTGACAATAAGTGATGCTAGGAGTGTCCTGTACATTTCTGAAGGCTTTTGCTAGAATCAGTTCATTAAAGTTTATTATGAGCAACTGCATTAAGAAGTGTCAACAAGCATTTCTGGCGCCGTTGCCGGGGACATCTATCTAAGTAACGGAAGCCACCAGGAACTAAACAAAACCTATTAGGAATTCACCAAAGGAGATTATTTATTCATTCATTCACTTGTACCTCTGTCTTGGCAGGCTTACCCTTGCCTTTCTTTGTTTACATCATATACAGGGTAACACAGGATTCAGTTGTAATACATCACTTTCAAATCAGAAATCAACTTGATCGTGAGAAAGATCTACATCAGTAGTCAAGCCATGGCTAACAAGACTCTCCTGGAGTTCTCTACTCCAAGTGTCAGGAACATTCGCACTGGACCTACACTCCAGACGAACAACCTTGAGTTCGAACTCAAGCCAAGTCTTATCAACATGGTGCAAGCTACTACATTTGGTGGAAAGGAAGAAGAAGATGCAACTGCTCATCTACAAGATTTCTTGGAGATTTGATGCACCATCATCATCAAGGACGTTCCCCAGGACATTGTACTTCTTCGTCTTTTTCCCTTCTCACTGAAAGGAAAAGCGAAGCAGTGGTTCTATTCAAACATGGACAACATCAAGACATGGGAGAAGTGTTCAGAGACCTTTCTATCAAGATTTTTCCCAATTAGCAAAGTCAATATCTTAAGGGGAAAGATTTACAACTTTCAGCAGCAAAAAGGAGAAACTATTCCAGAAACATGGGAGCGTTTTTAGGATCAAATCTTAAGATGCCCGCATCATGGAATAGGGAACGAATTGCTCATGCAACTGTTTTATCACGGATTATTACCAAGAACACGAGAGCAACTTGATGCTACTGCTGAAGGATCATTTATGTCACTCACTTTCGGAAAAGCAGAATGTCTAATGGATAAGATAGCTGAGAATCAAAGCTGGAAACAAGTTACTACTCAACGCTGTCACCAAATTGAAGAAGTTCCAGAAGAAGTGTGTGCACTGTCAACTAAGATGGATGTACTTATGGATTGACTCATTCAGAGAGCCAACTACAAGGAAGAACGTCAAGCTATTCAAGACGCATTTGATGCTCAAACCAGAAGTGGAGAGTATTTGGGAATAGAATTTCCCGAGGAACAGGAAGAAGCTAATATCATCAACAACTCTACCACTCTACATAAGCAAGGATTGCGTCAACAACAACCTTCCAACCCAGATAAGTATACCAGTAATTTCAGTTCTTCCAACTCTAAGCAACCTACTTTAAGAGATTTAATTTTAGAACAAGCTAGGATAAATGATAATATTACTAGAAGACTTGCTTTAAATGATAAAACTCTTGAAAACATAAATGCTAAAATGGATGAATTTTCTTCTGCCATTAAAGATCAACTCAATTATAATAAGAGAATAGAAACTCAAATATCACGATTGGTTGCTGTTTTGCCTGTTACCACTAACCATGAGAAGATTAAGGGGATCACCACTAGACATGGGAGGACCACTCGAGATCCGCCATACCCAGAAGGAGCACAAAGAAGACAGACAGCACTAGTAACTCCTCCAAGGGCAGAAGAAGGAAATGATGAAATTCAAGAAACTCAAGTACAGAATGAAGAAAGACCGATAAATTTTCAAGACACCAACATTCTACCATTCCCACGCAGAAATCAAAACACAAAGCTAGATGCACAGTTCAGTAAGTTTGTTGAAGTAATTCAGAAACTATATATTAATATTCCTCTGCTAGATGCATTACAGGTACCTACCTATGCCAAGTATGTGAGGGATATACTTAACAACAAACGACCACTACCAACTACTAAAGTAATCGAGCTAACAGAAGAATGCAGTGCGGCCATCCTCAATCAAATACCAGAAAAGAAGAAGGACCCAGGATGCCCCACTATTGAATGTTCAATTGGAAATCAACGGTTTAGCAATGCACTGTATGATCTTGGAGCTAGTGTTAGTGTGATGCCCGCATCAGTCTACTATAAGCTCAATCATTCAGCACTTGTGTCAACACCATTGTGTCTTCAGCTAGCTGATCAATCACTCAGATACCCTATAGGAATTGCTGAGAACATCCCAGTCAAGATTAGAGAGTTCTTCGTACCAGTAGACTTCGTGGTACTAGAAATGCACCCAGATTCAAAAGTATCACTCATTCTCGGAAGACCATTTTTGAGCACCGCTAAGGCCCATATTGATGTTGGAGCTGGAGAAATCAAATTCACCATAAGTGGAAAGAAAGAAAGGTTCTCATTCAAACCACGGCCCGAACAATGCTCAACTCTAGTAGACCATAAAACTCAAGAAACGAAACTACCGTCTCCAGTAGTGGAGACCCATCAAGAAGAATGAAGAAGACTGGAGAGTCTAATTCGGTGGACATTAAAACCCGAACCTTTGCCGGAGGTAACTCGGTAGTTATCAGCATTTACTTTTTGCACCTTCATATTTATTTTCTCATGCATAGAAAAAATAATAATATAATAATAATTTATTTACATCATTTTTGCATCGTAAAAATCAGCCCCATGTAATTAATATTTACGAATCCCGTAAGTATTATTTACTATGACAACAAAAATATATAAGAATTTCATCTTTAGAATCCTCATTTTCTATAGTTTCATAAAAGCAATTTTCTTTATACTTGCATTGTACAAATACGGGAGGCATACAGACCCACAGACACCTGGGACCCACCTCATATCATATCATGCACTCACAACCACTCATCTCACCTACCACCACATGCAACCGTCGGCATATACTCCAAAGAGTGGAAGCTTGAGCAAGGTAGGTAAGGGAGCAAGGTGGAAGGAAGTGGGCCCCACAGGGGACCGATCGGTCCTACCACTAGACCGACCGGCCACCCCCCTTCTCCCCTATAAATTGTCAAGCTTCCTTCACATTCTTCACACACTCCACTCTCCAGGAATACTAGCCTCACTTTGAAATTCAGAATTCCAATTTCGAGTTTGGTTAGCTCTTCATTTTGGATAGTTTCTGAGTGAGAAAAAATAAAGAGAAGGAAGCTTTAAAGCAAATAGCAAGTAGAAAGCTCTAGCAAGGGAAAGTGGGATCAAGTTTTCGATAAGAGAGCGGAAGTGCTGCCCAATTAGTTAATAAACTAGGAGAGTTGAAATAAAATTATCAACTTGAACGACTGTCTCCTGGACTACTAACTTTTGGACCGCTAACTCTCTGACATCTATTTCCTCTAACCCTCACTTGTTCCACTAGCTTTGTTTGTGTGTTCTCTTGTTCCTACAGCAAAGATGAGCAACTTCTTAAAGAAGGCGAAGAACACGCTCACTTTCCGATCAACAAGAAGTCGTTCGAGAGCTGGCTCATCACAAGGAGGTTCAAACATGGATACTTCATCCCTGCCTCGATCCTCTACCACAAGCCGGTCCGAGCCACGTGATCTTCTTCATGAAAGGCACATCAAGCTCCAAACAGCCTACGAGAAGGACCTATTCAGGCATTATCGCGATAAAGAGTACACTCACACTCCTACCTTCGATTCACAATTTCTTCTAGACACAGGTATGGACTCTGAGTTCGATCTAGTCTTCCATAACATTGGGTGGGAGAACACTTGGGAGCTCTCCGAAGAAGGTTGTAGATTACTCACTCTAGAATTTTTTTGCACTCTTTCTTCGGATGACACGTATGTCTATTTTAGGCTGTACAATGAACCTTTCACTCTCACTTGGAAACAGTACAGCCTAAATCTGGGATTTCCTGAAACCTGCACTGTAGATTTAGATGTCGCCTTAAGAAACTTTGATAGAAATAGCTTCTGGGAGGACATCACTGGTAAGAGAACAGACCATCACCCTTGCACCAATGATATACACAACCCCACATTAAGGGTGATGCACAAGTGGCTAGGCTTTACTCTCTTTCCTAGACAAGAAGGGCGTATTGTTAGAACTGAGGAGTTAAAGATTATGTATGCTATGGTTAAGAAAACTAAAATTTCACCTGTAAAACTCCTGGTAGAATATTGGCCTTACATTCACACTCTACAAGGCCCTATATCCATCACTTCTTGGGTTACTCGTCTTGCTGGAAATCTAAACTTGAATGGAAATATTATGTACATCTCCACTCCACGACCAGTCATAGGTTTCTACTTTTTCAGCCAAGCACATCTTATTAAGAAAAGAAATAACAAACTCTATATGCAATATAAAGGATATGCAAATGAATATGAGTTGCCAAACAGATCACTTGGTCTGTATGTCATGGAAACCTTTTTTCTTAACCTGCAGAGACCTGGCGCGGGAGTAGGAAGAAGCCCCTCCGCAAGATTCACTAGAAATGCTGCCCCAAGATATCAAGGAGAAGACGCTACACCAGCTGGACCAGCCTATACTCACTATCAAGGATTCGAACGAGCCGGACCATCTTCGTCACACCATCAAGCTTGGAAAGATGCTACTACCTATGAGCCACATACACCGCAAGATTCATGGGGACAAGGAAACTTTCGCAACTACTCTCCACCACATCGCGAGGAGGATACGATGTATGACTTCCAAGGAGGACGAATGTCTTTCTCTGGAAGAGGCATTCATGATGCCACTCATCATCCATTCTCTTACCATGCCACCCATGGTTACCCAGAACACCAGCCACACCACCAATTCCCATACCACAGAGACCCCTACTTTCAGGGCATCGACACTCGTCTTACTCATCTTGAGACGGGTCAAGAAGATATGCGCCACACTCTTGAAGAGATACATCATCAAGGCACCCAGACAAACGAGAATTTCTACTACCTCTTCGGGCAAATGGGAATCAATCCACCTCAACCGCCACCACCGTACGAATAAGCTAGCTTGGGGGAGGACCCCCTATTCCCGAGGTAAGTATACTGTACCCCTTTGTTTGTATTCAGTATTACTAGTTAGTTTAATATTCAAATAAAATAATCTTGATGTAGAATATTCAAAGAGAACTGCCTTACATAGCCGCATCTGCAAGACATTTCCTTTCAAAACTTTCAATTAAAAATTTTATAATCTTAACCAAAGTTTGGAAAATTGAGAATTAGAAACGAAAAGGTTTAAGCTACTGTTCATCTTGTTCTAAGTTTCAATGAATCTCTGGAATTTTAACTTTGAAAACTTCAAACATATGATGAGAACCTGTATGACATAATAACATAAGCTTGATTATAAATGATTTATACTTTGAGGCTGCCTACTCTGTTTAAGTTTTTAGCTAAGGTAGAGAGGTTTATCATGCTCTAAAGATCAAGTTTCTATAAAAGTAAAAGATTCACTCTTCCGAAGTAGTATTGTGTTAGAGGCATGGGCTATGAAAAAAATATGATAAGGAGGAAAGAAAAAGGGACAAGTGTCCGACTACCTCAGAAAAAGAAAAGAAAAGAAAAATGTGTGATAAAAATATGAAAAATGATAGCCCATGGTCCCTCTAATTACAATATACCAGTAAGAGTTGACAAATTTGAAAGGATCTCAAATGCTTGATCTAAGAGTATGACATTTCTCTCCCTAAGCCCAGAACTTCGACTTAGTAAGGTATGTTTTTTTTATTCTAAATATATATATGAAAAATGTCATACAGGAGTTCTCTGAGCTTTTATGAAAACTTTGCAAAACTCCGAAGTAAGAGTTGGAATGAGGAATTTGAGACATAGTGCTTGACTTGATTGCTTCTAACTTTCAATCATTCTAAACTAAGGTAAAAGATTGGCAAAAGGAACATGTGAAAATTTTTCCAAATTCTTTTAAGAAAGTTTTCAGTTGACGGCTTGAGAAGTTTATAATTTTACTCTCAGAACCTTATGTTTGCTAAGGGACTAGCAAAAGTTTAGCTTGGGGGAGTTTGTTGACGTCTATTAACTATTATTGTTTACCGTCAACAAGACTTGAATAAATGTCAAAAAGGATTGCCAACTTAGAAATAGGAGGTTTAAACTAACAAATTCCATGAGTTTTGGTGATTCTACATTTTCCAGGGATTAAACAGGAAAACCAACCATATTCCTTCTCCAAGAAGGAACCCGACGCAGATTTCTTCACCGCCACGTCGGGATATCTCTAGAAGACTCCATGAGACACCACGAGACACCACGAGAAGAGGCACCACAGGAGGCTGACCTGTGGGACCGACCGGTCCCACAGGGCCCACCGGTCGGTCGGCCACGGAGGCCTCTCGCTTCCGTCCTCTGCAAGCTACTTCCACCGACCTCCAGGATGCATCTCGACCGTACCCCAAGTCGGTTTGATCCAACGATCACGATTCCACGCCCACGGCTATATAACCAGACCCCTGACCCCCCTCCAGATCATCAGGCAGATCAAGATCAGAAGACAAGATAGAAATTAGGGTTTCTAGAGAGAAGAGTTAGAGCTCTACATCAAGATTAGAGTTTAGTCTAGTTAGATTCAAGTAGAGGCAGGCGACTTCGTCGGCATATCCGGCTAGAAGCTTCGTCTGAGTCTCCGGATCATTGTCAAAGACTCGGTAATTTGTATCTTTATTCGACTTTATGCTACTTTAATATATTTTAGTTTATTCAGTTTTGGAGTTTATTCTAGTTATATATTTAATATAGATCTGATTATGATAGAGTTTATGATCATGTTCGTAATATACTTAGCTTTACCCCGGATAGAGTTAAGTGGTCAAACTAGCGTAAACATGGTGTTTAGGCTAAGTTTACCTGCGAATACATCCTATGCTCCGGGTCGAGAGGTAGATCGCAGGGGTGACAGTCCTGTTGAGTCCTTTGTAGTCCTCCCTCCGAGTGTAGATCTTAGTAGGACGCGGTTGCAAGTTAGAATTCTTTACTTTGTTCTTGATTCTAATTTAGTAATGTCCCTTGATCATGGATGATAGATTAATTGGCTATAAATGATTGTATTTTAACTAGAGTAATCACTAGGCTTAGTAAATGTGAAGTAACTTAGGATTCGAATCTCTTAATTAATCACCTGACTCTCTGCTTGATCTATGTAGTTCGCTCTATCTCTAGAATTCCCGCTGTTATCTTTATCATCATTATTTATCTTTACCTTGTCTTACCCCTGTTTAGACATGTGAATGAATGAATGACTAATAATCTCTGCTATCTTTGAATCATATTTAATTAACTAGTTCCCAGCTTGATTACCATCTTCGGTGAAATATAAATAACGATACCTAGATAACCTGGGTGAAATGCTGTTACAACAGGTATATTTATCTGTGCGCTTGCGGATAAATATTTGTTTATATCTTTTGGGCTAGTGTCACATATAATTTACATTTCTAGTATCATGTTGGGGATGACAACTTGACAATAAGTGATGCTAGGAGTGTCCTATACATTTCTGAAGGCTTTTGCTAGAATCAGTTCATTAAAGTTTATTATGAGCAACTGCATTAAGAAGTGTCAACAAGCATTTCTGGCGCCGTTGCCGGGGACATCTATCTAAGTAACGGAAGCCACCAGGAACTAAACAAAACCTATTAGGAATTCACCAAAGGAGATTATTTATTCATTCATTCACTTGTACCTCTGTCTTGGCAGGCTTACCCTTGCCTTTCTTTGTTTACATCATATACAGGGTAACACAGGATTCAGTTGTAATACATCACTTTCAAATTAGAAATCAACTTGATCGTGAGAAAGATCTACATCAGTAGTCAAGCCATGGCTAACAAGACTCTCCTGGAGTTCTCTACTCCAAGTGTCAGGAACATTCGCACTGGACCTACACTCCAGACGAACAACCTTGAGTTCGAACTCAAGCCAAGTCTTATCAACATGGTGCAAGCTACTACATTTGGTGGAAAGGAAGAAGAAGATGCAACTGCTCATCTACAAGATTTCTTGGAGATTTGATGCACCATCATCATCAAGGACGTTCCCCAGGACATTGTACTTCTTTGTCTTTTTCCCTTCTCACTGAAAAGAAAAGCGAAGCAGTGGTTCTATTCAAACATGGACAACATCAAGACATGGGAGAAGTGTTCAGAGACCTTTCTATCAAGATTTTTCCCAATTAGCAAAGTCAATATCTTAAGGGGAAAGATTTACAACTTTCAGCAGCAAAAAGGAGAAACTATTCCAGAAACATGGGAGCGTTTTTAGGATCAAATCTTAAGATGCCCGCATCATGGAATAGGGAACGAATTGCTCATGCAACTGTTTTATCACGGATTATTACCAAGAACACGAGAGCAACTTGATGCTACTGCTGAAGGATCATTTATGTCACTCACTTTCGGAAAAGCAGAATGTCTAATGGATAAGATAGCTGAGAATCAAAGCTGGAAACAAGTTACTACCCAATGCTGTCACCAAATTGAAGAAGTTCCAGAAGAAGTGTGTGCACTGTCAACTAAGATGGATGTACTTATGGATCGACTCATTCAGAGAGCCAACTACAAGGAAGAACATCAAGCTATTCAAGACGCATTTGATGCTCAAACCAGAAGTGGAGAGTATTTGGGAATAGAATTTCCCGAGGAACAGGAAGAAGCTAATATCATCAACAACTCTACCACTCTACATAAGCAAGGATTGCGTCAACAACAACCTTCCAACCCAGATAAGTATACCAGTAATTTCAGTTCTTCCAACTCTAAGCAACCTACTTTAAGAGATTTAATTTTAGAACAAGCCAGGATAAATAATAATATTACTAGAAGACTTGCTTTAAATGATAAAACTCTTGAAAACATAAATGCTAAAATGGATGAATTTTCTTACCCCTGTTATCTTTAGAATTCTAGTTCGCTCTATCTCTAGAATTCCCGCTGTTATCTTTATCATCATTATTTATCTTTACATTGTCTTACCCCTGTTTAGACCTGTGAATGAATGAATGAATAATAATCTCTGCTATCTTTGAATCATATTTAATTAACTAGTTCCCAGCTTCATTACTATCTTCGGTGAAATATAAATAACGATACCTAGATAACCTGGGTGAAATGCTGCTACAACAGGTATATTTATCTGTGCGCTTGCAGATAAATATTTGTTTATATCTTTTGGGCTAGTGTCACATATAATTTACATTTCTAGTATCATGTTGGGGATGACAACTTGACAATAAGTGATGCTAGGAGTGTCCTGTACATTTCTGAAGGCTTTTGCTAGAATCAGTTCATTAAAGTTTATTATGAGCAACTGCATTAAGAAGTGTCAACAGTGGCCTAGGCCTATGACCTTGAGGCATTGGACCTCTAGGCCTAGCAGCTCTCCTTTGAACTTTCGGCACATGTACATCATGGAGAGGATGGTACATGTCCGCATTGTTCATCTCCCTTGCACGGCGCTCCTCTCTCTTGCACCAAAAGCAAAACTCCCTCAAGTGTCCATCTCTCCCACAGTGCTCACAGTGGTACCTCACCGCTCTCATAGGGGGTTGTTGGTCCTCACGGTAGTTTGTGTGGATCACTTGGCCTTTTTGTGGCATGAGCTCTTCTTGGATAGGTGGCATTGTGTCTAGCTTGTTCCTTAGGTGGTTGGGTTTAGGAGACCACACTTGTTTCTTTGGTGGAGCTCTCGGAGGTTCCTCATACACTCCTTCTTGGGTGTTAGGCTTAAGAGGCTCTTTGGGTGGTATCTTGGTAAGTTTGGGAGTAGTGGAGGAGTTGAGCTTTGGTGATGGTCCTTAAACACCTGTTTTACCATCAACATTTTACCCTAAACTTCACCAAAAAGGCATGAAATGTAGTCAAATAGGTTTCAAACTAACCAAATTCCACATGTCCATAGATTTTTATTTGAATGCAGGATTTGGACCAAATTTGGAGAATGGACCCACCAGGAGACGAGCCCACTCAGCAGGGCCCAAATGGGCCTAAGTGGGGTGGCGCCCGCCACATGGAGAGGCCCAACTTCCCTCCTTGCCATGTCACCGGTCCGTGTGACCTTCCCAAGGCCAAATCTTGGCCCTTGGTCACTAAGTCAGTGGCATCGGACGGCTCAGGAGGGAGTGGCATGGATCAAGACCAAATGGCGGTTACTTGGACATGCAACCGACCTAACCACCGCCTCTCTGGAGCAACTGGATGCCGTTGAAGCAAGGGCGGTGCATCCAACGGTGATGGGGGTGGCGGCCGCCACCTAGGGCTGGCGCCCGCCACTAGGGTTTGCCCTAGGTCGGCTGGCTGCCCCCTATAAATACCCCCCTCACTCCACAAGGCTATAAATACCCCCCTGAGGCTTCACTTCAGAGGACACCACAACCAAGCAACACACATGCAAGGGAAGCAAGGCTATAGCCAGAGAGCTGATAGCTTAGGGTTTAGCCAAGCTTAGGCAAGTAGGTAGCTAGTAGAGCAAGGCATCTTTGCCCTCGTGGAAGCGCTGCTCAAGGCTTAGCTCAAGAGTAGAGGCGTGCGAGTGATCGGTCCTGGAGCTAGGAAGAGTCTTCCTTCATCTCCAGTTCAGGTTTTGCTCTTGTTACTCAAGCACTTTACTATATTTTATTTCATCATTTCAAGTATTACTTTATTGTACTTATCTGTATTGAGTGGTATACTTGATTGATTGCTTGAGTGCCTAGCTATCCTACAGATCAATTCACTTAGCCATAGTAGTTAATCTCTAGTGAGCTTAGTGTTTGATCTTTGCCAATAGGTTGCTTAGTTAGTTTAGTGTTTATCTTATTAAGTCAAGTATTTGCTTTGACGTCTGCAAGGGTGTCTCTATTCAAAGCTAGGGTAGAGATAGTTAGAATATAGTTAAGCATGGTGCTTAGTTATAGACTTACCTTCAGATACGGCTGAACCCCCGGATAGCTGTGGTAGCAAGCAGGTGGTGACAGCCCTGTGCGCCTTGAATTCCACCACGTAGTTGGCCCAGTTTAACAGTAAGGCTCGTTGTGCTAGCGTTCAACCTAAGTCAATGGTAAAGGCTAGTACGCCTCGATACTTGATAAGATAGGAATAAAACTTTACTTAACTAGGTTGCTTTATTGACATTTGCCTGTCTTGCTTCGTAGTTATCTTGCTTCGTGGTCATCTAGGAGTAGTTATTAGTTAGTAGTTAGTTATCTTAGTTACCCTTAGTTACTCTCTATCTATCTATCCATCCACCTTACCTTAGCCATCCATTTCATCCTTACCTATCCACCCACATATTCTTTCTAGCCTTTCATCATCTCCTCTCTCCTTTCCCTTTTCTTATTCTTTGACTCTCATCCCCTCCTTGACTCTACTCATACACCACCCTAGCCTTCCTTTAGGATCAAATAAATCGACACCTGGTACTCCCAGGGAAGTGCTACTACGATAGTTCTGTGCGCTTGCAGAATCTCCTCCTGGTAGATTGCATTCTCGCTAGTTAGCTCCTACTAGTGTCGGGACTGACAACCCCACGTGGCATTAGTAGATAGCTACTTTAGCTACCCTATCCTAGGTGTAGTTAAGAACTACCAACAAGCATTTCTGGCGCCGTTGCCGGGGATAGATTCCATAGTCTACTCCTAGTAACGACGTTAGCAAGTGTCAACAAGCATTTCTAGCGCCGTTGCCGGGGAAGGCAATCGGTGTATCGGTTGAGTCCGTGTCAAATTTATCTTCGCTCAAGCTCCCGCTTAGCGAATCCCATCTTACCCTGTTCTTTCTTTCTTTAGCTCTTATCTTTTTCCTTCATCTTCTTCAACTTCTTTCTTTCTTATCTCGTTCTATCTTCACGATGGCCAACAAGACCATTCGTGAATTTTCTGCTCCTTCTGCCGCTAATGTAGCGATAGGACTAGACGTGATCGATGCCAACCTCAATTTTGAGTTAAAACCGGCTCTGATCACGATGGTCCAAGCTAGCCTGTTCTGTGGCAAGGCTCATGAGGATGCCAATGCTCACCTCCAACAATTTTTGGAGATTTGCGGCACCTTCACCATTAAGGGGATAACCCAAGAAGCCATCCGTCTTCGTCTCTTTCCCTCTTCTAGGAAAAGCGAAGCAATGGTTCTTTACCGATCGCAATGCTGTAGACACATGGGACAATTGTTCCAATGCTTTTCTCGCTAAATTCTTTCCGATGGGCAAGACAAATGCTCTTCGCAACAAAATCTCTAGCTTTACGCAACAAGCCGAGGAATCTATTCCCGAGGCTTGGGAGAGGTGGCAAGAGTATGTCGCCGCTTGTCTGCACCATGGTATGGAGGACTGGCTATTGATCTAGAACTTCTACCATGGCCTAACCTCATTCTCTAGAAGCCATTTGGATGCCGCCGCCAGCGGTGCATTCTTTTCTCTGAATGTTGCAGATGCTAAGACTCTCATAGAGAAGATGGTGTCGAACCAAGGATGGAATGATGAGAGACTGCAGCCCCGTAAGCGAGGTATACATTCCCTTAAGGAGGCCGACATGATCGTGGCCAAGATGGACCTGCTGGCAAAGAAGCTGGACAGCTGTGAGAAGATGAACCAACAAGAGAGTGTCCAATCTCTGGAATCCTACATGACTTGTGAAGTCTATGGAGAAACCGGACATTCTGGGAGCCACTGCCCCGAGCTACATGAAGATTTGAACTTCATCATCAATAACGGTTTCCGTCAACAGAATCAAGGATGGAATCAGCCTGCAACTTCTCAAGGTAATAATTCATTCCCCCGCTCTAATTTTCAGAATTCTGATAATTTCTCATTCTTGAAAAATTTAGTTTACTCACAAGGTAGAACTACTGATTTCTTGAATAAGAGATTAATGTTGAATGATAAAACCCTTGAGAATATAAATGCTAAATTGGAAGATTTCTCATCTGCTCTGAAAAATCAATTAAGTTTTAATAAGATGTTAGAAACCCAATTAGCTCAACTTGCTGCTACCATACCATCTTTTGAAACTAGCAAAATTCCTGCTAAACCTGACATGGAAACTGCAAATATGGTTGAAATAAAATATTTTAACTATTATGAATATCAAACCATGACTGTTAAAAAGGGTGATCCTTGTAGTCCCATAATTAGATGCTCAATCTTTGGTGAAGTCTTTAAAAATGTCATGTGTGATTTAGGATCGAGTGTGAACATTCTATCTAAAGATTTTTATGAAAACTCGTTCTTTCCACCCATGTCATCCACATCTGCCTATGTTGTGCTAGCTGATCAGTCCACTTGCTATGTAGAAGGAATAGTCAATGATTTACCTGTTCATATTAGAGGCTCCTATGTTCGTGCTGATTTCATAATACTAGATATGGGAAATAGGAAAGATGTGCCTTTAATTTTGGGTAGACCTTTCTTGAATACTGTGAATGCCTGCATATATGTGGGGAGTGGTAAAATGCAAATGACATTAGGAGGGAGGAAGGAAATATTCTCCTTTTCCCATGGTCCCGCATATGCTGCTAACATGCAGGTAGCAAAACCCGTTCGTACCAAGAAGAGGCGCCCAAGAACAAGGTGGAACATAAAGGAAGAACCATCTTCTCCTGAGTTGTGTAATTCACATAACAAAGGAGAGGTGCCAAAAGAAGAAGAACCTGATGAAGTACTAAGAGAAGAAGTGTCTAAGGAAGAAGAAGACCCACCTGATAAGGATGAAATTCCATGGACCTAAGGTATGGTTTTACTTTTAATTTTTCCCTTCAATTTTCCTTTTTTCGAATAAATAACATATGTCATGCATGAAACTAAAAAAAAATTAGTTATCATTAGTTTTATGCATAGGTATATGTTAACTTAGTTAGAATAATAAAATATCATAATAGGATAGTTTTCCTTTTCACAACATTAGATAGTTTCCCTTTTTAATAAAATGAGAACAAGAGCTCCGACTGAGAAGAAGAAGATCCTTCACCAAGCAAGAAGCCATCTTGGGGGAGACTCCCGCTCCAATAAGGTATGTCTTAAGCCTACACTTTATATTCAGTTCTTAAATTCTATATCTTTTGAATGTCACATGCTTGCCTAAATAACCATTCCATGAATAAAATTGATAAAATCTGCTTAAACAAGTTGAAACCTGAATAAGATTTGAAATATGTCATGCAAATGCTATTGTTATGGTTTGAATAACTAGTCTTATCTAAGTTGTAGCTTTTGTGGGTTGCACTTGCTTTAACTGAAATCATGCTTAGTGAATAAAGTTAGTAAGAAATGGAGTAATTCTTTAAACTTGCTAAGGTGAAATTAGGACCTAATCTGGAGGATTTCTTTTAAAAATTATGAAAACCTTGCTAAAAGTTCCTCCTAGATTTTATCCCATCCCACCACCAACCAAATATTTGTTAGTCAAAACCACAAAGAGCTTTGTTTGTGTTGAGCTTTGTTAGACCTCATAGATCTTAGTAGAGAAGCTTATCATATCTTTTGAATCAAGATTCACACACCCACCATAAATTGCCTACTCTCCACTTTGGAAGTTTGCAACCACCAAATAAAATTGCTCATTCTCTACACTGGAGATATGCAATACCTTGCAAAACATCCCATTGCTAGCCTTATGCTATTCCTACACTGGTGAAAGGACCTTGATGTCGCCTAGAGGGGGGTGAATAGGCCTGTTTAAAATCACAGCTCAAAACTTTGTTAGAGATGCCCGGCACTACCGCCCTGAGCCCGGAACTGCCGCACCCCGGCACTGCCGGCCTCAGCCCGGTACTGCCGTGCCAACAAACTGCCCGAGCCTACAATTCAAAAACTAGCCACAGGAAACCAATTCTATATAAATAGAAGTGTTGCTCTTGGTTTCCTGAACCTGCAGAACCAACTCAACCAAGCCAAATATGTTGTATGAAGTAGATCGGGGCCAAATCCTAGAATCAATCACAAGCTCACAAGTATGATGAATGAACACAAGTAAATACAAGAGACAAGTGATTTATCCCGTGGTTCAGCTCGCCACCAAGGCTTGCCTACCTCCACGTTGTTGAGGATGACCACTTAGGTCAAGAGATTTGCAACTCTTCCTCGGTCTCAAGTCAAGGAACCAAATCCTTGAAGTGAGGGGTAATTCTACTAGCTCCACAAGAGGATTACAAACTTCCCGCTGCTCACCACAAGCACGGGAGCTCGCCGGGCGACGCCTAGCCGTCTAGGAGGCTTCACCTCCAAGAGTAAAAGATGCACATCGAAGATCGACGAAGCTCGACAAGTGCTCAAGGTTTGGAAGGCTCTAATATGCTCTCTAGCTCTTAATCATACAGCCCCAACACTTAATCATGCACTAACCATGTCACTCTCACAAGAGAGGGTTGGCGAGAGCTCTCAAATGGCTTTGGATGTGTTAGAAGTGTTTTTGGGCACCAGCAGCCGGTTCTGGAGGCGTGGGGTGGGTATATATACCCCCCACACCCAAAACTAGCCGTTGGAGGTCAGAAACTAGCCGTTACTGGCTGTACAGGCCCGGCACTGCTGCACTTAGCCCGCCACTGCCGGGTAGCGGCACTGCCGCTAGACAGAGCGGCACTGCCGCAGCTCCCTGAGACAGCACAGGAGACCTCACGAAAAACGCCATAACTTTTTACTCCGAACTCCGATTTCAGTGATCTTGGACTTTCCGGAAAGCTTGTTTCGAGGGCTATCCAACCCTACAGAGAACAAGCCCAAGATCAACAAGTGCAGGTGCAGTGCTAATTGTTTTCTCTCATGTTAGCACTCGGGTTCGGTTAGTTTGAGCACTTGAGACTTGTCTATGATTCGTATTGCATTCCCCTTGATAGTACGACATAACTATACTCAAGACAAAGAAAATATAACCATTTTAACCACTTGAGTCTTCAATGTCTTCATATGCCATTTCTTCTTGATATCACTTCGAAAGGGGTTGCAATCATCTTTGTCTCCTTTCTTTGAGCAAACACACCTTGAGCATGTGACTTGAACCATTTCCACACATATGAGTTCAATCCATGGCTTCAAGTCACTTCCACTAATGATTTGATCCTCAACACAATATGAATCCTCATAGCTTGATTAGTACCTCGACTCAATGCAAGTACTCTCTTCTTCACCCTAGCCATAGTACTTCGGTCTCTTGACCTTCACCGTCGCTTAGTACCTCGAAGCCCTTTCCTTGCTATCTTCACCTTATCAAGCCACACTCAAGTCACATCATATTGAGCATCCATTGAAAACCATTTCTTCAATATTGTGATCCTTGCTTGAACATCTTGTAGATATGCATGTTGAGATCAATCAAGCTTTAGTTTGACTCACATAGAGACATATATGGATCATCATTAATATGGTCAAGCCAATTCACGATTCCTAATATCCTCTCCTTTTGGCTTGACACTCAACACTCACTTCAATCTCCATCTTCATACTTCTAGCTTGATCAAATCAATGCAAAGTGATTCTCCAAACATTTATCCATACAAGCAAACCAAAGTAGAGAATGACTTATATCCAATATGAGTTGTGTCCTTTGTTATTTCAACTTTGCTTGCCATTTACTATCTTATGCATTCTTGATTCATTCTTCAACCTTGATCAAAGCTAGTTCACTATCAAACTCTTCTTGCTCATGAAAAGCAACCCATTGTTGAGACCATTCCAAAATCATCAATCCATGTCTCACTTGTCATTTGCCAAATATGCTTGCTTTCTCATGATGCCATGATATCCCACAACATAGAAGCCATATCATCAACTCTATTTGCATTGTTGTCTTTTGCTTGAACAAGATTGTTTCCATGATCTTCCAATACAACAATACACAATTTTGGCCTTCATTTCAACACTATGTGGAATATCATCAAGTTTGCTTTTCTTGTTGAACCTTTGATACACTTAGCAAACTTGTTAGACCTTTAATTATGTTGTCACTCAATTCACCAAAACCCACTAAGGGGCTAGATGCACTTACAATCTCCCCCTTTTTGGTGATTGATGACAACACAATTAAAGCTTACAAGAGATTGATAAACATTATGATTTTGAATCCTATGATATAGTGAGCTCCCCCTAAATGTGTGCATTGAAAGGAATTTCAAATTTTGGCTTCAAATGCCAAATGCACATATTTAAGACAAAGTGTGGAAACTCTCTTATATCTTAGCATTCGTGGGATGCAAGGTGTCAACATGATAACCGTGATGCTCATGAGACAGTTCATGCATTCAGAGATTGCTGGCCAGCAGAGAGCGGCACTGCCGCACTAGAGAGCGGCACTGCCGCACTTGCCTGACCAACACTAGAGAAACAAGCACAAGCACTCAAGGCAGCATAAATGATTCTTGTCAAGAGCATCAAATTAAATTATCCTTGCACACACCACATAATAAATCTTATATGCCTCTCCTTTACCCCTTTCCATCCTCATATCAATCTCTCTTCCCTTACAATGTCCCCCAAAATTTCTCCCCCTTTGGCATTAATCTCCAAAAAGGATCTCTCCACCAAAAGGAAGAAATGATGGTAGACAAGTGAGGGATAGAGGTAGGTAAAAGTTTAGCATATATGATTTCTCTTCTATGTTTTTCTACCAAACAAAGTATGCAACACTTTAAGTCAAGATTCTCAAGAGGTTAGCATATTTAGCTCATACCTCACATAGGTGACATAACATGAGACAAACTTACATAATCACCACAAGAGGTATCAACCAAATATCTAACTCATTCTCTAATCGTCACCATAAGAACAAACTCATGGTGTGACTCAAAATATTGCATACACATGCACACTCTAGCATGTAAGGGCCTAGATGCACAAAGGTAATACGAATGTTCATAGAGTGATATACCTTTGTTCTAAGCCTCATAATCTCCACCATGATGATGATTTTGAATTTAGTGCTTTGATGGGCCTAGCATTTCATTAGGAAAAGGATCTCATTTGTGCCCATCTCTCCTTTTCATCATCTTCAAGGAGACATTTCAAACTTGTGCTTCATCTTAGTTGAAAGTCCATTGCTAGCTCTTGTTGTCATTTTGAGATACCAATTGAAGACAAATTTCTTGATACACCAATTGAAAGGTTATCCACCAATATCAATTGAAATATGATCTTCATAGTTTGACACCAATGGAAGGAATCTTCAGAAGTTGATGCCAATAGGAATGGATGCTTGTATCTCATAATATCACCTAGATGTCGAACTAGGGAATGCTCACGGAGACAAGAGATAGAATTAAATTGCACAAGCTATAGTTTTACAACTAGTGACCATTTGAATGTGGAAAGCATGTGGATCACTAATTGCAAAACCACATAACATAAACTAAATCCCCCTTATTTGATAGTGCATACATATGTATGTGGAAAGCAAAACATATGCACTTTTGGTCAAATAAGTCTAAATAAGGGAAATGAAGCTATATTATGGAGAGTAGCTACATAAGAGTTAAAATTGCAATCCAAATGAATATGAGAGATAACATTACTATTTTGGATTGATTTGGCTATGTAGCATACCCATGAGAAACTCATTCTCACCAAGAGACTACACAAGTTCACTAGAAGAAAATGTTAGTCTCAAAAGACGTAAGACATAGAATAGACTCCCCCTTAATATGTGCATCAAGTACTCGAACTACTTGTGAAATGCACTTGAATCACTTTAAGAGTCTAGAGGAGTTCATGCTATATCTTGGTCAAGGCACACCAAATTTGCAACAATTGAAATTATGCCAAAGAGAACATACCACCACTTAGGTAGAGAGATCACCACATAGATTTTCATTGATATGACCATCATAAGTGAGACTTGATGATATGGATGGCCATATTTTTTCACTTGATGATTCATGGTGAATTAAAGCTCTTGTGATCATCCAAGATCCACATTAGGTTCCTAGTTCTTTCTCTACCTAAAGCAACTCACATAGAAAGCAAATGGTAAAGTTCATGAAATTTGCAAATTGTGAACTAGGAGTTACCACTCTTGTTGACGAGATCCTGGGTGATTAAAGGGATGGATCCATGTGACTTGATGAGCTTTAGATGAAGAATTAGCAATGAACATCCAATCTTTACTTCTTTTCTCCACCTCACATAAATATAGTTCCTCCAAAGGATTGGGGCATCCGACGACAAAACTAGGAGCATTCAGTTTATAAAGACTGAGACCTCCAAGAATAATCTTTGGAGCACCCAAAGATTCCATTGGAACTATCCATCCTCCTTTGAAGTTCTTCTTTCTCCAATGTTTGAGATTACACAATATGAGCTTGAGAGAAGGCATTTTATCTCATGAGATAGAAAGTAAACTCCGCCTCAATTTGTGCATACAAGAGTACACAAAACACACTTATGCACATCAACAATATGAGGTCAAAGGAGAAGTCTACACTATGTTCCAACTCATTTCAAACTCCTTCAAGCTGCTTGCAATCCAACTTTTCAGATTCTGTCTTCCTTGGAGAAAAATTCATATCTCTCAGGCCATTAAGCCAATATGCATGAAATTTGGTACAGAGCTGCATCTATGAGTCCTTTAACTTCTGTAAAAATTTCAGCTCATTTGAACTCCATTTAGCCAGTCAAATCAAATTTTCACCAAAATTGCTCAAGTCTAAAACTGCATTGCTGAAACTGACATAATTCAATCTGAAACTGATTTTCTTCTAAACCAAACTGCATCCCAACTGTACAACAACAAGTACTAGATATATATAGCATGCTCACAAAGTTTCAGGTCAATTCATCAGTGTTTGAACCTCCAAATCCATGCTTGAAAGCAGCTAGTTCAAAATTTCAGATTTCTAGACAGATTTGATAATTTTTATAATTCTTCTCTTCTTGTCCAGTAATGAGGTGGTTTTGGCTTAGAACACTCACAAGATGTCATTACCATTCAGTTCTCTTGTCAATGATTGAAGTCTTGTGAATTTTTCTAATATAGCATATCCAACTCAACCTCAACATCATGCTCTGGGTCCACAAAATGGACTGTTGTCAGCTGCTGTGTGTGGAGGTGTGCAGCAATGCTGCTCATGGCACAGCAGTGCTGCCCGTGGCCCGGCAGTGCTGCCCGTGGCCCGGCAGTGCTGCCTGCTGTGCGGCACTACTGCTCGCACATCAGCAGTAGGTTGTAGATTATCTTCAACATGAGGAGCCTCCACATCTTGAGAGTGAGTCAACACACTCCGACATCTACCAACCTCATCTTGTTTTAGGTGAAGAGTAACCTTTAGGCTTGTGATGCATCCAAATGAATAAGCACAACCTCTTCTTATTGATTTCCTATGAATAAGCTCAACACAAGAGGTATTAGTAGCACAAGCACTAGTTTCTCATTTAGTAACCCTTTATGTGTGGAAGGCAAATGGGCTACCAAAATAGAGAAACCTCATAACATGGACTAAATCTCCCTTAATGCCACATGCACACTCTTTTGAGTCGAATGGAAGTGTGAATGTGCATGGTTGGTCATTTAAGTCCAGGGGGCAGATTTAAGCCATATTATGGCAATCATAGACGAATCAACCCAAAATTAACTAGAGAGAACACATCACATAGTTTTGGATTGATGGCATTGGTATGATAGCACACTCCATTTGAGAAACACATTCTCATTTAGTGAGACTACATAAATCACTTAGAGAAATGGTTAGTCTCACAACTCTAGGCATAGAGTAAATTCCCCCTTTTATAAGTGCTCTAAGTATTTGAATTTCTCACATAGCACTCTATCCATTTAAGAACATGGAATTTTACTCTATGTCTAGGTCATGGCAACAATAGAATAATCAAATTTAACTTATGCCAAGAAATACTCACAACCATTTGAGCATGTAGATGGCCATAAGATGAGAATGAGAATTTGCCAATCTACCATATGACAAGATTTCATCAAGTAGAGAGTTCTTGAGATTTGAGTGATAAGTGCTTCTACTTGAGCTTTCTTGAATTTTTTTTGGTTTAAGGTCCACAAAGAACACCAAGTCATGTATGTTGCTTGTTGTGATTGATCAATTCAATTCCAATCATACTTTTCTTCCATGACCAACAACCAATACATATCCTCAAGTGCTTTCTTTGCCTAAGTGACTACACAAGACACAAAGAGATAAGATTTGAAATAAATTGCACTTGAGATTTAATTGTTACCACCCTTCTTGAAATATAATGGATGAGGTGGTTTCTTCATCTTCACTTTGCTTATCATCATGTTGTAGACTTCATCCATGGCTTGGACTTATCTCAGCCACTACTATCTGCATATGGGCGGCACTGCCGCTCTGAGGCGCGACACTGCCGCTCTGAGGCATGGCACCACCATATCAGCGATGTCAGCGGAATTTGGTGCAATAGTAGCTTGAGGATCTCCTATCTTTGTACCCCAAAACTTCTTGTGGTCTTATATCACCAATGGGCATTTTCTTGATTGTCTCACAAAGTGGTTCCTCATTACCTAAACATGAATAAGATCTTGCTCTACTAGAGAGCCATTAAAAGCATCATATGAAAGATGATTCATTTGAACTCAAAGTACTCTAGCCACTCCTAATAATTCATAAGCATACACATATTTGTGAACTACTAGAGACTACACAAGTCAAGTGGCTAGCTAGCAAGGGTTAGGTACTTGTTACCGAGATGAGTATGAAGTTAGAGATATATCCATCAATTCATCCTTGGGTCAATCTTGATAGAATAGTCAATATGAATAAGATTGATAGCTTGAGATGATATTTTCAATAATACTTGCTCAAGCACCCCAAGGCTTCATATCACCTTCAAGTACCTACAACACTTATTAAGCACAATTTGGTACCCATACCAAGATGGGTCCATCAAGGTTAGTCACAAGAGACTTAGGCACCCAAATGGCCTTTGTGCTAGTATATGGTGAACCAATCACCTTTCTAGCACAAGTGTCATTTTTGGGCCTCCTAAGCAAGTTTAAATCAATTGATGAGTTGAGCTTAGGAGTGTTACCCATGGGACAATCCATACTTAAATGTCCCTTTCCTCGGCAAATGTAGCAAATGCGACGTTTGTTCTTGTAAGACATCTTCTTATCTTGCTTCTTGTTTGCTTCCTTACCGGTGAGCCTCTTACTTGATGATGTCAAGCCTTTGTCCTTCATGTAGGGGCATGATGCAATTTCATGACCCTTCTCATTGCACTCATAACACTTCCTCTTACTTATTCTCATCTTCTTGTTTGGAAGTGTGGCTTGGTCATCAACCTTGTTGGAACACATCGAGGCATTGTGTCCCATGTTGGAGCACTTGACATGAGCCATATTGTTCTTCTCTTGAATCTTGCTCATGCCCTTCTCTTCTTTCTTGGTGGCCTTGGGAGCTTTTCTGTTTTGCCCAAGTGCGGCACTTCCGCGTTTGTGCGCGGCACTACCGCGTCGCGGCACTTCCGTGGGTGGGCGCGGCACTTCCGCACTATGGACAAAATATACTTTTCCAACATGCTCCTTGGCTTTGCCATTGTTGGACTTGTGACCTTGTTGATGGGGTTTCATGCATGCTGCAGTTGATCCCTTCTCAAGCTTCTTCACCATGTCTTCACGGTTATCTTGAGAAGGTTGAGCAATGCACTTGCCCTTCAATTGAATCAAGTCCTTGAGCCTTGCAACCTCTTCTTTAAGTTCATCATTCTCTTGCACAATGAGGTCATCACAAGACTCTACAAGCACATTCTCAACACAAGACATATTTCCTTGCGAACAACAAGGGTTAGCATGAGATAAATCAAATTGAACTTGTGTACATGTGCACTTGTGAGGTTGGAAGGATTTTACCGATGTTACCACAACCTCATGACTAATTTCTAGCATGATATGAGAATCCATAAGCTTCTCATGAGAGCACAAGAGCTCATCATGATTTTCTTGCAATGTCTCATTCTTGCTAGTGAGCTTTTCCACTTTGTCCTTGAGCATATAATTTTCATCTTCTAATTGAGAAACACAACATAGAGAGTTAATAGTACAAGTTTGCTCAATTGACAAGTTTTCATACCTTTCAACCAAAGTAGCATGAGAGCACTTAAGCTTTTCATGCCTTTTGGTCAACTTCTCCAAGCATTTGATCTTTTCGATGAGAAAATCTTCTTGCTTGTGAAGTGCTTCTTCTTGCTCATCAATTTTATCTATGAGCTTGAGCACCATCAACTTGTCTTTCTTGCTTAGGAGTGCAAGGAGTGGATCAAGCTCATCATCATCATCACTCTCATCTTCACTTTTACTTTCAGTTGAACTCTCATTCTCACTTGCCACATTCTTCTCTTTCTTTGCCATGAGACCCATATGAGAAGTGGCATAGAGAGTTGAGCATCTCGGTGAAGTGGACTCATCATTTGGCCTCCACCGATCACACTCTTCTTCTTCCTTAAAAATGTTAGTCTCACAAGAACTAGAGGAAGTAGAAGTACCATATGTAAAAGCATATGTTGGTGTGAGAGTGGATGAGTCATGATCACCTAAACCTTTTGAGAGAATCACTTGAGGCTCTTTATTTGTTGGTGAAGTTGAGCACTCCTCAAGTGATTCCTCTAATGAGAGCAACCTCTCATCACATTTGGACTTATCATATCTTTCTTTGAGTGTGGTCCAAATGAGATGAGCATCCTCAAGTGGTTCACCATCTCCAAATATGACAGCATCAAGTACATCTTCACTCAAGGCACTAAATAAGACATTAGTAGCTTGAGCATTGAGTTGTAAGCATTTCACTTCCTCTCTAGTTAGATAGTCCAAATCATCACTAGGAGGTGAAATGCTCACATCTACAATCTGCTCGAGTTGAGGACCCATGGCCCTAAAAACATCAAGTATACTAGCAGACCAAGATGTATAATTTGAGCCATCGGAAAGTAAAAGTTCTAGAGATACTTCCTCACTTGTCGACATCGTCTCTCAAGGCGGTTAAGCCCGTAATTGAGAGCCCAGGCTTTGATACCAATTGAAAGGACCTTGATGTCGCCTAGAGGGGGGGTGAATAGGCCTGTTTAAAATCACAGCTCAAAACTTTGTTAGAGATGCCCGACACTACCACCCTGAGCCCGGAACTGCCGCACCCCGGCACTACCGGCCTCAGCCCGGTACTGCCGCGCCAACAAACTGCCCGAGCCTACAATTCAAAAACTAGCCACAGGAAACCAATTCTATATACATAGAAGTGTTGCTCTTGGTTTCCTGAACCTGCAGAACCAACTCAACCAAGCCAAATATGTTGTATGAAGTAGATCGGGGCCAAATCCTAGAATCAATCACAAGCTCACAAGTATGATGAATGAACACAAGTAAATACAAGAGACAAGTGATTTATCCCATGGTTCAGCTCGCCACCAAGGCTTGCCTACCTCCACGTTGTTGAGGATGACCACTTAGGTCAAGAGCTTTGCAACTCTTCCTCGATCTCAAGTCAAGGAACCAAATCCTTGAAGTGAGGGGTAATTCTACTAGCTCCACAAGAGGATTACAAACTTCCCGCTGCTCACCACAAGCACGGGAGCTCGCCGGGCGACGCCTAGCCGTCTAGGAGGCTTCACCTCCAAGAGTAAAAGATGCACAACGAAGATCGACGAAGCCCGACAAGTGCTCAAGGTTTGGAAGGCTCTAATATGCTCTCTAGCTCTTAATCACACAGCCCCAACACTTAATCATGCACTAACCATGTCACTCTCACAAGAGAGGGTTGGGGAGAGCTCTCAAATGGCTTTGGATGTGTTAGAAGTGTTTTTGGGCACCAGCAGCCGGTTCTGGAGGCGTGGGGTGGGTATATATACCCCCCACACCCAAAACTAGCCATTGGAGGTCAGAAACTAGCCGTTACTGGCTGTACAGGCCCAGCACTGCCGCACTTAGCCCGGCACTGCCGGGGAGCGGCACTGCCGCAGCTCCCTGAGACAGCACAGGAGACCTCACGAAAAACGCCATAACTTTTTCCTCCGAACTCCGATTTCAGTGATCTTGGACTTTCCGGAAAGCTTGTTTCGAGGGCTATCCAACCCTACAGAGAACAAGCCCAAGATCAACAAGTGCAGGTGCAGTGCTAAGTGTTTTCTCTCATGTTAGCACTCGGGTTCGGTTAGTTTGAGCACTTGAGACTTTTCTATGATTCGTATTGCATCCCCCTTGATAGTACGGCATAACTATACTCAAGACAAAGAAAATATAACCATTTTAACCACTTGAGTCTTCAATGTCTTCATATGCCATTTCTTCTTGATATCACTTCGAAAGGGGTTGCAATCATCTTTGTCTCCTTTCTTTGAGCAAACACACCTTGAGCATGTGACTTGAACCATTTCCACACATATGAGTTCAATCCATGGCTTCAAGTCACTTCCACTAATGATTTGATCCTCAACACAATATGAATCCTCATAGCTTGATTAGTACCTCGACTCAATGCAAGTACTCTCTTCTTCACCCTAGCCATAGTACTTCGGTCTCTTGACCTTCACCGTCGCTTAGTACCTCGAAGCCCTTTCCTTGCTATCTTCACCTTATCAAGCCACACTCAAGTCACATCATATTGAGCATCCATTGAAAACCATTTCTTCAATATTGTGATCCTTGCTTGAACATCTTGTAGATATGCATGTTGAGATCAATCAAGCTTTAGTTTGACTCACATAGAGACATATATGGATCAGCATTAATATGGTCAAGCCAATTCACGATTCCTAATATCCTCTCCTTTTGGCTTGACACTCAACACTCACTTCAATCTCCATCTTCATACTTCTAGCTTGATCAAATCAATGCAAAGTGATTCTCCAAACATTTATCCATACAAGCAAACCAAAGTAGAGAATGACTTATATCCAATATGAGTTGTGTCCTTTGTCATTTCAATTTTGCTTGCCATTTACTCACTTATGCATTCTTGATTCATTCTTCAACCTTGATCAAAGCTAGTTCACTATCAAACTCTTCTTGCTCATGAAAAGCAACCCATTGTTGAGACCATTCCAAAATCATCAATCCATGTCTCACTTGTCATTTGCCAAATATGCTTGCTTTCTCATGATGCCATGATATCCCACAACATAGAAGCCATATCATCAACTCTATTTGCATTGTTGTCTTTTGCTTGAACAAGATTGTTTCCATGATCTTCCAATACAACAATACACAATTTTGGCCTTCATTTCAACACTATGTGGAATATCATCAAGTTTGCTTTTCTTGTTGAACCTTTGATACACTTAGCAAACTTGTTAGACCTTTAATTATGTTGTCACTCAATTCACCAAAACCCACTAAGGGGCTAGATGCACTTACAACTAGGAATAAGCATTTCTCTCCCTTTCCCTACTCATTTCAAAAATCCTTTCCTGTAGATATCTGGGGAAATCTAGAGCTAAAAAAAGAGAGAGATACGAAAAAAAGTGAGCAAAGTAGCTCAAGAGAGGACTATGTCCAAAGAAAATGTGAGGACACTTCTTTTGTCTACTCACTATGTATCCAAGAGAGAGAGAGAGAGAGAGAGAGAGAGAGAGAGAGAATTATCATTAGCTTTAGACCCCAGAAATTAACTAGGAAGGATTATGGAATATCTCTCTATACACTTCCACATAACCACACATGCACATCTTGATCAATTTTTATGATTTGCTGCTCCTTATGATCTGAGTGTCTAGCTTAGCAATAAACATTAGGAAATTTGCTCATGATTCTTAGCCTACCTATAACTCCACATATCATTCTTTAGAAATAGGAGAGGCTACATTTTGGCCTGAGGATTTAAACACCATTGAGTGATTGAGTGAATCTCGGAGGACTTAAGCAAGTTGTTATCTTTTGAAAACCTTGAAAAACCTCCAGACAAAATCCTAGTCAAAAATAAGCAAGATAAAAGTTTCCTATCTACTAATTTATTTCACTCTTGCATGTTTGAAGTGAAAAGCTATAAGCCCCACAGTGCTATGATTAATGATATATACTAAGTTATTTCTCACTATACAATATGCACTTGTATACATCTCAAGTTGCTATCTTTTTCATGCTCAATGCTTAAACCGCATTGTTGCTCGAGGACGAGCAATAGGTTAGCTTGGGGGAGCTTGTTGATGGTCCTTAAACACCTGTTTTACCATCAACATTTTACCCTAAAATTCACCAAAAAGGCATGAAATGTAGTCAAATAGGTTTCAAACTAACCAAATTCCACATGTCCATAGATTTTTATTTGAATGCAGGATTTGGACCAAATTAGGAGAATGGACCCACCAGGAGACGAGCCCACTCAGTAGGGCCCAAATGGGCCTAAGTGGGGTGGCGCCCACCACCCCTAGGTGGCGCTCGCCACATGGAACACTAAGATAAATAGAGAAAGACTTGGAATTATACCAGAGACTTGGAAGATCCTCTATTACAACTCCAGCTCTTCTCTTCTTCACTCTCGCTCTCACTCTAAGTCTCTCAACTAGAGTGTTCCTTCACCAGAGCTTCACTTACAAGAGAGTGGGACTAATGAGGTGAGGTCTGAGTACAAATGAGCTAGGGGGTCCTATTTATAGCCTAGGGACCTAGGGTTAGGTCAGGGGGGTGAGTGTGGTGGCGGGCGCCAGCCCTAGGTGGCGGGCGCCACCCCCCTGGCCCTTGGATCCACTGCCTCTTCACCAACGGCTTCCAGGAGGTCCTCCAAGTCGGTTAGGGTTCGGTTAGGGTTGTCCAATAACCGTCACATGGGCAATTAGGCCTTGATCCATGTGACACTGCTTCTTAGCCCTTGGATGAACCGACTTAGGTGAGCAACGGCTGCAAATGAGCGTGGAGTGCTTCCCCTGGATCAGTGACGTGGCAGGGGGGAGTTTGGGCTTCTCCCCACTGGCGGCCGCCAGCTAGGGGTGGCGGGCGCCACCCCTCCTTTGCCCAAAGTGAGCCCAGGCAAGTGGGCTTGCTTCCTGGTGGGTCCATTTGGTCATTTTTCTCAAAAACCCTGCAATTTCCTACATTCAAATAAAACTCAAGGACAAGTGGAAATCGTTAGTTTATAAAAGGTTTTTGGTTGATTTTAGGCCCTTGTGTTGCATTATATGACCTTGTGGATGCTAAGAATATGACACTTAGTGAGCGTCAACAAGCTCCCCCAAGCTTACCTCTTGCTCGTCCTGGAGCAAGCATGTTCTTGAAATAATCTTAGAAACTCTGTGTTTTTGTTGTGTATGCCCATATTATTTTCATCATTATGGAATTGGTAGCCTTCCCTGCACTCAAGATTAGAACAAAAGACCAGCAAGAAAGAAGGTTTGTCTTTCCCTTGCCTATGTTGCTAGTCAAGATATGTGGAGTTTTGCAAGTTTTGTTTCAAAAGAAAGCATGCTTAGTAACTTCTGTGGCTCACTTGATCACTCATATTTGTATGTGGCAATGGAAGAATTATCCTCTCACTAAGATTTTATGTGGGGTTTAATGGGTAGGATAAAAGTGAGCATGCAATGCTAGAATAATTTTACCAAGTTAGACAAATGGAGCAAAGGAGCAACAAGTCATAGGTTCCGACCAGGAATGTGCAAGTGTGTGGTATTTATTGTGGCTACTACTTTCATGGCACTTCTCCTTTCTATCTCATTTGTGGGATCATGGCTATGAATGAGAGCATTTGCTCTTTTGGATATTCTCTTTTTTTCTAGAGCACTTGCTCTTTTGAATTTTCTTTCTAGAGCACTTGCTCTTTTGAATATTCTTTTCTTTCTAGAGCACTTGCTCTTTTTTTTGAAGGAATGATTATAGCCATGTCCCTGAGATTTCATTATGGAGCATGATATTTTGCCATGAAGTATTCCTAACAATGAATGGAAATAAAGGCATGTTGTGTGCGTATTCTCAGTGTAAGAATAGCACTATATAGGTGGGTGCAAGTGAATTCCTTGGTCTAAAGATATGACAAGTTTCTCTACCATGACTATCAACAAAAGTCTAACTAGCTCAACACTAACATGCAGCAAGTGGAAGCTCCTACTCTAAGAGTAAAAATTATTTGGCTTTGGTAGGACTTTCTTTGCCACAGAAGTACTTAGAGCAAGTTTTTAAATTTTTTTCAAAATAACAACTCCACAAACTTGACTGGCTCAAGTCAAAGTAGAAACTTACTTCCCCTTTACTTAGTCTAATGCTCATGTCTCAAGTTTAGTTCTAGCATACGTTCTCCCATGATAACTTTAATGCATGGCATACATTTTTATTTATTAGAAAGACTTACGATGAGAGCGTTTCATTTATTGCTATTTATTTATTACTAATAATTATATAATTTTATTATTATTATTATTAAGCTGGAAATTAACTAAGATAAAACTTAAATTTAAATTACTGAAAATAAAAATAAAACTGACAGAAGTAAAGATGGTAGTGATACTTACCTCGATGACGGGGGTCCTCCCCCAAGCTGGCTTTTGGCGTGGTTGGGTCACATCCATCCTTGACGATGGTACATGTCCTCCCAGTTCTGCTGGTTCTGCTGCAGGAGAGAAGAAATATTACCCAGTTCTCCACCAGTTTCCTGGCGGTATTCCTGGAAATTTTGGTTCAAGTTGTTCAAGTCCTGACGGATTTCAGCAGTATCCATGGTAAGTCCACTCATTTGGTGCTGAAGATATCCCATGTCGCGCATCCACTCGTCCTGATGAAAGGACGAATGGCGAGCGGTCTGCGGCCAGATTCCCCTATGGACGAAATCATCACCGGATCCTCCCAATGAATGGGTTGAACTCCCCAACTGGGATGAGTGGAAGGACGCCTCCTGGCCATATTCCCACCGCGGATGTTGCGATTGCTGCCAATTTGACTTTCCTGCTTGGTGCCAGCCAGGGGGTGTCAAATGACCATAGTGTGCTGCTCCTTCATACTGCCCTGCATGGAAGGGGACAAACTCCTGTGCCGCTGCTGCAGCTCTTGCGGCCTCTTCTACTGCACGGGTCTGCGCTCGCGTCCTCCTCCTGGGAACCTGCATGATGTTTTCTCGGGCCAACCTACGGTTTTGCTCTGCCTCGGTTTCCAGGGCCAAAAGTAACGTTGGTGCATTCATCAACCAAAGTGACATGTCAGGAAGAGCGATTTTATTCACATAATCTTGGTAGATCATGTGAATCTCACCGCTCTCCGGGTTCTCACGCAAGAGGTGTCCTTGCGAGAAATGCTCCATAGTCAAAAGGTCTCGGTCACTAGGAATGTAGGAGTATATAGCGGTGTTCAGCAGACCCATGTTAAAAGCTAGTCTAGTTATCCATGATGTCATTTCAATATTTCCAGAGCGTTGATTAAATTTAGACCAGTAGTCTGCCATGGCCTTGGTAGGTGACACTTTTATGTGGTTAACTAGAGCATAAAGCAGCAGCATTTCGGGCTTTTTAATTGGTCTGAAGTCAGGTCTTAGAAAGAGTGTTATACTGATATACTTGTGAAAGAACCTGAGCGTGGGGTTGTGGATATTACTTGTACGGGGCAAGCCTGGGTCTCTGTTCCCAGCAATGCTTTTCCAAAGATCATTTCTATTAAAACCCGTACAAGCAGACTCTAGGTTTAGCAAGCATGAATCATCAAAATTCAAATGCTTGCTAAACTACCCCCACGAGAGAGTGTGCTCTTCATTAAAAAGCCGGAATGTTATGTGAGTAGCAGACAGTTGCATGGTAGCTAGAAATTCCATTGTGAGGGGAAGGATTCCCTCCTCATTAACCATCCATGCATCTTCCCATCCCAAAGTTTGAGAAATATAAAGAAACTCACTGTCCATACCAGTGCGACTTAGCAAGTCGGCGTCGATGCGGCGGGTGTGAATGAACTCCCTCTCACTGAGGATGTTCCGGGCCTGCCGTTCCCGATCACTCTGCCAGATGATATCATTGACAGAGTTCAGGATGTGGATGGTCGGTCCGGCCTGGTGTGAGAACGGAGAGTTCCGATCCACCGACATTGCGTCGGTGGATGGAGTACCCCGCCCGGCGCTCTCTTCATCACTCCCAGCGAAGCGAATGTGGGTGTTTGCTCTCGACGAACTTCCCTCACCCTTGCTCTTCTTCTTCTTTCCAGTGAAGAAGTTCTTAAGAGGGCCCATGACTTCTTTGCTAGTGCTTAGGATGGCAGATGTTTTTGTGTTTGAGTGAGTTGTGAGAACTTGCATGGGGTGTGGGTAGTATTTATAGGCTGAGGATGGAAGGGGGGAGGCTGTGAGCCTCACCCTGCTGGCGGGCGCCAGGAAATAGTGGCGGGCGCCACCTTCCTTGGTGGGAATTCACTCCAACTCACCCCTTCTTTCACCTAGTGCTCTCCTTGTCACTCTCCATCACATGTGCACCAGAATTTTTGGGTGGAGATGTATCCAAAAGTTGGAGTGAAGAGGGGAGACATGGGGAGACATGGGAGTGAGTGATTGCATTGAAATGAGCAAAGACATGGGTCTCCCTTGGTGTTTTTGGGTCTAGGAGGTAGGTGTAATAGTCTAGAGATTGGCTAGTGCTCCCTAGTGCACACTAGGGTGGCGGGCGCCAGCATGGGGTGGCGGGCGCCACCCCTATGGCTGCCATAAGCCCCCTAGGTGCCACCTAATCACTCTAGTAAACATCTACTTTGCTGAAAATTAAATTGCTTAAGTAAAAACGAAAAATTAAATGAGGGGATAAAGACTTACCTTAGCCTAACTCACCTTGGTTAGCCGATTTGGATTCCCGATTGGTGTCGCCTTCACGGTGGTTGTGGGGGAATGTCGGCACCGACGAACCTTGATGATGGGTGTTTTTCCGGTCGCGGTGTGAACTCGAATTTCTCCTCCTTTCCACTGATGTGGAGCTGAATTTCTCCAGCTCCTATATCAATGGTGGCTTTTGCAGTGCTCAGAAATGGCCGTCCCAAGATCAATGACGTCCGGTGGTTGGGATTAATATCCATAACCACGAAATCCACTGGGACAAAGAGATTCCGGATTTTCACCGGAATATTCTCTGCTATTCCCGCGGGATATCGGAGCGATTGATCGGCTAGCTGCAAACACATAGAAGTAGGGGACAAGGTATGATGATTTAATTTATCATATATTACCTTGGGCATAACGCTGACGCTTGCTCCTAGATCACAGAGTGCATGCTCGAAGTGCTGCTCTCCAATTGAACATGCGATCGTTGGGTTTCCTGGGTCCTTCTTCTTTTCTGGGAGTTGGTTTAAAATGACCGCACTGCAATCTTCGGTCAATTTAACCACATCCCTACTTAGAATTGGTTTCTTCTTATTGAGCATGTCTCTCAAATATTTTGCATAAGTTGGAACCTGCATAGCGTCAATAAATGGCACATGTATATACAATTTCTGAATTACCTCGACGAATTTCTTGAATTGGTCGTCTTCCGTCGGATTTCTGTTTCGATCTGGAAAAGGTAATACATGTGTATCATAGAATTCATGAGGAGCAGTTCGTACCTTGGATGAAGGTTCAGCTGGGGTCTCCTCTTCTTCGTCTTCTTCAACATTAACAATATTTTTCTTTGTAGCAGCATTACTATTAGGAACTAAATTAGGATGAGGTGGATCACGAGTGGATTTACCACCTCTCGTGGTTACAGCTTTTACCTCCTCATAGTATTTAATTTAAGATTTAATGTTATCTATTTTTTGCTCTAATCTCTTATTAAAATTAATTTGTTCCTTAAATGCTTCAGAAAAATCTTTCAATTTAGCATAAATTCCTTCTAACATTTTATCATGTTCAATTAATTTATTATTTATGCTATCATTAATTCTACCTTGATTAGAAACTAATTTTCCAATAGGAGAATTAAATACGGAGGTTTGAGGCATACCTTTGTTATTCCATTGTTGGATCATTGGAATTGGAGGTTCTCCGTAGCCACCATTATTAAGAAAGGATTTGGCATCCTCTTTCTTAATTTCTGCTTGACCTTCACTTGATGAAGCGGCTCTTTGCTTGGCGTAGTACTCCTTTGCAGCACAATCTCTCTTCTCATTTATCCTTTGCTCTAGCAATTTTACCAAAGTTTGCAGGGTAACAGAATCAGCTTGCTTAAGTTCAGACATACCTCTAGCACGTTTTTCTGTCCATCCTTGATTCGCCACCATTGTCTCGATCAATTTGGTTGCCTTCTCTACGGTGAGAGAGAGGTATGCACCTCCGGCGGCAGCATCAATGTGTTGTCGAGATTCTTGCTGGAGTCCATTGTAGAAGCTCTGGATCAAGTACCAGTCTTGCATACCATGGTGAGGACAGTATTCAACATACTCTTGTAGTCTCTCCCAAGCTTCAGTGATTGTTTCTTTGTCTCCCTGTCCAAAGTCGGAAATCTTGCTACGGACAAGAATAGTTCGACTTATCGGGCAGAACTTGTTGAGGAATTGATCCGCGCATCTCACCCATGTCAGCAGGTGGCCAGAGCTGAAGAGAAACCACTGCTTCGCTTTTTCCATTAATGAAAATGGAAAAAGACGAAGTCTGATGGCATCCTGCGAAACTCCCTGCACAGAAATTGTACTACATATCTCCAGAAAATTCCGGAGGTGAGCATTGGCATCCTCGGAAGGTTTGCCATTAAATGCGATAGCTTGAGCCATACATATTAAGTGCGGTTTAAGCTCAAAATCTACATTACTAGTAGAAGGTAACACTGGAATGTGAGCAAGAGTAGGCATGGAATACTCACAGAGTGTTTTGGTCGACGTCGATGTTGATTGATCATTGGAGCAGCTTGGTTCGTCAGTCACTTTTGACTGAGATTCTTGTCTCGACGAACTCCTCTCACGAAGCTCCAGGTTCTTCCTCGGAGGAGTGAGATTAGCTCTCGCTCTACTAAGAATGGCCTCAGGATCTTCTTGATAGTCGCTCGGAAGATTGAATCCGGCCATGACTACTTGAACGATCACAAAGAACGAACAATATATATACCCGCTAGAACTACGGGGGTGAATTCAATAGAAATCACAAAGAATTAATTCTAGCCAATTGCTTCCCCGACAACGGTGCTAGAAATGCTTGTTGACTCTTGCTAACGTCGTCACAAGGAGTAGACTATGGAATCTATCCCTGGCAACGGCGCCAGAAAGGTTTGTTGATACGTCTTAATGTAAGAAGTATAACTAACTATTCGTATGACTATTGGTAGGTTCTGCAAGCGCACAGAATAAGTCTATTGTAGCACTTCACCCGGGAGTAACCGAGTATCGTAATTATTTCCACAGGGAAGCTACTATGGCAGAACTAACACTAGGACTGCTATGAACAACTAGTGATTCTAGCAGGGTGGATCGAAAAGTGTGAATGGGGGTTGGTTTCTACTACTACTAAAAAGAAAAGAAAGACTAACTAATACTAACCTAAATCGGTGGGGTCTGGTCGATGAACAGATTAATGTTTTCCTACACACTTACGATCACAACTAACTTAGCAATAAAGGTTCTATCTAGTTCTTCGAACCGTACACACCCTCTGGACTATTTACCTCAGACGTGCACAACGAGGTTTATGATTTAAGAACTAACCCAACTACGTGGTGGAATTCAAGGCTCCCAGGGCTGTCACCACCTGTTTGCTACCACAGCTATCCGGGGGGCTAGCCACAAACTAAGGTATAACTAGTCTAAGCACCGCGCTTACACTAATATATACTACTCTAATCTTGCGTCCAAAACAAGAGCACTGATTACTCAGCGAAGAACCCGAACTAGATATAGACTAAATACTAAGCTATCTATGATCGAAAGCACTCAACAAGAACAATAAGTAAAGAACTTAAAGTAAATGCTGAAAGTAGAAGAACACTAAGATAAATAGAGAAAGACTTGGAATTATACCAGAGACTTGGAAGATCCTCTATTACAACTCCAGCTCTTCTCTTCTTCACTCTCGCTCTCACTCTAAGTCTCTCAACTAGAGTGTTCCTTCACCAAAGCTTCACTTACAAGAGAGTGGGACTAATGAGGTGAGGTCTGAGTACAAATGAGCTAGGGGGGTCCTATTTATAGCCTAGGGACCTAGGGTTAGGTCAGGGGGGTGAGTGTGGTGGCGGGCGCCAGCCCTAGGTGGCGGGCACCACCCCCCTGGCCCTTGGATCCACTGCCTCTTCACCAACGGCATCCAGGAGGTCCTCCAAGTCGGTTAGGGTTCGGTTAGGGTTGTCCAATAACTGTCACATGGGCAATTAGGCCTTGATCCATGTGACACTGCTTCTTAGCCCTTGGATGAACCGACTTAGGTGAGCAACGGCTGCAAATGAGCGTGGAGTGCTTCCCCTGGATCAGTGACGTGGCAGGGGGGAGTTTGGGCTTCTCCCCCCTGGCGGCCGCCAGCTAGGGGTGGCGGGCGCCACCCCTCTTTTGCCCAAAGTGAGCCCAGGCAAGTGGGCTTGCTTCCTGGTGGGTCCATTTGGTCATTTTTCTCAAAAACCCTGCAATTTCCTACATTCAAATAAAACTCAAGGACAAGTGGAAATTGTTAGTTTATAAAAGGTTTTTGGTTGATTTTAGGCCCTTGTGTTGCATTATATGACCTTGTTGATGCTAAGAATATGACACTTAGTGAGCGTCAACACTCAACACCTGCACAACACAAGCCAAAGAACATGCGCATCAAACCAGTTGACAATCACTCATCATCTGAAGATTCGACATACACCCATGTATCCGCACAGACGGTGCATGGGCAGCACATGAAACCATCCTGCTTGTTTGCCTCAGCCACACCTAAGAAATAGTGTACGCCAACAATGAACTCTTTGGAGCGGCGATCGACATTATACATCCAATTGTGTGACTACATCTGCATTAAATATTACAATCATGCACTTAGTTTGTCATGTTATTGCACAACACGCATGACATCACATGATTGATTAATTCAAGCAAGCCTGACTACAACATAGACAATCGCAGCTAGCAATAAAAAAACTAGAACTAAAATGCACTTAAGCAACATAATTAGTTCCTGTCCTATCCCAACTTGTTGGGGGAACACCAAAGGGGTACCCCCAATCAACGCAAACAAATAGGTTAAACCTGGAACGCCATTTAATAACGAACCTAGCAGGTCTAACCTTCTAAAAAACCAACCCCTCGAGCTCCGGTACATAGGCCTCGAGCCCTCCACAGCCATACATCGCTCCTCGAGACCCCACGCGGGGACCCTGAGCTTCTCTGGCGCGACAGCCTATCCCTCGAGACGCTTCACGCCCCCCTCGAGCGGCACGGGCGCCGGATACCAGCCCCATACTGAGTATTTAATGCGTTCACCTACTCCGGTCACGTCTTCTGGTGCACGGCGACGTGCGCCACAGCAAACCGGAGCCACAGTCAAATCTCGCTTTCACCTCAAGCATGGGCAAAAGGGCGCGAGTACAGCACTGTTGGGCCATGCCCTGCACTGTAGTGCATTCGAGCCTCATCCCGAGGCCTGGGTTCCCGCTGTGCGCCCGGGCGTTCCAGGACTTACCCATACCTGCGGGGCTCGAGCCCCCCCATAGGCGCCACCTCGAGGCCGGCTCCGCGCCCCTCGAGCCCTAACCGCTTTCACGCTCTTGGAGGACAGGTACCCCAAGACCCGGAGTGACCCCGCCGCGTCCTGTACATACCGAAAGGGGCGATGTACGACCCCCATGTCGCCACGCCTCCACGTCCGCGCCCGAGATGGAGACCACGCTCCAAGGATGCCTCAACAGCAACGCCCACATCGGCTCCAGTGGCCCCGACAAGACGGGTTTCCTACCCTTCGCCATATCGAACACTGTACATGTCATTCCCGTAAACACCTGGCCTCCTCTTGTAAAGGGGATGCCAGGGCCCCTCACGCAGACGGTGGGACAACTCCGAGAGACAACACACGAGTCCACACACACGCACACTCGAGTCCGGACTCTGGTCCACGCTCATTGAGCTTGTATTCGCCCCTGTACAAGCACTTAGGTGCAAGTAATACAAGAACCTCCTCCCCCGCTGGACGTAGCGCCTTCTTTGCCCGAACCAAGATAAATCCTTGTGTCATCTTGCATCACCATCCAGGAAGAGAGCACGCGATCATATTACTCGTTGGTGTCGTACCCCCAGGTTCGAAACACCGACAGTTGGCGCGCCAGGTAGGGGCCTTCGCGTGTCCAAGCCGATTTCTCGTTGTTTTCTGGATGGCTTCATCTCCTCCTTCGTTCTCGGCTGGTGCCGTCATCTGGTTCGGGAGCCTCGAGTTCCTGGCCACCGGCAACAGCAGCGAGCTGACCCTGCTCTCCACGGAGGGCCCGAGCGGAGGGCGTGTCACGCCACCCCGCGCGGGAGGCGCGGCGCGTCGCCCGCATCACCATGCGTCGCCACCTCGTGAGCGGCGCCGTCGTCACCATCATCGCCGGGCACAGGCGGTGCCCGTGGCGTACACCCGCTTCCCCGCGGCCGGTGCAGGGTCCCCGAGCGGGAACCTGCCCGGCGCGCGGCCAGAGACTTCCAGGGCGCTTGCGCACTCCCCCAGCGAGTTCGCGTTCGTCACGCGCACGGACCGAGAGCCTGGCCAGAGGCCCCCGAGCCGTGCTCCGTCGACACCACCTGGCTTCCTCCCGCACGGGGTGTACCGCGCTCGACGCCAGCGGCCCCCGTTCGGCCTCAACAACTCCGCAGCTGTCGACGCCCACCACCTTGACGAGCGCAGCCAGGGCCGAGCGGCCGCAGAGCGGGAGGAGCGTCCGGGCGTACTCCTACGAGCCACCACCGACCTGGAGATCGTCTGCCCCGTGCACGTCAACCGCGGCCTCTTACGAGCCGTCGATCCACCTCGTCGAGCCACTTTCGGGGAGTGGTACCGCGAGCTACAGCCCCGGCGCGAGCCAGGGCGGCGCGACATAAGCAGCACCGACTCCGATGAGTACGACTACCACGACCCTGACCTCTGGGACCCCACTAGGGAGTGTTTCCAGCTCGAGGGGGCCGTGGACGACGCCGAGGACGACGGCGACGATGACGCCAGGCCGATGCTCAAACTCGAAGAGCCCGGAGACGTGGCTGCGACAGGCGAATCACGCATTCAGGGGAGGAACGAACCCCCGGCACCGGCTGCACCATCTCAGCACAGCGACGATCGAGCGGCGCAGCTCGCACAGCTGCAGGAGGCCATCGCCAAGGCAGAGGAGGAACGACAACGCCTGCTGCAGCTCGAGAAAACCCAAGCACAAGAACCAGCCCAGCCTCGAGGCGCCGGTGTTCGTGGCCGAGCTCGAGAGGTCCACCGGCAGATCCTCGAGGACGGGGCGCCAGCACGCCCCGAGGTGCATTTCTTGCGAGCCGGGCAGAACGTGGTGGCGGCGGCGATGCTGCTCCGTGATCTACCCGCCGTCTCCAACCCTGACGCTAGGCGCATGCTTGGGGAAATGAAGAACCTCCTCGAGACAGCCGCTGTGCAGCAGGCTGAGAGCTCAGCCTCGCGGCGGCGCGGGGCGGCCTCGAGGAAACCAGCGGACACGCCCCGTGACGAGCGCGAGACGTCCGTCCACCAGCCAGACGCCTCTCGAGCTAGGCCAGTCCGGGAACGGATCGTCGACGACCGGCCACCTCGAGACCCCAATGACGCCCGCAACGACATCAACCGCCGGCGCAAGGACAAGGGGGGCCAAGAGCCTGGCTATAGCGCCCATCGAGGGGGGCGCTACGACAGTGACGAGGACCGGCAAGTCCTCGAGCCCCCGGGCCCCAGAGTCTTCAGCCGGGCCATCCGCAGCTCAACCCTCCCCGACCGCTTCCGACCACCGACTAACATCGTGAAGTATGACAGGGAGGTCGAGCCCAAGCTCTGGCTCTCGGACTTCCGCCTAGGCTGTCAACTGGGCGGAGCGAAGAACGACGACCGTGTGATCATACGCCAACTCCCACTTTACCTCTCGGACACCGCCCGCCGGTGGCTCGAGGAGCTCCCGCCGGATCGGATCGACGACTGGGCCAACCTAGTCAGGGTCTTCGACGGGAATTTCAAGGGGACTTGCGTGCGCCCAGGCAACCCCTGGGATCTACGGCGTTGCAGGCAGGCAGCGGACGAGCCCCTCCACGACTTTGCTCGACGATTCTCGAAGCAGCGCCTCGAGCTCCCCCACGTGCCTGATGAGGACGTCATCTCAGCGTTCCTTGCAGGCACGACATGCCAAGAGCTAGTTCATGAGCTAGGACGCTACCGTCCCAGGACGGTCGAGGACCTGATGGATAGTGTCACCAGCTTTGCCTCAGGCGACGAGGCAGTGGGGGCCTTCTTTGTCCGTTCCACGGACAAAGGTAAGGTGGTGACCGCGCCGGAGGGCTCGAACAAGGGCAACAACGCCAAGAACGATAACAATAACAGCAACAAAAAGAAGAAGAACAAACGCAAAGGTCAGAAGGCGAAGCGCGACGCCAATGACGACGACGACGAAGAGGTGCTCGCAGGCGCCCTCGAGCCTAAGAAGCCCCGAGCCCCCCTGACGGGGCTGTTTTTGACCAGATGCTCGAGGACCCCTGCACTTTTCACAAGAGCCCCGTAAATCACAAGTTAAAGGACTGCCGACTGCTGAAAAGCTTCTACTCCAAGCTCACCGATAAGAAATAAGACGCGCCTAAGGGCAAGGACAATGATCGGCGCGGCGGAGGGGACACGGACGGCAACTTCCCCCCGGTGCGCGACTGCTACATGATCTACGGGGGGTCAACCGTCGGGCTCTCAACTCGAGAAAGAAAGAAGGAACGCCGGGAGATCTTTGCGCTCTGCCACGACGCCGCCCAGTATCTTGACTGGTCTGATGCGCCGATCATGTTCGACTGTGACGACCATCCGGACCGTGTCATAAACCCGGGGGCGTACCCCTCGTCGTCGACCCCGTCATAGTCGATGTGCGGTTCTCCAAGGTGTTGATGGATGGGGGCTCGAGCCTCAACATCATATACCTTGAGACCCTCGACCTCCTGGGGATTTCGAGGGACCAGCTCCGACCCAGCGTTGGGGGTTTCCACGGAGTCGTACCGGGGAAGAAGGCGCACCCCCTCGGGCGCATCGACCTACCTGTCTGCTTTGGCACACCGGCCAACTTCTACCAGGAAACGCTCACCTTCGAGGTGGTAGGGTTCCAAGGGACCTACCACGCCATCATCGGCAGACCAGGCTATGCCAAGTTCATGGCGGTCCCCAACTACACGTACTTGAAGCTCAAGATGCCGGGGCCGAAAGGAGTCATCACCGTCGGCGCCTCCTACGAGCACGCGTACCACTGCGACGTGGAGTGCATCGAGCGTGGGGAGGCCAATGTCCACCTCGACTCGCTCGAGGCCCTAGCAGCCTTGGCCACCGAAGAGGCCCCTGAAGCAAAGCGCCACGCTGGCACCTTCGAGCCGGCGGAGCACACCAAGCAGATACCCGTCGACCCGACCTCGACCAATGGCAAGACGCTGACCATCAGTGCCAGCCTCGAGCCTAAATAGGAAGCAGTGCTCGTCGACTTTCTCCGCGCGAACATCGACATGTTTGCGTGGGGCCCCTCGGACATGTCGGGCATACCGAGGGAAGTCGCCGAGCACGCCTTGGAGATCCAGGCCGGGTCCAGACCGATGAAGCAACGCCTGCGCCGCTTCGACGAGGAAAAGTGCAGGATCATCGGCGAGGAGGTGCATAAGATTTTGGCGGCCGGATTCATCGAGGAGGTATTTCACCCAGAGTGGCTAGCTAACCCTGTACTAGTTAGGAAAAAGAATGGAAAAATGCGGATGTGTGTAGACTACACTGGTCTGAATAAAGCGTGTCCAAAGGTTCCATTTCCTTTACCTAGAATTGATTAGATTGTCGATTCCACTGCGGGGTGCGAAGTACTTTCATTTCTCGATGCATACTCCGGCTACCACCAAATTAAGATGAAAGAATCCGATGAACTCGCTACCTCTTTTGTTACGCCTTTTGGTATGTATTGCTACGTTACAATGCCCTTCGGCCTTCGAAACGCCGGGGCAACGTACCAACGTTGCATGCAGCATATCTTTGGCGAACACATAGGCAAAACCGTCGAGGCCTACGTCGATGACATCGTGGTTAAAACCAAGAAAGTCGGGAACCTCATCAGCGATCTCGAGACCACGTTCGAGTGCCTTTGGGCCAAGAATGTGAAGCTCAACCCCGAGAAGTGTGTCTTTGGTGTGCCTCGAGGCATGCTACTTGGCTACATTGTCTCACGACGGGGGATCGAGGCCAACCCCGAAAAAATCTCAGCAGTCACGAGGATGGGCCCAATTCGAGACCTCAAGGGTGTGCAGAAAGTGACAGGCTGCCTAGCCGCTCTCAGCAGATTCATCTCGAGGCTAGGGGAAAAAGCGCTACCCCTCTACCGCCTGCTGAAGAAGACGGAACGCTTTGCGTGGAATGTCGAAGCCGAGGAGGCCTTAACCAAGTTGAAGGGGTTGCTGACTTCCGCGCCAATTCTCGTGCCACCGCGACCAGCCCAGGTTGGTGATCCCCCCGAGCCTCTCCTCCTCTATGTGGCCGCAACCACTCAGGTGGTCAGCGCGGTCATAGTTGTCGAGAGGCACGAGTAGGTGAACGCATTAAATACTCAGTATGGGGCTGGTATCCGGCGCCCGTGCCGCTCGAGGGGGGCGTGAAGTGTCTCGAGGGATAGGCTGTCGCGCCAGAGAAGCTCGGGGTCCCCGCGTGGGGTCTCGAGGAGCGATGTATGGCTGTGGAGGGCTCGAAGCCTATGTACCAGAGCTCGAGGGGTTGGTTTTTTAGAAGGTTAGACCTGCTAGGTTCGTTATTAAATGGCGTTCCAGGTTTAACCTATTTGTTTGCGTTGATTGGGGGTACCCCTTTGGTGTTCCCCCAACAGTAGCCCCCGAGCCCTTGTTCGAGTGCTGGCACTCGAGCTGGGGCTCTCGACTGGGATCTCGAGAGTTAGCTAACTGGTCTCGAGGGTTTAGCCGTTTTGATTCCGTGGGTGTCATGCGAACGACACCCGCGGGTGTAGCCCCGAAGGCCACGGGGAGTGGTTAGCACTCCCTTGTGGGCTTTCTGCGTGCGTTAGTTGCGTTTTTTAGGTTCGGGAGTGTCGAGCCCCCGAGTTTTTTTAACCCTCTTTCGTTGAGGGGTGCCAGGCTGAACTGACCGGCCGGCTCTTCGAGCTGTCCGGCACGCCAATTGCCCTGGCTTGTCATCCCGCGAGTCCTTTCGATCGGATGCGAGGGGGGATGCCTCGTACTACCACGAGCGGGCGAGTATCGAGGTTCCTGGTGAGCTGGTAACGAGGAAATCCAAGTGAGACCTCATGCCCCGTTCGATGGGGTCGACTGTAGCCCGGAGGCGATCTCATAAAGCATGGGCGCTCAGTCTGCAGGAGTGCCGGGTCCATTCGATAGGACCCGGTGGCTCGATGCCTCCCTCCGAGGGGATCTCACTGCACATCGCGCGCCCTGCCTTGGATACACGTGAGGGGCCTCGAGGGCTTGGCCCTCGAGCGATGCTGCGAGTGGCGCCCCTTGGTGTCCCTGACTCGGGTGCTCGAAGCCGGCTGTCGAACCCCCTTCGAGGGCCAGCCTTCGCTGCTTCGAGGCTTAGGGCCGGGGCCCGTTTTTACCTTCCTAAAGAAGCCTTCATCGCTTGGAGCCCTTCTGCCCGTTGGGCGCGCCTTTTTAGGCGGAAACCGTCAGGGAGTGGAGATCGTGGCGCCAGGGCAGCGGCCGTGAAGTTGGAGCGGCGGCCGCGGAGGGCCCCGGTAGTTGAGCGAATGGGATGTCGCCGCGTGTACCTGTCACCCGGCTCGAGACGTGGTTAGGTGGGCGCATTAAATGCATGCGGTTACCTTTTTACGTCGTGGGAGACCCCGCCCGTTGGGGTTTTCCCTTATAAATATCGAAAGAGGGGAAAAGGAACCCTTTACTTTGCCTTTGCCTTCACCGCCGCCGTAGCCTTCATGCGCCCTTTCCCTCGAGCTAGTCGATTGGGGATTTTCCGGCCGCCCGTCCGCTGCTCGGGTCCGCGCCGCCATCGTCATGGCCGCCCAAACACAAGCGCTGCCGGCCGAAGACTGGAGCCTGACGAAGGTGACGCAGCGCGAGATGGACTCGTTGGTGGCCCAGGGGCTTCTGCGCCCCAACCCGGAGGAGGGACCCGCGTGGTGGGTTATCCCGTCGGTGGAGCACCGGGAGCCGCACCCGCCGGAGGGGTACGTGGTGAGCTTCACGCGCTACCACCGCATGGGGCTCGGTGTTCCGCCGAGCCGCTTCATGCGGGCGCTGACCCATCACTACGAGGTGGAGCTGCAACACTTCTCCCCCAATTCAATCTCGCACGCTGCCATCTTCGCTGCGGTGTGCGAGGGCACCTGAAGATGGAGCCGCACTAGGAGATGTTCGTCCATCTCTTCCGGGGCGAGCTCTTCATCAAGGCCTTGAAGCCCAGCGGGAGGCGGCTCGTGCGCATGGGCTCCCTCACCGTCACTGCGAGGACTGGGACCTCGTCGGCCAATGTCCCCCGCGAATACCTGCGGTACAAGCTTTCCACCAACCAGGCCGGGTGGGACAGCCACTGGTTCTATCTGCAGAATGAATGTGGTCTCCTTCCGCAGTACACCGGCAGTGTCCTCACTCACCGCCCGGAGAAGTGGACCTGGGGCGTCGCGGCGGACAGGCAACGCCACCTGGTACCGCTGATGAAGATGATGAGGATGCTGGTGGACGAGAGGAATTTGACTGTGCAAGCGGTCATCTGGGCATTCCACCAGCGAAGGGTTCTTCCGCTGGCGGACCGCCCCCTTCTTATGCACGAGATGGGGCCGAAGGCCAGCTCGAGGCGCTAAATCGTTCGAGGATGGCCGAGGAGAGGCTGTCTCGGAACGAGGGCGTCTCCTGGGTGTCAATCACGATCCAAGGGTCGTTCATCCCTGAGTACACCGACCTGGTCGCCATGGCACCCGACGAGGGGTGTCTCGACCTGGTAAGCCCCCCTCGAGCTAAGCTGTCCCGAGCCTCCTCTCCCTTTCTCTTTCTCCGAACCTTGTGCATTCTTCTTGTGGTTTGTCTCGTCACGCTTCTTCTTTTTGCAGGGGGCGTTTACTTGTCGTGCATCGAGGCCCCCGGTGAGGGAGGACGCTGCGGATACCCAGGTGAGGCGCCTCTCTGCTCAGAAAGACAAGGAGAGCAAGGATGCCAGAAAGAAGAAAGAGAAAAACAAAAACTTGCGTCGCTCGGCTCGGGAGCAGAGGCTGGCGAAGGCTCGTCGCAACCGGCAGCCTGGAGATGGGTCCCCCGAGCTGAGCTCCTCGAGCTCAGAGGAGGAGAGTGATGATGAGGAGGAGAGTGACGACGAGGGGATGGATGCGCGTCTGAGGCGCGTGGGGGTCGTCGATGTCAGGGCTGACCGCTGCTCTGTTGTAACACTCTGGTATTAAACAGACTAAAACCTGACATGTCATCATATGCATTAGCATTTCACTTGAGTTGGTAACCCAATTTTGCATTCACTAAAAACAAGTTTATTCTTTATGCTTGTGCTTAGTGGTAAGGAGTGTTTAAGTTGAAACCCTAGTTTATGTTTTCTTTGTGGTATATAATGCTTTTATGCTATATAAGGGTATTATGGTAATTTCTAATAAAGTAATGAAATCTTTTCCAAATCTTGGTATTGTGTCTCAAAGGTGTATTTGGAACATGTTTCAAGTCACCATTGAGGTATAATTCAAATTTTGGTTGGAATTCATTTAAGTAATGTTATTAATTCAAAAATCCTATTTTATCCCCTTTAATAGCAATCAAAATCTATAAAGAATTTGAGTATGCTTCAAAAAGCAAAGTTGCTCCATGTTTTATAAGGATCAACTTTGATGTATAAAGTTTTCCAAGTTTTCATTCGAAATCTAAAGCAATTGTGAAAATACCCTTTTGCCCTAATTGTCCCCTTTTGATTTGCAAACCCTAATTCAAAATCTAAGCATATTCTGCATATGTTGCAAAAATAAAAGATGTTCAGTTTTGAATTCTGAGCATTTGATATTTTGGCATATTTTCAACTTATATTCAAAAATTTGAAGTAATTTCAAATAAACCGAAAGGGTATAAAGGAGAAGGGGGGATAAGCTTTCTTCCCTGTTCATGGCGATGGACGGCTGAACCTGGAACCACCGACGCCAGCGCAAAGCCCGTCGATTTCTCCTGAATGAGTGTGCAGCTGAGTCCGTGGAGAAGTCAAGCAGCTGCTGGCGCTCTCCTTCGCGTCGTGGCACCTTCTCCTGAGCTCGCCGTCGCCGTTTTGCCACCTAGGGCACCGACGGACTCCATCCAATCCCAATCCCAAATTCACTGTCTCTGATCATCCTCATCCAAATTGACAGTGACTATAACTCCCTTACCTCCTTGCGCTTCTCCAGAACCCACTCCTTCAATCTCTACTGCCTCCAAGCGCTTGTGCTCGCCGTTCTTCTTCCCGCCGGGCAAAAACGCCGCCGAGCTCGACCTCACCGTGGTCAGCCCAACCGGGCACTCCTCTACTCTCCCTGTCTCATGTTTCCGTTTCATCTTGACCCCAGAATTCTCATCGGCTTAGTGGTTTTCCATTTGGTGTTCAGGTCTCGCCGGAACACCACCTTCTTCGCCGGAGCTCGCCGCCGCAAGCCACTACTCCGTGGACTCCTCTCCGTCCACCCTCCGCTCGAACCGGCTACACAGCCAGCACTAGGGTGAGCTACTGGATCTTCCTAGACCCTCCGTTCTACTACTACCGGCCTGAGTTCGCCAGAACAGCTCCGCCACGGTTCGGTCTGCCGCCGTGCGTGGCCAGACCTCGCCGGGGCAGTAGCGTTTAGGGTTAGAGGCTCTATCGGTCGCGGGTGCCCTGCCGGTGATGATGCTCGCGTCCGTTAAGTCTCTACTGGCCGGAGTTGGCCGGCGTAAGGCTCGCCGGCGCTCGGTGCGCCGCCGTTCGCTCGGGCCAGGGTCGGGGACCTCCCGTTTGCGAAGACGATATATTCAGGGTGTTGGTTGCAAAGTCCATGACTCAGTTAAATAGTGCCATGGACTGCGGGTTAGTTTCGTTTAAGCCAAAGGGCTTTTATGCAAAAGTGCCAGAGCGCGCGGGCGGGAGCCAGGCTGGGCCACTTTCGCGTGCGCTGGGCCGCACCGGACTGGGCCGAAAGCCCAGTTTGGGCTAGTTTGAAGTTTTTCTTTTTCCAGTTTTATGCACAGTAGCTAGTTTTGTTCTTTTTGCTGTAATTTTTCTATAGCTCTGTAAATCCTGAAATTGGACATGTAAGCTAATAACATGTATGTGCTAATATAAAAATTATAAAACTTGTGTTTTGAATAATTTTACTTTGACAATTAAATCTGCACTTTAATTAATAAATGCAACTTTGATGAATTATGTGATTTTTTGTGTTTCTCCAAAAATCATGAAATTGGACATGTGAGTTTATGTCACTAATATCTATCTTCATGATTAATTTCAGCTCTATTTGAATAAGTATGATTTGTGTATAAATAAAGGGCTAATTAAAATGGTTTATAGAATAAAAAGAAATAGTTAATCACTTTGGATTTGTGTGACTTTTGGAATTGTTTGACAACCAGGGTAACATTAGCGTGATTTGCTCCCTGGTTATGGATTCCTTTATGCTAATGACCTTTTGTTGCTTGTTAGTTACCTAACCTTGCTTTGCTTAATAGAGATAATAAAATTTGTTTAAGTAATAATATGTAGTTTAATAGCTAATTCGGTTTTGTTGATTTGCAACTTTACCGTGATGAAAGATTGTATGAATAAATGTCTACAGCTTAGAAAATTTCCATCTTTACCATGATCATGTCATAAGCATCTCATTGATCATGCATATGCACTTCTACGTGTAGATCTCGTTTCGGAAGGATCGGATCCTCAGTGGGTTTCTCCTGAGTGTGTGGATCCTTCTACTTTTTCAGAATCTCCGGACTTCGCTAATCAACAAGGCAAGCCCCGAACATTAAACCTGTCCTTGTATTTTCATAAAGTTATTTATATCATTTGAGTTACTATGATGCATTAAGTGAATAGGAGTATGTGAGCCTTATTTGATGCATTACCAACCTTGATGATTCCAATACTTAACCTTGATACCCATTTTATGAAAATGCTTAGTATGCTTAGCCATGCTTTACTACTTCATAATAGTAGGTGCTTTTGAAAATGATTGCTATGTTATGGAAGTCATGAATCTTGAGATAACATGATAACCATAGTAACTTACATCAAGAATGGAGTCTTGTTGTAAGGTTACTCAACATAGGATCTTATCGTTGTTGGCCTGCTGTGATTGAGATCTTTGAGTACAGCCCACATGCGGTGGTAAGCCTCGTCTATAGCTATTCCGATACTTGAGAACGGATAACCGCGTACTGGGAGTGGAGAGATGGCGGGAGTAGCGTGTACCCTCGGGGCTATGAGATAGTCGGGTTCGAGGTGTACTGTACTCTCGGGTGACGCTGGACCCGTTCTTGTATGGGAGGATCTATAGATAGGGTTGACATATGCAAGATTAAGTTCTACATATGTCGTGTGGTACTGAATCCCCTAGCTGGGTTTGAAACGATTCGAATCGCCGTGTTTCCTCGGATATGGAGCCTCAATCCACTGACCCGCACCGTAGTAATGAATTGGATCTTTATGAAATGAGAACGAGAGATGTGGTATGCTTATGAAAGTTGGAGAATCTTTGGGATAGTTATAAAGTTTAATCTTGAGTTAAAACTTGAAAGATAGGCTTTACTATTAGTAAGCTTTTATGCAAAAGAAATGTTTTGATCTTGCTAAAGCCTTACCCTTGAATCCCTATAGCCTTCATACCTGAGTCTTCTCCTCTTTTCTAGACGGTTAAGTCTTGTTGAGTACTTTTGTACTCAAGGTTTGTTAACCTTTGTTGCAGGTGAGTTCATTGATCATCCTTTTGGTGGTCAATGTTTCTTCACTCTTGTGGAGGAGAGTGATAATGACTCTGATGATTTGACCTTGGGCAAGTAACAACAATTTGTGTGGTATATGTAATATAAAGTTCCGAACCTTTTATGTAATAAGTACTTATGGTTTATAAACTTTTAAACCTAAGTTTCGATCTATATTATATAATCTTTCCGCTTTACTCTGATTTATCTTATCTATAAAACTGTTGTAATACGGTGATGCTTGACGAGGGAATTCCTGAGAAGAATGTAACGTGGATGATTCGGGTTTCCCGAGGACACCCGACAGATCTCTTGAGTCATTTGGAACTCGTGCACGTCAATCAAAAGTCTTTAAGACAATGATGGGTGCATGTGGGCCACTTAATTCAGGAGGTTCTGCCACAGCTGGTATCAGAGCAGGTTCCCTTAGAAAAGTATAACAGTATACATTTTTGAAAACTTCAAAAGTTTTGAGTCAAACTAAATTTCGAATTAGTTTGAGTCCAAATTGCTTCTAAGACTTGTCTTATTCTTCTGACTTGCCTTAGTTCATTCTTTAGACTTATCCTTCTATCTAAATGGATATGTTTTTAGTATAGTTATGGTGATATTTATATCTAAGGAACAATACTTATAACAATATAATATTGCCCTAATTGTGAAAAGAAAGTTTATTCACTTTTATATAAGTGACTACTTTAAAGTTAATTATTTGTTTGATGTGTGTTTGTTCGTAAGTACGTTTCATGCATCATGATTGATAACATATACTTAACTTTCCCTCTTAGAAGTTATATCTAAATAGAGTTAATATATCTATCTAATTATAAAACTCTGTCTCTTAATCTTGGAACATATATAGTTCTAATATTCAAAATATAAATATTTTGGCAGATGGTCCGTACCAAACAGACTGCACGCAAGTGTACCAGACCTCGAGGTGTTCCTCGACATGTTCTTGCCCCAAGAGATGATGAACCCGCAGATAGTGTGGGAAGCAACCAGCCAGTGGTTGCTTATGAAGAAGGTGAAGGAAGTAACAGTGCCTCGTCACAACTTCAGGCGGAAGTAGACCGCCTGTACATGGAGTTGGCAAGGGCGAATGGAGAAAGGATGCGGGGCACCAGAGAGAAGGAAGAGTTACGTGAGCAGTTGCAGTACCACCACGAACAGCATCAAGAGTATGAGTGCAAGTGGAGGAAGGCCGTTGAGCAGAGGAATCGGGCACAAACCCGAGTGGATGTAATGAGGGACAATCAGAACCTCATGCAGATCCATCATGCTGACCTACATAGGCAGGTAGAGGAGCTGACTGCACAGTTGCAGCCAGAACCTGCTACGCCACCTACTCCTGAAAATGAATCCGAGGTGGAAGAAGAGGAAGAAGAAGATGATGAGTTAGAGCCGGTGGAGTATGAAGTCTTATCTGGGGAAGAGTGATAGACCTAGAGGTTGAGTAGACATGAGATGTATCCTAGTGTGACCCTTCTGGCTTTGTAACCTAGTTAGTCAGAAAACCTCTAGTATGGTCAGATGTGTAAGATAGTGGTGTCAGTAGTCCTGCCCAAGAGCGGACTTGTATGATAAATAAGTTGAGCATGGTATGCATGTTATGATGTATATATATGAATGTTAATCAAACTATGGTTTGTTTAAACAGATGTCTGTTAACACTCGTGGCGCTAGTGCTGCCCATGGTGGGGATGATATCCCTAATGCACCACCAGTTCCACCCTCCTTGGCCGATGCAATTGCAGCATTGGTCAATGCAACAACTTTGTTAGCACAAAATCAGAATGGTGGTCAACGTGGTCGTGGCCGTAATAACAGGGAAGAGACAACATATGTCGATTTCACTGATACCCGTCCTCCAGTGTTCACTAAAGCTGATGAACCTCTTGAAGCTGATGATTGGCTCTGCACCATGGAACAAAAATTCAGTCTTATTAACTGCACTGAAGTTCAGAAGCCAGCTTTTGTAGCTCAACAACTTCGAGGAGCCGCAGGGGTTTGGTGGGCAAATTTACTAGCTGTTCAACCAGCCGGCCACCGAATCACTTGGGCTGAATTCAAGGAGGCCTTCAGGGCTCATTATATTCCAGATGGGGTTATGAAGATGAAGCTTGAAGAGTTCTTAGCTCTCCGTCAGGGAGATGAGCCAGTTATGCAGTACATTGGGAAATTTAATCATCTGTCCCAATATGCCTTTGACCAAGTCAATACTGATGAGAAGAAGAAGTCATGTTTCATGAGAGGATTGAATACAAAGCTTCAGTCTATAATGACAACTTGTGGTAATATGAATTATCATGAGATAGTGAATGTTGCTATAGCTAGTGAAGAAAAGAATCGCAAGCATAAGGAGGCTAAGAAGAAGAAGGGATTTGTGTCAGGGCCTGGATCATCTGGCGGCAACAAGAAGCGTCAGAGGCTCGTATATCATCCAGTCCAGCAGTTCCGCCCATCTTATCGTCCACCGTACCGTCCGCCTCAGCAACAGAATTTTCAGAGTACTTTTGCAAGGCCTGCTATGCCTTTTAATGTTCAACGTCAGCAGAATGTTCCTGCTATTCGTCCACCAGTGCCACAAGCTACAAATTATCTATGTTACAATTGTGGAAAGCCTGGACATTTCTCTCGTGACTGTCCTTATCCAAGGCAGAATGTTTCCAATGCCAATGTACCAAGGCCAGCAGGAAATCAACAAGCAAACCAGAACAAGGGTAATGCACAGAGCAATCAGAAGGGTAAGGGTACTCAGAAAACAGGAAAGGTTTTCCATACGCAGATAGAAGCTATTCCTGAAGGAGAACCTGTTATGCTTGGTATGTTCCCTGTTGCTCAACACCCAGCACTTACACTTTTTGATTCTGGTGCATCACATACTTTCATGAATAGAACATTTGCGGAGAAGTATAATATACCTATTGGTGAAACCAAAGATAAATTCTTTATACAGTCACCTGGGGGTCGACTATGTACTAAGGAAATGGTACATCAGGTACCAATAGATCTGGGTGGAAATATATTTCCAACCTCCATGATAGTTTTAAAAGATCCAAGTATAGATGTGATCTTGGGTATGAACTGGATGAATCAAAGAGGTGCAGTGATAGACACCTTGAATAGAACCATCAAGCTCAACTTACCTAATAGCAAATCTCAACTTCTTGTCCATCTTCCTACTCTTAAGAGGACAATTGAGCGAGTGTGTGCTACCTCTGTCAATGAAATCCAAGATATTCCGGTGGTCTGTGAGTTTCCTGATGTATTCCCAGAAGATTTACATGGTCTGCCACCTGATCGTGATGTGGAATTTGAAATAGAACTCAAACCAGAACTGCACCTATAGCAAGAAGAGCTTATAGAATGCCACCAAAAGAGTTAGCAGAGTTGAAAACTCAGTTGCAAGGTTTGATAGATAAAGGTTTCATTCGACCCAGTTCATCACCATGGGGTTGTCCAGCGATCTTTGTGAAAAAGAAGGACCACACCTTGAGGCTATGTGTTGATTATCGTCCCTTGAATGAAGTGACAATCAAAAACAAGTATCCTTTGCCCCGAATTGATCTTCTCTTGATCAACTTGCTGGTGCGAAGGTATTCTCGAAGATAGATTTAAGATCAGGGTATCATCAGATCAAGATCAAACCAGAAGATGTTCCAAAAACAACATTCACTACCAGATATGGTCTATATGAATATCTAGTCATGTCTTTTGGTCTGACCAAGCCCCAGCACACTCATGTATTTGATGAATTCAGTGTTCATGCCAGAGCTAGATAAGTTCGTGGTTGTGTTTATGATGACATTCTCATCTATTCCAAAACCAAAGATGAGCATGCAGAAAATCTCAGGATAGTGTTGACTCGCCTGAGAGAACATCAGTTATATGCTAAATTCAGCAAATGTGAGTTCTGGATAGACAAAGTTCAATTCTTGGGTCATGTTCTGTCAGCTGAAGGTGTTGCAGTAGATCCAAGCAAAGTCCAAGAAGTTCTTGACTGGAAGTCACCAACGTCAGTACATCAAGTTCGGAGTTTCTTAGGATTAGCAGGGTATTATCGTAGATTTATCCCTGACTTCTCCAAGATCTCTAAACCAATGACAACATTGTTAAAGAATGACACCAAGTTTGTATGGTCAACGGAATGTGAAGAAGCTTTTCAGACTTTGAAAAAGTTTTTGACAACTGCACCAGTTTTAGCTCAGCCAGACATTGAAAAATCCTTTGATGTTATTGTGATGCTTCAGGCAAAGGCATTGGGTGTGTACTGATGCAAGAAGGCAGAGTCATTGCCTATGCTTCACGACAGCTTAAGCGGCACGAAGAACATTATCCAACACATGATCTAGAGTTGGCAGCTGTAGTCCATGCTCTAAAGATCTGGCGACATTATTTGTTGGGTAATATTTGTCACATATACACTGATCATAAAAGCTTGAAATACATCTTCACTCAGTCCGAGTTGAATATGCGTCAGAGAAGATGGTTAGAACTGATAAAAGATTATGATATTGAAATGCACTATCACCCAGGTAAAGCCAATGTGGTGGCAGATGCACTCAGTCGAAAGGGTCATTGCAATTGTCTGGAAGTCAAGTCGATAGATATACCTTGTGCCATGAGTTTGAAAGGTTAAGCCTTGAAATGATTCCACAAGGAAATCTTGCAAATGTGACGTTCAATCATCCATTTAAGATCAGATCATTGCAGCCCAGAAGGAAAGCAAGGGTATGATCCATCTGAAAGAAAAGATTACTCTGAGCAAATTCCAATTTCAAAATAGATGAAGCTGGAGTGATTTGGTTTAAGGATCGGTTAGTAGTTCCAAAGGTTTCTGAACTCAGAAAGCAGATTCTTGATGAAGCTCATGCAACAAGATTTTCAGTACATCCAGGCAGTAATAAGATGTATCATGATCTGAAACAGAGATTCTGGTGGACTAAGATGAAACTTGAAATTGCTAATTATGTAGCAAATGTGATACTTGTCAGAAAGTAAAAGCAGTGCATCTTAGGTCTGCTGGAGAGTTGCAACCATTGCCAATTCCATCTTGGAAGTGGGATGACATTAGTATGGACTTTATAGTGGGTCTGCCCAGAACATCAAAAGGTTTGATTCCATATGGGTCATTGTTGATCGTCTGACACTAAATCAGCTCATTTCATATCTGTTAAAACAGCATATCCAGCATCTACCTATGCCAAGATATATTTTGACAGAATTGTAAGTCTGCATGGCATTCCAAAGACTATCGTGTCTGATAGAGGGACACAGTTTGTCAATGTTTTCTGGAGGCACTTACATGAGTCTTGGGTACCAAGCTTTTGCATAGTACAGCGTATCATCCACAGACCGGGGGTCAAACTGAAAGAGTTAATCAGATCTTAGAAGATATGTTAAGATCTTGTGTACTCAATTATTCAGAGAAATGGGATGAATGTTTGCCTTAGCAGAGTTCTCTTACAATAATAGTTATCAAGAGAGCATTAAGATGGCACCATTTGAAGCTCTGTATGGCAGAAGATGCAGAACACCGTTAAGTTGGTCTGAACCTGGAGAACGTAGTCTTTTTGGAGTTGACTTAGTTAAAGAAGCTGAAGAAAAAGTCAGATTGATTCGAGAAAACATGAAGAAAGCACAATCCAGGCAAAAGAGTTATGCCGATAAGAGACGACGGTCTCTTACCTTTAAAGTTGGTGATTATGTCTATCTCAAGGTATCACCAATGAAAGGAGTTACTCGATTTGGAATCAAAGGAAAGTTGGCACCTCGTTATATAGGTCCCTATCAGATTCTTAAAAGATGTGGAATAGTGGCATATCAACTTGATTTACCACCACAACTATCATTAGTTCATAATGTGTTCCATGTCTCTCAGTTAAAGAAATGTCTTCAAGTGCCTGATCATGTCATTCATGTTGAAGAGATTGAGTTAGAGCCTGATCTAACATACTCAGAGTATCCTATCAAGATTCTTGACCAGAAAGATCGAGTCACTCGAAAAAGAACTGTCAAGTTCTACAAGGTTCAATGGAATCAACATACGGAAGATGAAGCCACATGGGAGTCAGAAGAGTTCTCTTAGAAAGTTTTCCTGAGTTTCTTTCTTCTGTATAATCCTTATAATCTGTTATATGATGACCTATCCCCTGCTTTATGTAAAGGTTAGTAATGGAAGTGTCTGACACATTTCCTTTTCCATTAGTTAGCCTACAGGTTAAATCTCGGGACGAGATTTCTTTAAGGGGAAAGAGCTGTAACACTCTGGTGTTAAACAGACTAAAACCTGACGTCATCATATGCATTAGCATTTCACTTGAGTTGATAACCCAATTTTGCATTCACTAAAAACAAGTTTATTCTTTATGCTTGTGCTTAGTGGTAAGGAGTGTTTAAGTTGAAACCCTAGTTTATGTTTCTTTGTGGTATATAATGCTTTTATGCTATATAAGGGTATTATGGTAATTTCTAATAAAGTAATGAAATCTTTACCAAATCTTGGTATTGTGTCTCAAAGGTGTATTTGGAACATGTTTCAAGTCACCATTGAGGTATAATTCAAATTTTGGTTGGAATTCATTTAAGTAATGTTATTAATTCAAAAATCCTATTTTATCCCCTTTAATAGCAATCAAAATCTAAAAAGAATTTGAGTATGCTTCAAAAAGCAAAGTTGCTCCATTTTTGATAAGGATCAACTTTGATGTATAAAGTTTTCCAAGTTTTCATTCGAAATCTAAAGCAATTGTGAAAATACCCTTTTGCCCTAATTGTCCCCTTTTGATTTGCAAACCCTAATTCAAAATCTAAGCATATTCTGCATATGTTGCAAAAATAAAAGATGTTCAGTTTTGAATTCTGAGCATTTGATATTTAACATATTTTCAACTTATATTCAAAAATTTGAAGTAATTTCAAATAAACCGAAAGGGTATAAAGGAGAAGGGGGGATAAGCTTTCTTCCCTGTTCATGGCGGTGGACGGCTGAACCTGGAACCACCGACGCCAGCGCAAAGGCCGTCGATTTCTCCCAAATGAGCACGCAGCTGAGTCCGTGGCGAAGTCAAGCAGCTGCTGGCGCTCTCCTTCGCGTCGTGGCACCTTCTCCTGAGCTCGCCGTCGCCGTTTTGCCACCTAGGGCACCGACGGACTCCATCCAATCCCAATCCCAAATTCACTGTCTCTGATCATCCTCATCCAATTGACAGCGACTATAACTCCTTACCTCCTTGCGCTTCTCCAGAACCCACTCCTTCAATCTCTACTGCCTCCAAGCGCTTGTGCTCGCCGTTCTTCTTCCCGCCGGGCAAAAACGCCGCCGAGCTCGACCTCACCGTGGTCAGCCCAACCGGGCACTCCTCTACTCTCCCTGTCTCATGTTTCCGTTTCATCTTGACCCCAGAATTCTCATCGGCTTGGTGGTTTTCCATTTGGTGTTCAGGTCTCGCCGGAACATCACCTTCTTCGCCGGAGCTCGCCGCCGCAAGCCACTGCTCCGTGGACTCCTCTCCGTCCACCCCGCTCGAACCGGCTACACAGCCAGCACTAGGGTGAGCTACTGGATCTTCCTAGCCCCTCTGTTCTACTGCTACCGGCCTGAGTTCGCCGGAACAGCTCCGCCACGGTTCGGTCCGCCGCCGTGCGTGGCCAGACCTCGCCGGGGCAGTAGCGTTTAGGGTTAGAGGCTCTATCGGTCGCGGGTGGTGCCCGTGGTGATGATGCTCGCGTCCGTTAGGTCTCTACTGGCCGGAGTTGGCCGGCGTAAGGCTCGCCGGCGCTCGGTGCGCCGCCGTTCGCTCGGGCCAGGGTCGGGGACCTCCCGTTTGCGAAGACGATAAATATTAGGGTGTTGGTTGCAAAGTCCATGACTCAGTTAAATAGTGCCATGGACTGCGGGTTAGTTTCGTTTAAGCCAAAGGGCTTTTATGCAAAAGTGCCAGAGCGCGCGGGCGGGAGCCAGGCTGGGCCACTTTCGCGTGCGCTGGGCCGCACCGGACTGGGCCGAAAGCCCAGTTTGGGCTAGTTTGAGTTTTTCTTTTTCCAGTTTTATGCACAGTAGCTAGTTTTGTTCTTTTTGCTATAATTTTTCTATAGCTCTGTAAATCCTGAAATTGACATGTAAGCTAATAACATGTCTGTGCTAATATAAAAATTATAAAACTTGTGTTTTGAATAATTTTACTTTGACAATTAAATCTGCACTTTAATTAATAAATGCAACTTTGATGAATTATGTGATTTTCTGTGTTTCTCCAAAAATCATGAAATTTGACATGTGAGTTTATTCACTGATATCTATCTTCATGATTAATTTCAGCTCTATTTGAATAAGTATGATTTTGTGTATAAATAAAGGGCTAATTAAAATGGTTTATAGAATAAAAAGAAATAGTTAATCACTTGGGATTTGTGGGACTTTTGGAATTGTTTGACAACCAGGGTAACATTAGCGTGATTTGCTCCCTGGTTATGGATTCCTTTATGCTAATGACCTTTGTTGCTTGTTAGTTACCTAACCTTGCTTTGCTTAATAGAGATAATAAAATTTGTTTAAGTAATAATATGTAGTTTAATAGCTAATTCGGTTTTGTTGATTTGCAACTTTACCGTGATGAAAGATTGTATGAATAAATGTCTACAGCTTAGAAAATTTCCATCTTTACCATGATCATGTCATAAGCATCTCATTGATCATGCATATGCACTTCTATGTGTAGATCTCGTTTCGGAAGGACCGGATCCTCAGTGGGTTTCTCCTGAGTGTGTGGATCCTTCTACTTTTTCAGAATCTCCGGACTTCGCTAATCAACAAGGCAAGCCCCGAACATTAAACCTATCCTTGTATTTTCATAAAGTTATTTATATCATTTGAGTTACTATGATGCATTAAGTGAATAGGAGTATGTGAGCCTATTTGATGCATTACCAACCTTGATGATTCCAATACTTAACCTTGATACCCGTTTTATGAAAATGCTTAGTATGCTTAGCCATGCTTTACTACTTCATAATAGTAGGTGCTTTTGAAAATGATTGCTATGTTATGGAAGTCATGAATCTTGAGATAACATGATAACGATAGTAACTTACATCAAGAATGGAGTCTTGTTGTAAGGTTACTCAACATAGGATCTTATCGTTGTTGGCCTGCTGTGATTTGAGATCTTTGAGTACAGCCCACATGCGGTGGTAAGCCTCGTCTATAGCTATTCCGATACTTGAGAACGGATAACCGCGTACTGGGAGTGGAGAGATGGCGGGAGTAGCGTGTACCCTCGGGGCTATGAGATAGTCGGGTTCGAGGTGTACTGTACTCTCGGGTGACGCTGGACCCGTTCTTGTATGGGAGGATCTATAGATAGGGTTGACATATGCAAGATTAAGTTCTACATATGTCGTGTGGTACTGAATCCCCAGCTGGGTTTAAACGATTCGAATCGCCGTGTTTCCTCGGATATGGAGCCTCAATCCACTGACCCGCACCGTAGTAATGAATTGGATCTTTATGAAATGAGAACGAAAGATGTGGTATGCTTATGGAAGTTTGAGAATCTTTGGATAGTTATAAAGTTAATCTTGAGTTAAAACTTGAAGATAGGCTTTACTTTAGTAAGCTTTTATGCAAAAGAAATGTTTTGATCTTGCTAAAGCCTTACCCTGAATCCTTATAGCCTTCATACCTGAGTCTTCTTCTCTTTTCTAGACGGTTAAGTCTTGTTGAGTACTTTTGTACTCAAGGTTTGTTAACCTTTGTTGCAGGTGAGTTCATTGATCATCCTTTTGGTGGTCAATGTTTCTTCACTCTTGTGGAGGAGAGTGATAATGACTCTGATGTTTGACCTGGGCAAGTAACAACAATTGTGTGGTATATGTAATATAAAGTTCTGAACCTTTTATGTAATAAGTACTTATGGTTAATAAACTTTTAAACCTAGTTTTGATCTATATTATATAATCTTTCCGCTTTACTCTGATTTATCTTATCTATAAAACTGTTGTAATACTGTGATGCTTGACGAGGGAATTCCTGAGAAGAATGTAACGTGGATGATTCGGGTTTCCCGAGGACACCCGACAGATCTCTTGAGTCATTTGGAACTCGTGCACGTCAATCAAAAGTCTTTAAGACAATGATGGGTGCATGTGGGCCACTTAATTCAGGAGGTTCTGCCACATCTGTGCAGGAGGGTATATGGGAGGTCCCCCCGGCGAAGGGATCGCGCGGGACGCAGCCGCGGAAGGCGGCGCCGTTCCCTGCCTCGTCGGGGGACCGAGGTCCGTCGAGCTCCGTGTCGGACGTGCCCCCGGACGCAAAGAAGCCTCGGACTCGGGGCGCCGTCGCCGCGGCACAGAACGAGGATTCGGCCACATCAACCAGGCGGGGGCTCTCGAGAAGGGCCGGACCTCAAGGAGTGGTCATCACGCCGGAGGGGATGCCGGGGTCGACCGCCACGAGGCGTCGAGGGCGTCGTTCAGCCCGCGGAGGAGCGGGCAACATGAGAGGGCACCGAGCCCCCATCATCATGACCGTCGAGGGGGGAGTCCCCGACCGTCTCGCGACCAGAGTCACGACCGACCCCGGAGTCCGTCGCCGCACCACCGCCGGGAGAAGGAGGCAGACGTGGGGAGGCGCACCACCGGCCCGAGCGCCGGAGTAGGTCTCGGAGCCCGCGCCGGGGAAAGGTGCCGAGATGACCGCTCGAAGGAGGCGCGGTCGCCCCCAGAGACAAGGGGCAGAAGGAGGGCTCCCCATCGAGGTCGAGCCACGGGAAGCACCGGGAGCCTTCCCCCGATCGAGCCACATAGAGTCGGCTCGGGAGCATGGCTCGAGCCGTAGATCGGGCTCGAAGCCCCCGGGTGAATCCGGCAGTCCGGGAAGAAGGCCCGCCGTCACTTTGGGTAAGTAGCGTTTTTCAATTTTGCTGGTAGTGAGGTTTTACTCCCCCCCTTTCCTTTTATCTTTTGTGATGCGCGCCGTCTAAGGTTTTTTAGGGGAAATCGCTCCTGGCAGGAGGTGGACCTCGCAGCGTCCAAGCGGACAAAGACCTTGAGCTCTGCTGTGGAATAGGCACCTCGAGGTACGGCTTCTTCCTCTGCTCGGGAGGCCGCTTGGCTGGCAAAGGCCCGAGCGGCCATGGCTCGGGGAAGTCAGATGGCCGTCACAGATCTTGGTGAGGTCGCCGCCATCGACCACGGAGGTCGAGGCATCTTCCTGACTCTGACGACGTCGTTATCTTTTTCAGCAGGGACCGCAGCTTCTGGCATCGATCCTGCCGTCACTGCGTCCGTCGCGACACCGCCTCTTCCTGCTCTGGTGGTACTTACCGAGGGGGCCGCTTCTCCCCCCGCCGTGACAACCATTTTGGGGGAGCACCGGAGATAGGCGCGGCTCCGTCGGTGTCTGAGGCCGGGGGGTCAGCGGCCCCCGAGACCCCAGTCGACGAGAGTCGGCCCACGGCGGAGGGGCAAGAGGGAGAGGCGTTGGTGCCGACGGTGGAGGAGCTCTTGGACGAGCTAGAGGTGCCGCCTCCGGTCGAGGGCCCAACGCTGGAAGAAGCGCTCGAGGCCCCGGTCAGGGGCGACAAGACGCCAGAGGACTCGGCAAGGGTGGAGAGCTTGGGGGCGAGCCACCCCTCGAGTGATCCGCTACCGCTCGGGTCCCTGTCCCCACACGAGGCTGCGCCGTCGCCCCAGGAGGATACAGAGCAGCGGGCGGAGACGGAGGAGAGGCGGCGGGGGAGCCGCAGGCTGTGCCACGGTTGGTGGGCCGCAGCCGGCACCGCTCGAGCCGGAGGAGGAGGGCCTGCCCTCATCGAGGTCGATCGACCAGTGTGGCCGTTTCCTACGCGTCGAGCTCGCCCGAGCCATGGTCCCCTGTCGAGCGATCAGCCCAACAGGGGGCCCCGCGGGAGGCGCGGTCATCTTCAGGGAGATGGTCAAGCTCATGGCGGAGGTGGAGCGGTCCTTCTCGGAGGAGACGGACAGGTCCACGCTGGCGGCGGCTGCCCTAGCTAGGGCAGAGGCGGAGCTCCAGGATCTCCGCGCTGAGCTGAGCCGGAATGCCCAAATGGCGAGCCGGCTCAACGAAGCGCAGGTAGAGGCCCAGGCGGCTCGAGGGGAGGCCGCCCGAGCTAAGGACGAGGCCGCCACCGCTCTGGAAGTGTCGAGGAAGGAGGTCGCCGCTGCCCAAAGCGAGGCCACCACCGCCGGTCTGAAGCGGGGCGGCGAAGAAGGAAGCTGCTGACGCCCAAAGCGGAGCCGCCACCGCCCGATCCGCAGCGGAGGCGGCGAAGAAAGAGGCCAAGGATGCCCAGAGCGAGGCCGCCACCGCCCGATCCACGGCGGAGGCGGCACGGCAAGAGGTGATCCAGAAGGATCTGGCCCTCGCAGAGACGGGCAAGCTGGTAGAAGACCTCAGGGCCGAAAAGCGCGACGTGCTGTCCGAGAAGCATAGGCTTGATCGCTGCGTCGATGGCCTTACCAGCAACCTCGCCGCTCTGGGCATGCACTGCGAAGGTAATTTTCATGCCTTGCCTTGTTTTGATCTCGAGGTTTTTGTCACGCCGCGATCTCACTCCTTCTTGTTTGTTGCACAGAGGTTGAGAAGACCACCGAGGAGCTTCGCGGGACAAACCAGGCTCTCCTGTGGCAACTCCAGGACGAGACCATGGTGGCAGAACGAGCGCGCGCCACACTCGACAGGCTTGACTCTATGTGGGGCGTCGCTCCTGTAGCCGCGGCAGAGGGCGCAGTGGCTCGAGGCGACGCTTTGGTCGACGCCTTATGCTATTTTGACGCGGCCGCGCGGGACCGAGTCCGGCATGCTCTCCACCACGGCGTCAAGCAGGCGCTCGCGGCCGTCCGTTCCGGCTTCCGCTTCCCGGTCAATGTCATCGCCAAGGGCTTCATTGAGATCGAGGGTAGGGACGAGGAATGGAACGATCGCCGCATCGACATGATCCTCGAGAAGGTGGACAAGCCGGGGGCGGCGCTCGCGAAGCTCTTCGAGGAGGACGTGCTGCCTTCAGATGCGGACAGCGGTGTTGGCGGCCCCTTCTCCTGGCCCGGACGTCGAGGCCGAGCCCGCCGCGGGAGATCTCGGGGAGGAGTACCAGACCGACGAGGATTAAGACCTGCGTGTCAAATTTGGGCATCGAGCCCTTTGTAAAAATTTGTGTCATTACTTGTGGCCTGACGAGGCCAATATGTGTATATGTGACTTGTTTATTTAAGGAAGCTATTTTCTTTTCAAATTTATTCGATCAATTCTCTTTGTCGCTAGCTCGAGCTTCAACCGGCTTGGTCCGTGTTCCTTCGATACGCGCCACGAGTACCTCGAGGGGAGGCGTAGGTAGGGTACCGTAGCCCGGGGGCGTAGGTGGCCGTCTACGTCGACGCCCCCCGACTCTTGGAGGCTCGGGGTATTTACGGATTTAGACGCTGCTAATACGCTCGAGGTGCGAATCGAGATGAGGGTCGAATTTTTGAAAAGAAAACGCGCATTTTTTCCGGAGTGTGGGGGGGGCCCTGTCAGCCCCCGAGGGAGGCTCGACCCTGAGCAAAGCAGGGTCGAGGCTACCTTAAGTTGCTAAGCAAAATGAAAGACAATGCACGAGTTTGTTCATTCATTTTGGGCGTGTTTGCACAAAGCAACAAAATGAATGAGGCCTCGAGGGCTTTAAGGGTAGAAGCGACGTAGCTGAGATATGTTCCACGCGTTCGCCACGATCCTGCCTTGGTCATCGTAGAGCTTGTCTGTTCCTGGCTTGAGCACCTCAGCTACGGCGTATGGGCCCTCCCACGGAGGTGTGAGCTTATGGCGCCCTCGATTATCTTGCAGCCATCGAAGCACGAGGTCCCCCACCGCTAGGTCCCTTTTGCGCACGTGCTTGTCGTGGTAGCGTCGAAGTGTTTGCTGGTAGCGCGCGGAGTTGATGAGCGCCACGTCTCGGGCTTCCTCGAGCTGGTCCTTGGCGTTGGCGAGCTTTTGGTCGTTGGTTTGCTCGTTGTAGGCTTGAAGTCGAGGTGAGCCATACTCGAGGTCCGTAGGCAAGACGGCCTCGGCGCCGTAGGTTAGGAAGAATGGAGTGAACCCGGTGGCTCGACTCGGCGTAGTCCTGAGGCCCCACAGCACCGAGGGGAGCTCTGCAGCCCACCCCTTTCCGAAATTTTTGAGGGTCTTGAACAGCCTCGGCTTCAGCCCATGGAGTATCATGCCGTTGGCGCGCTCGACCTGCCCGTTGCATTGAGGGTATGCGACCGCGGCCCAGGTCACGCGAATGCTGTTGTCATCGCAGAAGTTGGTGAACTTTTTGGCCATGAATTGGGTGCCATTGTCGGTGATAATGACGTTAGGCACCCCAAACCGGTACATGATGTCTGCAATGAACTCGACGGCTTTCTCGGAGGTGGGGTCGCCTATGGGCTTGGCTTCGATCCACTTGGTGAATTTGTCGATGGCCACGAGCACATGCGTGTACTTTCCAGTTGTCATCTTGAGGGGACCCACGAGGTCGAGCCCCCAGACGGCAAACGGCCAAGTAATGGGGATCATCTGCAGGGCGTGCGCGGGCTGGTGCGTTTGCTTGGCGTAAAACTGACACCCTTGGCAAGCTCGGACCAGGCGCTTGGCGTCTCCGATGGCGGTTGGCCAGTAGAAGCCCTGTCGGAAGGCGTTCCCTACCAGGGTCCTTGGCGCTGCGTGATGGCCGCAAGCCCCGAGTGCATGTCGGAGGAGCCTGCGTCCCACCTCGAGGGGGATGCAGCGTTGAAGGATTCCTGATGGGCTTCGACGGTACAGCTCCCGTTCGTCGCCGTAGATGACGTAGGTCTTGGCCCTTCGAGCGATGCGTCGGGCCTCCGTCTTGTCTTCTGGTAGCACGCCTTGCGTCAGGTAGTCGAGGAAGGGCATCCGCCAGTCGAGGGGCCGTGATGAAGAAGAGGCAGGCGTGTCAATCTGCATTGCCTCATCGGATGTCGAGGGTTCACTCCCGAGGGGGGGCGTTGGAGGTCGAGCCCCCGTGTCTGGCTCGAGGGGTGGCGTCGAGGGGCCAGCCCCTGGGCCGATTTTGACGGATGGCTCGAAAACGTCCCTCGAGAAGACGTCTGGTGGAACCGTGCCGTGCGTGGACGCCAACTTTGCCAGCTCGTATGTGGCCTCGTTATACTTTCGAGCTATGTGGTTGAGCTCGAGGCCGTAGAACTTATCTTCTAGCTTGCGCACCTCCCCGCAGTATGCCTCCATCTTGGGATCGATGCAGCTTGAAGGATTCATAACCTGGTTGATGACGAGCTGCGAGTCTCCTCGAACGTCGAGGCGTCGGACCCCGAGCTCGAGGGCGATGCGCAGCCCATTGACGAGGGCCTCGTACTCGCGACGTTGTTGGAGGCGGGGAAGTGCAAGCGTAGCAGGTAGCGCATGTGGACTCCGAGGGGTGAGATGAAGAGCAAGCCGACGCCTGCTCCCGTCTTCATGAGGGATCCGTCGAAGTACATGGTCCAGAGCTCGGCTTGGATTTGTGCTGGCGGGAGCTGGGTGTCGGTCCATTCAGCAACGAAGTCCGCCAACGCTTGTGACTTGATGGCTTTTCGCGGGGCGTAGGTGATGGCCTCCCTCATTAGCTCGGCGGACCACTTGGCGATGCGCCCCGTGGCCTCTCGGTTGTTGATAATCTCCCCGAGGGGGAAGGATGACACCACCGTTACGGGATGAGCGAGGAAGTAGTGCTGGAGCTTGCGTCTCATGATGATGATGCCGTAGAGCAGCTTCTGGATGTGCGGGTACCGGATCTTGGCCTCAGAGAGCACCTCACTGGTGAAGTATACCGGCCGTTGGACCGGCAACGCATGGCCCTCCTCGTGCCTCTCGACGACTATGACCGCGCTAACCACCTGAGTGGTTGCGGCCACATAGAGGAGGAGAGGCTCGGGGGGATCGCCAACCTGGGCTGGTCGCGGTGGCACGAGAATTGGCGCGGAAGTCAGCAACCCCTTCAACTTGGTTAAGGCCTCCTCGGCTTCGACAGTCCACGTAAAGTGTTCCGTCTTCTTCAGTAGGTGGTAGAGGGGTAGCGCTTTTTCCCCTAGCCTCGAGATGAATCTGCTGAGAGCGGCTAGGCAGCCTGTCACTTTCTACACACCCTTGAGGTCTCGAATTGGGCCCATCCTCGTGACTGCTGAGATTTTTTCGGGGTTGGCCTCGATCCCCCGTCATGAGACAATGTAGCTAAGTAGCATGCCTCGAGGCACACCAAAGACACACTTATCGGGGTTGAGCTTCACATTCTTAGCCCGGAGGCACTCGAACGTGGTCTCGAGATCGCTGATGAGGTTCCCGACTTTCTTGGTTTTAACCACGATGTCATCGACGTAGGCCTCGACGGTTTTGCCTATGTGTTCGCCAAAGATATGCTGCATGCAACGTTGGTACGTTGCCCTGGCGTTTCGAAGGCCGAAGGGCATTGTAACGTAGCAATACATACCAAAAGGCGTAACAAAAGAGGTAGCGAGTTCGTCGGATTCTTTCATCTTAATTTGGTGGTAGCCGGAGTACGCTTCGAGAATTGAAAGTAGTTCGCACCCCGCAGTGGAATAGACAATCTGATCAATTCTAGGTAAAGGAAATGGAACCTTTGGACACGCTTTATTCAGACCAGTGTAGTCTACACACATCCGCATTTTCCATTCTTTTTTCTAACTAGTACAGGTTAGCTAGCCACTCCGGGTGAAATACCTCCTTGATGAATCTGGCCGCCAAAAGCTTATGCACCTCCTCGCCGATGATCCTGCGCTTTTCCTCGTCGAAGCGGCGCAGGCGTTGCTTCACCGGTCTGGACCCGGCCTGGATCTCCAAGGCGTGCTCGGCGACTTCCCTCGGTATGCCCGGCATGTCCAAGGGGCCCCACGCAAACATGTCGATGTTCGCGTGGAGAAAGTCGACGAGCACTGCTTCCTATTTAGGCTCGAGGCTGGCACAGATGGTCAGCGTCTTGCCATTGGTCGAGGTTGGCGTCAACGGGTATCTGCTTGGTTTGCTCCGCCGGCTCAAAGGTGCCAGCGTGGCGCTTTGCTTCAGGGGCCTCTTCGGTGGCCAAGGCTGCTAGGGCCTCGAGCGAGTCGAGGTGGACATTGGCCTCCCCACGCTCGATGCACTCCACGTCGCAGTGGTACGCGTGCTCGTAGGAGGCGCCAACGGTGATGACCCCTTTCGGCCCCGGCATCTTGAGCTTCAAGTACGTGTAGTTGGGGACCGCCCGTAGATCATGTAGCAGTCGCGCACCGGGGGGAAGTTGCCATCCGCGTCCCCTCCGCCGCACCGATCGTTGTCCTTGCCCTTAGGCACGTCTTCTTTCTTATCGGCGAGCTTGGAGTAGAAGCTTTTCAACAGTCGGCAGTCCTTTAACTTGTGATTTATGGGGCCCTTGTGATAAGTGCAGGGGTCCTCGAGCATCTGGTCGAAAACAGCCCCGTCAGGGGGGCCTCGGGGCTTCTTAGGCTCGAGGGCGCCTGCGAGCACCTCTTTGTCATCGTCGTCATTGGCGTCGCGCTTCGCCTTCTGACCTTTGCGTTTGTTCTTCTTCTTTTTGTTGCTTGTTGTTGTCGTTCTTGGCGTTGTTGCCCTTGTTCGAGCCCTCCGGCGCGGTCACCGCCTTACCTTTGTCCGTGGAACGGCCAAAGAAGGCCCCCACTGCCTCGTCGCTTGAGGCAAAGTTGGTGACACGATCCATCAGGTCCTCGACCGTCCTAGGACGGTAGCGTCCTAGCTCATGAACTAGCTCTTGGCATGTCATGCCCGCAAGGAACGCTGAGATGACGTCCTCATCAGGCACATGGGGGAGCTCGAGGCGCTGCTTCGAGAATCGTCGAGCAAAGTCGCGGAGGGGCTCGTCCGCTGCCTGCCTGCAACGCCGTAGATCCCAGGGGTTGCCTGGGCGCACGCAAGTCCCCTTGAAATTCCCGTCGAAGACCCTGACTAGGTCGACCCAGTCGTCGATCCGATCCGGCGGGAGCCCCTCGAGCCACCGGCGGGCGGTGTCCGAGAGGTAAAGTGGGAGTTGGCGTATGATCACACGATCATCGTTCTTCGCTCCGCCCAGTTGACAGCCTAGGCGGAAGTTCGAGAGCCAGAGCTTGGGCTCGACCTCCCCGTCATACTTCACGATGTTGGTCGGTGGTCGGAAGCGGTTGAGGAGGGTTGAGCTGCGGATGGCCCGGCTGAAGACTCTGGGGCCCGGGGGCTCGAGGACTTGCCGGTCCTCGTCACTGTCGTAGCGCCCCCCTCGATAGGCGCTATAGCCACGCTCTTGGCCCCCCTTGTCCTTGCGCCGGCGGTTGATGTCATTGCGGGCGTCATTGGGGTCTCGAGGTGGCAGGTCGTCGACGATCCGTTCCCGGACTAGCCTAGCTCGAGAGGCGTCCGGCTGGTGGACGGACGTCGCGCGCTCGTCGCGGGGCGTGTCCGCTGGTTTCCCTGAGGCCGCCCCACGCCGCCGCGAGGCTGAGCTCTCGGCCTGCTGCACAGCGGCTGTCTCGAGGAGGTTCTTCATTTCCCCAAGCATGCGCCTGGCGTCAGGGTTGGAGACGGCGGGTAGATCACAGAGCAGCATCGCCGCCGCCACCACGTTCTGCCCGGCTCGCGGGAAACGCACCTCAGGGCGTGCTGGTGCCCCGTCCTCGAGGATCTGCCGGTGGACCTCTCGAGCTCGGCCACGAACACCGGCGCCTCGAGGCTGGGCTGGTTCTTGTGCTAGGGTTTTCTTGAGCTGCAGCAGGCATTGTCGGTCCTCCTCAGCCTTGGCGATGGCCTCCCGCAGCTGCGCGAGCTGCGCCGCTCGGTCGTCGCTGTGCTGAGATGGTGCAGCCGGTGCCGGGGGTTCGTTCCTCCCCTGAATATGTGATTCGCCTGTCGCAGCCACGTCTCCGGGCTCTTCGAGTTTGAGCGTCGGCCTGGCATTGTCGTCGCCGTCGTCCTCGGCGTCGTCCACGGCCCCCTCGAGCTGGAAACACTCCCTAGTGGGGTCCTAGAGGTCAGGGTCGTGGTAGTCGCACTCATCGGAGTCGGTGCTGCTTATGCCGTGCCGCCCTGGCTCGCGCCGGGGCTGCAGCTCACGTTACCACTCCCTGAAGGTGGCTCGACGAGGTGGATCGACGGCTCGTAAGAGGCCGCGGTTGACGTGCACGGGGTAGACGATCTCCAGGTCGGTGGTGGCTCGTAGGAGTACGCCCGGACGCTCCTCCCGCTCTGCGACCGCCCGGCCCTGGCTGCGCTCGTCAAGGTGGTGGGCGTCGACAGCTGCGGAGTTGTTGAGGCCGAACGGGGGCCGCTGGCGTCGAGCGCGGTACACCCCGTGCGGGAGGAAGCCAGGTGGTGTCGACGGAGCACGGCTCGGGGGCCTCTGGCCAGGCTCCCGGTCCGTGCGCGTGACGAACGCGAACTCGCTGGGGGAGTGCGCAAGCGCCCTGGAAGTCTCCGGCCGCGCGCCGGGCAGGTTTCCGCTCGAGGACCCTGCACCGGCCGCGGGGAAGCGGGTGTACGCCGCGGGCACCGCCTGTGCCCGGCGACGATGGTGACGACGGCGCCGCTCAGAAGGTGGCGACGCGTGGTGATACGTGCGACGCGCGCGCCTCCCCGCGGGGGTGGCGTGACACGCCCTCCGCTCGGGCCCTCCGTGGAGAGCAGGGTCAGCTCGCTGCTGTTGCCGGTGGCCAGGAACTCGAGGCTCCCGAACCAGACGACGGCACCAGCCGAGAACGAAGGAGGAGATGAAGCCATCCAAAAACAACGAGAAATCGGCTTGGACACGCGAAGGCCCCTACCTGGCGCGCCAACTGTCGGTGTTTCGAACCAGGGGGTACGACACCAACGAGTAATATGATCGCGTGCTCTCTTCCTGGATGGTGATGCAAGATGACACAAGGATTTATCCTGGTTCGGGCAAAGAAGGCCCTACGTCCAGCGGGGGAGGAGGTTCTTGTATTACTTGCACCTAAGTGCTTGTACAGGGGCGAATACAAGCTCAATGAGCGTGGACCGGAGTCCGGACTCGAGTGTGCATGTGTGTGGACTCGTGTGTTGTCTCTGAGAGTTGTCCCACCGTCTGCGTGAGGGGCCCTGGCGTCCCCTTTTATAGAGCAAGAGGAGGCCAGGTGTTTACGGGAATGACATGTACAGTGTTCGATATGGCAAAGGGTAGGAAACCCATCTTGTCGGGGCCACTGGAGCCGATGTGGGCGTTGCTGTTGAGGCGTCCTTGGAGCGTGGTCTCCATCCCGGGCGCGGACATGGAGGCGTGGCGACATGGGGGCCGTACATCGCCCCTTCCGGTATGTACAGGACGCGACGGGGTCCTTTTGGGTCTTGGGGTACCTGTCCTCCAAGAGCGTGAAAGCGGTTAGGGCTCGAGGGGCGCGGAGCCGGCCTCGAGGTGGCGCCTATGGGGGGGCTCGAGCCCCCGCAGGTATGGGTAAGTCCCGGAACGCCCGGGCGCACAGCGGGAACCCAGGCCTCGGGATGTGGCTCGAATGCACTACAGTGCAGGGCATGGCCCAACAGTGCTGTACTCGCGCCCTTTTGCCCATGCTTGAGGTGAAAGCGAGATTTGACTGTGGCTCCGGTTTGCTGTGGCGCACGTCGCCGTGCACCAGAAGACGTGACCGGAGTAGGTGAACGCATTAAATACTCAGTATGGGGCTGGTATCCGGCGCTCGTGCCGATCGAGGGGGGCGTGAAGCGTCTTGAGGGATAGGCTGTCGCGCCAGAGAAGCTCGGGGTCCCCGTGTGGGGTCTCGAGGAGCGATGTATGGCTGTGGAGAGCTCGAGGGGTTGGTTTTTTAGAAGGTTAGACCTGCTAGGTTCGTTATTAAATGGCATTCCAGGTTTAACTTATTTGTTTGCGTTGATTGGGGGTACCCCTTTGGTGTTCCCCCGACAGGGGTGGGCTGCAGAGCTCCCCTCGGTGCTGTGGGGCCTCAGAACTACGCTGAGTCGAGCCACCGGGTTCACTCCATTCTTGGCAGGAACATACAACGAGGCCCGGTGGAGTGAACCCACGGACCTCGAGTACAAGCTCTACGACGACCAAGGCAGGATCCTGGCGAACGCGTGGAACATATCTCAGCTACGTCGCTTCTACCCTTAAAGGCCTCGAGGCCTCATTCATTTTGTTGCTTTGTACAAACACGCCCAAAATGAATGAACAAACTCGTGCATTGTCTTTCATTTTTCTTAGCAACTTAAGGTAGCCTCGACCCTGCTTTGCTCAGGGTCGAGCCTCCCTCGGGGGCTGACAGGGGCCCCCCCCCCACACTCCGGAAAAAATGCGTGTTTTCTTTTCAAAAATTCGGCCCTCGTCTCGATTCGCACCTCGAGCGTATTAGCAGCGTCTAAATCCGTAAATAGCCCGAGCCTCCAAGAATCGAGGGGCATCGACGTAGATGGCCACCTACGCCCCCGGGCTACGGTACCCTACCTACGCCTCCCCTCGAGGTACTCGTGGCGCGTATCGAAGGAACACAGACCAAGCCGGTTGAAGCTCGAGCTAGCGACAAAGAGAATTGATCGAATAAATTTGAAAAGAAAACAACTTCCTTAAATAAACAAGTCACATATACACACATTGGCCTCGTCGGGCCACAAGTAATGACACAAATTTTTACAAAGGGCCTCGATGCCCAAATTTGACACGCAGGTCTTAATCCTCGTCGGTCTGGTACTCCTCCCCGAGATCTCCCGCGGCGGGCTCGGCCTCGACGTCCGGGCCAGGAGAAGGGGGCCGCCAACACCGCTGTCCGCATCCGGAGGCAGCACGTCCTCCTCGAAGAGCTTCGCGAGCGCCGCCCCCAGCTTGTCCACCTTCTCGAGGATCATGTCGATGCGGCGATCGTTCCATTCCTCGTCCCTACCCTCGATCTCAATGAAGCCCTTGGCGACGACATTGACCGGGAAGCGGAAGCCGGAACGGACGGCCGCGAGCGCCTGCTTGACGCCATGGTGGAGAGCGTGCCGGACTCGGTCCCGCACGGCCGCGTCAAAATAGCATAAGGTGTCGACCAAAGCGTCGCCTCGAGCCACTGCGCCCTCTGCCGCGGCTACCGGAGCGACGCCCCACATAGAGTCAAGCCTGTCGAGGGTGGCGCGCGCTCGTTCTGCCACCATGGTCTCGTCCTGGAGTTGCCCCAGGAGAGCCTGGTTCGTCCCGCGAAGCTCCTCAGCGGTCTTCTCAACCTCTACGCAACAAACAAGAAGGAGTGAGATCGCGGCGTGACAAAAACCTCGAGATCAAAACAAGGCAAGGCATGAAAATTACCTTCGCAGTGCATGCCCAGAGCGGCGAGGTCGCTGGTAAGGCCATCGACGCGCTGATCAAGCCTACGCTTCTCGGACAGCACGTCGCGCTTTTCGGCCCTAAGGTCTTCTACCAGCTTGCCCGTCTCTGCGAGGGCCAGATCATTTCAGATCACCTCTTGCCGCGCCGCCTCCGCCGCGGATCGGGCGGTGGCGGCCTCGCTCTGGGCATCCTCGGCCTCTTTCTTCGCCGCCTTCGCTGCGGATCGGGCGGTGGCGGCTCCGCTTTGGGCGTCAACAGCTTCCTTCTTCGCCGCCTCCGCTTCAGACCGGGCGGTGGTGGCCTCGCTTTGGGCAGCGGCAACCTCCTTCCTCGACACTTCCAAAGCGGTGGCGGCCTCCTCCTTAGCTCGGGCGGCCTCCCCTCGAGCCGCCTGGGCCCCTACCTGCGCTTTGTTGAGCCGGCTCGCCATTTGGGCATTCCGGCTCAGCTCAGCGCAGAGATCCTGGAGCTCCGCCTCCGCCCTAGCTAGGGCAGCCGCCGCCCGCGCGGACCTGTCCATCTCCTCCGAGAAGGACCACTCCGCCTCCGCCATGAGCTCGACCATCTCCCTGAAGATGGACCGCGCCTCCCGCGGGGCCCCCTGTTGGGCTGATCGCTCGACGGGGACCATGGCTCGGGGCGAGCTCGACGCGTAAGGAAATGGCCACACTGGTCGATCGACCTCGATGAGGGGTAGGCCCTCCTCCTCCAGCTCGAGCGGTGCCGGCTGCAGCCCACCAACAGGTGGCACAGGCTGCGGCTCCCTCCGCCTCTCCTCCGTCTCCGCCCGCTGCTCTGTATCCTCCTGGGGCGATGGCGCGACCTCGCGTGGGGACGGGGACTCGAGCGGTAGCGGATCACTCGAGAGGTGGCTCGCCCCCAAGCTCTCCACCCTTGCCGAGTCCTCCGGCATCTTGTCGCCCCTGACCGGGGCCTCGAGCGCTTCTTCCAGCGTTGGGCCCTCGACCGGAGGCGGCACCCGCTCCAGCTCGTCCAAGAGCTCCTCCACCGTCGGCACCAACGCCTCTCCCTCTTGCCCCTCCGCCGTGGGCCGACTCTCGTCGACTGGGGTCTCAGGGGCCGCTGACCCCCCGGCCTCAGACACCGACGGAGCCGCGCCTATCTCCGGTGCTCCCCCCAAAATGGTTGTCACGGCGGGGGGAGAAGCGGCCCCCTCGGTAGGTACCACCGGAGAGGACGGTGAGAGAAGGCGGTCGCGACGGGCGGTGACGGCAGGATCGATGCCAGAAGCTGCGGTCCCTGCTGAAAAAGATAATGACGTCGTCAGAGTCAGAAGATGCCTCGACCTCCGTGGTCGATGGCGGCGACCTCACCAAGCTCCGCGACAGCCATCTGACTTCCCCGAGCCATGGCCGCTCGGGCCTTTGCCAGCCAAGCGGCCTCCCGAGCAGAGGAAGAAGCCGTACCTCGAGGTGCCTGTTCCACAGCAGAGCTCGAGGTCTTTGTCCGCTTTGACGCTGCGAGGTCCACCTCCTGCCAGGAGCGCTTTCCCCTAAAAAACCATAGACGGCGCGCATCACAAAAGATAAAAGGAAAGGGGGGGGAGTAAAACCTCACTACCAGCAAAATTGAAAAACGCTACTTACCCAAAGTGACGGCGGGCCTTCTTCCCCGAACTGCCTGATTCACCTGGGGGCTTCGAGCCCGATCTACGGCTCGAGCCATGCTCCCAAGCCGACTCTGTGTGGCTCGATCGGGGGGAAGGCTCCCGGTGCTTCCCGTGGCTCGACCTCGATGGGGAGCCCTCCTTCTGCCCCTTGTCTCTAGGGGGCGACCGCGCCTCCTTCGAGCGGTCATCTCGGCGCCTTTCCCGGCGCGGGCTCCGAGACCTACTCCGGCGCTCGGGCCGGTGGGCGCGCTCCCCACGTCTGCCTCCTTCTCCCGGCGGTGGTGCGGCGATGGACTCCGGGGTCGGTCGCGACTCTGGTCGCGAGACGGTCGGGGACTCCCCCCTCGACGGTCATGATGATGGGGGCTCGGCGCCCTCTCATGCTGCCCGCTCCTCCGCGGGCTGAACGACGCCCTCGACGCCTCGTGGCGGTCGACCCCGGCATCCCCTCCGGCGTGATGACCACTCCTCGAGGTCCGGCCCTTCTCGAGAGCCCCCGCCTGGGTCGATGTGGCTGAAGCCTCCTTCTGTGCCGCGGCGACGGCGCCACAAGTCCGAGGCTTCTTTGCGTCCGGGGGCACGTCCAGCACGGAGCTCAGTGGACCTTGGGCCCCCCGAGAGGCAGGGATCGGCGCTGCCTTCCGCGGCTGCGTCCCGCGCGATCCCTTCGCCGGGGGGACCTCCAATATACTCTCCTACACAGAGGAGCGGTCAGCCCTGACATCGACGACCCCCGCGCGCCTCAGACGCGCATCCATCCCCTTGTCGTCACTCTCTTCCTCATCATCACTCTCCTCCTCCGAGCTCGAGGAGCTCAGCTCGGGGGACCCATCTCCAGGCTGCCGGTTGTGACGAGCCTTCGCCAGCCTCTGCTCCCGAGCCGAGCGACGCAAGTTTTTGTTTTTCTGTTTCTTCTTTCTGGCATCCTTGCTCTCCTTGTCTTTCTGAGCAGAGAGGCGCCTCACCAGGGTATCCATGGCGTCCTCCCTCACCGGGGGCCTCGATGCACGACAAGTAAACACCCCCTGCAAAAAGAAGAAGCGTGACGAGACAAACCACAAGAAGAATGCACAAGGTTCGGAGAAAGAGAAAGGGAGAGGAGGCTCGGGACAGCTTAGCTCGAGGGGGGCTTACCAGGTTGAGACACCCCTCGTCGGGTGCCATGGCGACCAGGTCGGTGTACTCAGGGATGAACGACCCTTGGATCGTGATTGACACCCGGGAGACGCCCTCGTTCTGAGACAGCCTCTCCTCGGCCATCCTCGAACGATTTAGCGCCTCGAGCTGGGCCTTCGGGCCCATCTCGTGCATAAGAAGGGGGCAGTCCACCAGCGGAAGAACCCTTCGCTGGTGGAACGCCCAGATGACCGCTTGCACGGTCAAATTCCTCTCGTCCACCAGCGTCATCATCTTCATCAGCGGTACCAGGTGGCGTTGCCTGTCCGCCGCGACGCCCCAGGTCCACTTCTCCGGGCGGTGAGTGAGGACACTGCCGGTGTACTGCGGAAGGAAACCACCTTCATTCTGCAGATAGAACCAGTGGTCGTCCCACCCAGCCTGGTTGGTGGAAAGCTTGTACCGCAGGTATTCGCGGGGGACATTGGCCGATGAGGTCCCAGTCCTCGCAGTGACGGTGAGGGAGCCCATGCGCACGAGCTGCCTCCCGCTGGGCTTCAAGGCCTTGATGAAGAGCTCGCCCCGGAAGAGATGGACGAACATCTCCCAGTGCGGCTCCATCTTCAGGTGCCCCTCGCACACCGCAGCGAAGATGGCAGCGTGCGAGATTGAATTGGGGGAGAAGTGTTGCAGCTCCACCTCGTAGTGATGGGTCAGCGCCCGCATGAAGCAGCTCGGCGGAACACCGAGCCCCATGCGGTGGTAGCGCGGTGAAGCTCACCACGTACCCCTCCGGCGGGTGCGGCTCCCGGTGCTCCGCCAACGGGATAAACCACCACGTGGGTCCCTCCTCCGGGTTGAGGCGCAGAAGCCCCTGGGCCACCAACGAGTCCATCTCGCGCTGCGTCACCTTCGTCAGGCTCCAGTCTTCGGCCGGCAGCGCTTGTGTTTGGGCGGCCATGACGATGGCGGCGCGGACCCGAGCAGCGGACGGGCGGCCGGAAAATCCCCAATCGACTAGCTCGAGGGAAAGGGCGCGTGAAGGCTACGGCGGCGGTGAAGGCAAAGGCAAAGTAAAGGGTTCCTTTTCCCCTCTTTCGATATTTATAAGGGAAAACCCCCAACGGGCGGGGTCTCCCACGACGTAAAAAGGTAACCGCATGCATTTAATGCGCCCACCTAACCACGTCTCGAGCCGGGTGACAGGTACACGCGGCGACATCCCATTCGCTCAACTACCGGGGCCCTCCGCGGCCGCCGCTCCAACTTCACGGCCGCTGCCCTGGCGCCACGATCTCCACTCCCTGACGGTTTTCCGCCTAAAAAGGCGCGCCCAACGGGCAGAAGGGCTCCAAGCGACGAAGGCTTCTTTAGGAAGGTAAAAACGGGCCCCGGCCCTAAGCCTCGAAGCAGCGAAGGCTGGCTCTCGAAGGGGGTTCGACAGCCGGCTTCGAGCACCCGAGTCAGGGACACCAAGGGGCGCCACTCGCAGCATCGCTCGAGGGCCAAGCCCTCGAGGCCCCTCACGTGTATCCAAGGCAGGGCGCGCGATGTGCAGTGAGATCCCCTCGGAGGGAGGCATCGAGCCACCGGGTCCTATCGAATGGACCCGGCACTGCTGCAGACTGAGCGCCCATGCTTTATGAGATCGCCTCCGGGCTACAGTCGACCCCATCGAACGGGGCACGAGGTCTCACTTGGATTTCCCCGTTACCAGCTCACCAGGAACCTCGATACTCGCTCGCTCGTGGTAGTACGAGGCATCCCCCCTCGCATCCGATCGAAAGGACTCGCGGGATGACAAGCTAGGGCAATTGGCGTGCCGGACAGCTCGAAGAGCCGGCCGGTCAGTTCAGCCTGGCACCCCTCGACGAAAGAGGGTTAAAAAAACTTGGGGGCTCGACACTCCCGAACCTAAAAAACGCAACTAACGCTCGCAGAAAGCCCACAAGGGAGTGCTAACCACTCCCCCGTGGCCTCGGGGGCTACCGCCACGGGTGTCGCTCGCACGACACCCACGGAATCAAAACGGCTAAACCCTCGAGACCAGTTAGCTAACTCTCGAGATCCCAGTCGGGAGCCCCTGCTCGAGTGCCAGCACTCGAACATGGGCTCGGGGGCTACTGTCAGGGGAACACCAAAGGGGTACCCCCAATCAACGCAAACAAATAGGTTAAACCTGGAACGCCATTTAATAACGAACCTAGCAGGTCTAACCTTCTAAAACACCAACCCCTCGAGCTCCGATACATCGGCCTCGAGCCCTCCACAGCCATACATCGCTCCTCGAGACCCCACGCGGGGACCCCGAGCTTCTCTGGAGCGACAACCTATCCCTCGAGACGCTTCACGCCCCCCTCAAGCGGCACGGGCGCCGGATACCAGCCCCATACTGAGTATTTAATGCCTTCACCTACTCCGGTCACGTCTTCTGGTGCACGGCGACGTGCGCCACAGCAAACCGGAGCCACAGTCAAATCTCGCTTTCACCTCAAGCTTGGGCAAAAGGGCGCGAGTACAGCACTGTTGGGCCATGCCCTGCACTGTAGTGCATTCGAGCCTCATCCCGAGGCTTGGGTTCCCGCTGTGCGCCCGGGTGTTCCGGGACTTACCCATACCTGCGGGGGCTCGAGCCCCCCCATAGGCGCCACCTCGAGGCCGGCTCCGCACCCCTCGAGCCCTAACCGCTTTCACGCTCTTGGAGGACAGGTATCCCAAGACCCGGAGGGACCCCGCCGCGTCCTGTACATACCGGAAGGGGCGATGTACGGCCCCCATGTCGCCACGCCTCCACGTCCGCGCCCGGGATGGAGACCATGCTCCAAGGACGCCTCAACAGCAACGCCCACATCGGCTCCAGTGGCCCCAACAAGACGGGTTTCCTACCCTTCGCCATATCGAACACTGTACATGTCATTCCCGTAAACACCTGGCCTCCTCTTGCTCTATAAAAGGGGACGCCAGGGCCCCTCACGCAGACGGTGGGACAACTCTGAGAGACAACACACGAGTCCACACACACGCACACTCGAGTCCGGACTCCGGTCCACGCTCATTGAGCTTGTATTCGCCCCTGTACAAGCACTTAGGTGCAAGTAATACAAGAACCTCCTCCCCCGCTGGACGTAGGGCCTTCTTTGCCCGAACCAGGATAAATCCTTGTGTCATCTTGCATCACCATCCAGGAAGAGAGCACGCGATCATATTACTCGTTGGTGTCGTATCCCCGGGTTCGAAACACCGACACAACTAAAATAGACAACTGCACATCCGCTGGATCAACATCGTTGGGCTTCTTCCGCTGGCTCACTGCCTCATCACCTTCAGCGGCAACCTCCTGTGCAACAGAATTTCATACGTGCTGAACGTACTCTTCCTCCCAGTACCAACCTTTACATCCGTCGGTGCCCTCCCACTGCAATTAGAACAAAGAATAAGGAATTTAAACAACATCATCAAGCAAAACCGGTATAAATTAACCATAGTAATCAAACATGGGGAAATAATAACCCACCTCACGGTCCGGACACTTCTAGAATATACGACCCTTGTTGATTCTCTCTTTTTTCACTCGGTACTCCTTCACAATCTTCTACTTACACTCGTCGCAAGCAATGAGAGGAAGATCCAGCCGCAGACACTTTGGATCCCGGTGATGAGAGACTGAGGACCCAGTCACGGTAGTCATCTACTATATCCATACTCATTTCTTTAAACTATTAGAAATATAATATTTTCTAGAGAAAAGTAATTAAAAATACACTAAAAATAAAATTCTATACTTGTCTTGATTTAAGCATGAAAAATATAATGGATACTATCTAGCAATAAAAAACTATCAAGTCAATTTGATGAACTCTATGCTCAAAATCTTTATACATGCTCAGCCTAACAAATCGATATAATGACGAAGAATATCACAAGGAAAAAAATAACATGAAAATGACATGGGAGGATGCAGCTAGTTACCTCTAAACAAGAAGAGTCGATGGCAGAGTCGAAGAAGATCACCAATGAGCACCGGCGATGTCGATTCAAACTCTAACAGAGGATGAAGTTAGTTACCCCTAGACCCGAGGAAACGATGGCGACGTCGAAGATGATCACCAATGGGCGCCAGAGATGAAGAACAAGCAAGAACAAAGCAAGAGCAAACAATGACAAACAAGAACAAGGTGGCTGAGTTTGAATCTCTCGGGCTCGAGTAGGAATAAGGGAGGAAGATATATAGCATGGGGCTTTAGTCCCAGGTAGGAGAAAGAACGGGGACCAAAAGGTGGCCTTTTAGTCTCGAGGAAAGCCACCAACCGGGGCTAAATCTTTAGTCCTGGCTGGTGGAACCGACCAGGACTTGCCCGTAACACGAGCCGAGACTAAAGGGTCCCTGCCCCGATAGCTCTGAGCGCTAGCCGTTGGGCAGGACCCTTTAGTCCCGGCCCGTATTACTGACCGGGACTAAAGGGTCCTTTAGTCCTGGACGGCAAAATCGCCGAGACAAATGATGATTTTGAGAATCGGCCAAAGACCATGCTCTGTAGTAGTGTACTTAGAGTCCTATTACCTAGTACTCCCTCCATATCTCTTTTAGAGTTCGTTTTGGACAGCGACATGGTCTTCAAAGCATAACTTTGACCACTTATTTCTTTATAAATATTTGTTATAAAGTGGTATATATACTTTTATGAAAGTACTTTTCAAGATAAATTTATTTATATGATTTTTACATTTCTAAACTCAATAATCTAAAAGTTATTCATGATTTATATTCCCAATGTTTGACCGAAACCTTTTCCAAAACGAACTCTATTTGTGATATGGAGGGAGTATATGCTAATCTAGAAAAAAGTAAAGGCTACACAAACAAAAACGAAACAGAAGCTTAAACACGATAAGTAAATTGCAAGTCTGAACTCAAATCTTTTTCATAGTGGTAAGGTGGTAACTTTTTAGCGAATATAATAGATCCATCTTTAATGTTGTCATGCGTGATTATAGCCTGTCAATTTGATGTCCATATATTTTTAATTTTACGAGAACATCAATGATTATCCTTTTAACTAGTGAACCTTTATGAGGATTAATGGATTATAGCAATAGTTAGATGATAATTACAGTCTATTAAATAATCCATCAAATCTATACAAGCATAGCGTAAATCTAAGTACAAAGCAAAATCTCCAACGAGGAGACAAAGGAATTACGGTCCTTTTTTCTTGAATCACAAAATACACAGAGGAATTGTTGCACTCTGCGGATCACAAGCAGCTAGAGGATGAGAGAGCCTAACAGATGAATAAGTGTCTGCGAAATGTACATGCTGCAAGGGTAGAGAGAGAGAGAGGAGGGGCTGCCTCTTGTATTTATAGTCCTAATACATTAGTCCCCTTCTACCCGTAGATACAAGAGCGAACAGGCTAACCCTAGGGGTATTCTAGTCCAACTCTGTCAGGATCTCATCCGACGGTCATGCGCTTTCTCATCCTTCGCTTCGCCTCGACGCAAGTGAAGGGTCGAGATGGCGGACTAGAGGGGGTGAATAGTCCTTTCTAAAAATAAACGTACTGGCTAACCGAAACAAATGCAGAATTAACCACTATCGGTCTAGCCAAGACTACACCCCTCTATCTATACTCTCAAGCACCTTATAAAAGATCCTGAACAAAGCAATTAAGGTGTCGGGCTAGCTAGATCTCACCTAAACAATTCTAGCTTGCAAGGTTACACAAACCTAAGCAACTAGTACCCAATCAATCGGGGAGCTCCTACACATTCCACTAAGCAAAAGCACAAAGCCTAAGCTCACTAGCAATGCTCAATAACAAGGCTACACAAGCCAAATTAGAGAGCTCAACTTAGCTACACAAACTAAGCAATGTGACTAGCAAGACTACAAGTCAACTAGTCACTCACGGGATTAACTTCTATGCTACACAAGCTAAGGTAACTAGCATGCTACACAAGCTAACTAATTACAAGAGCAACTACACTAGCACATGTATATGAACAAGTAAATACAAGCTAGTGAATGGAGTTTGCAAACCACCGAGAAGATGAACACGAAGTTGACATGGTGATTTTTCTCCCGAGGTTCACTTGGTTGCCACCAAGCTAGTCCCCGTTGTGTCGACCACACACTTTGGTAGTTCGGCGGCTAATAGGCACCACACCTAGCTCGACACTCGAGCGCCGCAAGAACTCACCCACAAGTGAGGGTAACTCAATGACACGCTCTACTAGAGTTGCTCTTCGCGATCCCCGCGGGGCGAGCACAATGCCCCTCACAATCCTTCTCCGGAGCCACGTACAATCTTCACGCGGGCTTCACGACGGAGACTCGATCACCAAGCCGTCTAGGATGTGGCAACCTCCAAGAGTAACAAGCACCACCGGCTTGCAACACGAACACCTAGTGCCACTCGATGCAATCTCTCAAAGCAACGCACTAGAATCGCTCACTCGCAATAGATTCGCACATTAGCAAGCACAAGCGAGTTAGAGGGCTCCTAAGCACTCCCCAAGCATGGACACCAAGTCCCAAGGGTGCTCAACCTTGCCCAAGGGCCGGCCACCCCTCTATTTATAGAGGGGAGCCACAAACTAGCCTCCTTCTCCCGAGCTTCCACGCCTTCGGTCGGTACTACCGACCCAAGGGTCGGTACTACCGGCGGTCAAAAGGACCGTTAGAATGGCCTTTCTAACACGGGCGGTAGAGGGTCAGTACTACCGACTTCAGGGTCGGTACTACCGAGCCCGGTATTACCGAGGTTATGGCGGGTACTACCTCTAGGCCAAAACTCGATCTACACAGAGAGCCTGAAAAACCACTTCGAACCTCGGTACTACCGATACCGGTACTACCGGCCCTATGGCGGTACTACCGGTAGGCCAAAACTGGATCTACACAGAGAGCTTCCAAACTCCTCACACCTCGAAACCTCGAACGGTCGGTAGTACCGACCCTATGGCGGTACTACCGGCAGGCCAAAGGTCAGCTCAACACAGAGAGCCTGCAAAAACCTTCAGGGCCACGGTACCACCGACCCTCTGGTCGGTACCACCGCCGGCGGTAGTACCGAGGTTATGGCGGTACTACCGCCAGGCCAAATCAGCCCCACACAGAGAAGGTTGCACGCAGCAGCCTTGGGCGGTACTACCGACCCCCCTGGGCGGTACTACCGGCCATACTCAGAAAACTTCTCTTTTCTTCTCTGTGTTGATCCAAATCAACTCCAACAACTTCTCCTTTGCAAATGTGCTAACACCAACAAGTGTACACCATCATGTGCATGTGTGTTAGCATTTTCACAATCATTTTTCAAAGGATTTTCACTTGCTCTCACCACGCCACTTGATCCTAGCAACATCGCAAAGTTAGATCGCTCAAGTGGCACTAGATGACCGATATGCAAACAAGTTTGCTCCTCTTGATAGTACGGCCATCTATCCTAAACCCGGTCATAAACTTCTCTACACACCTATGACCGGTGAAATGAAATGCCCTATAAGTATACCTTTGCCTTGCGCATTCCATTCCATCTCCTTCGGTGTTGATGCAACACATGCACCAACCTATCATCAAATGATATGATCCACTTCATATCATCACATGACCTCCATGGTACATCGATCTTGACCTCACTTGCTCTTCACCATTGCTTTTGTCCTTCGGCGCCAAGTTTTTGCCCAAGCCTCCCGACACTCGGTACCAACGGCTTCAAAGCCTCCAACTTGCCCTTCACCTTCGCAACCGGTCCATCAAGCCAAGTCTTGCCTTGATCTTCACCATCTTAGCCACATGACTCCATGTCATGTCTCATATGCAATAAGCTCCTTCATTGCTCATGCATATGTGAACTAATTTCCTGTGTATCTCACATAAGCACATATTAGTTCACCTAGGTTGTCACTCAATTACCAAAACCAAACAAGGACCTTTCAATCTCCCCCTTTTTGGTAATTGATGACAACTCTACAAAGATATGGAAATTAAGCTCTTTGGATTCTATGTTACTTATCCAACATTAAGACCATATGAGAGAATTTGGATAAGCATCATACAACCCGACTTTGTAGTGATAACTCCCCCTACATGTGTGCTCAAATGGTTTGGATTCAAGCTTGCACACATGCATAAATATGAAATTTGTGGGAGTGTTAGCACTACTAAGTGATGCTAAGGTATACAAGATAGAATTTTACCTTTGAAGCGTGTAAACCAAACTTTTAATCATCCTTAGCATCAACCTTGCTAGAGACAAGTGAAACTAGATACCACGTGAGATCAACATTATAAACATGGTTCTAGTTACCACTTGCTACGCTAAGACTATGCTCTAGATACCAAATAAAGGAAAACAATCATCATTCAAGTCTTAGCTCTAGCAAATATTGCACACAAGCATATAAGAATTTAGAACATATGCAATGCAAGCAAGCAAATGTAATGCACAACCAAATGCATCAAACATGTATTCATGAGCTTGCTCCCCCTACTTGTGTGCTCTCTTTGTCCAAGAATTTTGATCCTTTTCCATTGTTCAATCTTGCTCCCTTTTGATCCATGTCCATCTTCTTTTCTTGACTTCTCCCCTTTGTTCTTGACATATCATAAATGACATATCTTTGCCACAATTTCTCCCCCTTTGTCATCAATGACCACAAAAGGTATGCTTCTCTTGATACAAAGGGTTGACATTAGGGTAGATGGTTGACACTTGAGTCTTGTATTTTTGATGGACACCACCATATGTGTTGGAATGACACCATGTGTAGGATCTTTGACCTTGATACCAATAGGTGGGGCACCTCCCCTATGTCATAGCATGGGTCATCCACTTGATAAGCTTGAGCTCTTGTTGGTGATGGATCTTTGCTTGATTTGATCACTTAAAGTTGAGGATCACTTGAAGTCTTGTAGGATACCACTTGAATGAAAATTTTAACTTGATATCCATTTGCATTATTATCTTCTTCTTGAACTCTTGTCATCTTCATGAGCTTCTCATTTGTGACTTGAACTAGGCAATATTGCACAAGATATCTAACTCGGTTTGCTCTAGAGTAAGCTTCTTCACACATCTTTCAATGGTTATCTTACGTTGAATTAGACACTTGAATGTTCATCTTCTAGATCAAGTACTTGGGTTCACTAGCTCATGAACAAACTCATATACTAACCACTAGATCATATAATCAAACGAGCAATAGTGGTAGGCTATGAATTTAAACTTTTCAATTGTTATGCATGATCCTATTGAGCATGTACTATATGCACTAACCGCATACTAGTAAGGGATGAAATGATCATGCACATTACAATGATACCTTTGCTATCTTGGAGTAGAGGATAGTCATTAGATTCCGATTAAGCTCCACAATAGCAATGTGAAGTCCATTTATAAAGCTTGGTGAAGATCAATAGATACCAATTTGAATATCACTCTTCACCCATATGAATTGAGAACCACTAATGATTAAGTACAATATCTTGTCGTGGTTGGATGGCTTGCTTATTCATTTGATCATAGCTTGCATATATGAATACCACTCATGATTTGCTTCTCGATCTTGGGTGTTGCTTGCTTTCTTTCTTGATCAATCTCTTGATTTCTCTAACTAAGCATCTCCAATGATACTCTAGATCACCACTTCCATGTTAGCCTTCCAAGCCTCGTGCTTGGTTAACCTACAAAAGGCGGCAAGCCCCTACAAAAGGGAGAAGTGACCTCTCTCCAAAGAATCATCCTTGATACTCACTTGAATTGACTTGGTTTGATTGATCTATTTGAACTCTCCTTGAAAATGCGATTTTGAATCCTTCTTTGAGTTCTTTTCTTTCTTCCAAATGATCTTCAATTGATACTAGAATTTGATCTTTCTCTTCATCTTGATGTTGGTCTTGATCTCATCTTTGTCATACTTCTAGCTCATCTCAAAATCGAACATAGGTCCCTCAACCACTTATAAACATGATTCCAACTTGAGGGCCTTTCAATCAAAGTGACTCTAGATCAATCCAATAATTGTCACTTTTCTGGCAGATGTTGTCCTTCTCAAAGAAACATGCATATCTCCCAAAATATAAGTCCAATGACCATGAAATTTGGTGGAGATGTGCTTCACTAAGTGTTATAGTAGCCATAAAAATTTGAGCTTCATTGGAATTATAGATTGCTACCAGATTTTGCATCTTTACACACTACTACATGCTGAAAACTGCTGCACTTGTGTTGACAAGATCCACTCCAAAACCAAAGCATCACTTATCCAATTATCATGAATTTGGCACAGAAACTAATACCATAAGTGTAGAGCATGTGTACCAAATTTCAAGCCAATCCAAATAGATTTGATCATTCAAACATGACTATCATCACAGCTAGCTCAGATTTCAGATTTTGGACAAATTCCTATATTTGAGCTATACTTGTCCATATTTAATCAAACTTGAGATAAACTTGCTTGAACATCAACACAAGACATATATCCATGCAAATCCACTTACTAAAGGTCATCTTGTGGACATATCCAATCAAACTAACTCAGATTTGATCACTAAGCAATTTATCCATTCAATCATCTCATAGCAAGCAACATATGCATATATATCCAATTCAATCAACTCATATGCACCCAAATGAATATGATCAACTAGAAATATACCTTTGTAAATCATGATGATCCAATAGCAAGCTTCTACTCAATTTGATTGCAAGCCTTCAAATAATTCCAATAAGATCACCACAACTAGAATGTGACACTTGTATGTTGCAGCACATTTGGACTTCACTTGACTTGACATGGCATTGGGTTTGGATGTGCACTAAGCTTCTTTTCTTGACTCAATAAAATGATGAACAATATGAAATCAATTGAATCAAGCCTCCAATGCCATGGTACCTACATGCAATCATCCACTTTTTGATGGTACCCAAACTTGTTTGGGTCCTCTCAAGTTAGGTGCAACATACTTAGGCAATGCCTTAGTATGAGTGGCGGGATGTTTTGCAATAGCAACCAATGTGGTACCATTGTCATCCTTTCTAAGCACATTATCATCATCAATTGAAATAGGCTTAGAATTTTTACCTAGGGGACATGAATTTTCCATGTGTCCCCTTTCCCGACATGAGTAGCAAACTCTCTTTGATTGAGCCTTTTCTTCCTTGCTCATGTGTTGCTCCTCATTGCCTTGCCTCTTCTCTTTTGCTTGAATCTTCTTCTCAAGCTTGGTGGGACACTCCGAGGCAAAGTGTCCCATGTCACCACACTTGTAGCACTTGATGTGAGCCAAATCTTTCTTCTTTTCTTTATTCTTGCTCATCATCATCTTGGCATCATGGATATGAGTTGGATGCCTTGTTCTTCCACCTCTTCTTGTTTTCTTCTTCTTTATCAAGTCACCACCATCATGGTTGATCTTGACTTGATCTTGGGGCTTCTCCTTTTGCTCAACTTGTGGCTTTGGTTGAGGCTCTTCTTGTTGCTTCACCAATTGCTTGGTTGGGCACATAGAGGTGAGATGTCCTCTAGTGCGGCACTTGAAGCATTTGACATGCTTGAGCCTCACTTCTTCCTTCTTCAACTTGAGCTTTTCTCCATTGGGGCAAGCATTTGCAAGATGTCCCATCTCACGGCATTTGAAGCACATGAAATGAGCTAGCTTCTTTTGTTCTTGCTTCTTCATCTTCTTCAATCTTTTTCTCTCCCCCTTGGACATGCTCTTGTTGAAACCAATGCCACTCTTGTCACCGTAGCTCTTTTGATTTTTCAACATGTGCTCAAAGGTGACTTTGGAGTTGTAGCACCTCTCTAATTTGTTGCTCAAATTCTTCACTTCATTTTTGAGCTCATTGTTCTCCTTCAAAAGGTTAGTCTCACAAGACATAGAAGTAGAACAAGCATCTAAACGTGAAGAACATGGCATGTCTAATAAATCGTCACAAGAGGTGGATACATTTTTCTTGCCTACATCACATGGGTTAGCAACATTTTGCAATTGATCATTTGATCCATGTGATGAGCTCTCACTAGTTTTAGTTTCTTCATTAGAAAGCTTGTTAGTGAGAAAAGCATGGTCTTGTACCAAGTTGTCATGAGCAACACTGAGTTCCTCATGAGTCAATTTAAGCTCCTCATGTGAACAAGTAGTAGCATAAAGTAGATGTTTTTGTTTTTCACATGTGTTCTTTAGAAATGAGTTTTCATTTTTCAATTTCATTGTTTTTGCCATCTCATTTTCTAAAGCTTTAGTGAGTCTACATACAAGCTCAAAGTTTGGATCGTCACAATCAACTACCACATTACCAATAGATACCTTTGTGTCACCATGTGACATGAAGCAATGTGATGTAGTAGAAGAGCTTGTGGAGACATCACTCTCGTAGCCGTCATCATCATCATCATCATCATCATCAAGTGAGCATGGAGTAGAATCATTAATTGCATCACTTGAGCTCGTCCCATCATCAACAATCTTGTCATGTGAACTTGCGGATTGATCATCATCATCATCACTTGAACATGAGGTGGAGCAATCCTCCACAACTATCAAGTTGTGGTCATGCTCAACATCCTCATGCGCCTCCTTCTTAGGCTCATCAACATCATCATCGGAGATCGCCCCATATTTCTCATTGAGATAAATCCAAATTCCATGGGCGGACTTCAAGTCCATGATCTCACCAAATATGTTATCCTCCATAGATTGATAGAAAATGTTAGTAGCTTGGCAATCGAGATGTAGGCATTTCTTTTGCGCTTGAGTTGCATTCTTTCTATCCAACACAAGAGAAAGGCCCACATCTACGATCCACCACATTTGAGGACTAATAAATTTAAAATTGCATATCATCCAATTTTTCCACCGTGCAAAGTGTGTGCCATCAAAAATGTGTGGACACTCAACATCTAGCCCATAGTTCGCCATCCTCTCGGGTCGGTGAAGACCACAAATGAGAGACCTCGGCTCTGATACCAATTGAAGGGTCGAGATGGCGGACTAGAGGGGGGGGTGAATAGTCCTTTCTAAAAATAAACGTACCGGCTAACCGAAACAAATGCGGAATTAACAACTATCGGTCTAGCCAAGACCACACCCCTCTATTTATACTCTCAAGCACCTTATAAAAGATCCTGAACAAAGCAATTAAGGTGCCGGGCTAGCTAGAGCTCACCTAAACAATTCTAGCTTGCAAGGTTACACAAACCTAAGCAACTAGTACCCAATCAATCGGGGAGCTCCTACACATTCCACTAAGCAAAAGCACAAAGCCTAAGCTCACTAGCAATGCTCAATAACAAGGCTACACAAGCCAAATTAGAGAGCTCAACTTAGCTACACAAACTAAGCAATGTGACTAGCAAGACTACAAGTCAACTAGTCACTCACGGGATTAACTTCTATGCTACACAAGCTAAGGTAACTAGCATGCTACACAAGCTAACTAATTACAAGAGCAACTACACTAGCACATGTATATGAACAAGTAAATACAAGCTAGTGAATGGAGTTTGCAAACCACCGAGAAGATGAACACGAAGTTGACATGGTGATTTTTCTCCCGAGGTTCACTTGGTTGCCACCAAGCTAGTCCCCGTTGTGTCGACCACACACTTTGGTAGTTCGGCGGCTAATAGGCACCACACCTAGCTCGACACTCGAGCGCCGCAAGAACTCACCCACAAGTGAGGGTAACTCAATGACACGCTCTACTAGAGTTGCTCTTCGCGATCCCCGCGGGGCGAGCACAATGCCCCTCACAATCCTTCTCCGGAGCCACGTACAATCTTCACGCGGGCTTCACGACGGAGACTCGATCACCAAGCCGTCTAGGAGGTGGCAACCTCCAAGAGTAACAAGCACCACCGGCTTGCAACACGAACACCTAGTGCCACTCGATGCAATCTCTCAAAGCAACGCACTAGAATCGCTCACTCGCAATAGATTCGCACATTAGCAAGCACAAGCGAGTTAGAGGGCTCCTAAGCACTCCCCAAGCATGGACACCAAGTCCCAAGGGTGCTCAACCTTGCCCAAGGGCCGGCCACCCCTCTATTTATAGAGGGGAGCCACAAACTAGCCGTTTTCTCCTTCTCCCGAGCTTCCACGCCTTCGGTCGGTACTACCGACCCAAGGGTCGGTACTACCGGCGGTCAAAAGGACCGTTAGAATGGCCTTTCTAACACGGGCGGTAGAGGGTCAGTACTACCGACTTCAGGGTCGGTACTACCGAGCCCGGTACTACCGAGGTTATGGCGGTACTACCTCTAGGCCAAAACTCGATCTACACAGAGAGCCTGAAAAACCACTTCGAACCTCGGTACTACCGATACCGGTACTACCGGCCCTATGGCGGTACTACCGGTAGGCCAAAACTGGATCTACACAGAGAGCTTCCAAACTCCTCACACCTCGAAACCTCAAACGGTCGGTAGTACCGACCCTATGGCGGTACTATCGGCAGGCCAAAGGTCAGCTCAACACAGAGAGCCTGCAAAAACCTTCAGGGCCACGGTACCACCGACCCTCTGGTCGGTACCACCGCCGGCGGTAGTACCGAGGTTATGGCGGTACTACCGCCAGGCCAAATCAGCCCCACACAGAGAAGGTTGCACGCAGCACCCATGGGCGGTACTACCGACCCCCCTGGGCGGTACTACCGGCCATACTCAGAAAACTTCTCTTTTCTTCTCTGTGTTGATCCAAATCAACTCCAACAACTTCTCCTTTGCAAATGTGCTAACACCAACAAGTGTACACCATCATGTGCATGTGTGTTAGCATTTTCACAATCATTTTTCAAAGGATTTTCACTTGCTCTCACCACGCCACTCGATCCTAGCAACATCGCAAAGTTAGATCGCTCAAGTGGCACTAGACGACCGATATGCAAACAAGTTTGCTCCTCTTGATAGTACGGCCATCTATCCTAAACCCGGTCATAAACTTCTCTACACACCTATGACCGGTGAAATGAAATGCCCTATAAGTATACCTTTGCCTTGCGCATTCCATTCCATCTCCTTCGGTGTTGATGCAACACATGCACCAACCTATCATCAAATGATATGATCCACTTCATATCATCACATGACCTCCATGGTACATCGATCTTGACCTCACTTGCTCTTCACCATTGCTTCAGTCCTTCGGCGCCAAGTCTTTGCTCAAGCCTCCCGACACTCGGTACCAACGGCTTCAAAGCCTCCAACTTGCCCTTCACCTTCGCAACCGGTCCATCAAGCCAAGTCTTGCCTTGATCTTCACCATCTTAGCCACATGACTCCATGTCATGTCTCATATGCAATAAGCTCCTTCATTGCTCATTCATATGTGAACTAATTTCATGTGTATCTCACATAAGCACATATTAGTTCACCTTGGTTGTCACTCAATTACCAAAACCAAACAAGGACCTTTCAGCAAGCTCCAGGATGTTGCTATGTGTCGTCATGTCGATCGCCACACCTTCTCACCGATAGCTTCATCGCAACAAGCCTCTCGATGCTGCCATGTGTCGACCCATTCTGCATAGGAACCTCTGCCCGGTTTTGAGGCCTAAACCGGCAAACCGTCCTTCCTAAGTTTTGTGGCTCAAACTTAGAAACCCGCCAGCCCAGGTTTTGAGGCCCAAACCTAGAAACCGTCCACCCCAAGTTTTGAGGTCCAAACTCGGAAACCATAGCGGGTAGCTTTTTGAGGCTCAACTACCAAACCCGCGTCGTAGACGGAGTGTGGTTCTCACACCCCGACCACTGGCACCGATGTCGATGCATGTCCAGCCTCCACGCCGGGCACAACGCCTTCGCCGTCCTTCTTGACTTGGCCGATGGCACTAGCGCCGCACGCAAGCCCGTGTCCGACCTCCTGCTAAGTGCCATGACGCCATCGTCTTCCTCCCGACTCGGCCGATGCCATAGCACATCTCCATGTGGTCTTGCTTGTCGAAACCAAGTGCCAGCTATCATAGCTGGTCCTTCGGCCCTCCGGTCCGTTGGTCCAAGCCTCATGTCCACCCTTCACTGCTTCGGGTCCATCGGCATGGCACGTCCGCCGCACGACACACCCATCCTTCACCGCTCCCGGCCCATCGGCACGGCACGTCTCTACTTGACCTTCACCTCGCCATCGACCACTGTATCCGAGCTCTACACTTGCACATCAACATAGCCAAAAGACACATGACCTCGCTCACCCCTCCCGGTGAACCTGTTGACCAATCGCTCGTCACTCAGGGTGGAACCACAAGGGCACATATCAACCTTGTGTTCACAATCTCCCCATTGATGAGTGCATTGTCAACACATAGTAACTGATAATCAAAAATAAAAAGAAACAAAAGTAGATAGAAGAAGAAGCTTACTCAAAATGCCCCAAAAGCGAAGGTAAAAGCCGAAAAAGGACAAATCAAGATAAGCAAAGCTTGGTCCCCAAAGACATGGGCAATGGCTCGACGCAACTAAGCAAAGGATCAGAACAACAACTCAAAATAGAGCAAAACTCAATCATAGAGATAAAGATCAGAGCAAAAACTCAACAGAAGAGCTAAAAACTCTATCTCGAGAATGAAGGACTTGGTCCCCAAAGACATGGGCAATGGCTTGACGCAACCAAGTCAAGAGCAAGCTAGTTCTCAAGAAGAGGCAGAAAAGAGCTCAACACCACTAGCTGAAAGCTCCATACCAACTGAAATGCATAACAGCTGAAAACTGCTAGTCCCTCAAGAGAGAGGCATAGAGGCTCAACACAACTAGCAGATTCGAAAGCAATCGGAGCACATAAAACAAATGACTCCCCTAGGCACATGCCGGAAACTCCCCCTCCCTAAAAGAACTCCCCTTTGGAAAGATAAGCACTATGAATTGCAATTTGCCACCACACAACAAACATTCCCCCTTGGGTAAAAAATTCTCCCCCTTGGGGGCAAATGCAATCCACCAAGACAAGTTATCAGAGCTCAAACAAGAAAAATGAAGCTAGGTCATGCCTATCAGAGCCAACACATGCACAATAGCCTAAAATGCATGAAAATGTACAATGCAGCAGCTTCAAGTATATAGTCATTAGAGTGAAAGAATGCTCAAAAGAGTGTTGTCCTGACAACTAAGCAATCAGAATAAGTGCCAGCAAAGGCTCAAACTGATCACAGAGTACCTGCGGATACATGGGTGTATGCCGAGTCTCGAGTGATGAGTGATTGTCAACTGGGATAATGCGCATGTTCTTTGGCTTGTGTTGTGCAGGTGTCGAGCACAGATACAGTGATCAAAGGCAAGGTGAAGGTCAAGTAGAGACGTGCCGTGCCGATGGACCGAGAGTGGCGAAGGGCGGACATGAGGCTTGGACTGAGGGACCGGTGGCCCGAGGATCAGCTGTGGTGGCTGACAGCCTGGGACAGCGACGAGCGAAGACTTGTGGACACGGTGTTGCTTGGGTCGAGGACCTAGGGACACGTGTCGATGGACGGGGTGCACGGGCGGTGCATCCCCTCTATGGCTCGGTTTGGTGGTTGAGCCACAGAAAAACCACCAAGTGGACGGTTTCCAGGTTTGGGCCTCAAAACCTGGGCGCTGATGGTTTCCGAGTTTAGGCCACAAAACTCGGGCTGAGGATGGTTTCCCGGTTTGGGCCTCAAAACCGGGGGTTGGCTGTGAAGGCTGGTTTCCCGGTTTGGGCCACAAAACCGGGGGGCGAAGTCCGGGAAAAGGACAAGCAGAGCGGTGGCGGCACGTGGCGACAATCGGTGAGGTTGCGTCGAGGCAACGCTACCAGTTGTGCGGGCGTGGCCGTCGGATCACCACCTACCATGAGTTGGTCCAGAATAACCCTAGGGTTTAGCTGGTTCGCTCTCTAATTAGTTAGGGGTAGAGTGGGAATTAGAATTAGGATAAGTAGAGGGAGACACCCACCTCCCATTTCTTCTCAGTCATTTGCTATTTTGCCTTCTAGGTTTTCCTGCTCTCCCCATCCTTTGCTGTAGCAAACTGAGATCCATAGAGAAGACAATCATACCTCTGTGTCCGCGAGATTTTGAGGAAGTGAGACCGTAATCTCACTGTTGTAGCATGTGGTAGCCACACGGTTGCAATTGGTGGCTGTGATTCGCGTTTTGGGTTGTTCTTCGTGGGTTGCTTTTCTCCAAGATTTTCCCGTTGATCGATCTCTTCACTCAGTGCGTCTTTTGCGATTCCATTTGAACTGAGTTGTTCTAGTTCGTGAGGTGCATCTTTCCACCGAAGGAATTCTTCTCTAACCTCACAAGCCAGTAGATCGGTCAATTTTTGTTTCGGATCGAGTTTTGCTCCTTTTGCCCCCAATTCACCGATTTGGAGTTAGGTTCGAGCCATGATCTCTTTGGGATAGCTCACTAACCTCCTAGGAACTCCTCATACCAAGTCTAAGCCTTAGAGCTTTTGATTCGGAGGAGATTGGGTTGAATCCGCAGAAGAACAACACAGTTTTGGGGCATCGGACGCTCGACACAGGAGCATCGGATGCTGTTGTTCATAGCATCGGACGCTCCAGTGCCACGTGTCATCTGACAACATTTTTGAAGGAGCATCGGACGTTGACCATCGGAGCCTCTGTTGCCATCGGACGCACCGGGGGTCTAGCATCAGACGCTAGGGCATCACTGTAGCCAGCGTCCGATGCCAGTCCAGTAAGGTTCTAGAAATGTCATGTTCATATCGGACACTTCCGGTGTTAGGGCATCAGATGCTAGCCAGCTTCCGATGCTGCTGTTTCAGCACTGATTCGTCCGTGGTTTGTTCGTTCGTTGTTGGTTTTGCTTTCCGTCTTTTGCATTGAGTTTCTAGGGTTATGTAGTGTCCCGTTGTGCTTCACGGAAGCATCCACTCTACATCTAGGGTCGTGGACACTTGCAAGCTCTAGGTTTGCTCTTGGGGTGATTCTCAGGACAGTGGCGAACTAGTTTCTGAAAAGAAATTTGAAGCTCCCATTCACCCCCCCCCTCTGGTCGCTTTCTAGTAGCATCTTTGGTCCTTCAATTGGTATCGGAGCAGGTTAAGGATCTTCCACCTTAGCCGGTTCCAGATCCACAGAAGGCGACATGGATCGCGGTGTGGGCAAACCGCCGCTTTTCGATGGGACGAACTATGCGTATTGGAAGATACGCATGTCAGCCTATCTGCAGAGTTTGGGTGCTTCCATCTGGGATATTTGCAACTCTGCCGATTACGTGGTCTTGGCTGCTCGTGCTACTCAGCATTAGATCGATGAGCACGATGACAATAGCCGAGCCCGTAATGCTGTTTTCTCATGCTTGAGCATGTCTGAGTTTGATCGCGTCTCTCATCTCCCCACGGCTCGTGAGATTTGGGCGACCCTCATGCGTTTCCATGAGGGAACCTCTCAAGTCAAATCCCGTCTCTACGAATCGCACAAGCGAGAGTATGAGAACTTTTGACATATGCCTGGCGAGAGCATAGAAAGATTATTCGCACGCTTTCAGGTGATTGTCAACATGATGAGGGCTAACAAAGAGCTGTTACCTTTCGACGATCATGGGAGAGATTTGAAGCTTTTACATACTCTTGATCGATCGGTGTGGGATTCCAAGGTTCAAGCAATCATCGAATCGCCTAACTATGAGACCCTCACGTGTGACGAGCTCTTTAGTAAGCTCAAGTCCAGTGAGATTGATGCCATGGTGAGGGCTTCTTATGAAAATCCTTCTGGCCCGTCGATGGCTTTGCTGTCTGGCTCTTCTGCTAACACCTCTGGAGGATTTGCACTCTCTTGACTTCTTTCTGTCACAGAGGAGCAGCTGGAGTTCATGGGGGATGACGAGCTGGCATTGCTCGCCAACCGGTTCTCGCGGTTCCTCAACAACCGCATGAACCGTCGCCGTGGAGGAGGACACTCGGGATGTTTCGAGTGCGGCGACCCCAACCACTTCATCGCCAATTGCCCGAAGAAGAACAAGCAAGTCTTTGGCAAGGCGGACCATGGGCACAAGTACGACTCCAGCAAGCGCGAGGAGAAGTACGTCCCCACGAAGCACAAGCGGAAGGGCGGCTTCAACAAGGAGTACATCAAGATGAAGTACTTGGAGAAGGCCCAGGCTGAGCAGCGTGTATTCTTCTCCACGCTCAGCGACGTCGATGACTCGGATGACGACTCCGCTTCCTCAAGCGATGATGAGTCCAAGAAGAAGAAGAGGATCGAGGACAAGTTGAACGGCCTCAGCTTCTTCGCCGACAATGAGGGATTTTGCACCATGGCTCTCAGAAAGGAGGTCGACAGCGAGCTGGAGGAGATTCCTCGGAACGACGACGACGACACCTCCCAGGTATCTCTGACCCCCGACGAGCTTTCTGCTGAGGTTGAGAAGCTTACTGCCGCCCTTCTTAGTCAAGATAAGCTGCTTAGGCGTGCTGCTAAAGAGCGGAAGGAGTTTAGGCAGAAGTGGAAGGATACGGTGAAGGAGCTTGAGTTTGCCAAGTCCACCGTAGTTGTTTTTGAGGAGGCAGAGTGCGAGATGTGCACCACGCACATGACTGACCTTCTCACCTTGAGAGGTAAGTATGTTGCGCTGGTTGGAGAGGTGGATGAGATTAAGGCTAGATCCTCGCTGTTGGGTGCATGCAAGTCCTGTGCGGGCTTGCAATCCGAGTTGGCAGAGAAGAATGCCAAGATTGTGTCTCTTGAAGAGGCCAGCTCGGGTAGCACTTGTGTGGCTAGGTGTGTTCTGTGTGAAGGCTTGGAGATGGAGATAGCCAATGTGAAGCATGACAAGATGCAAACCAAGGAGGAAAACACATACCTTCGGACCATCTTGTCATGGGTGTCTAGTGGTGAGCCGCAGCTTGGGATGATGATCTCCCAGTTCAAGCATGCTACTGGAGGTCCAGGTGTAGGCTTTGCTCCGGGTGTTGATGTTTCATCTTTTGGCAAGATTGGAGAGTCGAGTGGTCTTAACCCATGTGAGAAGCCCAACTCCACCACTACTCCCAAGCTTACTAAGATTTCACCCAAAGAGCCTCTCAAGCCTAACACCAAGGATGGAATGGTTGTTGAACCTCCGAGAGCTCCACCCAAGAAACAGACGTGGCATCCCAAGCCCAACCACCTGAAAAACAAGCTTGACACCATGCCACCTATCCAGGAGGAGCTTATGCCATAGAAGGGCAAAGTGATCCACACCCACTACCGTGAGTACCAACAACCCCCTATGAGAGCGGTGAGGTACCATTGTGATTACTGTGGGAGAGATGGACACTTGAGAGAGTTTTGCTTTCGGCGCAAGAGAGAGGCGCGTCGTGCAAAGGAGATGAACAACATGGACATGTACCATCCTTTTCATGATGTACATGTGCCGAATGTTCAGAGGCGTGCTGCTAGGCCTAGAGGTCCAATGCCTCAGGTTCCTAGGCCTAGGCCATGAGGAGGTCGTGCCCGGTGGGAGCCTGCAGTTATGGGTTATGGACCCCGTGGCAGTGGCTTTGTAGTTGAGCGTTTTCCACCACCGCATTTTGAGTATCGCGATGGACGCTCCTCCCTTAGCGGACCACGTTTTGAAGGACCGAGAAGCAACCAGAAAGCGACCAGAGGGGGGTGAATGGGAGCTTCAAAATTTCCTTTCAGAAACTTGTAGCCACTGTCCCGAGAATCACCCCAAAAGACAAACCCTAGAGCTTGCTAATGCCCACGACCCTAGATGTAGGGTGGATGCTTCCAAGAAGCACAGCGGGACACTACACAACTCTAGAAAGCCAACGCAAAAGACGGAAACCAAATCCGACAACGAGCGACCAAGCTGCGGACGAAACTGCACTGACCGAACTCACCCCGCGTCCGGTCAACACACACCGGTCGCGTCCGGTCGATCGAAAACAGTTTTTGGACCTTACTGTTTCTGACCGGACTCACAAGCGAGGAGCGTCCGGTCGAGAGCAGTGCGTCCGGTCACTAGAGCCAAGACAGGTGAACAGTAGATCCTGAGCGTCCGGTCAATCCAACAACCTAGCGTCCGGTCACGAGCGTCCGGTCAATACTCAGAAAATTCCGTGACACATTCAACCACCGGACGCGTCCGGTCAGCCCGACCAAGCGTCCGGTCACCTCGTGACTTCGCTGTTCACTCACCGATTCGACTCGATCTCACCCAAAACAAATCCTCTAGGGATCAAACTTGGTGAGAGGAGTCACAAGGAGGATAGTGAGCTATCTCTAAGAGATCATGGCTCGAACCTATCTCCAAATCGATGAATCGAAGAATTTCGGGGGAGGGGAGAAAAACTTGACCCGAAACAAAAATCGATCGATCTCCTAGACCGTGAGGTTAGAGGTGAATTCCTTCGGTCGAAAGAAGTGCCTCACGATCTAGAACAACTTGGTTCAAACGGTTTTGCAAAAGATGAACCGAGCAAAGAGATCAAGCGACGGGAAAATCGTGGAGAAAATGGATTCCCCGAAGAACACAAACGAAACGCGAATCACAACCACAAATTGCAACCGTGTGGCTACCACACGCTACAACAGTGAGGATACGGCCTCACTTCCTCAGAATCAACAGTACACAGAGGCAAGTCTCTCTGCGGATCTCAGCTAGCTACAGCAGGGGATGGGAGAGCAGGAAACCCTAAGTGCGAAAGAGCAAATGACTGAGATATTTGGGAGGAGGGTGTCTCCCGACTACTTATCCTACTACTAGCCTAAGTGTATTTCCTACTCTACCCTGATCTATTCTAATTACAGAGCGAACCAGCTAAACCCTAGGGTTATTCTGGACCAACTCGGTGGTAGGTGTATCTGACGGCCACGCCCGCACAAACCGAAGCGTTGCCTCGACGCAACCTCCGGATCGCCGCCACGTGCCGCCCTCGCTCTGCACCCCCGGTTTTGTGGCCCAAACCGGGAAACCAGCCTTTTCCAGCCAACCCCCGGTTTTGAGGCCCAAACCGGGAAACCAGCCCACCAGCTTCTGAGTTTTGAGGCCAAACTCAGCAAACCCTCAGCGCCCAGGTTTTGAGGCCCAAACCTGGAAACCGTCCTCAGCCCGAGTTTTGTGGCCAAACTCGGAAACCATCCACACCCAGGTTTTGAGGCCCAAACCTGGAAACCGTCCATCCGATGGTTTTTCCCTGGCTCTACCACCAAACCGACGTCGTAGATGGGATGCACCTCCCGTGCACCCCGTCCACCGACACGTGTCCCCGAGTCTATGACTCAGGCAACACATGACCGCATTTCCCCACTTGTCGTCGTCACAGGCTGCCAGCCACCACAGCTGATCCTCGGGCCTCTGGTCCCTCACTCGAAGCCTCACGTCCGCCCTTCACCGCTCGGCACCTCGGCATGGCACGTCCGCCGCACGGCACGCCCATCCTTCACCGCACCCGGTCCGTCAGCACGACACGTCTCAACTTGACCTTCACCTCACCGTCGATCACTGTATCCGGGCTCGACACCTGCACAACACAAGCCAAAGAACATGCGCATCATCCCAGTTGACAATCACTCAACACTTAGAGACCCGGCATACACCCATGTATCCGCAATCTCCCCCTTGATGAGTGCATTGTCAACTACTCACACAAATCATAATGAATAGAAGAATAAGGAATAAGGAGGAAGGAGAAGGAGAAAACTCAACCAAATGACCCAAAAGCATAGCAAAGCCGAAGAAGGTCAAGTGGAAAGAGCGAAAGAACTTGGTCCCCAAAGACATGGGCAATGGCTCGACGCAACCAAGCAAAGCAAAGCTAGCCCTCAAGAAGAGGTAGAACAAGCTCAACACCGCTAGCAAATGCCAATTGGAAAATCGAAGCAAAATGCTAGTCCCTCAAGATAGAGGCACAGAGGCTCAACACAACTAGCAAAGAAAGCTCGATACCAATGCCTTTCGGCCAGTAAGAGACAGCAAAACTCCCCCTTAGATGAACATCCAGGAGACATGCAAACTCTCCTCCTGGGACCTCCCCCTCAAATGAACCCTCGGGAAGCATATACACTCGGGAAGCACAAATGATTTGCAAATTCTCCCCCTTAGTTGAGAATGCACTAATCAAGTAAAAGACTCTCCCCATCAGAAAAGGCACCAACAAAAAGTGCGAACATGGGAGGTTCTCCTCCTTCCAACATGCATATGAGTCAAAATGCAAGTTAGCAGCTTCAGGCATATATTCAGGAGAATGCAAAGATGCTCTAAACAGTATAACTCCAAAGACTCAACAGCAGCATACAAGCTCAGCAAAGGCTCAAACTGATCACCAGATATGAAATATGAACATATGAGCAGAAATGAGCAGTTTTGAGTCAAAAGGTATTCACCATCAAAATAGCACTAGCAATGTATAAACAGGAGTCTGAACAAGTGCTAAACATGTATACAAGGTGAACTACCCCTAGCAAAGTTCAATCATCATGCTTAAGAAAGTAACATACACTTGTGAATTCAAGTTCAGATCGGAGTTGCAGCGGTGAAATTACACAAGTTCAATTATTAGCATGTGATTGCGAGAGGTTGAAAGCTTGTCATTGCCTAACTTTTCAACCGAGCGAAGCCTATGCCGAAGCAATCAGAAGCTTAAAGCTACAGTTTTGGTCATACACTACACGGCTCAAGTTTAACTCAAAGTGCAATGAGAAACCGTCTCGATACCGTGATGTGTTGACAAGCAATCCCATCTTGATCTTTTCAATTCACTAAACTTGGTTCAAAATTTTAAACATGATATGACCAGACCAAGCAAGTGAATGACTCAGAACTAGAGACATAGCAACCTAGCATATATGAAAAGCACGAGTAAACTCAACACATCCTACACATGCTAGTTGCATATCTCAATGGTGAACATTTTCAGATTTGTAATTATTAAGCAAATTCACCACTTCAAAAATAGCTCAGCTCACAACATGTACTAGTGATCAGAGAGAGCATAAGCTACAAGCATCAACATAAGCATCGGAGCATACTACATAGAGCATAGTTACATTCTAGTGATTATAAACATGAAGCTTAGAATGTAAATGCGTATGCTGAAATGCAAAAAGAAAAGAAACACAAAAGAGTCAGTCAAATATACAAGATCCAAAATGTTTCCCTCAACTAAAAGGGGAAACACACACCAAGCTCACCCCTCAACCGATTAAAGGTTGATTCGTCTAAAGGCTTGGTGAGAATATCAGCCAGTTGATGATGAGTATCGACATGGCAAAGGTCGATATCACCCTTCTCCTGGTGGTCTCGCAAGAAATGAAAGCACACATCAATGTGTTTGGTCTTCGAATGAAGCACGGGGTTCTTAGCAACGCTAATAGCATTCGTGCTGTCACAAAGCAAAGGAACACGAGTAAAGCTCAGACCAAAATCACGCAAAGTGGCCATCATCCAAAGCAACTAGGAACAGCAGCTAGCCGCAGCAACATATTCAGCCTCCGTGGTAGACTGGGTGACACTAGACTGCTTGCGAGAAGTCCACAAAACAAGAGAAGAACCAATAAACTGGCAAGTCCCAGAAGTGGACTTGCGCTCAATACGGCAACCAGCAAAATCGGCATCGGAATAACCGCAAAGGGAGAGGGTGGAGGAAGCAGAATACCAAATCCCGAACTCAAGCGTGAAACGAAGGTACCTGAATATGCGCTTCACTGCCTGATGGTGAGAAGTGCGCGGCAACGCCTGAAAGCGCGCGCACAGACACACCGTGAACTGGATGTCCGGGCGTGTCGCCGTCAGGTAGAGGAGCGTCCCGATCATGCTTCGGTACTCCTTCTGGTCCACTGCTTCTCCATCCACATCCGCATCCAGGGCAGTCGTCGTCGACATGGGTGTTGGAAGAGGCTTGGCCTCACCCATATCGAACCGCTTCAGCAAGTCCTTGGTGTACTTGCCCTGGTGCACAAACGTCCCCTCTCGGGATTGCTTGATTTGCAACCTGAGAAAGAATGTCAGCTCGCCCATCATACTCATCTCGAACTCCCTGCTCATAATATCTGCAAACTTGGCAACCAAAGCGTGAGAAGAACCACCGAAAATGATATCATCCACGTAAATCTGGACCAAGAGAGTGTCTTTGCCTTGCTTGAGGAGAAAGAGTGTTTTATCTACACATCCCATTTTAAAACCCTTAGCAAGCAAAAAGGTTTTCAACCTATCATACCAGGCTCTAGGGGCTTGTTTCAAACCATATAAAGCTTTGTGAAGTTTAAAAACATGGTTTGGAAACTTGGGATTTTCAAAACCGGGGGGTTTCTCAACATACACTTCCTCTTCTATGTAGCCGTTTAAGAAGGCACTCTTGACATCCATTTGAAAGAGTTTAAAACCTTTGGATGCAGCAAAAGCCAAGAGTATCCTAATAGCCTCCAAATGAGCTACAGGAGCAAAAGTCTCCTCAAAGTCTATCCCCTCCTTCTGACTATAACCCTTGGCCATAAGACGCGCTTTGTTCCTCACAATGTGGCCATCCTCTCCTTGTTTATTTTTGAAAACTCATTTTGTCCCAATAGGATTACAGTTAGGAGGAGGAGGAACTAGAACCCAAACCCGATTTCTCTCAAAATTTTCTAACTCCTCATGCATGGCATTGACCCAGTCCAGATCCGTCAAAGCGTGTCCAACATCTCGGGGCTCAAAATTAGCAACAAAAGCAGAATGAGCGAAGTGAGAGATGTGCTGTGACCTGGACCGAGTAACCCGTTCGTCGATGCTGCCGATCATCTGCTGAGGCGGGTGCTAGCGCTGGATGTGTCGTGGCGCCTCCCGAGCTGAAGTAGCCTCCCCCTCAACAGCAGTTGGTGCCTCCCCGGGTACAAAAGGTACCGCTCGGGGTGGTGGATCCCATGGCCCCCAGGAAGAAGAGGTGTCGAGGCCGTGAGTCGTCGTAGAAGCCGCTCTTTGCGGCACTGCAGGTGGAGGTGGTGCTGGGTCATCTATGCCTTCAGCATCCTCGTCCTCATCATCGAAAAGAGGCTCACCAACCTCATGATCACCTGCACGCTCAAAACGAGAAGAAGGACAAACCATGGTCTCGTCGAAGGTGACATCTGATGTCTCCATGACTCAGTTAGTGTCAAGGTTAAGTACACGATAGGCTCGAGTGTGAGTGCCATAACCCAAAAACACACCGTGAGAAGAACGAGACTCAAACTTGTCCAAGTTGCCCTTTTTGAGTATAAAACAATGGCAACCAAACACTCGAAAATAACTTACCTTGGGGAGTTTTCCAAAATGCAACTCATAAGAGGTCTTTTTCAAGAAAGCTCGAAGAAAAATGCGATTGGAAATATAGCATGCAGTGTTCATAGCTTCGGCCCAATATCGCCTAGGAGTCCTATGCTCATCGAGCATCGTCCTAGCCATCTCTACAAGGGTCCGATTTTTCCTCTCTACAACACCATTCTGAGGGGGTGTGTAGGGGGAAGAAAACTGATGCTCACCCAAGGAGTTACAAAACTTCTCAAAATCCGAATTCTTGAATTCGGAACCATTATCACTCCGAATTGCTCGCATAGAGTTCAAAGGGAACTCATTCTGAAGACGCAAAATCAGATTGCGAGTAAAGGAGAAAGTCTCGGTTTTCTCAGCTAAAAAGAAAACCCACGAATATCTCGAAAAGTCATCAACAACAACAAGCACATACCACTTCCCCCCAACCGAGCCGGACCCACAAGGTCCATGTGCAAAATCTCTCTAGGGCGCTTAGTCATGACCTGAGTCACTGGATGGTGGGGAGCGGCAACCATCTTCCCGTGTCTACAAGAGTGGCAAACAAGATCCTTCTCCATATGCAACTTGGGCAATCCTCGGATTAGGCCAAGCGAACTAAGCCTTGCAAGCAAGTCGAAGCTCAAATGTCCAAGTCTCCTATGCCACTTCCAAAGATCAGAGGAAGAAGATCCAGCCACAAGACACCGAGAAGTGCCAAAAGACTCCGAGAAATTCGCACAAAACACTTTTCCAAAGGGCGAAATCAAACACACAAGATTGCCCTGAGGATCCAAAATACGACTGAGATTCGGTTTAAAACGAATCTCATAGTCGTCGTCAAAGAGTTGCGAAACAGAAAGAAGGTTAAAATGCAAGTTAGAAACAAGAGCAACATCGCGCAACACAAAGTGCTCATTAACTCGCACCGACCCACGAGACAATACCTTACCTTTGCTATTGTCGCCAAAGGTTATGTACTCCTTTCCGACAACAGGGCTAAGGCTGGAGAACCACTTGGCGTTTCCGGTCATGTGCCTCGAGCAACCGGAATCCACCAACCAAATGTCCTCCAACCGTTTTACCTAAATCAATAAAAAGACATAGGGTGAGCATACGGTCCAACACTGGGGTTAGTGAAGTAAGGGGAATACCAGTGTTGGGCCGGCTGCTCAAAAGAACGGTTAGCGGAAAAACCATTCCTAGCACATCTATGAGAGGAGCGATCACCACGTAGAGGAAAACGTGGTCCGCTAAGGGAGGAGCGTCCATCGTGATACTCAAAACGCGGTGGGGGAAAACGCTCAACTACAAAGCCTCCGCCACGGGGTCCATAGCCTACAACTGCAGGCTCCCTCCGGGCACGCTCTCTATGAGGCCTAGGCCTAGCAACTTGAGGCACTGCGCCTCTAGGCCTAGCATCTCTCCTCGGAGCTCTCTGCTGCCTAGGCCTGGGAACTTGAGGTTCTGGACCTCTGGGCCTAGCTGCTCTCCTCGGAGCACTCCTCTGAACATTCGGCACATGTACATCATGAAAAGGATGGTACATGTCCATGTTGTTCATCTCCCTAGCACGGCGCACCTCTCTCTTGCGCCTAAAGCAGAACTCGCTCAAGTGTCCATCTCTCCCACAGAAGTCACAATGGTACCTCACCGCACGCAAAGGGGGTTGTTGGTACTCATGGCTGTGGGTGTGGATCACTTTGCCCTTCTGTGGCAACTCCTCCTGGATAGGTGGCATTGTGTCCAGCTTGTTCTTTAAGTGGTTGGGTTTGGGATGCCACACTTGGTTCTTGGGTGGAGCTCTCGGAGGTTCCTCAAACACCCCATCCTTGGTGGTAGGCTTGACGGGCTCTTTGGGTGGAAGCTTGGTCAGTTTGGGAGTAGCGGTGGAGTTGGGCTTCTCACATGGGTTCAGACCACTCGACTCTCCAACCTTCCCAAACGCAGAAAGATCAACACCCGGGGCAAAACCTACACCAGGACTTCCAGCAGCTCGCTTAAATTGGGAGATCATCATCCCGAGCTGCGGCTCACTACAAGAGACCCATGACAAGATGGTCCGAAGGTATGTGTTTTCCTCCTCGGTTTGCATCTTGCCATGCTTGACATTGGCAATCTCCATCTCCAAACCCTCACACAAAGCACACTTAGCCACACAAGTGCTACCTGAGTTGGCCTCCTCAAGAGACACAATCTTGGCATTCTTCTCTGCCAACTCAGATTGCAAGACAAGACAAGTCTTGCACGCACCTAACAGAGAAGGTCTAGCCTTCAGCTCATCCACCTCTCCTACCAACGCAACATACTTACCTCTCAAAGTGAGAAGGTCAGTCATGTGCGTGGTGCACATCTCACACTCAACCTCCTCCGACACGACCACGGTGGACTTGGCAAACTCAAGCTCTCTCACCGTGTCTTCCCACTTCTGCCTAAACTCCTTGCGCTCTCTAGCGGCACGCCTAAGCAGCTTATCCTGACTAAGCAAGGCGGCAGTAAGCTTCTCATTCTCAGCAAAGAGCTCGTCGTGGGTCATAGATACCTGGGAGGTGTCGTCGTCATCGTCGTCCCGAGGGGTGTGCTCCAGCTTGCCGTCGACTTCATCACCAAGCGCCATGGTGCAGAAGCCGTCGTCGTCGGCGAAGAAGCAGAGACCGTTCAGCTTGTCCTCGATCCTCTTCTTCTTCTCGGACTCGTCATCGCTTGAGCAAGCAGAGTCGTCATCCGAGCCGTCGACGTCGCTGAGCGTGGCGAAGAACGCACGCTGCTCAGCCTGGGCCTTCTCCAAGTACTTCTTCTTGATGTACTCCTTGTCGAAGCCGCCCCTCCGCTTGTGCTTCGCGGGGACGTACTTCTCCTTGCGCTTACCGGAGTCGTACTTGTGCCCATGATCGCCCTTCCCAGATGAATGCTTCTTCTTGGGGCAGTTGGCGATGAAGTGGTCGGGGTCGCCGCACTCATAGCATCCTGAGCGTCCTCCTCCGCAGCGACGGTTCATGCGGTTGTTGTGAAATCATGAGAACCGGTTGGCGAGCATCGCTAGCTCGTCATCCCCCAATGACTCAAGCTGGTCCTCTGTGACAGAAAAGAGAGACGAAAGAGCAAAACCTCCAGAGGGGTTAGAAGAGCCAGAAACCAAAGCCATAGTCGGGCCAGAAGGATTCTCAAAAGAAGCCCTCGACATGGCGTCAATCTCACTAGACTTGAGCTTACTAAAGAGCTCATTGCAAGTGAGGGTCTAATAGTTAGATGATTCGATGATCGCCTGGACCTTTGAGTCCCACACCGACCGATCAAGAGTGTGCAAAAGCTTCAAAGCCCTCTCATGATCGTCAAAAGGCAACAGCTCCTTGTTCGCTCTCATCTTGTTGACAATAACCTGAAAGCGAGCGAATAAACTTTCTATGCTCTTGCCAGGCATATGTCGAAAGTTCTCGTACTCCCGCTTGTGCGACTCATAGAGATGAGATTTGACTTGAGAGGTTCCCTCATGGAAGCGCATGAGGGTAGCCCAAATCTCACGAGCCGTGGGGAGGTGAGAAACTCGATCAAACTCAGACATGCTCAAACAGGAGAAAAGAGCGTTACGCGCTCGGCTATTGGCATCGTGCTCATCTATCTGAAGCTGAGTAACACGAGCAGCCAAGACAACGTAATCATCCCTGTTGCAAATCTCCCAAACAGAAGAGCCCATGCTCTGGAGATAGGCCGACATGCGTATCTTCCAATACGCATAGTTTGTCGCATCAAAGAACGGTGGTTTGCCCATGCCGCGATCCATGTCGCCTTCTGTGGATCTGGAACCGGCTAAGGTGGAAGATCCTTAACCCGCTCCGATACCAATTGAAGGACCGAGAAGCAACCAGAAAGCGACCAGAGGGGGGGGGTGAATGGGAGCTTCAAAATTTCCTTTTGGAAACTAGCAGCCACTGTCCCGAGAATCACCCCAAAAGACAAACCCTAGAGCTTGCTAATGTCCACGATCCTAGATGTAGGGTGGATGCTTTCAAGAAGCACAGCGGGACACTACACAACTCTAGAAAGACAACGCAAAAGACGGAAACCAAATCCGACAACGAGCGACCAAGCTGCGGACGAAACTGCACTAAACTGCACTGACCGGACTCACCCTGCATCCGGTCAACACCCACCGGACGCGTCCGGTCGATCGAAAATAGTTTTCGGACCTTACTGTTTCTGACCGGACTCACAAGCGAGGAGCATCCGGTCGAGAGCAGTGCGTCCGGTCACTAGAGCCAAGACAGGTGAACAGTAGATCCTGAGCGTCCAGTCAATCCAACAACCTAGCGTCCGGCCATGAGCGTCCGGTCAATACTCAGAAAATTCCACGACACATTCAACCACCGGACGCGTCCGGTCAGCCCGACCTAGCGTCCGGTCACCTCGTGACTTCGCTGTTCACTCACCGATTCGACTCGATCTCACCCCAAACAAATCCTCTAGGGATCAAACTTGGTGAGAGGAGTCACAAGGAGGATAGTGAGCTATCTCTAAGAGATCATGGCTCGAACCTATCTCCAAATCGATGAATCGAAGAATTTCGGGGGAGGGGAGAAAAACTTGACCCGAAACAAAAATCGATCGATCTCCTAGACCGTGAGGTTAGAGGTGAATTCCTTCGGTCGAAAGAAGTGCCTCACGATCTAGAACAACTTGGTTCAAACGGTTTTGCAAAAGATGAACCGAGCAAAGAGATCAAGCGACGGGAAAATCGTGGAGAAAATGGATTCCCCGAAGAACACAAACGAAACGCGAATCACAACCACAAATTGCAACCGTGTGGCTACCACACGCTACAACAGTGAGGATACGGCCTCACTTCCTCAGAATCAACAGTACACAGAGGCAAGTCTCTCTGCGGATCTCAGCTAGCTACAGCAGGGGATGGGAGAGCAGGAAACCCTAAGTGCGAAAGAGCAAATGACTGAGATATTTGGGAGGAGGGTGTCTCCCGACTACTTATCCTACTACTAGCCTAAGTGTATTTCCTACTCTACCCTGATCTATTCTAATTACAGAGCGAACCAGCTAAACCCTAGGGTTATTCTGGACCAACTCGGTGGTAGGTGTATCTGACGGCCACGCCCGCACAAACCGAAGCGTTGCCTCGACGCAACCTCCGGATCGCCGCCACGTGCCGCCCTCGCTCTGCACCCCCGGTTTTGTGGCCCAAACCGGGAAACCAGCCTTTTCCAGCCAACCCCCGGTTTTGAGGCCCAAACCGGGAAACCAGCCCACCAGCTTCTGAGTTTTGAGGCCAAACTCAGCAAACCCTCAGCGCCCAGGTTTTGAGGCCCAAACCTGGAAACCGTCCTCAGCCCGAGTTTTGTGGCCAAACTCGGAAACCATCCACACCCAGGTTTTGAGGCCCAAACCTGGAAACCGTCCATCCGATGGTTTTTCCCTGGCTCTACCACCAAACCGACGTCGTAGATGGGATGCACCTCCCGTGCACCCCGTCCATCGACACGTGTCCCCGAGTCTATGACTCAGGCAACACATGACCGCATTTCTTCACTTGTCGTCGTCACAGGCTGCCAGCCACCACAGCTGATCCTCGGGCCTCTGGTCCCTCAGTCGAAGCCTCACGTCCGCCCTTCACCGCTCGGTACCTCGGCATGGCATGTCCGCCGCACGGCACGCCCATCCTTCACCGCACCCGGTCCGTCAGCACGGCACGTCTCAACTTGACCTTCACCTCGCCGTTGATCACTGTATCCGGGCTCGACACCTGCACAACACAAGCCAAAAAACATGCGCATCATCCCAGTTGACAATCACTCAACACTCAGAGACCCGGCATACACCCATGTATCCGCATGTTTTCCTCTACGTGGTGATCGCTCTTCCCGTAGGCGTGCTAGGAATGGTTTTTCTGCTAACCGTTCTTTTGAGCAGCCGGCTCAACACTGGTATTGTCCCTACTTCACTTACCCCAGTGTTGGACCGTATGCTCACCCTATGTCTTTTTATTGATGTAGGTAAAACGATTGGAGAACGTTTGGTTGGTGGATACCGGTTGTTCGAGACACATGACCGGAAATGCCAAGTGGTTCTCCAGTCTTAGTCCAGTTGCCGGAAAGGAGTTTATCACCTTCGGTGATAATAGCAAAGGTAAAGTGTTGTCTCGTGGGTCAGTGCGAGTTAATGAACACTTTGTGTTGCGCGATGTTGCTCTTGTTTCTAACTTGCATTTTAACCTTCTTTCTGTTTCGCAACTCTTTGATGATGACTATGAGATTCGTTTTAAGCCGAATCTCAGTCGTATTTTGGACCCTTAGGGCAATCTTATTTGTTTGATTTTGCCCTTTGGGAAAGTCTTTCGTGCGAATTTCTCGGAGTCTTTTGGCACTTCTTGTTGTCTTGTGGCTGGACCTTCCTCCTCTGATCTTTGGAAGTGGCATGGGAGACTTGGTCATTTGAGCTTTGACTTGCTTGCACGGCTTAGTTCAATTGGTCTGATCCGAGGATTGTCCAAGTTATCCATGTTGAAGGATCTTATTTGCCATTCTTGTAGTCATGGGAAGATGGTTGCCTCTCCTCACCATCCAGTGACTCAGGTCATGACCAAGCGCCCTGGAGAGCTTTTACACATGGACCTTGTTGGTCCGGCTCGGGTGAGCTCGGTTGGGGGGAAGTGGTACGTGCTTGTTGTTGTTGATGACTTTTCGAGATATTCGTGGGTCTTCTTTTTAGCTGAGAAGACCGAGACTTTCTCCCTTGCTCGCAATCTGATTTTGCGTCTTTAGAACGAGTTCCCTTTGAACTCGATGCGAGCTATTAGGAGTGATAATGGTTCCGAATTCAAGAATTTGGATTTTGAGAAGTTTTGTAATTCTTTGGGTTTATAGCATCAGTTTTCTTCCCCCTACACACCGCCACAAAATGGTGTTGTAGAGAGGAAGAATCGGACCCTTGTAGAGATGGCCAGGACGATGCTCGATGAGCATAGGACTCCTAGGCGATATTGGGCCGAAGCTATGAGCACTGCATGCTACATTTCCAATCACATTTTTCTCCGAGCTTTCTTGAAAAAGACGTCTTATGAGTTGTGTTTTGGAAAACTTCCCAAGGTGAGTTATTTTCGAGTTTTTGGTTGCCACTGTTTCATACTTAAGAAAGGCAATCTTATCAAATTTGAGTCTCATTCTTCTGACGGTGTGTTTTTGGGTTATGACACTCATACTCGCGCATATCGTGTACTTAACCTTGACACTAACCGAGTCTTGGAGACATCAGATGTCACCTTCGACGAGACCATGGTTTGTCCTTCTTCTCGTTTTGAGCGTGCAGGTGATCATGAGGTTGGAGAGCCTCTTTTTGATGATGAGGATGAGGGTGCGGAAGGGATGGATGACCCAACACCACCTCCACCTGCTGTGCTGCAAAGAGCGGCCTCTACTACCACTCATGGCCCTGATCCTTCTTCTTTGACGACTTGGGGGGCGTGGGATCCGCCACTTCGAGCGGTACCTTTTGTACCCGAGGAGGCGCCAGCTGCTGTTGAGGGGGAGGTATCTTCAGTTCGGCTGGCTCCACAACACATCCAGCGCCAACACCTGCCTCAACAGATGATCGGCAGCATCGGCGAACGTGTCACTCGGTCAAGGTCACAACAAATCTCTCACTTTGCTCATTCTGCATTTGTTGCTGATTTTGAACCCCGAGATGTTGGACACGCTTTATCTGATCCAGATTGGGTTAATGCCATGCATGAGGAGCTTGAAAATTTTGAAAGAAATCAGGTTTGGGTTCTTGTTCCTCCTCCTCCTGAGTGTCACCCTATTGATACAAAATGGGTTTTCAAAAACAAACAAGGAGAGGATGGCCATGTTGTGAGAAACAAGGCCCGACTTGTAGCCTAGGGGTATAGTCAGAAGGAGGGGATAGACTATGAGGAGACTTTTGCTCCTGTAGCTCGTTTGGAGGCAATTAGGATACTCTTGGCTTTTGCTGCATCCGAAGGGTTTAAACTTTTTCAAATGGATGTCAAGAGTGCCTTCCTAAATGGCTACATAGAAGAGGAGGTGTATGTGAGACAACCCCCCGGTTTTGAAAATCCCAAGTTTCCAAACCATGTTTTTAAACTTCATAAAGCTTTATATGGTTTGAAACAAGCCCCTAGAGCCTGGTATGATAGGTTGAAAACCTTTTTGCTTGCTAAGGGTTTTAAAATGGGATGTGTGGATAAAATGCCTTTTCTCCTCAAGCAAGGCAATGACACTCTCTTGGTCCAGATTTACGTGGATGATATCATTTTTGGTGGTTCTTCTCACGCCTTGGTTGCCAAGTTTGGAGACACTATGAGTAGGGAGTTTGAGATGAGCATGATGGGCGAGTTGACATTTTTCCTCGGGTTGCAAATCAAGCAATCCCGAGAGGGGACATTCGTGCACCAGGGCAAGTACACTAAGGACATCCTGAAGAAGTCCAACATGGGTGTGGCCAAGCCTCTTCCAACACCCATGCTGACCACGGCGGCCCTGGATGCGGATGTGGATGGAGAAGCTGTGGACCAGAAGGAGTACCAGAGTATGATCGGGTCGCTGCTGTACCTGACAGCGACACGCCCGGACATCCAGTTCGCGGTGTGCCTGTGCGCGCGATTTCAGTCATCACCGCGCACTTCTCACCGTCAGGCGGTCAAGCGCATTATGAGGTACTTATGCTTCACTACAGAGTTTGGGATTTGGTATTATGCTTCCTCCACCCTCTCCCTTTGCGGTTATTCTGATGCCGATTTTGCTGGTTGCCGTATTGATCGCAAGTCCACTTCTGGCACTTGTCAGTTTATTGGTTCTTCTCTTGTCTCGTGGTCTTCTCACAAGCAGTCTAGTGTCGCCCAGTCTACCATGGAGGCTGAGTATGTTGCTGCGACTAGCTGCTGTTCCCAGTTGCTTTGGATGATGGCCACTCTGCGTGATTTTGGTCTGAGCCTTTCTCGTGTTCCTTTGCTTTGTGACAGCACGAGTGCTATTAGCGTTGCTAAGAACCCCGTGCTGCACTCTAAGACCAAACACATTGATGTGCGCTTTCATTTTCTGCGAGACCACTATGAGAAGGGTGATATCGACCTTCGCCATGTCGATACTCATCATCAGTTGGCTGATATTTCACCAAGTCTTTGGACCAATCAACTTTTGCTAGGTTGAGAGGTGAGCTTGGTGTGTGTTTCCCCTTTTAGATGGGGGAAACATTTTGACTCTGGTATCATAAACTGACTTTGAATTTTTCAATTGGTATCTTTTCTGCGTTTCATCTTGCATATTTACATTCAGAGCTTCATGTATATAATCTTTAGAATGTGACTATGTGTGTATGCTCCGATGCTTTATGATGATATTGTAGTTTATGCTCTTTCTGATCACTGATACATGTTGTGAGCTGAGCTATTTTATGAATGGTGAATTTGCTTAATTAACATAAATCTTAAAAATGTTCACCATTGAGATATGCAACTAGCATGTGTAGAATGTGTTGAGATCACTTGTGTTTTTCATATATGCTAGGTTGCTATGTCTCTAGTTCTGAGTCATTCACTTGCTTGGTATGTTCATGTTCTGTTTTAAATTTGAACCAAGTTAAGTGAATTGAAAAGATCGAGATGGGATTGCTTGTCAGCACATCACAGTTTCGAGACTATTTCTCATTGCACTTTGAGTTAAACTTGAGCTGTGTAGTGTATGACCGAAATTGTTGCTTTAAGCTTCTGATTGCTTCTGCATAGGCTTCGCACAGTTGAAAAGTTAGGCAATGACAAGCTTTCAACCTCTCGCAATCACATGCTGAAATTTGAACTTGTGTACTTTAACCGCTGCAACTCCGATAAAATTTGAATACACAAGTCTATGCTTCATTCTATAGCATGATGATTGAACCTTGCTAGGGGTAGTTCACCTTGTATACATGTTTAGCACTTGTTTGACTTCCTGTCTATACATGTTTGGTGCTATTCTAATGGTGAATACCTTTTTGGCTAAAAACTGCTCGCATTGCTCAATGTTCATATTTCATATTTAGTGATCAGTTTGAGCCTTTGCTAGCATTATGTGCATATTGTTGAGTCATCGGATCAGCATTTTGTCGAGCATCTTCATATTCTATCGACGATATTCCTGAAGCTGCTAACTTGCATTTCTGACTCATATGCATTTTGGAAGGGGGAGAAACTTGCTTGATGGTGCATTTTCAACTAAGGGGGAGAAAATATTGCAAATCATGTACTTTCACTTTTCGAGTTGAACTAAGGGGAGTGTTCCTAGTTGTGTGCACTATTGGAGGGGGAGTTTGCTAGCTGGTAACAGTTGATTCGCAGTATTTTTTGTAGCTGGTTGTGTTGAGCCTTTGCCTCTTTCTTGAGGAACTAGCACCTTTGTCTTTATGCTCTTCAGTTGGTTGAGCCTTTGCCTCTTTCTTGAGGAACTAGCACCTTTGTCTTTATGCTCTTTAGCTGGTATCAAGTTTTTCTTCAGTTGGTGTCGAGCTTGCTCGCTAGCGGTGTTGAGCCCGTTCTGCCTCTTCTTGAGGGCTAGCTCTGTTTTGCTTGAATTTCAGTTGATTCTTCAATTGGTATCGAGCTTTCACGCTAGCGGTGTTGAACCTGTTCTTCCTCTTCTTGAGAGCTAGCTCTGTTTTGCTTGAATTTTAGTTGATTCTTCAATTGGTATCGAGCTTTCACGCTAGCGGTGTTGAGCCTGTTCTACCTCTTCTTGAGGGCTAGCTTTGCTTTGCTTGGTTGCGTCGAGCCATTGCCCATGTTTTTGGGAACCAAGTTGTTTTGCTCTTTCCACTTGACCTTCTTTGGCTTTGAGATGCTTTTGGGTCATTTGGTCGAGTTCTCTCTCCTTCTTCCTTCTTTCCTCTATTCCATTATTGATTTATGTTGGTAGTTGACAATGCACTCATCAAGGGGGAGATTGCAGATACATGGGTGTATGCCGAGTCTCGAGTGATGAGTGATTGTCAACTGGGATAATGCGCATGTTCTTTGGCTTGTGTTGTGCAGGTGTCGAGCACGGATACAGTGATCAAAGGCAAGGTGTGCGGATACATGGGTGTATGTCGAGTCTCGAGTGATGAGTGATTGTCAACGGGTTTGATCGCAGGTTCTTTGGCTTGTGTTGTGCAGGTGTCGAGCACAGAGACAGTGATCGAGGGCAAGGTGAAGGTCAAGTAGAGACGTGCTGTGCCGACGGACCGGGAGCGGTGAAGGACGGACGTGAGGCTTGGACTGAGGGACCGGTGGCCTAAGGATCAGCTGTGGTGGCTGGCAGCCTAGGACAGCGACGAGCGAAGACTTGTGGGACTTGGTGTTGCTCGGGTCGAGGACCTGGGGACACGTGTCGGTGGATGGGGTGCATGGGCGGTGCATCCCTTCTACAGCTTCGGTTTGGTGGTAGAGCCAGAGAAAAACCATCGGGTGGACGGTTTCCAGGTTTGGGCCTCAAAACCTGGGCGCGGATGGTTTCCGAGTTTGGCCACAAAACTCGGGCTGAGGACGGTTTCCATGTTTGGGCCTCAAAACCTGGGTGCTGCGGGTTTGCTGAGTTTGGGCCACATAACTCAGATGCTGGTGGGCTGGTTTCCCGGTTTGGGCCTCAAAACCGGGGGTTGGTCGTGAAGGCTGGTTTCCCGGTTTGGGCCTCAAAACTGGGGGTGCGACGTCCGGGAAAAGGACGGAGAGCGGTGGCGGCACGTGGCGCCAATTGGGAGGTTGCGTCGAGGCAACGCTACGAGTTGTGCGGGCGTGGCCGTCGGATCCACCTACCATTGAGTTGGTCCAGAATAACCTTAGGGTTTAGCTTGTTCGCTCTGTAAGTAGTTAGGGGTAGAGTGGGAATTACGAATAGTTAGAATTAGGATAAGTAGGGGGAGACACCCACCTCCCCATTCATCTCAGTCATTTGCTCTTTGCTTCTAGGGTTTCCTGCTCTCCCAATCCCATGCTGTAGCGAACCTGAGATCCACAGAGTTGAGAACAATACCTCTGTGCTCGTGAGATTTTCAGGAAGTGAGACCATAATCTCACTATTGTAGCGTGTGGCAGCCACACGGTTGCAAATTCGTGGTTGTGATTCGTGTTTTGACTGTGTTCTTCGCGGAATACTTTTCTCCACATTTTTCCCGTCGATTGATCTTTTTGCTCAGTACGTCTTTTGCAATTCCATTTGAACTGAGTTGTTCAAGATCATGAGGCACTTCTTTCCACCGAAGGAATTCACCTCTAACCCCACGGTCTAGGAGATCGAGCGATTTTAGTTTTGGATCGGTTTTTGCCCCTTGGTCCCGAATTCTTCCAATTCACCGATTTGGAGTTAGGTTCGTGCCATGATTCCGTTGGGATAGCTCACTAACATCCTTGGAACTCCTCATACCAAGTCTAGGCCTTAGTGCTTTTGATTCGGAGGAGTTCGGGTGAATTTCGCGGAAGAACAGTGCTACTGCGGGACCATCGGACGCTGAGTTCGTGAGCATCGGACGCTGAGCTCAAACCATCGGAGCGTCCGATGCCACGTGTCGTCTGACAGTGCTTTTTAAGGATCATCGGACCCTGACCATCAGAGCGTCCATTGCCATCGGACGTGCCGGGGGTCAAGCATCGGACGCTAGGGTTGCACTGTTCACAGCTTCCGATGGGTGTCCAGTAAGGTTCCAGATTCGCCCTGTTTGCATCGGACGCGTCCGTTGCTGTGACATCGGACGCTGCCAGCGTCCGATGCTGCTAAGTTCGCGCAGTTTCGTCCGCAGTTCGTTCGTCCGTTGTCGGATTCGATTTTCGGCTTTTGCGTTGGGTTTCTAGAGTCGTATAGTGTCTCGCTGTGCTTCTTGGAAGCATCCACCCTATCTCTAGGGTCATGGACACTTACGAACTCTAGGGTTTGCTCTTGGGGTTGTTTTTCGGGACAGTGGCTACTAGTTTCCGCAAGGAAATTTTGAAGCTCCCATTCACCCCCCTCCCTCTGGTCGCTTTCTGGTAGCACTTTCGGTCCTTCAATTGGTATCGGAGCAGGTTAAGGATCTTCCACCTTAGCCGGTTCCAGATCCACAGAAGGCGACATGGATCGCGGCGTGGGCAAACCGCCGTTCTTTGATGGGACGAACTATGCGTATTGGAAGATATGCATGTCGCCCTATCTCCAGAGCATGGGCTCTTCTGTTTGGGAGATTTGCAACAGGGATGATTACGTTGTCTTGGCTGCTCGTGTTACTCAGCTTCAGATGGATGAGCACGATGCCAATAGCCGAGCGCGTAATGCTCTTTTCTCCTGTTTGAGCATGTCCGAGTTTGATCGCGTTTCTCACCTCCCCACGGCTCATGAGATTTGGACGACCCTCATGCGCTTCCATGAGGGAACCTCTCAAGTCAAATCTCGTCTCTACGAGTCGCACAAGCGGGAGTACGAGAACTTTCGACACATGCCTGGCGAGAGCATAGAGAGTTTATTCGCTCGCTTTCAGGTCATTGTCAACAAGATGAGAGCGAACAAGGAGCTGTTGCCTTTTGACGATCATGAGAGGGCTTTGATGCTTTTGCACACTCTTGATCGGTCGGTGTGGGACTCAAAGGTCCAGAGGATCATCAAATCGTCTAACTATGAGACCCTCACTTGCGACGAGCTCTTCAGTAAGCTCAAGTCTAGTGAGATTGACGCCATGTCGAGGGCTTCTTATGAAAATCCTTCCGGCCCGACTATGGCTTTGGTTTCTGGCTCTTCTGCTAACCCCTCTGGAGGATTTGCACTTTCTTCACTCTTTTCTATCACAGAGGACCAGCTGGAGTCTTTGGGGGACGACGAGTTGGCTTTGCTTGCCAACCGGTTCTCGCGGTTCCACAACAACCGCATGAACCGTCGCCGCGGAGGAGGACGCTCAGGATGCTTTGAGTGCGGCGACCCTGACCATTTCATCACCAACTGTCCCAAGAAGAAGAACACATCTGGGAAGGGCGATCATGGGCACAAGTACGACTCCGGCAAGCGCAAGGAGAAGTACGTCCCCGCGAGGCATAAGCGAAGGGGCGGCTTCGACAAGGAGTACATCAAGAAGAAGTACTTGGAGAAGGCCCAAGCTGAGCAGCGTGCGTTCTTCGCCACGCTCAACGACGTCGACGGCTCGGATGACGACTCCGCTTGCTCAAGCGATGACGAGTCCGAGAAGAAGAAGAGGATCGAGGACAAGCTGAACGGCCTCTGCTTCTTCGCCGACGACGACGGCCTCTGCACCATGGCCCTTGGTGATGAGGTTGACGGCAAGCTGGAGGACACCCTTCGGAACGACGACGGCGACGACAGCTCTCAGGTATCTCTCACTCATGACGAGCTTTCTGCTGAGGTCGAGAAGCTTACTGCCGCCTTGCTTAGTCAAGATAAGTTGCTTAGGCATGCTGCTAGAGAGCGCAAGGAGTTTAGGCAGAAGTGGGAGGACACAGTGAGGGAGCTTGAGTTTGCTAAGTCCACTGTGGTCGTTTCTGAGGAGGGTGAGTGTGAGATGTGCACCAAGCACATGACTGACCTTCTCACCTTGAGAGGTAAGTATGCTACTTTGGTAGGAGAGGTGGATGAGCTCCGGGCTAGACCCTTGTTGTTGGGTGCCTGCAAGACTTGTCCTGGCTTGCAAACCGAGTTGGCAGAGAAGGATGCCAAGATTGAGTCTCTTGAGAAGGCCAGCTCGGGTAGCACTTGTGTGACTAGGTGCGCTTTGTGTGAGGGTTTAGAGATGGAGATCGCTAATGTGAAGCATGACAAGATGCAAACCGAGGAGGAAAACACATACCTTTGGACCATCTTGTCATGGGTGTCTAGCGGTGAGCCACAGCTCGGGATGATGATCTCCCAATTCAAGCGAGCTGCTGAAGGTCCTGGTGTAGGTTTTGCTCCGGGTGTTGATCTTTCTGCTTTTGGGAAGATTGGAGAGTCGAGTGGTCTAAACCCATGTGAGAAGCCCAACTCCACCACTACTCCCAAACTTACCAAGCTTCCACCCAAAGAGCCTCTCAAGCCTAACACCAAGGATGGGGTGTTTGAAGAACCTCCACGAGCTCCACCCAAGAACCAGCAGTGGGCTCCTAAACCAAACCACCTCAAGAACAAGTTGGACACGATGCCACCCATCCAGGAGGAGCTTATGCCACAGAAGGGCAAAGTGATCCACACCCACAACCGTGTGTACCAACAACCCCCTTTGAGAGCGGTGAGGTACCATTGTGAGCATTGTGGGAGAGATGGACACTTGAGTGAGTTTTGCTTTCGGCGCAAGAGAGAGGAGCGCCGTGCAAGGGAGATGAACAACCCGGACATGTAGCATCCTTTCCATGATGTACATATGCCGAATGTTCAGAGGAGAGCTGCTAGGCCTAGAGGTGCAGCACCTCAGGGTCCTAGGCGTCAGGGAGGTCGTGCCCGGCGGGAGCCTGCAGTTGTAGGCTATGGACCCCATGGCGGTGGCTTTGTAGTTGAGCGTTTTCCCCCATCGCGTTTTGAGTATCGCGGTGAGCGCTCTTTCCTCAGCGGACCACGTTTTCCTCAGCGTGGTGATCGCTCCTCCCGTAGGCGTGCTAGGAATGGTTTTTATGCTAACCGTTCTTTTGAGCAGCCGGCCCAACACTGGTATTCTCCTTACTTCACTAACCCCAGTGTTGGACCGTATGCTCACCCTATGTCTTTTTATTGATGTAGGTAAAACGATTGGAGAACGTTTGGTTGGTGGATTCTGGTTGCTCGAGGCACATGACCGAAAACGCCAAGTGGTTCTCCAGTCTTAGTCCAATCGCCGGAATGGAGTTTATCACCTTCGGCGACAATAGCAAAGGTAAGGTCTTGTCTAGTGGGTCGGTGCGAGTTCATGAGCACTATGTGTTGCGCGATGTTGCTCTTGTTTCTAACTTGCATTTTAACCTTCTTTCTGTTTCGCAACTCTTTGATGACGACTATGAGATTCGTTTTAAACCGAATCTCAGTCGTATTTTGGATCCTCAGGGCAATCTTGTGTGTCCTTTGGAAAAGTCTTTCGTGCAAATTTCTCGGAGTCTTTTGGCACTTCTCGTTGTCTTGTGGCTGGACCTTCCTCCTCTGATCTTTGGAAGTGGCATAGGAGACTTGGACATTTGAGCTTCGACTTGCTTGCAATACTTAGTTCACTTGGCCTAATCCGAGGATTGCCCAAGTTGCATATGGAGAAGGATCTTGTTTGCCACTCTTGTAGACATGGGAAGATGGTTGCCGCTCCGCACCATCCAGTGACTCAGGTCATGACCAAGCGCCCTGGAGAGCTTTTACACATGGACCTTGTTGGTCCGGCTCGGGTGAGCTCAGTTGGGGGGAAATGGTATGTGCTTGTTGTTGTTGATGACTTTTCGAGATATTCATGGGTCTTCTTTTTAGCTATGAAGACCGAGACTTTCTCTTTTGCTCGCAATCTGATTTTGTGTCTTCAGAACGAGTTTCCTTTGAACTCGATGCGAGCTATTAGGAGTGATGATGGTTCTGAATTCAAGAATTCGGATTTTGAGAAGTTTTGTCACTCTATGGGTTTAGAGCATCAGTTTTCTTCCCCCTACACACCGCCACAGAATGGTGTTGTAGAGAGGAAGAATCGGACCCTTGTAGAGATGGCCAGGATGATGCTCGATGAGCATAGGACTCCTAGGTGATATTGGGCCGAAGCTATAAACACTGCATGCTATATTTCCAATCGCATTTTTCTCCGAGCTTTCTTGAAAAAGACTTCTTATGAGTTGCGATTTGGGAGACAGCCCAAGGTAAGTTATTTTAGAGTTTTTGGTTGCCATTGTTTTATACTCAAGAAGGACAATCTGGACAAATTTGAGTCTCGTTCCTCTGACGGTGTATTTTTGGGTTATGGCACTCACACCAGAGCTTATCGTGTACTTAACCTTGATACTAACCGAGTCATGGAGACATCCGATGTCACCTTCGACAAGACCACTGTTTGTCCTTCTTCTCGTTTTGAGCGTGCAGGTGATCATGAGGTTGGTGAGCCTCTTTTTGATGATGAGGATGAGGGTGCTGAAGGTATGGATGATCCAGCACCCCCTCCACCTGCTGTGCCGCAAGGAGCGGTTTCTACTATGACTCACGGCCCCGACACGTCTTCTTCCTGGGGGCTGTGGGATCCGCCACCCCGAGCGGTACCTTTTGTACCTTGGGAGGCACCAGCTGCTGTTGAGGGGGAGATCACTTCTGCACGGGAGGCGCCATGACACATCCAGTGCCAACACCCCCCTCAGCAGATGATCGGCAGCATCGACGAACGTGTCACTCGGTCCAGGTCTCAAATCTCTCACTTTGCTCATTCTGCTTTTGTTGCTGATTTTGAGCCCCGAGATGTTGGACACGCTTTGATGGATCCGGATTGGGTCAATGCCATGCATGAGGAGTTAGAAAACTTTGAGCGAAATCGGGTTTGGGTTTTAGTTCCACCTCCTCCAGACTGTAAGCCTATTGGGACAAAATGGGTTTTCAAAAACAAGCAAGGAGAGGATGACCACGTTGTTAGAAACAAGGCCAGGCTTGTAGTGAAAGGCTATAGTCAGAAGGAGGGGATAGACTATGAGGAGACTTTTGCTCCTGTAGCTCATTTGGAGGCTATTAGGATACTCTTGGCTTTTGCAGCATCCAAAGGTTTCAAACTTTTTCAAATGGATGTCAAGAGTGCCTTCTTAAATGGCTACATAGAAGAAGAGGTTTATGTTGAACAACCCCCCAGTTTTGAAAATCCAAAGTTTCCAAACCATGTTTTCAAACTCCACAAAGCTTTATATGGTTTGAAACAAGCCCCTAGAGCCTGGTATGATAGGTTGAAAACCTTTTTGCTTGCTAAGGGTTTTAAAATGGGATGTGTGGATAAAACGCTCTTTCTCCTCAAGCAAGGCAAAGACACTCTTTTGGTCCAGATTTACGCGGATGATATCATTTTCGGTGGTTCTTCTCACGCTTTGGTTGCCAAGTTTGCAGATACTATGAGCAGGGAGTTCGAGATGAGTATGATGGACGAGCTGACTTTCTTTCTCGGATTGCAAATTAAGCAATCCCGAGAAGGGACGTTTGTGCACCAGGGCAAGTATACCAAGGACTTACTGAAGAGGTTCGATATGGGTGAGGCCAAGCCTCTTCCAACACCCATGTTGACCACGACGGTCCTGGATGCGGACAAGGATGGAGAAGTTGTGGACCAGAAGGAGTACCAAAGTATGATCGGGTCGCTGCTCTTGAAGGACCGAGAATGCACTAGCAAGGCGACTAGAGGGGGGGGGGTGAATGGGAGCTCAAAAATTTCTCTCGAAACTTTGGCCAAATGTCCCAAAATCAACCCCGAGAAACTGCAACCGAAACCGTGATGCTCACAACCCTTGGAAGAGGGTGGATGATCCCTAGGATCACAGCGAAGAACCACAGAGAAGAAGCAAACCAAACTCCAAAAGTTCTGGCTCGAACACAACCCCAAAAACCAAGTCCCGAACGTAGATTGTCGGTTACGTTGAGAAACTCCTAAATACCTATGCTAACAAGTAGCAAAGATACCTAGAGAGGTTCCTTGGTCAACTATGAGGTCAAACGAGAAGTCAGGAAACCAAGCGAACAAGACGGGAGAGCAAACGCACTAAACCGGAAGCTTCAGGCGAATCCCGGACTGTCCGGCCGTAGGGTCCCGGACTGTCCGCCCCTACTACGGACTATTTGCGCTCTGGTGGCGGACTGTCCGCCGGTCAAGTGAGCAAAAACACACTGCTCCTGAAGTCCCCCTGCTCGGTCCCGGACTGTCGGCGCTTTAGCACGGCGGACTGTCCGCCGGTGACCCGAGCCAAAACCAGCAGGGACTGGCCGCGGCTGGACTGAACCAGCCCCGACGCGCGGACTGTCCGCGCCTTGAGTGGCGGACTGTCCGCGCCCTGAGTGGCGGACTGTCCGCGGTCACTCAGGGAGGGCGACTTTGATCGCCCTTCACCCAAATCTTCCCCAAATCGATTCAAATCAAAATCCCACGTTCCCAAACTTGGAAAGGATGATCACGGAGTAGTTAGAAGACTATCCCCAAGAAATCATCCGCTCAAATCGAGTCAATCACCGGGAAATCAAAGAGGGAAAAGAATGAACCGAAAAGCGCCACGAAAACGAAATCAACCCGATCTACTTGTTCGTAGGGAGATAGATAAATTCCTTCGGTGGAAATGATCTCCTTTCAAATACGAACAAGTTGATTCAAACGGATTTCGCAAAGACGCGTGGGAGAGGGAGATCGAGTGACGGGAAAATCGCGGAGAAACGAAGAACGCGAAGAACACGAACCAAAACGCGAATCAACACATCGATCTGCAGCCGTAGCGCAAACACACGCTACAACGGTGAGGTTACGGCCTCACTTCCTCAAAATCAACAGTACACAGAGGCAAGTCTCTCTGCGGATCTCAGCTAGCTACAGCAGGGAATGGGAGAGCAGGAAACCCTAAGACTGGAAGAGCAAATGACTGAGATCAAAGGGAGGAGGGTGTCTCCCTACTACTTATCCTACTACTAGCCTAAGTCTAATTCCTACTCTACCCCTCTCTATTCTAATTACAGAGCGAACCAGCTAAACCCTAGGGTTATTTTGGACCAACTCGGTGGTAGGTGTATCCGACGGCCACGCCCGCACAATTCGAAGCGTTGCCTCGACGCAACCTCTAGATTGCCGCCACGTGCCGCCACCGCTCTACACCCCCGGTTTTGTGGCCCAAACCGGGAAACCAGCCTTTTCCAGCCAACCCCCGGTTTTGAGGCCCAAACCGGGAAACCAGCCCACCAGCTTCTGAGTTTTGAGGCCAAACACAGCAAACCCTCAGCACCCAGGTTTTGAGGCCCAAACCTGGAAACTGTTCGCACCCAGGTTTTGAGGCCCAAACCTGGAAACCGTCCACCCGATGGTTTTTCCCTGGCTCTACCACCAAACCGACGTCGTAGATGGGATGCACCTCCCGTGCACCCCGTCCACCGACACGTGTCCCCAAGTCCACGACTCAGGCAACACATGACCGCACTTCTTCACTTGTTGTCGTCACAGGCTGCCAGCCACCACAGGTGATCCTCGGGCCTCTGGTCCCTCAGTCCAAGCCTCACGTCCGCCCTTCGCCACTCCCGGTCCATCGGCACGGCACGTCTCTACTTGACCTTCACCTCGCCTTTGATCACTGCATCCGTGCTCGACACCTGCACAACACAAGCCAAAGAACATGTGCATCATCCCAGTTGACAATCACTCATCACTCAGAGACCCGGCTTACACCCATGTATCCGCAATCTCCCCCTTGATGAGTGCATTGTCAACTACCAACACAAATCATAATGGAAAGAAGAAAGGAGGAGGAAAGAAAAGAGAGAACTCGACCAAATGACCCAAAAGCATAGCAATGCCAAAGAATGTCAAGTGGAAGAAGCGAAAACAGCTTGGTCCCCAAAGACATGGGCAACGGCTCGACGCAACCAAGCAAAGCAAAGCTAGCCCTCAAGAAGAGGTAGAACAGGCTCAACACCGCTAGCAAACACCAATTGGAAAATTGAAGCAAAATGCTAGTCCCTCAAGATAGAGGCACAGAGGCTCAACACAACTAGCAAAGAAAGCTCGATACCAATGCCTTTCGGCCAACAAGAAGCAGCAAAGCTCCCCCTCGAAAAGTGCATACAACAAGGAAAATTCCCTTTAGCTCAACTCAGAAGGCAAACGATTTGCAAAAAAATTTCTCCCCCTTAGTTAAACTTCCGGATTTCTCCCCCTGGAAACTCCCCCTCAAATGAACACTCGGGAAGCACATATGATTTGCAATTTCTCCCCCTTAGTTGAAAATGCACTAATCAAGAGAAAGTTCTCCCCCTTAGCAAAAGGCACCATCAAAAACCAACAAGGGAAGCTCTTCCTCCTTCCAAAATGCATATGAGTCAAAATGCAAGTTAGCAGCTTCAGGAATATATTCAGGAGAATGCAAAGATGCTCTTCAAAGTACGACTCCAACGGTACAAATAATCATACAAGCTAGCAAGGGCTCAAACTGATCACCGAATATGAAATATGCACATATGAGCAAAATGAGCAGTTTTGAGTCAAAAGGTATTCACCATCAAAATAGCACTAGACAAGTATAGACAGGAAATCAAAACAAGTGCTAAGCATGTATACAAGGTGAACTACCCCTAGCAAAGTTCAATCATCATGCTGATACCAATTGAAGAAAATACTTGTGATTTCAAAATTTTAATCGGAGTTTGCAGCGATGAAATTACACAAGTTTAAATTTCAGCATGTGAGTGCGAGAGGTTGAAAACTTGTCTTGCCTAACTTTTCAACTGTGCGAAGCCTATGCAGAAGCAATCAGAAGCTTAAAGCAACAGTTTTGGTCAAACACTACATAACTCAAGTTTAGCTCAAAGTGCAATGAGAAACAGTCTTGAAACTGTGATGTGTTGACAAGCAATCCCATCTCGATCTTTCTGATTCACTTAACTTGGTTCAATTTTAAAAACAGTATATGAACAGACCAAGCAAGTGAGAGACTCAGAACTAGAGACATAGCAACCTAGCATATATGAAAAGCACAAGAGTGACTTCAACATATTCTACACAGGCTAGTTGCACATCTCGATGGTGAACATTTCCAGGTTTTAAGATCATTAACAAGTTCACCATTTCAAAATAGCTTAGCTCATAGCAAGTATCAGTGATCAGAAGGAGCATAAGCTACAAGCATCAACATAAGTATCGGAGCACACTACATAGAGCATGGTTACATTCTAATGATTATAGACATGAAGCTCAGAATGTAAAAGCGTATGCTAAAAAGCAAAGTAAAAATAAAGATAAACGAAAAACAGTCAGTCTATCGTACAAGAACCAAAATGTTTCCCCCATCTAAAAGGGGAAACACACACCAAGCTCACCCCTCAACCGATTAAAGGTTGATTCGTCTAAAGGCTTGGTGAAAATATCAGCCAGTTGATGATGAGTATCGACATGGCGAAGGTCGATATCACCCTTCTCCTGGTGGTCACGCAAAAAATGAAAGCGCACATCAATGTGTTTGGTCTTCGAGTGAAGCACGGGGTTCTTAGCAACGCTAATCGCACTCGTGCTGTCACAAAGCAAAGGAATGCGAGTAAAGCTCAGACCAAAATCCTGCAAAGTGGCCATCATCCAGAGTAACTAGGAACAGCAGCTAGCCACAGCAACATACTCAGCCTCCGTGGTAGACTGGGCGACACTAGACTGCTTGCGAGAAGACCATGACACAAGAGAAGAACCAATAAACTGGCAAGTCCCAGAAGTGGACTTGCGCTCAATACGGCAACCAGCAAAATCGGCATCGGAATAACCGCAAAGGGAGAGGGTGGAGGAAGCAGAATACCAAATTCCAAACTCAGGTGTGAAACGAAGGTACCTGAAAATCCGCTTCACCGCCTGACGGTGAGAAGTGCGCGGCGACGCCTGAAAGCGCGCGCACAGACACACCGCGAACTGGATGTCCGGGCGTGTCGCCGTCAGGTAGAGCAGCGACCCGATCATGCTTCGGTACTCCTTCTGGTCCACTGCTTCTCCATCCTTGTCCGCATCCAGGGCAGTCGTCGTCGACATGGGTGTTGGAAGAGGCTTGGCCTCACCCATATCGAACCGCTTCAACAAGTCCTTGGTGTACTTCCCCTGGTGCACAAACGTCCCCTCTCGGGATTGCTTAATTTGCAACCCAAGAAAGAATGTCAACTCGCCCATCATGCTCATCTCGAACTCCCTGCTCATAATCTCTGCAAACTTGGCAACCAAAGCATGAGAAGAACCACCAAAAATGATATCATCCACGTAGATTTGGACCAAGAGAGTATCAGTGCCTTGTTTGAGGAGAAAGAGCGTTTTATCTACACATCCCATTTTAAAACCCTTAGCAAGCAAAAAGGTTTTCAACCTATCATACCAGGCTCTAGGGGCTTGTTTCAAACCATACAAAGCTTTGTGAAGTTTAAAGACATGGTTTGGAAACTTGGGATTTTCAAAACCGGGGGGTTGTCTAACATACACCTCCTCTTCTATGTAGCCGTTTAAGAAGGCACTCTTGACATCCATTTGAAAAAGTTTGAAACCTTTGGATGCAGCAAATGCCAAGAGTATCCTAATAGCCTCCAAACGTGCTACAGGAGCAAAAGTCTCCTCATAGTCTATCCCCTCCTTCTGACTATATCCCTGGGCTACGAGTCTGGCCTTGTTTCTCACAACATGGCCATCTTCTCCCTGTTTGTTTTTGAAAACCCATTTTGTCCCAATTGGATGACACTCAGAAGGTGGAGACACTAGAACCCAAACCCGATTTCTCTCAAAGTTCTCAAGCTCCTCATGCATGGCATTGACCCAATCCGGATCCGTTAAAGCGTGTCCAACATCTCGGGGTTCAAAATCACCAACAAATGCAGAATGAGCAAAGTGAGATTTGAGACCTGGACCGAGTGACCCGTTCGTCAATGTCGCTGATCATCTGTTGAGGCGGGTGCTGGCGCTGAATGTGTCGTGGCGCCTCCCTTGCCGAAGTGGCCTCCCCCTCAACAGCAGCTGGTGCCTCCCCGGGTACAAATGGTACCGCTCGGGGTGGCGGATCCCACGGCCCCTAGGAAGAAGACGTGTCGGGGCCATGAGTCGTCGTAGAAGCCACTCTTTGCGACACTGCAGGTGGAGGAGGTGCTGGGTCATCTATCCCTTCAGCACCTTCTTCTTCATCATCAAAAAGGGGCTCGCCAACCTCATGATCACCTGCACGCTCAAAACGAGAAGAAGGACAAACCATGGTCTCGTCGAAGGTGACATTTGATGTCTCCATGACTCGGTTATTGTCAAGGTTAAGTACACGATAAGCTCGAGTGTGAGTGCCATAACCCAAAAACACACCGTCAAAAGAATGAGACTCAAACTTGTCCAAGTTGCCCTTTTTGAGTATAAAACAATGGCAACCAAAAACTCAAAAATAACTCACCTTGGGCAGTTTTCCAAAACGCAACTCATAAGAGGTCTTTTTCAAGAAAGCTCGGAGAAAAATGCGATTGGAGATGTAGCATGCATTGCTCATAGCTTCGGCCCAATATCGCCTAGGAGTCCTATGCTCATCGAGCATCGTCCTGGCCATCTCTACAAGGGTCCGATTCTTCCTCTCTACAACACCATTCTGAGGGGGTGTGTAGGGGGAAGAAAACTGATGCTCTAAACCCAAAGAGTTACAAAACTTCTCAAAATCCGAATTTTTGAATTCGGAACCATTATCACTCCGAATTGCTCGCATCGAGTTCAAAGGGAACTCGTTCTGAAGACACAAAATCAGATTGCGAGCAAAGAAGAAAGTCTCAGTCTTCTCAGCTAAAAAGAAGACCCACGAATATCTCGAAAAGTCATCAACAACAACAAGCACATACCACTTCCCCCCAACCGAGCTCACCCAAGCCGGACCAACAAGGTCCATGTGCAAAAGCTCTCCAGGGCGCTTGGTCATGACCTGAGTCACTGGATGGTGGGGAGCGGCAACCATCTTCCCATGTCTACAAGAGTGGCAGACAAGATCCTTCTCCATATGCAATTTGGGCAATCCTCGGATTAGGCCAAGTGAACTAAGCCTTGCAAGCAAGTCGAAGCTCAAATGTCTAAGTCTCCTATGCCATTTCCAAAGATCAGAGGAGGAAGGTCTAGCCACAAGACAACGAGAAGTGCCAAAAGACTTCGAGAAATTCGCACGAAAGACTTTTCCAAAGGGCGAAATCAAACACACAAGATTGCCCTGAGGATCCAAAATACGACTGAGATTCGGTTTAAAATGAATCTCATAGTCGTCGTCAAAGAGTTGCGAAACAGAAAGCAGGTTAAAATGCAAGTTAGAAACAAGAGCAACATCGCGCAACACGAAGTGCTCATTAACTTGCACCGACCCGCGAGACAATACCTTACCTTTGCTATTGTCGCCGAAGGTTATGTACTCCTTTTCGGCAACAGGACTAAGGCTGGAGAACCACTTGGCGTTTCCGGTCATGTGCCTCGAGCAACCGGAATCCACCAACCAAATGTCCTCCAACCGTTTTACCTACATCAATAAAAAGACATAGGGTGAGCATACGGTCCAACACTGGGGTTAGTGAAGTAGGAAGAATACCAGTGTTGGGCTGGCTGCTCAAAAGAACGGTTAGGGTAAAAACCATTCCTAGACTGCCTACGGGGAAAGCGATCACCACACTAAGGAATTGAAAACGTGGTCCGCTAGGGAAGGAGCGCTCACCGCGATACTCAAAACGCGGTGGGGGGAAATTCTCAACTACAAAGCCACCGCCACGGGGTCCATAGCCTACAACAGCAGGCTCCCGCTGGGCACGCTCTCTACGAGGCCTAGGCCTAGGAACTTGAGGCTCTGCACCTCTAGGCCTAGCATCTCTCCTCGGAGCTCTCCTCTGCCTAGGCCTAGGAACTTGAGGTTCTGGACCTCTGGGCCTAGCAGCACATCTCTGAACATTTGGCGCATGTACATCATGGAGAGGATGGTACATGTCCACATTGTTCATCTCCCTAGCACGACACGCCTCTCTCTTGCGCCGAAAGCAGAACTCGCTCAAGTGACCATCTCTCCCACAGAAGTCACAATGGTACCTCACCGCTCGCAAAGGGGGTTGTTGGTACACATGGTTGTGGGTATGGTTCACTTTGCCCTTCTGTGGCAAACACTCCTCCTGGATGGGTGGCATTGTGTCCAGCTTGTTTTTGAGGTGGTTGGGTTTGGGTGCCCACTACTGGTTCTTGGGTGGAGCTCGTGGAGGTTCTTCAAACACCCCATCCTTGGTGGTAGGCTTAGGAGGCTCTTTGGGTGGAAGCTTGGTAAGTTTGGGAGTAGTGGTGGAGTTGGGCTTCTCACTCGAATTCAGACCACTCGACTCTCCAATCTTCCCAAACGCAGAAAGATCAACACCCTGAGCAAAAACCTACACCAGCACCTCCAGCAGCTCGCTTGAATTGGGAGATCATCATCCCGAGCTGCGGCTCACTACAAGAGACCCATGACAAGATGGTCCGAAGGTATGTGTTTTCCTCCTCGGTTTGCATCTTGCCATGCTTGACATTAGCAATCTCCATCTCCAAACCCTCACACAAAGCACACCTCGTGACACAAGTGCTATCCAAGCTGGCCTTTTCAAGAGACTCAATCTTGGCATTCTTCTCTGCCAACTTGGATTGCAAGACAGAACAAGTCTTGCATGCACCCAACAGAGAAGGTCTAGCCTTCAGCTCATCCATCTCTCCTACCAACGCAGCATACTTACCTCTCAAAGTGAGAAGGTCAGTCATGTGCGTGGTGCACATCTCGCACTCTGCCTCCTCAGACACGACCACGGTAGACTTGGCAAACTCAAGCTCCCTCACCGTGTCCTCTCACTTCTGCCTAAACTCCTTGCGCTCTCTAGCGGCACGCCTAAGCAACTTATCCTGACTAAGGAGCACGGCAGTAAGCTTCTCGACCTCAGCAGAAAGCTCATCGTGGGTGAGAGATACCTGGGAGGTGTCGTCGTCGTCGTCGTCCCGAGGGGTGTGCTCCAGCTTGCCATCGACTTCATCACCAAGGGCCATGGTGCAGTGCCCGTCGTCGTTGGCGAAGAAGCAGAGACCGTTCAGCTTGTCCTCGATCCTCTTCTTCTTCTCGGACTCATCATCGCTTGAGCAAGCGGAGTCATCATCCGAGCCGTCGACGTCGCTGAGCGTGGCGAAGAACGCGCGCTGCTCAGCTTGGGCCTTCTCCAAGTACTTCTTCTTGATGTACTCCTTGTCGAAGCCGCCCCTCCGCTTGTGCCTCGCGGGGACGTACTTCTCCTTGCGCTTGCTGGAGTCGTACTTGTGCCCATGATCGCCCTTCCCAGATGTGTTCTTCTTCTTGGGACAGTTGGCGATGAAGTGGTCGGGGTCGCCGCACTCGTAGCATCCTGAGCGTCCTCCTCTGCGACGACGGTTCATGCGGTTGTTGTGGAACCGCGAGAACCGGTTGGCGAGCATTGCCAACTCGTCATCCCCCAAAGACTCAAGCTGGTCCTCTGTGACAGAAAAGAGAGACGAAAGAGCAAAACCTCCAGAGGGGTTAGAAGAGCCAGAAACCAAAGCCATAGTCGGGCCAGAAGGATTCTCATAAGAAGCCCTCGACATGGCGTCAATCTCACTAGACTTGAGCTTACTAAAGAGCTCATCGCAGGTGAGGGTCTCATAGTTAGACGATTCGATGATCGCCTGGACCTTTGAGTCCCACACCGACTGATCAAGAGTGTGCAAAAGCTTCAAAGCCCTCTCATGATCGCCAAAAGGCAACAACTCCTTGTTAGCTCGCATCTTGTTGACAATAACCTGAAAGCGAGCGAATAAACTCTCTATGCTCTCGCCAGGCATATGTCGAAAGTTCTCATACTCCCGCTTGTGCGACTCGTAGAGACGGGATTTGACTTGTGTGGTTCCCTCATGGAAACGCATGAGGGTCGCCCAAATCTCACGAGCCGTGGGGAGGTGAGAAACGCTATCAAACTCGGACATGCTCAAACAGGAGAACAAGGCATTACGTGCCCGGCTATTGGCCTCGTGCTCATCGATCTGGAGCTGAGTGACACGAGCAGCCAAGACAACGTAATCGGCCTTGTTGCAAATCTCCCAAACCGAAGAGCCCATGCTCTGGAGATAGGTCGACATGCGTATCTTCCAATACGCATAGTTCGTCCCATCAAAGAACGGCGGTTTGCCCACGCCGCGATCCATGTCGCCTTCTGTGGATCTGGAACCGGCTAAGGTGGAAGATCCTTAACCCGCTTCGATACCAATTGAAGGACCGAGGATGCACTAGCAAGGCGACCAGAGGGCGGGTGAATGGGAGCTCAAAAATTTCTATCAAAACTTTGGCCAAATGTCCCAAAATCAACCCCGAGAAACTACAACCGAAACCGTGATGCTCACAACCCTTGGAAGAGGGTGGATGATCCCTAGGATCACAACGAAGCACAACAGACAAGAAGCAAACCAAACTCCAAAAGTTCCGGCTCGAACACAACCCCAAAAACCAAGTCCCGAACGTAGATTGTCGGCTACGTCGAGAAACTCCTAAATACCTATGCTAACAAGTAGCAAAGATACCTAGAGAGGTTCCTTGGTCAACTACGAGGTCAAACGAGAAGTCAGGAAACCAAGCGAACAAGCCAGGAGAGCAAACGCACTAAACCGGAAGCTTCAGGCGAATCCCGGACTGTCCGTCCCTGGGGTCCCGGACTGTCCGCCCCTACTGCGGACTATCCGCGCTCTGGTGGCGGACTGTCCGCCGGTCAAGTGAGCAAAAACACACTGCTCCTAAAGTCCCCCTGCTCGGTCCCAGACTGTCCGCGCTTTAGCACGGCGGACTGTCCGCCGGTGACCCGAGCCAAAACTAGCAGGGACTGGCCGCGGCTGGACTGAACCAGCCCCGACGCGCGGACTGTCCGCGCCCTGAGTGGCGAACTGTCCGCGGTCACTCAGGGAGGGCGACTTTGATCGCCCTTCACCCAAATCTTCCCCAAATCGATTCAAATCAAAATCCCACGTTCCCAAACTTGGAGAGGATGATCACGGAGTAGTTAGAAGACTGTCCCCAAGAAATCATCCGCTCAAATCGAGTCAATCACCGGGAAATCAAAGAGGGAAAAGAATGAACCGAAAAGCGCCACGAAAACGAAATCAACCCGATCTACTTGTTCATAGGGAGATAGATAAATTCCTTCAGTGGAAATGATCTCCTTTCAAATACAAACAAGTTGATTCAAACGGATTTCGCAAAGACGCATGGGAGAGGGAGATCGAGTGACGGGAAAATCGTGGAGAAACAAAGAACGCGAAGAACACGAACCAAAACGCGAATCAACACATCGATCTGCAGCCATAGCGCAAACTCACGCTACAACGGTGAGGTTACGGCCTCACTTCCTCAAAATCAACAGTACACAGAGGCAAGTCTCTCTGCGGATCTCAGCTAGCTACAGCAAGGAATGGGAGAGCAGGAAACCCTAAGACTGGAATAGCAAATGACTGAGATCAAAGGGAGGAGGGTGTCTCCCTACTACTTATCCTACTACTAGCCTAAGTCTAATTCCTACTCTACCCCTCTCTATTCTAATTACAGAGCGAACCAGCTAAACCCTAGGGTTATTCTGGACCAACTCGGTGGTAGGTGTATCCGATGGCCACGCCCGCACAATTCGAAGCGTTGCCTCGACGCAACCTCCAGATTGCCGCCACGTGCCGCCACCGCTCTGCACCCCCGGTTTTGTGGCCCAAACCGGGAAACCAGCCTTTTCCAGCCAACCCCCGATTTTGAGGCCCAAACCGGGAAACCAGCCCACCAGCTTCTGAGTTTTGAGGCCAAACTCAGCAAACCCTCAGCGCCCAGGTTTTGAGGCCCAAACCTGGAAACCGTCCGCACCCAGGTTTTGAGGCCCAAACCTGGAAACCGTCCACCCGATGGTTTTTCCCTGGCTCTACTACCAAACCGACGTCGTAGATGGGATGCACCTCCCGTGCACCCCGTCCACCGACACGTGTCCCCAAGTCCACAACTCAGGCAACACATGACCGCACTTCTTCACTTGTTGTCGTCACAGGCTGCCAGCCACCACAGCTGATCCTCGGGCCTCTGGTCCCTCTGTCCAAGCCTCACGTCCGCCCTTCGCCACTCCCGGTCCATCGGCACGGCACGTCTCTACTTGACCTTCACCTCGCCTTTGATCACTGCATCCGTGCTCGACACCTGCACACCACAAGCCAAAGAACATGCGCATCATCCCAGTTGATAATCACTCATCACTCAGAGACTTGGCTTACACCCATGTATCCGCAGCTCTACCTGATGGAGACACGCCCGGACATCCAGTTCGCGGTGTGTCTGTGCGCGCACTTTCAGGCATCGCCGCGCACTTCTCACTGTCAGGCAGTCAAGCGCATTTTCAGGTACCTTTGTTTCACACCTGAGTTCGGGATTTGGTATTCAGCTTCCTCCACCCTCTCCCTTTGCGGTTATTCTGATGCCGATTTTGCTGGTTGTCGCATTGAGCGCAAGTCCACTTCTGGGACTTGCCAATTTATCGGTTCTTCTCTTGTATCGTGGTCTTCTCGCAAGCAGTCTAGTGTCGCCCAGTCTACCACAGAGGCTGAGTATGTTGCTGCGGCCAGCTGCTGTTCCTAGTTGCTTTGGGTGATGGCCACTTTGCGTTTTTTTGGTCTGAGCTTTTCTCGTGTTCCTTTGCTTTGTGACAGCACGAGTGCGATTAGCTTTGCTAAGAACCCCGTGCTTCACTCGAAGACCAAACACATTGATGTGCGCTTTCTTTTTTTGCGAGACCATTATGAGAAGGGTGATATCGACCTTCGCCATGTCGATACTCATCATCAGTTGGCTGATATTTTCACCAAGCCTTTGGACGAATCAACCTTTAATAGGTTGAGGGGAGAGCTTGGTGTGTGTTTTTCCTTTTAGATGGGGGAAACATTTTGGCTTTTGTATCATAAACTGACTTTTGTTTTGTTCTCTTTTCCTTCAATTGGTTTCTTTCGAAGTTCTGCATTTCTTCATGCATTTCAGCATACGCTTTTACATTCCAAGCTTCATGCATATAATCTTTAAAATGTAACTATGCTCTATGTAGTATGCTCCGATGCTTATGTTGATACTTGTAGCTTATGCTCTTTCTGATCACTGATACATGTTGTGAGCTGAGCTATTTTTGAAATGGTGAATTTGCTTAATGTACATAAAATCTAAAAATGTTCACCATTGAGATATGCAACTAGCATGTGTAGGATGTGTTGAGTTCACTCGTGCTTTTCATATATGCTAGGTTGCTATGTCTCTAGTTCTGAGTCATTCACTTGCTTGGTATGATCATAATTTGTTTAAATCTGAACCAAGTTTTAAGTGAATTGAAAAGATCGAGATGAGATTGCTTGTCAACACATCACAGTTTCGAGGCTGTTTCTCATTGCACTTTGAGTTAAACTTGAGCTGTGTAGTGTATGACCGAAACTGTTGCTTTAAGCTTCTGATTGCTTCTGCATAGGCTTCGCACAGTTGAAAAGTAAGGCAATGACAAGCTTTCAACCTCTCGCAATCACATGCTAAGTTTTGAACTTGTGAAATTTCACCGCTACAACTCCGATTTAAAAATTGAAATCACAAGTGTATGCTTCACCTTGTATACATGATTAGCACTTGTCTGATTTCCTGTCTATACATGTTCTGTGCTATTTTAATGGTGAATACGTTTTTTGGCTAAAAACTGCTCATCTTCCTCATATGTTCATACTTCATACTTGGTGATCAGTTTGAGCCTTTGCTAGCCTGTATGCTTTCCAGTGCGTCGTTGGAGCTATACTGTTTAGAGCTTCCTTGCATTTTCTTGACTATATTCCTGAAGCTGCTAACTTGCATTCATATGCATTTTGGAAGGGGGAGAACTTCTCTTGTTCGCACTTCTGATGGTGCATTTTCTGAGGGGGAGAAAATTGCTTTCAGTTTCCTTTTCATGATGGTGCATTTTAACCTAAGGGGGAGAAAATTACAAATCATGCCTCCCATGTTCAAAGGGAAGAGGAATCGGTTGTGTGCACCATGCAAGGGGGAGTTTGCTCGTGCTGAATTTTTGAAGTTTCCAATTGGTTTGGAGCATTTTGCTAGTTGTGTTGAGCCTTTGCCTCTATCTTGAGGGACTAGCAGTCGCATCTTTGGTACAGTTGGGTTCAGTTGGTATCGAGCTTTTCAGTTGATGTCGAGCTTTCTACTAGTCGTGTTGAGCCTCTGTGCCTCTGTCTTGAGGGACTAGCATTTTGCTTTGATTTTTCAATTGGTATCTGCTAGCGGTGTTGAGCCTGTTCTACCTCTTCTTGAGGGCTAGTTTTGCTTTGCTTGGTTGCGTCGAGCCGTTACCCATGTCTTTGGGGACCAAGTTCTCTTGCTCTTTCCACTTGACCTTCTTCGGCTTTGCTATGCTTATGGGTCATTTGGTTGAGTTCTCTCTTCTCCTTCTTCCTCCTTCTCTTCCATTATGATTTGTGTGTGTAGTTGACAATGCACTCATCAAGGGGGAGATTGCGGATACATGGGTGTATGCCGAGTCTCGAGTGATGAGTGATTGTCAACTGGTTTGATCGGAGGTTCTTTGGCTTGTGTTGTGCAGGTGTCGAGCACAGAGACAGTGATCGAGGGCAAGGTGAAGGTCAAGTAGAGACGTGCCGTGCCGACGGACCGGGAGCGGTGAAGGACGGACGTGAGGCTTGGACTGAGGGACCGGTGGCCTAAGGATCAGCTGTGGTGGCTGCCAGCCTGGGACAGCGACGAGCGAAGACTTGCGGGACATGGTGTGGCTCGGGTCGAGGACCTGGGGACACATGTCGGTGGACGGGGTGCACGGGCGGTGCATCCCTTCTATAGCTTCGGTTTGGTGGTAGAGCCAGAGAAAAACCATCGGGTGGACGGTTTCCAGGATTGGGCCTCAAAACCTGGGCGCAGATGGTTTCCGAGTTTGGCCACAAAACTCGGGCTGAGGACGGTTTCCAGGTTTGGGCCTCAAAACCTGGGTGCTGCGGGTTTGCTGAGTTTGGGCCACAAAACTCAGATGTTGGTGGGCTGGTTTCCTAGTTTGGGCCTCAAAACCGGGGGTTGGTCGTGAAGGCTGGTTTCCCGGTTTGGGCCTCAAAACCGGGGGTGCGACGTCCGGGAAAAGAACGGAGAGCGGTGGCGGCACGTGGCGGCAATCGGGAGTTTGCGTCGAGGCAACGCTACGTGTTGTGCGGGCGTGGCCGTCGGATCCACCTACCATCGAGTTGGTCCAGAATAACCTTAGGGTTTAGCTGGTTCGCTCTGTAAGTAGTTAGGGGTAGAGTGGGAATTAGGAATAGTTAGAATTAGGATAAGTAGGGGGAGACACCCACCTCCCCATTCATCTCAGTCATTTGCTCTTTGCTTCTAGGGTTTCCTACTCTCCCAATCCCATGCTGTAGCGAACCTGAGATCCACAGAGTTGAGAACAATACCTCTGTGCCTGTGAGATTTTGAGGAAGTGAGACCGTAAACTCACTATTGTAGCGTGTGGTAGCCACACGGTTGCAAATTCGTGGTTGTGATTCGTGTTTTGACTGTGTTCTTCGCGGATTACTTTTCTCCACGTTTTTCCCGTCGATTGATCCTTTTGCTCAGTACGTCTTTCGCAATTCCGTTTGAACTGAGTTGTTCTAGATCGTGAGGCACTTCTTTCCACCGAAGGAATTCACCTCTAACCCCACGGTCTAGGAGATCGAGCGATTTTAGTTTTGGATCGGTTTTTGCCCCTTGGTCCCGAATTCTTCCAATTCACCGATTTGGAGTTAGGTTCGAGCCATGATTCCGTTGGGATAGCTCACTAACATCCTTGGAACTCCTCATACCAAGTCTAGGCCTTAGTGCTTTTGATTCGGAGGAGTTCGGGTGAATTTCGCGGAAGAACAGTGCTACTGCGGGACCATCGGACGCTGAGTTAGTGAGCATCGGACGCTGAGCTCAAACCATCGGAGCGTCCGATGCCACGTGTCGTCTGACAGTGCTTTTTAAGGAGCATCGGACGCTGACCATCGGAGCGTCCGTTGCCATCGGACGCGCCGGGGGTCAAGCATCGGACGCTAGGGTTGCACTGTTCACAGCGTCCGATGGGTGTCCAATAAGGTTCCAGATTCGCCCTGTTTGCATCGGACGCGTCCGTTGCTGTGACATCGGACGTTGCCAGCGTCCGATGCTGCTGAGTTCGCACAGTTTCGTCCGCAGTTCGTTCGTCCATTGTCGGATTCGATTTTCGGTTTTTGCGTTGGGTTTCTAGGGTCGTATAGTGTCTCGCTGTGCTTCTTGGAAGCATCCACCCAATCTCTAGGGTCGTGGACACTTACGAACTCTAGGGTTTGCTCTTGGGGTTGTTTTTCATGACAGTGGCTACTAGTTTCCGCAAGGAAATTTTGAAGCTCCCATTCACCCCCCTCTGGTCGCTTTCTGGTAGCACTTTCGGTCCTTCAAGGTGAAGGTCAAGTAGAGACGTGCTGTGCCAATAGACCAAGAGTGGCGAAGGGCGGACGTGAGGCTCGGACTGAGGGACCGGTGGCCCGAGGATCAGCTGTGGTGGCTGACAGCCTGGGACAGCGACGAGCGAAGACTTGCGGGCACGGTGTTGCTTGGGTCGAGGACCTGGGGACACGTGTCGGTGGACGGGGTGCACGGGCGGTGCATCCCCTCTACGGCTCGGTTTGGTGGTTGAGCCACAGAAAAACCACCGAGTGGACGGTTTCCAGGTTTGGGCCTCAAAACCTGGGCGCTGATGGTTTCCCAGTTTGGGCCACAAAATTTGGGCTGAGGACGGTTTCCAGGTTTGGGCCTCAAAACCTGGGTGCTGCGGGTTTCTGAGTTTGGGCCACAAAACTCAGGCGATGGATGGCTGGTTTCCCGGTTTGGGCCTCAAAATCGGGGGTTGGCTGTGAAGGCTCGTTTCCCGGTTTGGGCCACAAAACCGGGGGTGAAGTCCGGGAAAAGCACGAGCAGAGCTGTGGCGGCACGTGGCGGCAATCGATGAGGTTGCGTCGAGGCAACGCTACCAGTTGTGCGGGCATGGCCGTCGGATCACCACCTACCATGAGTTGGTCCAGAATAACCCTAGGGTTTAGCTGGTTCGCTCTCTAATTAGTTAGGGGTAGAGTGGGAATTAGAATTAGGATAAGTAGAGGGAGACACCCACCTCCCATTTCATCTTAGTCATTTGCTATTTTGCCTTCCAGGTTTTCCTGCTCTCCCCATCTTTTGCTGTAGCAAACTGAGATCCACAGAGAAGACAATCATACCTCTGTGTCCGTGAGATTTTGAGGAAGTGAGACCGTAATCTCACTGTTGTAGCGTGTGGTAGCCACACGGTTGCAATTGGTGGCTGTGATTCGCGTTTTGGGTTGTTCTTCGCGGGTTGCTTTTCTCCACGATTTTCCCGTTGATCGATCTCTTCACTCAGTGCGTCTTTTGCGATTCCGTTTGAACTGAGTTGTTCTAGTTCGTAAGGCGCATCTTTCCACCGAAGGAATTCTTCTCTAACCTCACGAGCCAGTAGATCGGTCAATTTTCGTTTCGGATCGAGTTTTGCTCCTTTTGCCCCCAATTCTTCCGATTCACCGATTGGGAGTTAGGTTCGAGCCATGATCTCTTTGGGATAGCTCACTAACCTCCTAGGAACTTCTCATACCATGTCTAAGCCTTAGAGCTTTTGATTCGGAGGAGATCGGGTTGAATCCGCGGAAGAACAGCACAGTTTCGGGGGCATCGGACGCTGGACACGGGAGCATCGGATGCTGCTGTTCATAGCATCGGACGCTCCGGTGCCACGTGTCATCTGACAGCGTTTTTGAAGGAGCATCGAACGCTGACCATCGGAGCCTCCATTGCCATCGGACGCACTGGGGGTCTGGCATCGGACGCTAGGGCATCACTGTAGCCAGCGTCCGATGCCAATCCAGTAAGGTTCCAGAAACGTCCTGTTCATATCGGACGCTTCCGATGTTAGGGCATCGGATGCTAGCCAGCTTCCGATGCTGCTGTTTCCACACTGATTCGTCCGTGGTTTGTTCGTTCGTTGTTGGTTTTGCTTTCTGTCTTTTGCGTTGGGTTTTCAGGGTTGTGTAGTGTCCCGCTATGCTTCACGGAAGCATCCACCCTACATCTAGGGTCGTGGACACTTGCAAGCTCTAGGTTTGCTCTTGGGGTGATTCTCAGGACAGTGGCGAACTAGTTTCTAAAAAGAAATTTGAAGCTCCCATTCACCCCCCCTCTGGTCGCTTTCTAGTAGCATCTTCGGTCCTTCAATACCAAATATGAACATTTAAGCAAGTGAGCAGGTTTAAGCCATTCAGAAAAAGGGATTCACCATTAAAAGTAGCACTAAGCATGTATAGACAGGAAGTCAAACAAGTGCTAAACATGTATGAAAGGTGAACTACCCCTAGCAAAGTTCAATCATCATGCTATAGAATGAAACATAGACTTGTGTTGATCAAATTTTATCGGAGAGATGCAATGGTTATTAACACAAGTTTAATTTCAGCATGTGATTGCGAGAGGTTAAAAGCTTGTCATTGCATAACTTTTCAACCGAGCTAAGCCTATGCACAGAAAACAATCGGAAGCTTAAAGCATCGATTTCAGTCTTGCACTACACGGCTCAAGTTTAACTCAAAAGTGCAATGATAAACAGTCTCTATACCGTGATGTGCTGACAAAGCAATCTCATCTCGATCTTTTCAAATTGACTTATACTTGGTTCAAATTAAGCAGAATATGAACATACCAAGCAAGTGAATGACTCAGAGCAAGAGACATAGCAACCTAGCATATATGAAATAGCACAAGTGACCTCGACGTATACTACACATGCTAGTTGCCAATCTCAATGGTGAACAATGTTCAAGTTTTATGTTCAATTAGGCATATTCACCATTCATAAAGAAGTAGATTAGCTCACAACATGTATCATGTGATCAAAAAGAGCCTAAGCACAAGAAGCGGCAGCGACATACTCGGCCTCAGTGGTAGACTGGGCTACGCTAGACTGCTTGCGAGAAGACCACGAAACAAGCGAAGAGCCAAGAAACTAACAAGTCCTAGAAGTAGACTTGCGCTCAAGCCGACAGCCGGCAAAATCTGCATCGGAATAACCACAAAGCGAAAGGGTCGAAGAAGAAGAGTACCAAAGACCGAACTCAGGAGCACTACAAGAATTCCTACATTGTGTGACGAACGGAAACTGTCATATAAAGAACAAAAACTGTCATAAAAAGTACTTTATGACGAAAATAGGGGCGTCATGCGGGGCGTCACAAAAGGACCGTCATAAAAAGTATTATGACGAACTTACAAACTGCCATCATAAAATATTTATGACGGTCACTTGACAACCGTCGCAAAATGTTACTTTTAGTGACAAACCTAATTGTCACATAACCTCGGTCAATGCGTCACGTAATGTCATGAGCCGTCACAAAATGACGGTAGAAGGTGCTGGTTAGTAGCCTTTTTGTAACGACCGCATACATTCCAAATGATAACAAGTTTAACATGTTCTTCCAACTTCAAACTCCACACAGTTCAACCACACAATACAGGTTGAAGTATATCAACATAGTTCTAACTTGACACCACACCACACCACACAGGTTCAGACTCCACAAAGTTCCAACAGAGAAGAGTTTGTTGTTCCAACAGAGACAAGCTAAGGCATAGACATTACCTTCATCAATCTCTCTGAAGTTTCAGCATAGCTCGCAGTAGTGCATTGTTCTCTTCAAACTTGATATTCATCCCCTTCATCTCTTCTTGGGTCTGGCGCAACAAAGATTGGTTTTCATCAAGAGAGGCCTGCTGAGCTCGAAGCTGTGCTTGCAACTCTTCCTGCTTCCTAGCAGCTTCCTCTCTTTCTGCTTAGAGTGTTGCCTCAAATTGAGCTTGCAGGCGGGCTTCTACTGTAGCTGTTGTGGATCGGGCAGCCTTCTACGCTTTGGCGGCACCAATGTTTGGAAGGAAGGTCGAGGAACGACTGATCTGGCTGATACTATTAGCAACAATCTTGGATGGAGACTTTGCTGGTTCTCCTTCTTCTAGTTCTCTTGCCTTCTCTGCAAGCATTTGTGCCTACATAAAATAATTACACTTCAAAATAATTCTATACAACAGGGTTCAACATGCTTGAATTTGAGTAGTCCATTTATGCAATAATTTTGAACTTACATATAATTCATCTGCAAGCGGAGTACGACCATTTTGTGGACTATTCATACATTCTCCAAAGAAATCAACAAGATCTAGCTCCATGTTGTTGTACTTTCCCCTCTGCAGCATGTAAACAAACAATGATTTCTAAGAAGGTAAAGTGAGAGGTGGACAAACATGGCATTATTTGTACATGTGAACAGCAGGATCCCACACTATGTATGCACTACATCACCACAAATCCATCATTTACTATAACACATGCATGTAATAATTTTCACAAAAATAGCAGAACCATCCTACAAATGCAAGCAGTAAGCAGCAGCAGGATCATTTGAACAAAGCATAGGGCACAACTCAGTCTGTGCTTGAAAAGCAGAGGACAACAAAGAAATAATTGGAGCATGTGGTAACTTGACATTTCAGAAGCACTTGGTAACTACTATGCTACAAATGTCCCATTTTTGAAGTTAATTGTACAAAAGATATAGTTTACGTACCAGACTGTATCGATGGGCAATGTAAGACCTATATCCAGTACTTTGGTGAAGCTGCACTAGCCCCCGGTTAACTTTATTCTTTTCTCATTTCTCCTGCACCACAAATACAATACAATATTTTCATTTACATGGACATAGTTTAAATTGCATATTAACAAACACAGATAATGCATGGCATTGACCTGATTCTTTGGGTCACACCAGTACTCTACTAGCTTGGTCCACTCCGCTTTCTTCATCTTAGGTGGAGGTGCTTTGGCCAACATCTGTTCTAATGTCAGTGATGGGTCGAAGTACTTCCTTTTAAGGTTGTACCTCTGCTGTCGTACTCCCCTCTTAACTATATCTGTGCATGCAGATTTGCTTGGTCCCTCCTCGTCAACTTCCACATCCAACCTTATCTACAGCCACACAAATGAGTTATTAGACACAAATTTATGCATGGGAGTAGATTAATGGAAGAAAGTACTCAGATTCAAATAGCTTTCTCGCCGCCACTTTCTCAAGCACTTTCTGTACTTGTGAAGGCCCCTCATCTTTTCATAAAGCTTCCAAGAGCTGTAGATATGCAGTTGGTCCCTAAGGGCAACACTAGTTTCTGATGCAAGCTTTGCAGCCTGAAGTGGGATATCGGGTCTCCTCTTCCCTTCAGCCACTCGAATAGGCAGCTTGTTCCCTTTCTTCATAAGCCTATCTAAGCCAGAACCAATGGTTTTCTTTTGGACTTCCTTGCGGCGCACTGCATTGGCAAACAATAATAAAAGTGTGTTCATATAGCAGTAACAAAAGTAGATATGTAATGGAGGAAATAATGCTTGGACAATGTGTTTACCTAGAACGAAGCCATCATCTTCTTCTTGTCCTTCAATTAGATGGCCCTTTAAATTTGCAAGATCAAGAAGGTCAGTGGACTCATTTATGTCATTGCTTTGCCTAGAGCGTAGTCCACCTGCCGAGGTGTCACTAGGTGTTGGTTGGGTGACACTAGTTGTGGGGGTAGGTTCCTGAGTAGATGTTGGAGTAGTATGCTCATTGGCTGCACCAGGCGGTGATGTGGCTGAAATGATACGGTTGGTTCTAGGACTGTTGAGCATAGGGTTTCCACCAGGCATAGACCAGGCTGCAGATGCCTTGGTGAGTTTAGTAGGACTATGCATTGTGCTTGTAATAGGGGCAGACATGGCTGGACTAGTTGTAATTGGCGCAGACATGGTGTGGCTGGTTCTTCTGTTTTGTGGATTACTAGGCACTGTGGTAGTAGTTTGAGTGGTATGAGTCTGGCTGACACTTGTATTGAGTTGGGCTTGTAGTTCGGTGGCACTGCGAACTCCAGGACTACGTTTAGGGATGGCCTTTGAAGGATTCTTAGGAGGCAAGCGGTCTCTCTAGGTGGTGGACGACATATTGGGGAAGGCATGGCTGCTTGGGCTCTAGTTATTCTTGATGGCGTTAGCGGTGGCGGCTAGGTGGCAGCCATTGCCCCGCCTTTTTCTTCTTCTGAGGGCGAGTTCCTGGAACCATCTCTACTACCTGCCAAGACAAACATGAATGTTATAAGTTATATAAGACAGAACTGTGAGATAGAATAGATGAGTACAATGAAGTACATGTTTGAAGTAAGCAGGTTAGAAACTTGTTAATTGGTCAAGTAATGCATCTCACCTCATTGGTGACCCCATCATTATTGAGGTCATCAGAATCATCGTCACTGTCAAAGAGGTTATCTATGTCAAATGATGGATCATAATCGATGTCAGAATCTGGTTTGTTAGATACTACTCTCTTCCGTGAGACCTTTTCCTTTTTCGCGAAAACATCGCTAACCTCCAGAGCTAACATAGGAATACCAAGAGAGAGAAAATGTTCCTAAATATTCTTTACTCTCTCATCCCTCTCCTGCTCATAATTTTTTTTATTCTTCTATTACTTAGTATGAGCAAACACAGGAAGAGCAGAAACTAGTTTCAGTTTCTGTAAATAAGTAGAAGGAAAAACTAACATATTAGTATTGTTTTACATGGTACAAAGTATGGAAAATAACACACTAATGGTCGAAAAAGGAACAATAGATGATGACCATAAACAGATGATGTAGCAAATCATGCATTACTACTATCAAATTATGGAAGAGATGAATCACACAATCATGCATTACTACTAAACATAAATGCAAGGCCCTACCCAATTCCTTGTAGCAAATGAAGTCCACCAGGCACTCAAATACATAAGGCTACCTCTTATCTAGTGAAGTAACTAAAACTAGATACTTTTACTAACTACAACTAGATCAACCATTGAACTATGGAGTTACTCAAGAAACAACCAACTGCTCTAGATCAATACCAAACTAGGCAAGAGAGATTCTCGCACTAACCAGCTGCTGTAGCTAGGCCCACAAATTGGGTTCTAGACGAACCAATCGCAACGAATACTCCAACTAGCCATGAGCATGTCTAGGTTAGTACTGCCAGAGGGTTGCGGAGGAGGATGAGGAAACATAGTACCTTTGGAGTTGGTGGAAGCAGAGCTGATGATGAGGGACGGCCCGATCTTCCGAGAGGTAGTGATAGGTTCGATTGGTGGAGATCTCGACGTTGGCCATCCGGCTTCAAATCAGACACGATTCAAACCCTGCAACCCTTACACCACTGCTCCGTTGGTTATCAACCAAGCACAACTTGATTGACCTCGCCAAGAAGGCTAATCCTGCAAGCGAATCGAAGAACACAAGCAAGAAGGTAAAGCACGCAATCTGAAATTGCAAATATGAATGATACGAATTTTAATAGAGGGTTCAAGAACTTGGTTCCAAAGGACTAATCGACACAGTGGAGGAGATCAAGAACGGGGGCCCTGGATCACTATAAAAGCATTAGACACCACCGTTACAATGAATGATTCAGTTCCTCGATGAAAAACTAAACTCAAAACAAAACCCAAGACCTAACAACGACGACGGCGGCTAATTATAGGGTTTAGGTCATCGTCCCTTCTGGATGCGCCCCCTAATGGGCTCTAAGACGATACACGGCCCATTGGACCAATAGACGGTGTCGCAGCACCCTGGCAGATTCTGGATGCTGACTTGTTTCGACGATTCCTGTTGACTCTAGTTGTATTTTGATGTGATTCCAAATCCATTGGTTAGCTTATCAAATTATCTTTCCAAGCATATCTAGTTCATCAAAAACGGAGTTTGTATGCGTCCGGGGCGTTGATTTTACCCGGGACTGCTCCTGAATTCCGAGGGTGACGAGGTAGCTGAGTTGGAGACAGATTGCAACTTGGGGAAGACCATAGCATCAGTGTGTCCAGCGTGGCGATGTCCTCATCATCCTCCCCTTCTTGAATTGGAGTCGTCCTCGACTCCATCTTGGCAATGTCCTCATCATCCCCTCCTTCTAGAATTGGAGTCGTTTGCGACTCCATGTCATCTCCAAGCTCCTGCAAACGGTTAGTGACCGCACAATGCGAAACACAAGGTATAGGAATATGTGCAGCAACACTAACATGTCGACAAAGCCTAGTATAACAAGGAGCATAATTATTATCATTAGTTGTAGCTAGAAAAGCACCTCCTTTTAACTTAATCTCATTATTTTTAGCAATGTCTGTTGGGGGTTTATTTTTATTTTTAATCTCTTTAGCATGTTGAATAATATCCGTAGGAGACAAAGGTAGCAAAGTAATTTTCTTGTCCTTATGTGTGATAGTGTATGTATTAGTTCTACCATGGTATAAAGCATCGTTATCAAATTCCCATGGACGTCCTAACAAAATGGAACATGCTTGCATAGGAACAACATCAAAATCAGCAGTATCTGTGGATACATGAGTGTATGTCGAGTCTTGAGTGATGAGTGATTGTCAACGGGTTTGATGCACATGTTCTTTGGCTTGTGTTGTGTAGGTGTCGAGCACGGATACAGTGATCGAAGGCAAGGTGAAGGTCAAGAAGAGACGTGCCGTGCCGATGGACTGAGAGCGGTGAAGGGCAGACGTGAGGCTTGGACTGAGGGACCGGTGGCCTGAGGATCAGCTGTGGTGGCTGACAGCCTAGGATAGCGACGAGCGGAGACTTGCGGGGCACAGTGTTGCTCGGGTCGAGGACCTGGGGACATGTGTCGGTGGACGGGGTGCACGGGCGGTGCATCCCCTCTACAGCTTGGTTTGGTGGTTGAGCCACAGAAAAACCACCGGTGGACGGTTTTTAGGTTTGGGCCACAAAACCTGGGTGCTGCGGGTTTGCCGAGTTTGGGCCACAAAACTCGGGCTCAGGATGGTTTCCAGGTTTGGGCCTCAAGACCTGGGCGCTGGTGGGTTTCTGAGTTTAGGCCACAAAACTCAGGTGATGGACGGCTGGTTTCCCGGTTTGGGCCTCAAAACTGGGGGTTGGTCGTGAAGGCTGGTTTCCCAGTATGGGCCTCAAAACCGGGGGCGGAGTCCGTGAAAAGGACAAGCAGAGCGGTGGCGGCACGTGGCGGCAATCGGTGAGGTTGCGCCGAGGCAACGCTACCAGTTGTGCGGGCGTGGCCGTTGGATCAACATCTTCTTCGAGTTGGTCCGGAATAACCCTAGGGTTTAGCTGGTTCGCTTTGTAAATAACTAGGGGTAGAGTGGAATTAGAATTAGTATATGTACGGGGAGACACCCACCTCCCAAATTATCTCAGTCATTTGCTATTCTCCACTTAGGGTTTTCCTGCTCTCCCAATCCCTGCTGTAGCTACTGAGATCCGCAGAGAATCATACCTCTGTGTTCATGAGATTTTGAGGAAGTGAGACCATAATCTCACTGTTGTAGCGTCTGGTTGCCACACGGTTGCAAATTCGTTGTTGTGATTCATGTTTTGTTGTTGTTCTTCGCGGGTTGCTTTTCTCCACGATTTTCCCGGTGATCGATCTCTCTACTCGTTGTGTCTTTTGCAAATCCGTTTGAACTGAGTTGTTCTAGATCGTGAGGCACATCTTTCCACCGAAGGAATTCACCTCTAACCTCACGAGCTAATAGATCGGTCGATTTACGTTTCAAATCAAGTTTTGTCTCCCTTGCTTCGATTTTCTTCGATTCATCGATTTGGAGATAGGTTCGAGCATGATCTCCTAGGAGTAGCTCACTATCCTCCTTGTGACTCCTCTCACCAAGTTTGATCCTTAGAGGATTCGTTTTGGGTGAGATCGAGTCAAATCGGTGGACGAACAGCACAAAATCGAGGTGACCGGACGCTCAGTCGGGTTGACCGGACGCTAGGGTCAGAGTCCCGTCGTTCAACACGCTCACTGTGTTGTTCTTCATTACTTGACCAGACGCTCGACCTGTCATTGACCGGACTCAACGCTTGAACTATTCATCAGTTTTTGTCCTTGTGACCAGACGCTCGACCCGTGACCGGACGCTCCACTTCAGTGAGTCCGGTCAGGAACAGAGAGGTTCCAAACCAGTTTTTGATCGACCGGACGTGTCTGATGCCTGTCGACCGGACGCTCCAGTGAGTCTGGTCAGTTCAGTCCTGCACATTTTCGTCCGTGGTTCATTCGTTCCTTGTCGATTTTGATATCCGGCTTTTGCGTTGGGTTTCTGGAGTTGAGTAGTGTCTCGCTGTGCTTCTCGGAAGCATCCACCCTACATCTAGGGTCATGGACACTATTTAAACTCTAGGTTTGCTTTTGGGGGAATTCTCGTGACAGAGGCAACAAGTTTCTGAAAAGAAATTTTGAAGCTCCCATTCACCCCCCTCCCCTCTGGTCGCTTTCTGGTAACACTCTCGATCCTTCAATTGGTATCGGAGCGGGTTAAGGATCTTCCACCTTAGCCGGTTCCAGATCCACAGAAGGCGACATGGATCGCTGCGTGGGCAAACCACCGTTTTTTGATGGGACGAACTATGCGTATTGGAAGATACGCATGTCGGCCTATCATCAGAGTTTGGGTGCTTCCATCTGGGATATTTGCAACTCCGCTGAATACGTGGTCTTGGCTGCTCGTGTGACTCAGCATCAGATCGATGAGCACGATGCCAATAGCCGAGCCCGTAATGCTCTTTTCTCATGCTTGAGCATGACGGAGTTTGATCGCGTTTCTCACCTCGCTACGGCTCGGGAGATTTGGGCTACCCTCATGCGTTTCCAACTCAAGTCAAAACCCGTCTCTACGAGTCGCACAAGCGGGAGTATGAGAACTTTTGACACATGCCTGGCGAGAGCATAGCGAGTTTATTCGCTCGCTTTCAGGTGATTGTCAACAGGATGAGGGCTAACAAGGAGCTGTTGCCTTTCGATGATCATGAGAGGGCTTTGAAGCTTTTACACACTCTTGATCGGTCGGTGTGGGACTCGAAGGTTCAGGCGATCATCGAATCACCTAACTATGAGACCCTCACATGCGACGAGCTCTTCAGTAAGCTCAAGTCCAGTGAGATTGACACCATGGCGAGGGCTTCTTATGAGAATCCTTCTGGCCCGTCTATGGCTTTGCTTTCTGGCTCTTCTGCTAACCCCTCTGGAGGCTTTGCACTTTCTTCTCTTCTTTCTGTCACAGAGGAGCAGTTGGAGTTCATGGGGGATGACGAGTTGGCTTTGCTCGCCAACCGGTTCTCGCGGTTTCACAACAACCGCATGAACCGTCGCTGTGGAGGACGCTCTGGATGCTTCGAGTGCGGCGACCCCGACCACTTCATCGCCAACTCTCCCAAGAAGAACAAGCAAGCATTTGGGAAGAGCGATCATGGGCACAAGTATGACTTCGGCAAGCGCAAGGAGAAGTATGTCCCCGCAAAGCACAAGCGGAAGGGCGGCTTCAACAAGGAGTACATCAAGAAGAAGTACATGGAGAAGGCCCAGGCTGAGCAACGTGCTTTCTTCGCCACGCTCAGCGACGTCGATGACTTGGATGACGACTCCCCTTCCTCAAGAGACGACGAGTCCGAGAAGAAGAAGAAGAGGATTGAGGACAAGCTGAATGGCCTCTGCTTCTTTGCTGACAACGAGGGCTTCTGCACCATGGCCCTCGGCAAGGAGGTCGGCAGTCAGCTAGAGGAGATCCCTCAGAATGACGACGACGATGACACCTCCCAGGTATCTCAGACTGCGGATACATGGGTGTATGCCGAGTCTCGAGGGATGAGTGATTGTCAATGGGTTTGATCGCATGTTCTTTGGCTTGTGTTGTACAGGTGTCGAGCATGGATACAGTGATCAGAGGCAAGGTGAAGGTCAAGTAGAGACGTGCCGTGTCGAGGGACCGAGAGTGGCGAAGGGCGGACGTGAGGCTTGGACTGAGGGACCGGTGGCCCGAGGATCAGCTGTGGTGGCTGGCGGCCTGGAACAGCGACGAGCGAAGACGTGCGGGACACGGTGTTGCTTGGGTCGAGGACCTAGGGACACGTGTCGGTGGACGGGGTGCACGGGCGGTGCATCCCATCTACAGCTTCGGTTTGGTGGTAGAGCCAGAGAAAAACCATCAGGTGGACGGTTTCTAGGTTTGGGCCACAAAACCTGGGCGTGCTGAGGGTTTCCGAGTTTGGGCCACAAAACTCGGGCTGAGGACGGTTTCCAGGTTTGGGCCTCAAAACTTGGGCGCTGGAGGGTTTCCTGGTTTCGGCCTCAAAACCAGGGGATGGACTTGGAGGCTAGTTTCCCGGTTTAGGCCTCAAAACCGGGGGTGGACGTGAAGGCCTGGTTTCCCGGTTTCAGCCACAAAACCGGGGGCGGAGAACGTGAAGAGGACACGGAGCAGTGGCGGCACGTGGCGGCAATCGGTGAGGTTGCGTCGAGGCAACGCTACCAGTTGTGCGGGCGTGGCCGTCGGATCCACCTACCATCGAGTTGGTCCAGAATAACCTTAGGGTTTAGCTGGTTCGCTCTGTAAGTAGTTAGGGGTAGAGTGGGAATTAGGAATAGTTAGAATTAGGATAAGTAGGGGGAGACATCCACCTCCCCATCTATCTCAGTCATTTGCTCTTTGCTTCTAGGGTTTCCTGCTCTCCCAATCCCCTGCTGTAGCTAGCTGAGATCCGTAGAGAACCATGCCTCTGTGTACTGGAGATTTTTAGGAAGTGAGGCCGTAACCTCACTGTTGTAGCGTGTGGTAGCCACACGGTTGCAGATCGATGTGTTGATTCGCATTTTGTTCGTGTTCTTCGCGTTCTTCATTTCCCCTCGATTTTCCCGTCACTCGATCTCCCTCTCTACTGCGTCTTTGCGAAATCCGTTTGAATCAACTTGTTCTTTATAGTGAGGAGATCATTTCGGCCGAAGGAATTCATCTAACTCCTCACGAACAAGTAGATCGGGTTGATTTCATTTTCATGGCGCTTTTTCGTTCATACTCCTCCCCTTTCGGTTTCCCGGTGATTGAATCAATTTGAGCGGATGATTTCTTGGGGATAGTCTCCTAACTACCTCGTGATTATTCTCTCCAAGTTTGGGAACGTGGGATTGAGTTTTGATTCGGATTTGAGAGGTTGTGGGAGAAGGGCGTTTGAAATCGCCATCCCTGAGTGACCGCGGACAGTCCGCCACTCAGGGCATGGACAGTCCGCGCGTCAGGGACATGGCCAGAGTAGTGGTCGCGAGTCTCTGCGTTTTTGGTCTCGGTTGACCGGCGGACAGTCCGCCGGTGTAAACCGCGGACAGTCCGGGACTGTCTAGGGAGTTTGCAGCAACTGTGCTGTTTCTGGTATTTGGCCGGCGGACAGTCCGGGAACCCCTCGCGGACAGTCCACAGTAGGGCCGGACAGTCCGGGACCCCCGGGCCGGACAGTCCGGGATTTGGCTGAAGCCTCCGGTTTTGTGCGTTTGCTCTCCCGGCTTCCTCGCATGGTTTTTAGACTTCTCGTTTGGCCTTGTAGTTGACCAAGGAACCTCTCTAGGTATCTTTGCTACTTGTTGGCATCGGTATTTGGGGATTTCTTGACGTAGCCGTCTATCTACGTTCGAGACTTGGCTTTTGAGGGTCGAACTTGTTCCAGTGTTTTTGTCGATTGGTTTGATATCGCTTTGTGGTGACTCGCTGTGATCCTATGGATCATCCACCCTCTTCCAAGGGTTGTGGGCATCACGGTTTCAATCGAAGCTTTCGGGGGTTGATTTTGGGGACAATAGGCCAAAGTTTCGAGAGAAATTTTTGTGCTCCCATTCACCCCCCCCCCCCTCTGGTCGCCTTGCTATTGCATTCCTCGGTCCTTCAATTGGTATCGGAGCGGGTTAAGGATCTTCCACCTTAGCCGGTTCCAGATCCACAGAAGGCGACATGGATCGCGGTGTGGGCAAACCGCCGTTCTTTGATGGGACGAACTATGCGTATTGGAAGATACGCATGTCGGCCTATCACCAGAGCATGGGCTCTTCTGTTTGGGAGATTTGCAACAGGGACGATTACGTTGTCTTGGCTGCTCGTGTTACTCAGCTTCAGATGGATGAGCACGATGCCAATAGCCGAGCGTGTAACGCTCTTTTCTCCTGTTTGAGCATGTCCGAGTTTGATCGCGTTTCTCACCTCCCCACGGCTCGTGAGATTTGGGCGACCCTCATGCGTTTCCATGAGGGAACCTCTCAAGTCAAATCTCGTCTCTATGAGTCGCACAAGCGGGAGTACGAGAACTTTTGACATATGCCTGGCGAGAGCATAGAGAGTTTATTCGCTCGCTTTTAGGTTATTATCAACAAGATGAGAGAGAACAAGGAGCTGTTGCCTTTTGACGATCATGAGAGGGCTTTGAAGCTTTTGCACACTCTTGATCGGTCGGTTTGGGACTCAAAGGTCTAGGCGATCATCGAATCGTCTAACTATGAGACCCTCACTTGCGACGAGCTCTTTAGTAAGCTCAAGTCTAGTGAGATTGACGCCATGTCAAGGGCTTCTTATGAAAATCCTTCCGGCCCGACTATGGCTTTGGTTTCTGGCTCTTCTGCTAACCCCTCTGGAGGATTTGCACTTTCTTCACTCTTCTCTATCACAGAGGACCTATCACAGAGGACCAGCTAGAGTCTTTGAGGGATGATGAGTTGGCGATGCTCGCCAACCGGTTCTCGTGGTTCCACAACAACCGCATGAACCATCGCCGCGGAGAAGGACGCTCGGGATGTTACGAGTGCGGTGACCCTGACCACTTCATCGCCAACTGTCCCAAGAAGAAGCACACATCTGGGAAGGGCGATCATGGGCACAAGTACAACTCCGGCAAGCGCAAGGAGAAGTACGTCCCCGCGAAGCACAAGCAGAAGGGCGGCTTCAACAAGGAGTACATCAAGAAGAAGTACTTGGAGAAAGCCCAGGCTGAGCAGCGTGCGTTCTTCGCCACGCTTAGCGACATCGATGGCTCAGACGACGACTCCGCTTCCTCAAGCGACGACGAGTCCGAGAAGAAGAAGAGGATCGAGGACAAGCTCAACGGCCTCTGCTTCTTCGCCGACGACAAGGGCTTCTGCACCATGGCCCTCGGCAAGGAGGTCGACGGCGAGCTGGAGGACACTCCTCGGAACGACGACGACGATGACGACGACGACACCTCCCAGGTATCTCTGACCCCCGACGAGCTTTCTGCTGAGGTCGAGAAGCTTACTGCCGCCTTGCTTAGTCAGGATAAGCTGCTTAGGCGTGCCGCTAGAGAGCGCAAGGAGTTTAGGCAGAAGTGGGAGGACACAGTGAGGGAGCTTGAGTTTGCCAAGTCCACCGTGGTCATGTCTGAGGAGGCCGAGTGCGAGATGTGCACCACGCACATGACTGACCTTCTCACTTTGAGAGGTAAGTATGTTGCGTTGGTAGGAGAGGTGGATGAGCTGAAGGATAGATCCTCGCTGTTGGGTGCGTGCAAGTCTTGTGCTGGCTTGCAAACCGAGTTGGCCGAGAAGAATGCCAAGATTGTGTCTCTTGAGAAGGCCAACTCAGGTAGCACTTGTGTGTCTTGGTGTGTTCTTTGAGAGGGTTTGGAGATGGAGATTGCTAATGTGAAGCATGACAAGATGCAAACCGAGGAAGAAAACACATACCTTCGGACCATCTTGTCATGGGTGTCATGTAGTGAGCCGCAGCTTGGGATGATGATCTCCCAATTTAAGCGATCTGCTGGAGGTCCTGGTGTAGGTTTTGCTTTGGGTGTTGATCTTTCTGCTTTTGGGAAGATTGGAGAGTCGAGTGGTCTAAACCCATGTGAGAAGCCCAACTCCACCACTACTCCCAAACTTACCAAGCTTCCACCCAAAGAGCCTCTCAAGCCTAACACCAAGGATGGGGTGATTGAAGAACCTCCACGAGCTCCACCCAAGAACCAGCAGTGGGCTCCCAAACCAAACCACCTCAAGAACAAGCTGGACACCATGCCACCCATCCAGGAGGAACTTATGCCACAGAAGGGCAAAGTGATCCACACCCACAACCGTGAGTACCAACAACCCCCTTTGAGAGCGGTGAGGTACCACTGTGAGCACTGTGGGCGAGATAGACACTTGAGTGAGTTTTGTTTTCGGCGCAAGAGAGAGGCGCGCTGTGCAAGGGAGATGAACAACACGGATTGTACCATCCTTTCCATGATGTATATATGCTGAATGTTCAAAGGAGAGCTCCGAGGAGAGCTGCTAGGCCTAGAGGTCCAGAACCTCAAGTTCCTAGGCCTAGGCCGCGAGGAGGTCGTGCCCGGCGGGAGCCTGCAGTTGTAGGCTATGGACCCCATGGCGGTGGCTTTGTAGTTGAGCGTTTTCCCCCACCGCGTTTTGAGTATCGCGGTGAGCGCTCTTTCCTCAGCGGACCACGTTTTCCTCAGCGTGGTGATCGCTCCTCCCGTAGGCGTGCTAGGAATGGTTTTTATGCTAACCGTTCTTTTGAGCAGCCGGCCCAACACTGGTATTCTCCTTACTTCACTAACCCCAGTGTTGGACCGTATGCTCACCCTATGTCTTTTTATTGATGTAGGTAAAACGATTGGAGAACGTTTGGTTGGTGGATTCCGGTTGCTCGAGGCACATGACCGAAAACGCCAAGTGGTTCTCCAGTCTTAGTCCAATCGTCGGAAAGGAGTTTATCACCTTTGGCGACAATAGCAAAGGTAAGGTCTTGTCTCATGGGTCTGTGCGAGTTAATGAGCACTTTGTGTTGCGTGATGTTGCTCTTGTTTCTAACTTGCATTTTAACCTTCTTTCTGGTTCGCAACTTTTTGATGATGACTATGAGATTCATTTTAAACCGAATCTCAGTCGTATTTTGGATCCTTAGGGCAATCTCGTGTGTTTGATTTCGCCCTTTGGAAAAGTCTTTCGTGCGAATTTCTCAGAGTCTTTTGGCACTTCTTGTTGTCTTGTGGCTGGACCTTCCTCTTCTGATCTTTGGAAGTGGCATAGGAGACTAGGACATTTGAGCTTCGACTTGCTTGCAAGACTTAGTTCACCTGGCCTAATCCGAGGATTGCCCAAGTTATCCATGGAGAAGGATCTTGTTTGCCACTCTTGTAGACATGGGAAGATAGTTGCCGCTCCCCACCATCCAGTGACTCAGGTCATGACCAAGTGCCCTGGAGAGCTTTTGCACATGGACCATGTTGGTCTGGCTCGGGTGAGCTCGGTTAGGGGGAAGTGGTATGTGCTTGTTGTTGTTGATGACTTTTCGAGATAATCGTGGGTCTTCTTTTTAGCTGAGAAGACCGAGACTTTCTCCTTTGCTCACAATCTGATTTTGCGTCTTCAGAACGAGTTCCCTTTGAACTCGATGCGAGCTATTAGGAGTGATAATGGTTCCGAATTCAAGAATTCAGATTTTGAGAAGTTTTGTAACTCTTTGGGTTTAGAGCATCAATTTTCTTCCCCCTACACACCGCCACAGAATGGTGTTGTAGAGAGGAAAAATCGGACCCTTGTAGAGATGGCCAGGACAATGCTCGATGAGCATAGTTCTCCTAGGCAATATTGAGCCGAAGCTATGAGCACTGCATGCTACATTGCTAATCGCATTTTTCTCCAAGGTTTCTTGAAAAAGACTTCTTATGAGTTGCATTTTGGAAAACTGCCCAAGGTGAGTTATTTTCGAGTTTTTGGTTGCCATTGTTTTATACTCAAAAAGGGCAACTTGGACAAGTTTGAGTCTCGTTCTTCTGACGGTGTATTTTTGGGTTATGGCACTCACACTCGAGCTTATCGTGTACTTAACCTTGATACTAACCGAGTCATGGAGACATCAGATGTCACCTTCGACGAGACCATGGTTTGTCCTTCTTCTCATTTTGAGCCTGCAGGTGATCATGAGGATGGTGAGCCTCTTTTTGATGACGAGGATGAGGGTGCTGAAGGTATGGATGATCCAGCACCCCCTCCACCTGCTGTGCCGCAAGGAGCGGTTTCTACTACGACTCACGGCCCCGACACCTCTTCTTCCTGGGGACCGTGGGATCCGCCACCTCGAGCGGTACCTTTTGTACCCGAGGAGGCACCAGCTGCTGTTGAGGGGGAGGCTACATCAGCTCGGGAGGCGCCACGACACATCCAGCACCAGCACGCACCTCAACAAATGATCGGCAGCATCGGCGAACGTGTCACTCGGTCAAGGTCACAACAAATCTCTCACTTTGCTCATTCTGCATTTGTTGCTGATTTTGAACCCTGAGATGTTGGACACGCTTTATCTGATCCGGATTGGGTCAATGCCATGCATGAGGAGTTGGAAAATTTTGAAAGAAATCGGGTTTGGGTTTTGGTTCCTCTTCCTCCTAATTGTCATCCTATTGGGACAAAATGGGTTTTCAAAAACAAACAAGGAGAGGATGGCCATGTTGTGAGAAACAAGGCCAGACTAGTTGCCCAGGGGTATAGTTAGAAGGAGGGGATAGACTATGAGGAGACTTTTGCTCCTGTAGCTCGTTTGGAGGCGATTAGAATACTCTTGGCTTTTGCTGCATCCAAAGGTTTCAAACTTTTTCAAATGGATGTCAAGAGTGCCTTCTTAAACGGCTACATAGAAGAGGAGGTGTATGTGAGACAACCCCCCGGTTTCGAAAATCCCAAGTTTCCAAACCATGTTTTTAAACTTAACAAAGCTTTGTATGGTTTGAAACAAGCCCCTAGAGCCTGGTATGATAGGTTGAAAACCTTTTTGCTTGCTAAGGGTTTTAAAATGGGATGTGTGGATAAAACGCTCTTTCTCCTCAAACAAGGCACTGACTCACTCTTGGTTCAGATTTACGTGGATGATATCATTTTCGGTGGTTCTTCTCACGCTTTGGTTGCCAAGTTTGCAGACACTATGAGCATGGAGTTTGAGATGAGCATGATGGGCGAGTTGACATTTTTCCTCGGGTTGCAAATCAAGCAATCCCGAGAAGGGACGTTCGTGCACCAGGGCAAGTACACCAAGGACATCCTGAAGAAGTTCGACATGGGTGAGGCCAAGCCTCTTCCAACACCCATGCCAACCACGGCGGCCCTAGATGCGGATGTGGATGGAGAAGCAGTGGACCAGAAGGAGTACCAGAGTATGATCGCGTCGCTACTGTACCTGACGGCGACACGCCCGGACATCCAGTTCGCGGTGTGTCTGTGCGCGCGATTTCAGTCGTCGTCGTGCACTTCTCACCGTCAGGCAGTTAAGCGCATTATGAGGTACTTATGCTTCACCCCTGAGCTCGGGATTTGGTATTCTGCTTCTTCCACCCTCTCCCTTTGCGGCTATTCCGATGCCGATTTTGCTGGTTGCCGTATTGATCGCAAGTCCACTTCTGGGACTTGCCAGTTTATTGGTTCTTCTCTTGTATCATGGTCTTCTCGCAAGCAGTCTAGTGTCGCCCAGTCTACCACGGAGGCTGAGTATGTTGTTGTGGCTAGCTACTGTTCCCAGTTATTCTGGATGATGGCCACTTTGCAGGATTTTGGTCTGAGCTTTTCTCGTGTTCCTTTGCTTTGTGACAACACGAGTGCTATTTGCGTTGCTAAGAACCCCGTGCTGCACTCGAAGACCAAACACATTGATGTGCGCTTTCATTTTCTGCGAGACCATTATGAGAAGGGTGATATCGACCTTCGCCATGTCGATACTCATCATCAGTTGGCTGATATTTTCACCAAGCCTCTGGACCAATCAACTTTTGCTAGGTTGAGAGGTGAGCTTGGTGTGTGTTTCCCCTTTTAGATGGGGGAAACATTTTGGTTTTTCTATCATAAACTGACTTTTGTTTTGTTCTCATTTTCTTCAATTGGCATCTTTTCGAGTTCTGCATTTCTTCCTGCATTTCAGCACACGCTTTTACATTCTGAGCTTCATGTATATAATCGTTAGAATGTGACTATGCTCTATGTAGTGTGCTCTGATGCTTTACTTGTAGCTTATGCTCCTTCTGATCACTGATACATGCTATGAGCTGAGCTATTTTAAAATGGTGAACTTGTTAATGAACTTAAAACCTGAAAATGTTCACCATCGAGATGTGCAACTAGCCTGTGTAGAATATGTTGAAATCACACTTGTGCTTTTCATATATGCTAGGTTGCTATGTCTCTAGTTCTGAGTTGATCACTTGCTTGGTCTGTTCATATACTGTCTTTAATTTGAACCAAGTTAAGTGAATCAGAAAGATCGAGATGGGATTGCTTGTCAACACATCACAGTTTCGAGACTGTTTCTCATTGCACCTTGAGTTAAACTTGAGCTGTGTAGTGTATGACCGAAACTGTTGCTTTAAGCTTCTGATTGCTTCTGCATAGGCTTCGCACAGTTGAAAAGTGAGGCAAGACAAGCTTTCAACCTCTTGCAATCACATGCTAAAATTTGAACTTGTGTAATTCAAACTGCTGCAACTCCGATAAAATTTGGATACACAAGTCTATGTTTCATTCTATAGCGTGATGGTTGAACTTTGCTAGGGGTAGTTCACCTTGTATACATGTTTAGCACTCGTCTGATTTCCTGTCTATACATGTGTAGTGCTATTTTGATGGTGAATACCTTTTTGGCTAAAAACTGCTCACTTTGCCCATATGTTCATATTTCATATTTGGTGATCAGTTTGAGCCTTCGCTAGCTTGTATGTTTTCCAGTGAGTCATTGGAGCTATACTGTTTAGAGCATCTTTGCATTTTCTTGACTATATTTCTGAAGCTGGTAACTTGCATTGTGACTCATATGCATTTTGGAAGGGGGAGACCTTCTCTTGTTGGCACTTTTGATGGTGCATTTTCTGAGGGGGAGAAAATTGCTTTCAGTTCTTTTTGCTTGATGGTGCATTTTCAACTAAGGGGGAGAATTTGGACAAATCATGCCTCCCATGTTCAAAGGGGAGAAGAATCGGTGGTGTGCACCATGCAAGGGGGAGTTTGGTCGTGCTGAATTTTTGAAATTTCTAATTGGTTCGGAGCGCTTTGCTAGTTGTGTTGAGCTTTTGCCTCTATCTAGAGGGACTAGCAGTCGCATCTTTGCTTCAGTTGGGTTCAGTTGGTGTGGAGCTTTTCAGTTGATGTTGAGCTTTCTGCTAGTTGTGTTGAGTCTCTGTGCCTCTGTCTTGAGGGACTAGCATTTTGCTTTGATTTTTCAATTGGTATTTGCTAGCGGTGTTGAGCCTATTCTACCTCTTCTTGAGGGCTAGCTTTGCTTTGCTTGGTTGCCTCGAGCCGTTGCCCATGTCTTTGGGGACCAAGTTGTCTTGCTCTTTCCACTTGACCTTCTTCGGCTTTGGTATGCTTTTGGGTCATTTGGTTGAGTTCTCTCTTCTCCCTCTTCCTCCTTCTATTTCCATTATGATTTGTGTGTGTAGTTGACAATGCACTCATCAAGGGGAGATTGCGGATACATGGGTGTATGCCGAGTCTCGAGTGATGAGTGATTGTCAACGGGTTTGATCGCATGTTCTTTGGCTTGTGTTGTGCAGGTGTTGAGCATGGATACAGTGATCAGAGGCAAGGTGAAGGTCAAGTAGAGACGTGCCGTGCCGAGAGAGTGAGAGTGGCGAAGGGTGGATGTGAGGCTTGGACTGAGGGACAGATGGCCCGAGGATCAGCTGTGGTGGCTGGCGGCCTGGGATAGCGATGAGCGAAGACGTGCGGGACACGGTGTTGCTTGGGTCGAGGACCTGGGGACACGTGTCGGTGGCCGGGGTGCACGGGCGGTGTATCCCCTCTACAGCTTCGGTTTGGTGGTAGAGCCAGAGAAAAACCATCAGGTGGACGGTTTCCAAGTTTGGGCCACAAAACCTGGGCGTGGTGAGGGTTTCCGAGTTTGGGCCACAAAACTCGGGCTGAGGACGGTTTCCAAGTTTAGGCCTCAAAACCTGGGCGTTGGAGGGTTTCCTGGTTTTGGCCTCAAAACCAGGGGATGGACTTGGATGCTGGTTTCTCAGTTTGGGCCTCAAAATTGGGGTGGACGTGAAGGCCTGGTTTCCTGGTTTCAGCCACAAAACCGGGGGCGGAGTCCGTGAAGAGGACACGGAGCAGTGGCGGCACGTGGCGGCAATCGGTGAGGTTGCGTCGAGGCAACGCTACCAGTTGTGCGGGCGTGGCCGTCGGATCCACCTACCATCGAGTTGGTCCAGAATAACCTTAGGGTTTAGCTGGTTTGCTCTGTAAGTAGTTAGGGGTAGAGTGGGAATTAGGAATAGTTATAATTAGGATAAGTAGGGGGAGACATCCACCTCCCCATCTATCTCAGTCATTTGCTCTTTTCTTCTAGGGTTTCCTGCTCTCCCAATCCCCTGCTGTAGCTAGCTGAGATCCGCAGAGAACCATACCTCTGTGTACTGGAGATTTTGAGGAAGTGAGGCCGTAACCTCATTGTTGTAGCGTGTGGTAGCCACACGGTTGCAGATCGATGTGTTGATTCGCGTTTTGTTCGTGTTCTTCGCGTTCTTTGTTTCTCCCCGATTTTCACGTCACTCGATCTCCCTCTCTACTGCGTCTTTGAAAAATCCGTTTGAATCAACTTGTTCTTTATAGTGAGGAGATCATTTCCACTGAAGGAATTCATCTAACTCCTCACGAACAAGTAGATCGGGTTGATTTTGTTTTCATGGCGCTTTTTCGTTCATACTCCTCCCCTTTCGATTTCCCGGTGATTGAATCAATTTGAGCGGATGATTTCTTGGGGATAGTCTCCTAACTACCTCGTGATCATTCTCTCCAAGTTTGGGAACGTGGGATTGAGTTTTGATTCGGCAAGTCCTTTTTGAACCGCAGACAGTCCGCCGTTGGAGTTCGCGGACAGTTCGGGAACGTCCAGGGAACTTGCAGCAACTGTGCTGTTTCGGGGTTTTTGTCGGCGGACAGTCCGCCATCCCCTCGCGGACAGTCCGCAATAGGGGCGGACAGTCCGGGACCCCTGGGCCGGACAATCCGGGATTTGGCTGAAGCCTCCGGTTTTGTGCGTTTACTCTCCCGGCTTCCTCGCTTGGTTTTTCGGACTTCTCGTTTGGCCTTGTAGTTGACCAAGGAACCTCTCTAGGTATCTTTGCTACTTGTTGGCATCGGTATTTCGGGATTTCTCGACGTAGCCGTCTATCTACGTTTGAGACTTGGTTTTTGAGGGTCGAACTTGTTCCGGTGTTTTTGCCGAATTATTTGATATCGCTTTGTGGTGCCTCGCTGTGATCCTAGGGATCATCCACCCTCTTCCAAGGGTCGTGGGCATCACGGTTTCAATCGAAGCTTTTGGGGGTTGATTTTGGGGACAATAGGCCAAAGTTTCGAGAGAAATTTTTGTGCTCCCATTCACCCCCCCTCTGGTCGCCTTGCTATTGCATTCTCGGTCCTTCACAGACCCCTAACGAGCTTTTTGCTGAGGTCGAGAAACTTACTGCCGCCCTTCTTAGTCAAGATAAGCTGCTTAGGCGTGCTGCTAGAGAGCGAAAGGAGTTTAGGCAGAAGTGGGAGGATACGGTGAAGGAACTTGAATCTGTCAAGTCCACCGTTGTTGTGACTGATGAGGATGAGTGTGAGATGTGCTCCAAGCACATGACTGACCTTCTCACTTTGAGGGGGAAGTATGTTGCTTTGGTTGGAGAGATGGATGAGCTGAAGGCTAGACCAGGGTTGCTTGGTGCGTGCAAGTCTTGTGCAGGCTTGCAATCCGAGTTGGCAAAGAAGAATGCCAAGATTGTGTCTCTTGAGGAGGCCAGCTCGGGTAGCACTTGTGTGTCTAGGTGCGCTTTGTGTGACGGTTTGGAGATGGAGATTGCGAATGTGAAGCATGACAAGATGCAAACCGAGGAGGAAAACACATACCTTCGGACCATCTAGTCATGGGTGTCTAGTGGTGAGCCGCAGCTTGGGATGATGATTGCCCAATTCAAGCGTGCTGCTGGAGGTCTAGGTGTAGGTTTTGCTCAGGGTGTTGAGTGTGCTTCGTCTTTTGGTAAGATTGGAGAGTCGAGTGGTCTTAACTCGAGTGAGAAGCCCAACTCCACCACTACTCCCAAACTTACTAAGATTCCACCCAAAGAGCCTCTCAAGCCTAACACCAAAGATGGAGTATATGAGGAACCTCCAAGAGCTCCACCTAAGAAACAGACATGGGCTCCAAAACCAAACCACCTCAAGAACAAGCTGGACACCATGCCACCTATCCAAGAGGAGCTCATGCCACAGAAGGGCAAAGTGATCCACACCCACTACCGTGAGTACCAACAACCCCCTATGAGAGCGGTGAGGTACCATTGTGAGCACTGTGGGAGAGATGGACACTTGTGGGAGTTTTGCTTTCGGCGCAAGAGAGAGGAGCGTCGTGCAAAGGAGATGAACAACACGGACATGTACCATCCTTTCCATGATGTACGTGTGTCGAACGTTCAAAAGCGTGCTGCTAGGCCTAGAGGTCCAATGCCTCAAGTTCCTAGGCCTAGGCCGCAAGGAGGACGTGCCCGGTGGGAGCCTACAGTTGTAGGCTATGGACCCCGTGGCGATGGCTTTGTAGTTGAACGTTACCCTCCACCGCGTTTTGAGCATCGCGATGGACGCTCTTCCCTTAGCGAACCACGTTTTCCTATGCGTTGTGATCGCTTTCCCCGTAGGCGTGCTAGGAATGGTTTTTCTACTAACCGTTCTTTTGAGCAGCCGGCCCAACACTGGTACTCTTCCTATTTCACTCACCCTAGTGTTGGACCGTTTGCTCACCCTATGTCTTTTTATTGATGTAGGTAAAACGATTGGAGGACATTTGGTTGGTGGATTCCGGTTGTTCGAGGCACATGACCAGAAATGCCAAGTGGTTCTCTAGTCTTAGTCCTGTTGCCAGAAAGGAGTTTATCACCTTCAGCGACAATAGCAAAGGTAAAGTGTTGTCTCGTGGGTCGGTGCGAGTTAATGAGCACTTTGTGTTGCGTGATGTTGCTCTTGTTTCCAACTTGCATTTTAACCTTCTTTCTGTTTCACAACTTTTCGATGATGACTATGTGATTCGTTTTAAACTGAATTTCAGTCGCATTTTAGATCCTCAGGGCAATCTTGTGTGTTTGATTTCGCCCTTTGGGAAAGTCTTTCGTGCGAATTTCTCGGAGTCGTTTGGAATTTTTCGTTGTCTTTTGGCTGGACCTTCCTCCTCTGATCTTTAGAAGTGGCATAGGAGACTCGGTCACCTGAGCTTCGACTTGCTTGCAAGGCTTAGCTCGCTTGGCCTAATTCGAGGATTGCCCAAGTTGTCCATGGAGAAGGATCTTGTTTGCCATTCTTGTAGACATGGGAAGATGGTTGCCGCTCCCCACCATCCAGTGACTCAGGTCATGACTAAGCGCCCTGGAGAGCTTTTGCATATGGACCTTTTTGGTCTGGCTCGGGTGAGCTCGGTTGGGGGGAAGTGGTATGTGCTTGTTGTTGTTGACGATTTTTTGAGATATTCGTGGGTCGTCTTTTTGACTGAGAAGACTGAGACCTTCTCTTTTGCTCGCAATCTGATTTTGCGTCTTCAGAATGAGTTCCCTATGAACTCAATGCGAGCTATTAGAAGTGATAATGGTTTCGAGTTTAAGAACTCGGATTTTGAGAAGTTTTGTAACTCTTTGGGTTTAGAGCATCAGTTTTCTTCCCCCTACACACCGCCACAAAATGGTGTTGTAGAAAGGAAGAATCGGACCCTTGTAGAGATGGCCAGGACGATGCTCGATGAGCATAGGACTCCTAGGCGATATTGGGCTGAAGCTATGAACACTGCTTGCTATATTTCCAATCGCATTTTTCTCCGAGCTTTCTTGAAAAAGACTTCTTATGAGTTGCGTTTTGGAAGACAACCCAAAGTGAGTTATTTTAGAGTTTTTGGTTGCCATTGTTTTACACTCAAGAAAGGCAACTTGGATAAGTTTGAGTCTCGTTCTTCTGACGGTGTATTTTTGGGTTATGGCACTCATACTCGTGCATATCGTGTACTTAACCTTGATACTAACCGAGTCATGGAGACATCCGATGTCACCTTCGACGAGACCATGGTTTGTCCTTCTTCTAGATTTGAGCGTGCAGGTGATAATGAGGTTGGCGAGCCTCTTTTTGATGATGAGGACGAGGGTGCTGAAGGGATGGATGACCTAGCACCACCTCCACCTGTTGTGCCGCAAAGAGCGGCCTCTACTACCACTCACGGCCCTGACCCTTCTTCTTCGACTACTTGGGGGCCGTGGGATCCGCCACCTCGAGCGGTACCTTTTGTACATGAGGAGGCGCCAGCTGCTGTTGAGGGGGAGATTTCTTTAGCTTGGGAGGCGCCACGACACATCCAGCGCCAACACCTGCCTCAACAGATGATCGGCAGCATTGGCGAACGTGTCACTCGGTCAAGGTCACAACAAATCTCACTTTGCTCATTCTGCATTTGTTGCTGATTTTGAACCCCGTGATGTTGGACATGCTTTATCTGATCCAGATTGGGTTAATGCCATGCATGAGGAGTTAGAAAATTTTGAAAGAAATCGAGTTTGGGTTTTGGTTCCACCTCCTCCTGAGTGTCACCCTATTGGTACAAAATGGGTTTTCAAAAACAAACAAGGAGAGGATGGCCACATTGTTAGAAACAAGGCCAAACTTGTAGCCCAGGTGTATAGTCAGAAGGAGGGGATAGACTATGAGGAGACGTTTGCTCCTGTAGCTCGTTTGGAGGCAATTAGGATACTCTTGGCTTTTGCTGCATCCAAAGGGTTTAAACTTTTTCAAATGGATGTCAAGATGCCTTCCTAAACGACTACATAGAAGAAGAGGTGTATGTGAAACAACCCCCCAGTTTTGAAAATCCCAAGTTTCCAAACCATGTGTTTAAACTTCACAAAGCTTTGTATGGTTTGAAACAAGCCCCTAGAGCCTGGTATGATAGGTTGAAAACCTTTTTGCTTGCTAAGGGTTTTAAAATGGGATGTGTTGATAAAACGCTCTTTCTCCTCAAGCAAGGCAATGGCAATCTCTTGGTACAGATTTACGTGCATGATATCATTTTCGGTGGTTCTTCTCATGCTTTTGTTACCAAGTTTGCAGATCTTATGAGCAGGGAGTTTGAGATGAGCATGATGGGCGAGTTGACATTCTTTCTCGGATTGCAAATCAAGCAATCTCGAGAGGAGGGGACGTTTGTGCACCAGGGCAAGTATACCAAGGACATCCTGAAGAAGTTCGATATAGGTGAGGCCAAGCCTCTTCCAACACCCATGTCGACCATGACGGCCCTGGATGTGGACAAGGATGGGAAGCTGTGGACCAGAAGGAGTACCGGAGTATGATCGGGTCGATGCTATACCTGACGGCGACACGCCCGGACATCCAGTTCGTGGTGTGTTTTTGCTCGCGATTTCAGTCGTCGCCGCGCACCTCTCACCGTCAGGCCGTCAAGCGCATTATGAGGTACTTATGCTTCACACCTGAGTTTGGGATTTTGTATTCTGCTTCCTCCACCCTCTCCCTTTGCGGTTATTTTGATGCCGATTTTGCTGGTTGCCGACTTGAGCGCAAGTCCACTTCTGGGACTTGTCAGTTTTTAGGTTCTTCTGTTGTATCTTGGTCTTCTCGCAAGTAGTCTAGCGTCGCCCAGTCTACCACAGAGGCTGAGTATTGTGGCGGAACCGTCCTGATTATAAGAGCTCAAGTATTATCTTAGCCAAATCCGTCTGACTTCAACTGATACTTGAACCCATATAACCCCGGTAGTCCGGAAATCTCGAAGGATTTCTAACACCCTACATCATACAGGATCGCATCGTTCAAGGATTACATTCGTAAAGATACATCACAGCGAAAACGAAAACTAATTTAACACCAGAGTGCGGAATTTAAAACGGAGTTATTACAATACTGAATTTTGAAAGTGCGGAAGCTGAAGTAGTTTGAAACACGACCACTACACATGTGGTCCAAATAAAACATTGTTTGATAAACCAACTCACACAACTCACTCTTTCCTTTTTAGATAATGTGCCACTAGAAGTCTCAGACCAGCAAAAGAAAAAGGGAAGCTTCTGGACGACCCTGCCCTGGGCCTACTCCTCATCACCTTCCACTGGGTAGAGGCAGTGCTTACAATAGCCGAAGTAGACCTGGCCATCTCCAACAACGGGATAAACCCTGAGTACGGGAATGTACTCAGCTAGACTTACCCGTCCAACTGAAAATAAAGACGCCAAGGACATGCAAGGCCTTTTGGGGTGGAGCTGGGATCTTGAGTTTGCGAAAAGCTCAATTTAAGATAAGTGAGGAATTAATGATATTAATGAGCTGTCAATTTTTATACCTATTCCTTATTCTAGGTTTGCACCTGAGCTACTGCACACACTTTAGTCTAACAGGCAATAATATCACCATATCCAGTTGACTTGTCCAGATTTTAGTTGAACCTTTAGACATCACATGGAGTTGTATCGTGGTGAAGCTCGCCATAGTTTCCCACTAACCGGGGGAGACGACGACTCGAATCGAATTCCAAACCAGCTGGTGAAAGACCTTTAATACCAGCCCACACTTTCCCCGTCGGGTCCATGCATTGGGCAACCGCTCGATGCTTGTTCGTGGTGGTAATCGTCGCGGCTCACAGCACGGACCGCCCAATTGGAACCTGGCGATGGTCTCACGCGGCAGATCGCAATTTCCATACTAGAGGGCACGACACGGGTTGAGACCGGCCCGAACAGCTTCTAACCGGCTTTGGGGTCGATGATTACGGCACCGACATATCCCTAAGTAAAAGGGCGCATTCAAAAATGAACGAGGGCCAACATCGATACAAACCTACACGATCCAACGGACGGACTGCCCCAAGTTTCCAAACTTGTGCCTTGCCTTCCAGTTGACCGTATTTCACTACAACTCAGGTTCTTTTCCACGATAGCATATATAGCCAACCGTGACCCAGTAACTACCCATCAGGGTATTACGGGAACAATCTTAACTACTACTTTTATTAAGCAAGCTAAGCAATTCTACGTTGTAAACAAATAACAGGATTACAAGGTAGATATTAATCAATTAACCAAGGAATGGTAAATACAGTAAGTAGGATTCATTCCAACTCCTAGACCTAATGCATCACAACATAAAAGGACTCAAGAAATTTTAATTGCAAAGGATAGGAGGCTTAATATGCTCCGGGGCTTGCCTTGGGTGAAGACCGAGGCCTCGTGGGAGGGGCACTCGGGTAAGTTAGTGTCGCAGGCGGGGTCATCTTCCTCGGCTTGCTGGAGCTCCGGGATCTGCTGCTCGGCGTTTGTCTCTGGCTCCTGGTCGGGCTCCGGAGGGGTCGATCCTATTGCATGCGACGATTAATAAATAATTACAATGCGGGTGCAAGATGTGTGGTATGAAAAGAGCATTTCTTGCAAACCAACAAACCCAACTTGTTGAACCACTTTTGACATTGAGGTAAATACTTATTTAATTCATAAAACAAAATCCATTTATTCACCTTTTTCTTATTTAATAAATCAAAAGAAACTTAGGTTTGAACTGCAAGTGCACTTTTCTGAACTCAGAAAAATCCACAAAAATTCCAGAAGGTAATTAACACTCACTGGACTTTACTAAACAATTTCCAACCAAAAATAAAATACAGAACTGTAGATATAAAAATGACAAGCAAACTGCCCAAAAAGGTGCTTTGAACTAGCTCCTCATTCAAAATGTGTCAAACAGCAGATTTCATAATTTTCCCGGCTTCTTCTACTCATACACATTCTACTGTAGAGAACTTGTGGCCAGAGCATAAACATACAAGCCTACACAAAATAAACAAATTTATTCCAATTTAAACCATTTGAACTACAACCCTACTGGGAAAGGGTACTAAACTCAATTTCATATTTTTCCCAGATTCTACCCCATAATTCATGTTTATCAAGAAAGTTTCATGAACAGAAACATTATATTATTTCTTACATGAATTTCCAAAGGAAAACACAGAAAAGTACATTTGTAAAGCAACTTCAGATTTCTCCATACAACAACTCATGCTTGCATTTTCCTTAGCTTCGACATGGCACTCAGAGACTACATCATTTTTCCCATATTTTATTTTGACATATAAAACACCTTAACATTTATTCTAAGAAATCAGTCAAAAAGGACTTTTAATCATAACAGTAACTTTTTCTACATAAACAGTGCATCATATATTTTTCACAGGTGCAAATCAGGATGATACACTTACACAAAATTTTCCAGGAATTAACTCAACCAGAAATCACTTATTTCCATTTATCACAACAAAAGCATATAAACTGAATTAAATAAAAACAGTAAAATAAACTCCTACCAAAAATACTTTCATATTTTTCCATGATAGATCTACTCACAAACAAGCTAACAAAACTGAAATCACTCCATTTGGACTTTTAAAACGAGCTACACAAAAATAACAAGCATCTCTGGAAAAATAAAAGTAAAAAGAAATCATTTGAATTCATCCCGGCTCACTGCGTGCACCCGGTCCATGGACCAGTGAGAGACTGACGTGCGGGGTCCACGGGTCAATGGGACCCACCCGTCAGAGAGAGAAGAAAAGGGGAGGTGTTTGACCGGCGGCTGCTCGCCGGCGGTGAGGTCTCCGGCGGCGAGGCTAGGCTAGATAGACTCGTCTCGACGAGGTGCATCCCGTGGTGGTGTTGGTTTGGCCAGCGCATGGCCGGAGCGTGCCGGCGGCGAGCGGCGGCGCACGGCGGCGGCGGCGACTCACGGCTTCGCCATTTCCGGCAGTGGCCGGAGAAATTGGGTGAGGCAAAAGCTCCTACGAACCCTAGGGAAGCTACCAAGGGGGTTGGTTTGGCTCGGATGGCTCCAGAGGAGCTTGGCCACGAGCGAGGGCCGCGGCGGCGGCCATGGCGCTCGGCCGGAGAGAAGCGAGAGACGGGAGGCGGTAGTGTTAAGGCTAGTTGGTGTTCTCACCTTGCCTTGGCTCGGTGAGGCTCGAGGAGGAAGAAGGGGCTCGGCGGAGGCTTGGTGGATGAAGAACGGGAACTTGTCCTCCTTCGGCGGCGATGGCGACCGAAAGGGGGAGGTGGTGGTGTCGGCGTGGTAGCGCTCGACCGGCGGTTCCTTCGCGCGCACCGAGTGTGCGGGACGAAGGCGGAGCGGTGGCCGAGGTGAATCGGCCGGTGATGGCTTGGTTCGGTCGGGACGGCGGCGCGGGTCTTCGGTGTCGAACGGCGGCGAGCAGTGGGGTGCTCGGCGCGTTCGCGGGAGAGGAGAGGTAGAGAGCGGGGGCGAGAGAGTGCGCGAGTGAGCGAGTGAGAGAGAGGAGAGTGGGGTGCGCTTGGTTTTGGCCGAGCCCTGGCCGGCCGGTGGTCGTGGCGGGGCCGGCGACGCGACGTGCGGCAGCAGCGGCGCGGCGAGCGAGGCGGCGCGACAGGCAAGGCCGCGCGGGAGTGGGCGAGCGAGATCGTGGCGTGATCGCGGAGGAGAAGATCGCGCGGCGATAGGCGGAGGTGGATTTGCGGCAGAGGCGTGCCGCCACCCGGCGCTCCGGCCGGCGTACGGCGCGGCCGTGTCAGCTGACGCGGCGCGGCGCGCGAGCGGGGCGAGCGGCACGCGCGCGTGGGCCGGCGCTGCGCGGGCAAGCGGCGCGCGCGGGCGGGGCGGCTGGCGCGCGGGCTGGGCCGAAAGGCCAGATGGGCCGGAAGTGGGGCGCGGGAAAAAAATTCTTTTCCTTTTTCTTTTTGCAAATATTTTCCAAAGTTTGACCACTCAAAAACAGTTTCAAAAACTCCAAACTAGGTTTTGACCCAAATATAAAAGTTGCTCAAAATAATTTTCTCTACAACTTTCATATAAAACACTTTTTGTGAAAACCATTTTTAAATCCTCCACATAAATAAAGCCAATTTTGAAGCATAAATCATTTTGTTTGACTTATTTTAATTTAACAAACTAATCCGAACTAGGTCAAAACTCCAACATGAAAAGCACTCTACTCAATATTCTCTATTTTATAAAACTCTTTGCCCAAGTAGAAATCCACTTAAATCATCAAGTCAAATAGAAATCCAAAATCCAACAATTAAACAAAAGCAAAAAGCACTCTTATGCACGTGAAATGATGCAATGCATTGCTTATGCTTCTTTAGTAGCTAATTACAGTGCCTAATGCAGTGCTTGACACTAGGGTGTCACAGCCCTTTCCCCCTTAAAGAAATCTCGTCCCGAGATTTGAGTTACGTACCAATCTTTATAAAAAGCGGGGTAGTTTACGCGTAAGTACTCCTCTGTTTCTCAAGTCGCATCATTGGGTCCGTGATTGCTCCAAAGAATCTTGTGAGTCTTCACTGTTCGGTGACGCGTCTCTCGGGTCTTGGCATCCAAAATCTCCTTGGGCTGCTCGTAGTACTCCAGATCCGATCTGATGGTGACGTCTGGAATCTGAACTTCTTGTTCTGGAACTCGAAGACACTTCTTCAACAGTGATACGTGGAACACTGGGAAAACTGTGCTCATCTCTGGGGGTAACTGTACTTCGTATGCCACTTCTCCCTTCTTTGCTATGATCCGGTAAGGTCCCACATATCGAGGTGCTAGCTTCTTCTTAATTCCAAAACGTTGGACTTTTCTCATGGGTGAGACCTTAAGGTAAACATAGTCTCCTACTTGAAATTCCAGGGGTCTTCTCCGTGTGTCGGCATAACTCTTTTGTCTGGATTGCGCTACCTTAATGTGTTGCTGTACTGTCCGCACAATCTCTTCTGCATCCTTTATGTAATCTGACCCATAGAATCCTCAATCTCCTGATTCAACCCAATTTACTGGGGTTCTGCATCTTCGTCCATACAAAACTTCAAACGGTGTCATCTTTATACTTTCCTGATAGCTGTTGTTATATAAAAACTCGGCAAGGGGTAACCATTTTTCCCATGACTCTCCTGAAGATAGAACACAAGCTCTTAGGATATCTTTCAAAATCTGATTTACTCTTTCTGTTTGTCCTGCGGTTTGGGGGTGATAAGCGGAACTTCTTACCAACTTGGTTCCTAACTCCTTGTGCAACTGTTCCCAAAAACGCGCTACGAACTGGGGTCCTCTATCAGAGACAATCCTTTTTGGAACTCCATGCAATCTCAAGATATTCTGAATGTACAGGTCTGCATACTGATGAGGGCGGTGTGTAGTCTTAACTGGTATGAAGTGAGCCACTTTAGATAACCGATCCACGATAACACAGATAGAATCATTTCCTTTTTGAGTGGTGGGAAGACCTGTGATGAAATCCATACTAATTTCTTCCCATTTCCACTCTGGGATGGATAACGGTTGTAACAATCCGGCAGGTCTTAGGTGTATAGCTTTTATCCTGCAGCAAGTATCACATCTTGCAACATAAGCTGCAACTTCCTTCTTCATCTTTGACCACCAATACCTCGTTTTCAAATCTTGGTACATCTTACTGCTTCCTGGGTGAATGGATAACTTTGAATTGTGAGCTTCATTCAGAATTCTTTCTTTCAGCTCTGTGTCCTTAGGAACAACCAACCTCTGGTTATACCACAAGATTCCCTATTCATCAGTCCTGAAGTTCAAAGAACTACTGGTTTCCATCCTCTTCTTAATCTGACAGATCTCTTCATCGGTCTTTTGTCTCTCGATGATGTCACTTTCCAAGGTACACTGAAGAGTGATATTGTTCAGCATAACAGAGTGCATAAGGTTAAATCCATATTCCAACAGTGGTTGTAGGGAGTTGCAATGAGTCTTGCGACTCAAGGCATCGGCTACAACGTTTGCTTTTCTGGGGTGGTAATGCACTTCCAGGTTGTAATCCTTAATTAGCTCTAACCATCTTCTCTGCCTCATGTTCAACTCTGGCTGGGTGAAGATATATTTCAGACTTTTATGATCCGTATACACGTGACATAAGTTTCCCATAAGATAATGCCTCCAAATCTTGAGTGCATGCACGACGGCTGCTAATTCCAAATCATGGGTGGGGTAATTCTCTTCGTGTGGTCGCAACTGACGAGAAGCATAGGCGATAACTCTTCCATTCTGCATGAGTACACATCCGAGTCCAACCTTGGATGCGTCACAAAACACATCAAAAGGTTCCTCCAAGTTTGGCTGAGCTAAAACAGGTGCGGATGTCAACAACGTTCGCAGAGTACGAAAAGCTGCTTCACACTCTGGAGTCCATTCGAACTTCTTGTTTTTCTGCGTTAAACGGGTCATAGGCTTGGCTATTCTTGAAAAATCCGAAATAAACCGACGGTAGTATCCTGCCAAACCCAAAAAGCTGCGAACCTCAAAAACACTCGTGGGTGCTTCCCAATCCATAACCTCTTGCACTTTAGAAGAGTCTACAGAGATCCCTTCCTCCGAAAGGACGTGACCAAGGAAAGGTACCTTCTTCAACCAAAACTCACACTTGCTGAACTTAGCATACAACTTATGCTCTCTAAGCCGGGTCAGAACAACTCGTAGATGTTCAACATGGTCCCTCTCATTCTCAGAGTATACCAAGATATCATCGATGAACACTACAACAAACTTATCCAACTCTGGCATGAAGACCGAATTCATCAGGTACATGAAATGTGCCGGTGCATTGGTTAACCCAAAGGACATAACTAGATACTCATAGAGTCCGTATCTGGTAGAGAAAGTTGTCTTTGGTACGTCCTCTCTTCTGATGTTAATCTGATGGTATCCTGACCTCAGGTCGATCTTGGAGAATACTTTCGCCTTTGACAGCTGATCAAACAAGACATCGATTCGGGGTAAGGGATATTTATTCTTTATAGTTACTGCATTCAACGGTCTGTAATCCACACACATCCTCAAAGTTTTATCCTTCTTCTTCACAAAGATAGCGGGACATCCCCAAGGTGACGAACTAGGGCGTATCAAACCCTTATCCAAAAGTTCTTGTAACTGAACCTTTAGCTCTGCTAACTTTTTAGCGTGCATTCTATACGGTCTGCGAGATATGGGTGCCGTTCCAGGGATTAACTCTATAGCAAACTCCACATCCCTATCTGGAAGTAGTCCAGGCAACTCATCAGGAAAAACATCTGGAAACTCACACACTATTGGGATCTCAGCTATCTGCTTTGCCGTGACATTGAACAACACTCCGATCTCATGGGGATTTCGAGGTAACTTGAACTGAAAGGTAGACCCACTACGAGGGCTAACCATAGAAACTACTCGCGTTGCGACATCAAGGTTGACCCTCCAGAGTTTCATCCAACCCATTCCCAAGATTACATCCAGACCTAGACCAGGAATTACGATAGGATCCACTATGGCCTTCTTATCCCCAAAGGTCATTTCCACTCCTTTAGCCATTTTTCGTGCGGAGAGAACAGCTCCGGCGGAACTTATCTGATATCCCCGGTCTAACTCTATCAACTCAAGGTTACTTCTCAAAACAAAGTTCTCACTTATGAAAGAATGTGATGCTCCAGAATCAAACAACACAACTGCGGGGCATTGATTAACAAGAAATGTACCAGCGGTGACAGGCTCTCCTTCTGGCACTTCTTCCACGGTGGTGTGATGCACATGACCCGTACGAGGTGGGGGCTGAGTGTACTGCTTCTTTGGGCGAGGGCACTGACGTGATAGATGTCCAGTCTGACCACAGTTATAGCATGGACCAATCACATACGGGGTCTTGGGACCTCCTGCACTCCCTACTTTGCTCTTGTTCTGCATCATGGGAGCGGTGTAGAGCTTCTGGAAACTGGGACGGGAACGGTTGGTAGTGCTCTTCCTCTGTGGGGGACGGTATCTTTATCCTGTAACAGGCGGGCGATACGGGGTACGCTCTCCAAAAGGGGTCCTCTGTTGAGACGAACCTCCTTCGTTTGCACGACGGCGTGTCTCTGTCGCCAGTCGGCTGTCATTGGCCTCTTGATTGAGACAGTCACTAACGAAGTCACTGAAGGTGGTGCGGTGACTGTTGCCCATCTTGGAAAGCATGGCGGCACTCATGCCACGCTTAAAGCTTGCGATCTTCTTGGCCTCAGTATCAACAAAGTCTGGGGCGTAGCGAGCTAGGTTGTTGAAACTGTGGAGGTACTCGGACATAGACCTAGTCCCCTGGGATAACCTCATGAACTCTGCAACCTTCATTTCCATCAGACCACTAGGGATGTAGTGGTTGCGCATAGCGGTGGAGAACTGATCCCAAGTGACACGTGCATTTACAGGCAAGGATGCACGGTACTGGGCCCACCATAGACCTGCGAGTCCTTCCAACATGTGGGCGGCGTACTCCGCCTTGAGCTCTTCTGTCAGACGAAGCAGACGGAACTTCTGAGTGATGGAGTTGAGCCACTCATCAGCCTCAAGCGGTTCGGTGGCTTCCTTGAACACAAGAGGGCGAGTGTCCAAGAAGTCACGGTAGGAGCTGTACTGGTTGGGCTCCGGGCCTTAACGTTGATGATGCTGCTGTGTAGTGTTGTTAGCGATATTGCGGAGGGTGGCCTCCATGTGCCTCTGCATCTCCTCCATGTTCTGTTGGCTACCCAAGAACTGGCCAAAGAATGCTTCCGGCGTCATCGGCGGCGGTGGGGGAGGTGGCAGATTCTCCTCCTGTCCTGCCCCCTGCCCACGCTGGCTGTGAGTGTGTGCCGGCATCTGCATATCCCATTAATAAGCAATCATTAGGTGATGTTACATCGATCATGAATAAATACGGCGCTGTACGTAATTCGAAAATTTAGCACACGACCAAGTATAATTACTCATTTCCATACAACATCACAAAACAATCGCTCGAAATTAGACATGCAAACGACGGATTTCCATAAAAGATGCCGGATCGAAGTTCGGACTTTGTCCAAAAGCTTACATGCCATCAAACATTTTAAACATAAAACCAGCACATGTTTAGGGTGTTACATCACTTAGCGAGCAAGCTCAAGCTATACAAAAGAAAACGATCCCTAACAAACTAGCGCTCAGGGGTCTCCAGCGGCGGATGCGGCGTCCTCTGCGTCGACGTCGATCATCGGCTCGTCAGCATGATCCTCCTCTGGTGGGGCGTCGGGACCAAGGACCTCTCCGTCCTGGGGATCCTGGGCCTCGGCGGCTGGAACCTCGGCAGCTGCTGGGGCGGCGGCCTCCTGTGCAGCATGATGCATCTGATGGACGGCCTCGTGGAGCTGGTCGGTGTAGGCCTGTTGTCCGTGGATCTGCTGTATCAACAGGTGGGCTCCCTCTCTGAGCTGGTCGAGCACGGTGCGGGCCTCATCCCTCTGAAGAGCGGTAGTCAGGTACATCTGCTCTGCAACTGTCCTGGCAGTAGACTGTGCTGCTGCTGTAGTGCGGGCGTCGTCACGCTCCAGAGTGACCTGTTGAATCCTCTCCTGAAGTCGAGCAACCTCAGCGTTGAAGTCCTCCTGTAGCTTCCTCTTGCTCTGGTAGATGGCTGTGAGGGTGAAGGACAACCTCCCGAGAGTGTGCTCCAAACTCTCACATACACCCAACAAAGCTCCGGTGGCGCTCATCGCAGACGTCTCACAGTAGAACCTCTCCTCTGGGCTCCCTGTCAAGACTGACTCCGAAGTCTGCTTCCAGCGCAATGGAAAAAGTGATCCGCGGGGGAATACTCCTGCCATAGCGCTAGCTAGGTCGGCGGGGAAGCGGGCGATGATATCCTTCAGCACTAGATATGCTGCCCTGTTGGCTCCATCCTTGGCACAGGTGCCTCTGGTGATCTCTGTCCACCCTGTCCAGTGGGGCTTGGCAGGCAAGGCTTTGACCTTGATCTCCACCATGACCAAGGAATCCTGCCCGTAGATCTCCTTCTGCCACGAGTACCTGGGCTCCTGTCCCTCCTCATAGCCCACGGCCTGCAGAATCCTCCAAAGGATAGTCGGCAACCCGAAGTAGGACAAGAACGTCTTCCGGGTCAGCTTGGTGGCCAAGCGGTGACGCGGAACTCCTCTGCCTCCGGTGGCCTTGCGAGCGGTCAGCTTAGTCCGGGCCATCTGTGGAAACAAAAAGGGTTTCGAACTCTCGTGAGACGGATATTAAGTTGGCAAATTTTATAGAAAAGAGACAACTTTTAATTAAGGGGAGGAAATGTAAATGCATGAGTATAAACATGATGCATGATCGTACCTACGTTCTCACTCACTAATATGACTCGTAAGTCCTAACGTTCTAGTCGGTGGCAAGAATGATCTCTCATGCGTTATCTACACGTTCTACTCGTTCGCATAGTTAGTGTACCTGCAGAAGATTCATTTCAGCCCAAAGAAATTCCCAATGATAAAACAATTGAGTATTGGCCAATATGCGCAAAATACATAGAAGCCAACACTAAACACCATGCACCAACATAGAAAACAGCCTTGAAAACATTGATACTCTCGTATGTGTCCGCGTGGAGCTCGCACATACTTGGTATAAGAACTCTCATTTAGACCGACGGTTGGACGGTCATGCTCTCATATCTCACAAAATCATTTTATGCATGTTTTCGCGATCGACGCATTATTTTTTTCCCGAGAATGGACCAACAAATAAATATCCAGCATGAAGCAAAACCCTGAACCCTGTTAGCAGTTAAGCCACCTGAATCCTAGTATAGGGCTTAAGGACGAGACTGGGCACACTTAGTAACGAAATAGTTTTGAAAATAGTTTTGAAATACCCATTTAGTTCGAAAATAGCTCTCTACGAAGGTAATCACTTGAACCATGCTTTGATACCAGCTATGGCGGAACCGTCCTGATTATAAGAGCTCAAGTATTATCTTAGCCAAATCCGTCTGACTTCAACTGATACTTGAACCCATATAACCCCGGTAGTCCGGAAATCTCGAAGGATTTCTAACACCCTACATCATACAGGATCGCATCGTTCAAGGATTACATTCGTAAAGATACATCACAGCGAAAATGAAAACTAATTTAACACCAGAGTGTGGAATTTAAAATGGAGTTATTACAATACTGAATTTTGAAAGTGCGGAAGCTGAAGTAGTTTGAAACACGACCACTACACATGTGGTCCAAATAAAACATTGTTTGATAAACCAACTCACACAACTCACTCTTCCCTTTTTAGATAATGTGCCACTAGAAGTCTCAGACCAGCAAAAGAAAAAGGGAAGCTTCTGGATGACCCTGCCCTGGGCCTACTCCTCATCACTTTCCACTGGGTAGAGGCAGTGCTTACAATAGCCGAAGTAGACCTGGCCATCTCCAACAACGGGATAAACCCTGAGTACGGGAATGTACTCAGCTAGACTTACCCGTCCAACTGAAAATAAAGACGCCAAGGACATGCAAGGCCTTTTGGGGTGGAGCTGGGATCTTGAGTTTGCGAAAAGCTCAATTTAAGATAAGTGAGGAATTAATGATATTAATGAGCTGTCAATTTTTATACCTATTCCTTATTCTAGGTTTGCACCTGAGCTACTGCACACACTTGAGTCTAACAGGCAATAATATCACCATATCCAGTGACTTGTCCAGATTTTAGTTGAACCTTTAGACATCACATGGAGTTGTATCGTGGTGAAGCTCGCCATAGTTTCCACTAACCGGGGGAGACGACGACTCGAATCGAATTCCAAACCAGCTGGTGAAAGACCTTTAATACCAGCCCACACTTTCTCCGTCGGGTCCATGCATTGGGCAACCGCTCGATGCTTGTTCGTGGTGGTAATCGTCGCGGCTCACAGCACGGACCGCCCAATTGGAACCTGGCGATGGTCTCACGCGGCAAATCGCAATTTCCATACTAAAGGGCACGACACGGGTTGAGACCGGCCCGAACAGCTTCTAACGGCTTTGGGGTCGATGATTACGGCACCGACATATCCCTAAGTAAAAGGGCGCGTTCAAAAATGAACGAGGGCCAACATCGATACAAACCTACACGATCCAACGGACGGACTGCCCCAAGTTTCAAAACTTGTGCCTTGCCTTCCAGTTGACCGTATTTCACTACAACTCAGGTTCTTTTCCACGATAGCATATATAGCCCACCGTGACCCGGTAACTACCCATCAGGGTATTACGGGAACAATCTTAACTACTACTCCCTCCATCCCAAATTATAAGACATTCCAAGAATCTTGGAGAGTCAAACTTTTTCAACTTTGACCAAAGTTATTGAAGAAATACAAACATTTATAATATCAAATATGTATATTATAAAAATATAACTAATAAAGAATCTAATTGAACTTAGTTGGTATCATAAATATTATTATTATTATATAAATTGGTCAAATTGAAAAACTTTGACTCTCCAAGATTCTTGGAATGCCTTATAATTGGGATGGAGGGAGTACTTTTATTAAGCAAGCTAAGCAATTCTACGTTGTAAACAAATAACAGGATTACAAGGTAGATATTAATCAATTAACCAGGAATGGTAAATACAGTAAGTAGGATTCATTTCAACTCCTAGACCTAATGCATCACAACATAAAAGGACTCAAGAAATTTTAATTGCAAAGGATAGGAGGCTTAATATGCTCCGCGGCTTGCCTTGGGTGAAGACCGAGGCCTCGTGGGAGGGGCACTCGGGTAAGTTAGTGTCGCAGGCGGGGTCGGCTTCCTCGGCTTGCTGGAGCTCCGAGATCTGCTACTCGGCGTTTGTCTCTGGCTCCTGGTCGGGCTCCGGAGGGGTCGATCCTATTGCATGCGACGATTAATAAATAATTACAATGCGGGTGCAAGATGTGTGGTATGAAAAGAGCATTTCTTGCAAACCAACAAACCCAACTTGTTGAACCACTTTTGACATTGAGGTAAATACTTATTTAATTCATAAAACAAAATCCATTTATTCACCTTTTTCTTATTTAATAAATCAAAAGAAACTTAGGTTTGAACTGCAAGTGCACTTTTCTGAACTCAGAAAAATCCGCAAAAATTCGAAAAGGTAATTAACACTCACTGGACTTACTGAACATTTCCAACCAAAAATAAAATACAGTACTGCAGATATAAAAAATGACAAGCAAACTGCCCAAAAAGGTGCTTTGAACTAGCTCCTCATTCAAAATGTGTCAAACAGCAGATTTCATAATTTTCCCGGCTTCTCTACTCATACACATTCTACTGTAGAGACTTGTGGCTAGAGCATAAACATACAAGCCTACACAAAATAAACAAATTTATTCCAATTTAAACCATTGAACTACAACCCTACTGGGAAAGGGTGCTAAACTCATTTCATATTTTTCCCAGATTCTACTCCATAATCATGTTTATGAAGAAAGTTTCATGAACAGAAACATTATATTATTTCTTACATGAATTTTCCAAAGAAAACACAGAAAGTACATTTGTAAAGCAACTTCAGATTTCTCCATACAAAAAACTCATGCTTGCATTTTCCTTAGCTTCGACATGGCACTCAGAGACTACACCATTTTCCCATATTTTATTTTGACATATAAAATACCTTAACATTTATTCTAAGAAATTAGTCAAAAAGGACTTTTAATCATAACAGTAACTTTTTCTACATAAACAGTGCATCATATATTTTTCACAGGTGCAAATCAAGATGATACATTTACACAAAATTTTCCAGGAATTAACTCAACCAGAAAACCACTTATTTCCATTTATCACACAAAAGCATATAAACTGAATTAAATAAACAGTAAATAAAATCCTACAAAAAAATACTTTCATATTTTTTCCATGATAGATCTACTCACAAACAAGCTAACAAAATGGAAATCACTCCATTTGGACTTTTAAAACGAGCTACACAAAAATAACAAGCATCTCTGAAAAAAAAAAGTAAAAAGAAATCATTTGAATTCATCCCGGCTCACTGCGTGCACCCGGTCCATGGACCAGTGAGAGACTGACGTGCGGGGTCCATGGGTCAATGGGACCCACCCGTCAGAGAGAGAAGAAAAGGGGAGGTGTTTGACCGGCGACTGCTCGCCGGCGGTGAGGTCTCCGGCGGCGAGGCTAGGCTAGATAGACTCGTCTCGACGAGGTGCATCCCGTGGTGGTGTTGGTTTGGCCAGCGCATGGCCGGAGCGTGCCGGTGGCGAGCGGCGGCGCACGGCGGCGGCGGCGACTCACGGCTTCGCCATTTCCGGCAGTGGCCGGAGAAATTGGGGAGGCAAAAGCTCCTACGAACCCTAGGGAAGCTACCAAGGGGGTTGTTTGGCTCGGATGGCTCCAGAGGAGCTTGGCCACGAGCGAGGGCCGGCGGCGGCCATGGCGCTCGGCCGGAGAGAAGCGAGAGACGGGAGGCGGTAGGCGTTAAGGCTAGTTGGTGTTCTCACCTTGCCTTGGCTCGGTGAGGCTCGAGGAGGAAGAAGGGGCTCGGCGGAGGCTTGGTGGATGAAGAACGGGAACTTGTCCTCCTTCGGCGGCGACGGCGACCGAAGGGGGAGGTGGTGGTGTCGGCGTGGTAGCGCTCGACCGGCGGTTCCTTCGCGCGCACCGAGTGTGCGGGACGAAGGCGGAGCGGTGGCCGAGGTGAATCGGCCGGTGATGGCTTGGTTCGGTCGGGACGGCGGCGCGGGTCTTCGGTGTCGAACGGCGGCGAGCAGTGGGGTGCTCGGCGCGTTCGCGGGAGAGGAGAGGGAGAGAGCGGGGGCGAGAGAGTGCGCAAGTGAGCGAGTGAGAGAGAGGAGAGTGGGGTGCGCTGGTTTTGGCCGAGCCCTGGCCGGCCGGTGGTCGTGGCGGGGCGGCGACGCGACGTGCGCAGCAGCGGCGCGGCGAGCGAGGCGGCGCGACAGGCAAGGCCGCGCGGGAGTGGGCGAGCGAGATCGTGGCGTGATCGCGGAGGAGAAGATCGCGCGGCGATAGGCGAGGTGGATTTGCGGCAGAGGCGTGCCACCACGCGGCGCTCCGGTCGGCGTACGGCGCGGCCGTGTCGGCTGACGCGGCGCGGCGCGCGGGCGGGACGAGCGGCACGCGCGCGTGGGCCGGCGCGGCGGTGTGCAGCGCGGGAGCGGGCGGGCCAGCGGGCGATGGCTGGGCCGGCGCTGCGCGGCGCGGAGCTGGCCGGCGCTGCGCGGGCGAGCGGCGCGCGCGGGCGGGGCGGCTGGCGCTCGGGGGGCCGAAAGGCCAGATGGGCCGGAAGTGGGGCGCGGGAAAAAAAATCTTTTCCTTTTCTTTTATAAATATTTTCCAAAGTTTGACCACTCAAAAACAGTTTCAAAAACTCCAAACTAGGTTTTGACCCAAATATAAAAGTTGCTCAAAATAATTTTCTCTACAACTTTCATATAGGACACTTTTTCTGAAAACCATTTTTAAATCCTCCACATAAATAAAGCCAATTTTGAAGCATAAATCATTTGTTTGACTTATTTTAATTTAACAAACTAATCCGAACTAGGTCAAAACTCCAACATGAAAAGCACTCTACTCAATATTCTCTATTTTATAAAACTCTTTGCCCAAGTAGAAATCCACTTAATCATCAAGTCAATAGAAATCCAAAATCCAACAATTAAACAAAAGCAAAAAGCACTCTTATGCACGTGAAATGATGCAATGCATTGCTTATGCTTCTTTAGTAGCTAATTACAGTGCCTAATGCAGTGCTTGACACTAGGGTGTCACAAGTATGTTGCTGCCGCTAGCTGCTGTTCCCAATTGCTTTGGATGATGGCCACTTTGCGTGATTTTGGTCTGAGCTTTTCTCGTGTTCCTTTACTTTGTGACAGCACGAGTGCTATTAGCGTTGCTAAGAACCCCGTGCTGCACTCTAAGACCAAACACATTGATGTGCGCTTTCATTTCTTGCGAGACCACTATGAGAAGGGTGATATCGACCTTCACCATGTTGATACTCATCATCAGTTGCCAGATATTTTTTACCAAGCCTTTGGACCCATCAACCTTTGCTAGGTTGAGAGGTGAGCTTGGTGTGTGTTTCCCCTTTTAGACGGGGGAAAACATTTTGGTTATTGTATCATAGACTGACTCTTTTTCTTTCGTTTGGTTCTTGTTTCTGATAGGTCAGTCTTTGCATTTCATCATGCATCTTCTGAGCTTCATGTATATAATCTTTGGAATGTGATTATGCTCTATCTAGTATGCTCCGATGCTATATGATGATGCTTGTAGCTTATGCTCTTTCTGATCACTGATACATGTTGTGAGCTGAGCTATTTTGTACAGGGCGAACTTGCTTAATGAACAAAAATTTGAAATTGTTCACCATTGAGATATGCAACTAGCATGTGTAGGATGTGTTGAATTCACTCATGCTTTTCATATATGCTAGGTTGCTATGTTTCTAGTTCTGAGTCACACACTTGCTTGGTCTGTTCATATTCTATCATAAAATGAACCAAGTTTAAGTGTTTTGAAAAGATCGAGATGGGATTGCTTGTCAACACATCACGGTATCGAGACTATTTCTCATAGCACTTTGAGTTAAACTTGAGCCATGTAGTGCAAGACCGAAACCGACGCTTTAAGCTTCTGATTGCTTCTGCATAGGCTTAGCTCAGTTGAAAAGTTAGGGAATGACAAGCCTTCAACCTCTCGCAATCACATGCTGAATTTTGAACTTGTGTAATTTCACCGCTGCAACTCCAATTAATATCTGAAAACACAAGTCTATGTTTCATTCTATAGCATGATGGTTGAACTTTGCTAGGGTAGTTTCACCTTGTATACATGTTTAGCACTTGTTTGACTTCCTGTCTATACATGTTTAGTGCTATTTTGATGGTGAATACCTTCTTGGCTAAAACTGCTCATTTTGCTCATATGTTCATATTTCGTATTTGGTGATCAGTTTGAGCCTTTGCTAGCATGTATGTGTATATTGTTGAGTCATCGGATCAGGACTATGTAGCGCGTCTTTTCATTCTATTGACTATACTCTTGGAGCTGCTAACTTGCATTTTTAACTTATATGAATTTTGGAAGGGAGAAATTTGCTTGATAGTGCATTATCAACTAAGGGGGAGAAATTCTTGCCAAATCATAAGAGGGAGAAATCATATCATATCCTAGTTGTGTGCACTATTGGAGGGGGAGTTTCTTTTGTGATGTGTTTATGGAGTTTTTCAATTGGTATGGAGCAATTTTATGCTAGTTGTGTTGAGCCTCTGTGCCTCTATCTTGAGGGACTAGCAGTTTTGTTTTGTGGATGTGTTTCTCAACTGATATCGAGCCTTTCTGCTCTTCAGTTGGTATTCTTCATTTGCTATCGAGCTCTTTTGCTGTTCAGTTGGTATCGAGTTTTCTCGCTAGCGGTGTTGAGCCCGTTCTGCCTCTTCTTGAGGGCTAGCTCAATTTTGCTTGAATATCAATTGATTTTTTCGATTGGTATCAAGTTTTCCTGCTAGCGGTGTTGAGCCTGTTCTACCTCTTCTTAGGGCTAGCTTTGCTTTGCTTGGTTGCGTCGAGCCGTTGCCCATGTCTTTGGGGACCAAGTTGTCTTGCTTCTTCCACTTGACCTTCGGCTTTACTATGCTTTTGGGTCATTTTGTCGAGTTCTCTCTCCTTCTTCTTCCTTCTTCTATTCCATTATGATTTGTGTGAGTAGTTGACAATGCACTCATCAAGGGGGAGATTGCGGTTACATGGGTGTATGCCGAGTCTTGAGTGATGAGTGATTGTCAACGGGTTTGATGCGCATGTTCTTTGGCTTGTGTTGTGCAGGTGTCGAGCACGGATACAGTGATCGAAGGCAAGGTGAAGGTCAAGTAGAGACGTGCCGTGCCGATGGACTGAGAGCGGTGAAGGGCGGACGTGAGGCTTGGACTGAGGGACCGGTGGCCTGAGGATCAGCTGTGGTGGCTGACAGCCTAGGACAACGACGAGCGGAGACTTGTGGGGCACAGTGTTGCTCGGGTCGAGGACCTGGGGACATGTGTCGGTGGACGGGGTGCACGGGCGGTGCATCCCCTCTACAGCTTCGGTTTGGTGGTTGAGCCACAGAAAAACCACCGGTGGACGGTTTCCAGGTTTGGGCTATAAAACCTAGGTGCTGCGGGTTTGTCGAGTTTGGGCCACAAAACTCGGGCTGAGGATAGTTTCCAGGTTTGGGCCTCAAAACCTGGGCGCTGGCGGGTTTCTGAGTTTGGGCCACAAAACTCAGGTGATGGACGGCTGGTTTTCCCGGTTTGGGCCTCAAAACTGGGGTTGGTCGTGAAGGCTGGTTTCCCTTTTTGGCCCAAAACACCGGGGCGGAGTCCGTGAAAATGACAGTAGCGCTGTGGCGGCACGTGGCGGCATTCGTGAGATTGCGTCAGGCAACGCACCAGTTGTGCGGGCGTGGCCGTTGGATCAGCATCTTCTTCGAGTTGGTCCAGAGAATAACCCCAGGGTTTAGCTGGTTCGCCCTGTAAATAACTAGGGGTAGAGTGGGAATTAGAATTAGTATAAGTAGGGGAGACACCCACCTCCCAAATTATCTTAGTCATTGCTATTCCCCTTAGGGTTTCCTTCTCTCCTCACTCTCCCTCCCTGCTGTAGCTACTGAGATCCGCAGAGAATCATACCTCTGTGTTCATGAGATTTTGAGGAAGTGAGACCGTAATCTCACTGTTGTAGCGTGTGGTAGCCACACGGTTGCAAATTTGTGGCTGTGATTCACGTTTTGTTGTTGTGCTTCGCGGGTTGCTTTTCTCCACGATTTTCCCGATGATCGATCTCTCTACTCGTTGTGTCTTTTGCAAATCCGTTTGAACTGAGTTGTTCTAGATCGTGAGGCACATCTTTCCACTGAAGGAATTCACCTCTAACCTCATGAGCTAGTAGATTGGTCGATTTACGTTTCGAATCGAGTTTTGTCTCCCTTGCTTTGATTTTCTTCGATTCATCGATTTGGAGATAGGTTCGAGCCATGATCTCCTAGGAGTAGCTCACTATCCTCCTTGTGACTCCTCTCACCAAATTTGATCCTTAGAGGATTCGTTTTGGGTGAGATCGAGTCGAAGCGGTGGACGAACAACACAAAATCGAGGTGACCGGACACTCAGTCGGGTTGACCGGACGCTAGGGTCAGAGTCCGGTCGTTGAACACGCTCACTGTGTTGTTCTTCGTTACGTGACCGGATGCTCGACCTTTCACTGACCGGACTCAACGCTTGAAACTTTCATCAGTTTTTGTCCCTGTGACCGGACGCTCGACCCTTGACCGGACGCTCCACTCAGCGAGTCGGTCAGGAACAGAGAGGTTCCAAACCGGTTTTTGATCGACCGGCGGCGTCCGATGCCTGTTGACCGGACGCTCCAGTGAGTCCGGTCATTTCGTCCCTCACCTCCCTCAACTTTTTCGTCCGTTGGTCGTTTGTTCGTTGTCAATTTTGATATCCGGCTTTTTTCGTTGGGTTTCTGGAGTTGAGTAGTGTCTCGCTGTGCTTCTCGGAAGCATCCACCCTACCTCTAGGGTCGTGGACACTATTTAAACTCTAGGTTTGCTTTTGGGTAATTCTCGGGACAGAGGCAACAAGTATTCTCTGAAAAGAATTTTTGAAGCTCTCATTAATCACCCCCCCCCCCCTCTGGTCGCTTTCTGGTAACACTCTCAGTCCTTCAGTATCATGGTAAGAGCCTATGAAAAAGCAATGCATGCTGATTTAGTTACCTTAGTCATACCATTATTATTGAACCATTGAAGTTTATACGGATATGAATGTTGTTGTGTGGTCCAAGCCAAGCTTCTCAACCAAATCTGAACTCACCAAGTTGTTGCAACTCCCGCTATCAATGATGGTGTAAACAGACAACCCTGCACAATGAGATACATTTGGAACAAATTGTGGCATTGGATCTTCATCTCTTCTTCTTCATGTCCACACGTGTACTCAACACTCGCTACACAAGAAGACTAGGATAGTCCGCAGCAGCAGCCACAAAGTCAATGGTGATGGTCTCCTTGTCTTGATCGTCCTCCGGTGGAATCTGCATCAACGTTAGCAACAAGGCTAAATCTCATCTCAAACATCACTAGCACTTACATATCCATCGTATGTAGGCAATGAAAGCGCGACGGCTGGGGCAATCCTTCATGACATGTCCCATGCCTTTGCATCGGTGGCAAATGATTTTAGAGCTAGATGAGGAAGAGCTAGTAGAAGCACCTGGAGTGGCACCTTTCTTCAGCTGTGGAAACTGCACATTAGACAATTTACTTACCCCGGAAGAAGCGGAAGGTGTAGATGGCTGGGGCGAGACAGGAAGCTTGGGCGCATCTGGCTCAGAACATTGCTGAAAAATCCTCCCATTGTTATACTTAAAAGATTTTTGTTGTTGTTTGCATCCCTGTACTTTGCGTTCAGCTTTAAGAGCAAGATGATATAATTGGCTGAACCTGTTCCAATCTTTGTAATCAAGAATATCCTGGATATCACGATTCAAACCACCAAAGAATCTAGCACTAGCATCATTATCTTCTTCATGTATACCACAACGTGCCAAAACCCAATAGCAATTCTTGATAATATGCTTCCTACTCCTTTTTCACCTTGTTTTAAAGTTTGTAGTTTAAACGCAAATCACGTTAGTAATAAGGAGGATATAAATGAGATTTCATGCATTGCTTTAAATCATTCCATGTTTGAGGCACAACAGCAGCATTATTAGCATTGCAAAGATCGCTCCACCAGAACAAGGCAAAATTAGTAAACTCACTAGTAGCAATCTAACTCTATGCTCAGCAGGAACATTATGAGAATCAAATTTTTATTGAACAAGTTCCTAATCTAAATATGTCTCTGGATCCATATTACCAGCCAAAAGAGGTAGGCTAAATTTAATTTTAGCAAAAAGATCATTATTATGATTATTACCTCTCATACCGCGATGATTGAAGTTGAGGCTGTGACGGGGACCAGCATAAACATCCGCATCTTCATCACCAAAGATCATCTACATCGTTGTCATCACGATGTGGTTGAGGTCGCTACTCAAGCTGTTCAATGTGGTTGATCATATTATTCACGTTGCGCGTCAGCTCGGTCATAAGGTTGCGTTGTTCATTCATGAATGTTGTAAGCTCGCCCTTGGACACACACTCATTGAAGTCTGTCGGAATTCCTACCATTGTTAGAAGATAGAAAAAGACAACAACAAAGAATTATCCCTATCAACTAAAAGGAACCAAGTGGTGTGGAGGTGGTGGTGAAAGTGGAATGCAAATCACAAACGACTTACCACCGTCTTGCATGTATTCTTACCAACGCAAACAAGAGCAAACCAAAGTGACGAAGCAATCTGTTGTTGAGTGTGGGTAACAGTTGCAAGATGAACCCTGTACTGACAAAAGTATATGTGAAGCTTTGGGTAGGCATAATATGACAGCAAGGATTAGCAATTAACGAATGGCAGATTAGCAAAGTTCAATAAGTATCCAAAGCACAAGTCACAATTGCTGGCTAAGACGTGTGTAGACGTGGAAAGAACTCAGAGAACAAGAAAAGAACACTGATTTTTCCTTTTTCCTGAATTTTCCCTTGATTTTCCCAAAAAGGTACTAGCAGGAATCAAACTTTTATTTTTCACTATTTTTTTATATTTTTCTTCTCTGAACAAGGGATAAAAAAGATGCAACCACAAAAATTGGCACCTGCGCAACTAAGGTGGGATGTGGTCTACACAAAATTAGCACGTTCTCTAAAAGCGTGCAGAAACCTTGACAATTTTTCTATTTATTTCCCGAATTTTTTTTGGCAATTTTGAGGGGACCAAACAGGGCAAATCGAAGTTTGGGTCGGCTCCAAATGGTGTCAAGAAGCTCCACAAAAAATTTCAGATTTTTCGGACAAACGAGCGAAAAGTTATGCCTGTTTTACTAAAGGTATGTCTAGTTATGTTTTCTGGAGGCACAACACGAAAACGACAAGGCAACTCGACAGCGACAGTTAGGGCAAAACGACCCTAAACTCCAACACCGATCACAAGATCAAGCGTTCCTGTGACTAACACCAAGAGGTATACGCCAGATGATGTAAGGAGGGCTGCGATGCAAGCAAAAATTAGGGCAGTTGGCAACCTATCTAGGGTTTGCGCGGCGGCGAGAAGTTACACAAGGCGGCTAGCGGGGCAAGTCTAGTAATGTGGTGGCTTTGACTTGTTTGGAAACGGTGGATGGGATAGCAGCAGAAACAAAGAAACAGCAACGGGCACGTTGAACTACGACGACGAACACAACCCTAAACCAGCAAGAAGACTCGACCACGGACACAAACTCAACAATGCGAATCTGAAACAAAATTGCAAAGGCACAAAGGGCGATAGGACAACGGAAATTGAAAAAAAAAATTAGGCTTTTTGTGGACTCTAGGTAATGAACAAATATGAATCTAATGGCAAACGAGATTATACCTCGCGGGAAACCTGAAATATCCGATACCAATTGATGAGGGACGACCTGATCTTCCGAGAGGGTGTGATAGGTTCGATTGGTGGAGATCTCGACGTTGGCGATCCGGCTTCAAATTAGACACGATTCGAACCCTGCAACCCTTACACCACTCCTCCGTTGGTTATCAACCAAGCACAACTTGATTGACCTCGCCAAGAAGGCTAATCCTACAAGCGAATCGAAGAACACAAGCAAGAAGGTAAAGCACGCAATCGGAAATTGCAAATATGGATGATACGAATTTCAATAGAGGGTTCAAGAACTCGGTTACAAAGGACTAATCGATGAAGGACCGAGAATGCAACCAGAAAGCGACCAGAGGGGGGTTGAATGGGAGCTTCAAAATTCCTTTCGGAAACTTGTCGCCACTGTCCCGTAAATCAACCCTAAGAGAAAACCCTAGAGCTCGTAAGTGTCCACGACCCTAGAGATAGGGTGGATGCTTCCAAGAAGCACAGCGAGACACTTTATGACTCTAGAAACTCGACGCAAAAGCTAGAAATCAAAACCGACAACGAACGAATGAACTGTGGATGAAACTGCATAGACTCAGCAGCATCGGACGCTGGCAGCGTCCGATGTCAAAGCAACGGACGCGTCCGATGCAAACAGGACACTTCTGGAACCTTACTGGACACCCATCGGACGCTGTGAACAGTGCAACCCCAGCGTCCGATGTCTGACCCCCGGCGCGTCCGATGGCAACGGACGCTCCGATGGTCAGCGTCCGATGCTCCTTAAAGAGCACTGTCAGATGACACGTGGCACCGGATGCTCCGATGGTTTGAGCTCAGCGTCCGATGCTCACGAACTCAGCGTCCGATGGTCCCGAAACAGACTGTTCTTCCGCGAAATCCACTCGATCTCCTCCGAATCAAAAGCACTAGGGCTTAGACTTGGTATGAGGAGTCTCAAGGAGATTAGTGAGCTATCCCATGGGAATCATGGCTCGCATCTAACTCCAAATCGATGGATTGGAAGAAATCGGGACTTAAAGGAGCAAAACCGATCCAAAACGAAAATCAACCGATCTACTAGGTCGTGAGGTTAGAGATGAATTCCTTCAGTGGAAAGAAGTGCCTCACGATCTAGAACAACTTGGTTCAATTGGATTTCCAAAAGACGCACCAAGCAAAGAGATCGATCAACGGGAAAAACATGGCCAAAAAGGATTCCGCGAAGAACACAAACAAAACGTGAATCACAACCACGAATTTGCAACCGTGTGGCTACCACACGCTACAATAGTGAGATTACGGTCTCACTTCCTCAAAATCTCACGGGCACAGAGGTATTGTTCTCTTCTCTGTGGATCTCAGGTTCACTACAGCAGGGGAGAGGGAGAGCTGGAAAACCTAGAAGCAAAGAGCAAATGACTGAGATATATATGGGGAGGTGTTGTCCCCCCTACTTATCCTAATTCTAACTATTCCTAATTCCCACTGTACTCTAAACTACTTACAGAGCGAACCAGCTAAACCCTAAGGTTATTCTGGACCAACTCGATGGTAGGTGGATCCGACGGCCACGTCCGCACACCTCGTAGCGTTGCTTCGATGCAACCTCCCGATTGCCGCCACGTGCCGTCACCGCTCTGCGTCCTTTTCCCGGACGTCGCACCCTCGGTTTTGTGGCCCAAACCGGGAAACCAGCCTTCACAGCCAACCCCTAGTTTTGAGGCCCAAACCGGGAAACCAGCCCACCAAGCCTGAGTTTTGTGGCCCAAACTCAGCAAACCCGCAGCACTCAGGTTTTGAGGCCCAAACCTGGAAACCGCCCTTAGCCCGAGTTTTGTGGCCAAACTCGGAAACCATCAGCACCCAGGTTTCGAGGCCCAAACCTGGAAACCGTCCACCCGATGGTTTTTCTCTGGTTCTACCACCAAAACCGAAGCTGTAGAGGGGATGCACCGCCCGTGCACTCCGTCCACCGACACGTGTCCCCAGGTCCTCGACCCAAGCAACACCGTGCCCACAAGTCTTCGCTCGTCGTTGTCCCAGGCTGCCAGCCACCACAGCTGATCCTCGGGCCACCGGTCCCTCAGTCCAAGCCTCACGTCGTCTCTTCGCCACTCTCGGTCCCTCGGCACGGCACGTCTCTACTTGACATTCACCTTGCCTCTGATCACTGTATCCGTGCTCGACACCTGCACAACACAAGCCAAAGAACATGCGCATTATCCCAGTTGACAATCACTCATCACTCAGAGACTTGGCATACACCCATGTATCCGCAATCGACACAGTGGAGGAGATCTAGAAGGAGGGCCCTGGATCACTATAAAAGCATTCGACACCACAGTTACAATGAACGATTCAGTTCCTCGATGGAAAACTAAACTCAAAACAAAACCCAAGACCTAACGACGACGACGACGGCTAATTATAGGGTTTAGGTCGTCGTCCCTGCTGGACGCGCACCCTAATGGGCTTTAAGACGATACATGGCCCATCGGACCAATAGACGGTGTCGCAGCACCCTAGCAAATTCTGGACTCTAACTTGTTTCGACAATTCCCGTTGACTCCAGATGTATTTTGACGTGACTTCAAAGCCATTGGTCAGCTTATCAAATTATATTTCCAATCATATCTAGTTCGTCGAAAACGGAGTCTGTATGCGTCCGGGGCGTTGATTTTACTTGGGACTGCTCCTGAATTCCGAGGGTGACGAGGTAGCTGAGTTGGAGATGGATTGCAACTTGGGGAAGACCATAGCGTCAGTGTGTCCAGCGTGGTGATGTCCTCATCAGCTGAGGGAGAATGGCGTCGGGGTGCTGCTGAGGAGGGACCCCGGGATGCCTACGTCTTGTGTTATGGCTTCGGCGGGGAGCAGCTGAGTGAGGCCAGGATGTCGGCGTCCTGAGCTACGGCTCCAGCCTCCGTGTTGGTGGGGGCGTCGACCTTCGTCTTGGTGGCGGCGCTTCCCTCTGGCTTGGTGGTGGTAGCTCCCTCCGGCTTGGTGGTGGCGCCTCCCTCCGGCTAAGTTCCAGGGAGGCAGGAGGATCCCATTATCAGCGGGATTGGTGGATCCGGCGGCGGGATGGGTGGATGCGGCAGTGCGGAGGGGCGGCGGCGGGGTGGGTGGATGCGGTGGCGGATGCGGCTAGGTCTAGGGTTTCAAGAGGGAGGGAACTGCGGGTTTGGTTTCAAGAGGGTGGATGCGCTGGCGCGGGAGAAGAGGATAAGGTAGGGGGGTAGTGTTGGGCCCATCTGTCGGTGGCAGTGGCCTTGGCGGGAGAGGGGCTGGTTTGGGTACTAAAATTTTGGTCTGGTGGGTGGGCCCCTGATGTCAGTGATACAGTTAGTAGTATTAGGATTTGTTAATACATTTTTGGGGTAGCAGATGATTTCAAATTGAAATTTGGTAAGAAAAGAAGTTGTTGCACACATCGAGATCTACCTTCTTTATATTTGTCATTTTTCATTTGACAATGTTTGGAGAGTTCAAATTTTGAATTTCATAATTTTTAAAACTACAACCAAAAAATCAAGGTACTAAATATTTGAAATGACAAAGTGATGAATACAAAGATTCATCTACTCATTCATGTCTACATTTGATATTTAGGGCTTTTGTGCATCCAAGAAAGTGATGATAACTTTGTTCTCAAATTCTACTCATCCTTCTTATAATCTCCTCAACTATGAGATGAATGAGTAAAATTTGAGAACAAAGTTACCATCACTTTCTCGCATGCACAACCTTTGTATTCATGAGTTTTTTTGTATCAAATGTAGATATGAATGAGTAGATCAACCTTTGTATTCATGAGTTTTTTTGTTGGAAATCATTTTGGGTCCCAAAATGTGGTCCAAAATTGGTACTTTTTGAAATAAAAAATAGATTCGTTCAAAATTTCTATGAATGGAAAAAAATCCAAAACCAATACAATATAATGATAGATCATAATTTGAAAATTTTAGGAAAAAAAATCATCCCATTCTAACTAAGTATGTGTGAGATAACTAGTTACAATATTTTGCTAAGATTCAAAATAAAAAATGTTGATTAGAACATGAACTCGCTGATAGTGGCCAAACTAGCTGCTGGGCCCATCTGTCATTGAAAAATCCCTCACTCACATCCTCACTCACAGGTCCCCATGGCCAGCACTTAGCATTTGTGGCCAACACTTAGCACTCTCGCAGGGCCCCGTGGCCAGCTCCTCACCCGTCGGCCACACGAGCTACTCCCTCACCGGAGAGCCCTACATCCTCGCCGACCGGCCACCGCATCCATCGCTCCCTCACCGGAGAGCCCTACATCCTCGCTCCCGACCCTGCCGCATACATCGGATACCTGATTCCGATCTCGAGTGATGAGTGATTGTCAATTGGGATAATGCGCATGTTCTTTGTCTTGTGTTGTGCAGGTGTCGAGCACGGATACAGTGATCGAAGGCAAGGTGAAGGTCAAGTAGAGACGTGCCGTGCCGATGGACTGAGAGCGGTGAAGGGCGGACGTGAGGCTTGGACTGAGGGACCGGTGGCCTGAGGATCAGCTGTGGTGGCTGACAGCCTGGAACAGCGATGAGCAGAGACTTGCGGGGCACGATGTTGCTCGGGTCGAGGACCTGGGGACATGTGTCGGTGGACGGGGTACACGGGCGGTGCATCCCCACTACAGCGTCGGTTTGGTTGTTGAGCCATAGAAAAACCACCGAGTGGACGGTTTCCAGTTTGGGCCTCAAAACCTGGGCGCTGATGGTTTCCGAGTTTGGGCACAAAAACTCGGGCTGAGGACGGTTTCCAGGTTTGGGCCTCAAAACCTGGGCGCTGCGGGTTTCTGAGTTTGGGCCACAAAACTCAGGCGATGGACGGCTGGTTTCCCGGTTTGGGCCTCAAAACTGGGGGTTGGTCATCGAAGGACGAGCGTAACACTTTTCGTGTGAACGATCAGACTCACTGTGATCGCTAGGACCAGACGCGCTGTGGTTACTGTTCATCTGGTATTTGCACTGTGACCGGACGCATGCTTGATCTGACCGACGCACCCTGTGCTGAGTCCGGTCACAAACAGAGAGCTCCCAAACAATTTTTTATTCGACCGAACGCGTCTGATCATTACTGACCGGACGATCATCACCAGTCCCGTCAGTACTGATTCACACATTTTCGTCCGTGGTTCGTTCGTCCGTTGTCGTTTTTGTTTTGCGTCTTTTGCGTTGGGTTTCTAGGGTTGTGTTGTGTCCCGATGTGCTTCTTGGAAGCATCCACCCTACATCTAGGGTCGTGGACATTCGCAAGCCCTGGGTTTGCTCTTGGGGTGATTCTAGGGACAGTGGCAACAAGTTTCTGAAAAGAAAATTTGAAGCTCCCATTCACCCCCCCCCCCCTCTCTGGTCGCTTTCTGGTAGCATCTCGGTCCTTCAATTGGTATCGGAGCAGGTTAAGGATCTTCCACCTTAGCTGGTTCTAGATCCATCGAAGGCGACATGGATCATGGCGTAGGCAAACCGCCATTTTTCGATGGGACGAACTATGCGTATTGGAAGATACGCATGTCGGCCTATCTTCAGAGTTTGGGTGCTTCCATCTGGGATATTTGCAACTCTGCTGATTACGTGGTCTTGGCTACTCGTGTTACTCAGCATCAGATCGATGAGCACGATGCCAATAGCCGAGCCCATAATGCTCTTTTCTCATGCTTGAGTATGACGGAGTTTGATCGTGTTTCTCACCTCGCGATGGCTCGGGAGATTTGGGCTACCCTCATGCGTTTCCATGAGGGAACCACTCAAGTAAAAACCCGTCTCTACGAGTCGCACAAGCGAGAGTATGAGAACTTTCGACATATGCCTGGCGAGAGCATAAAGAGTTTATTCGCTCGCTTTCAGGTGATTGTCAACAGGATGAGGGCTAACAAGGAGTTGTTGCCTTTCGACGATCATGAGAGGCTTTGAAGCTTTTGCACCACTCTCGGTCGGTCGGTGTGGGACTCGAAGGTTCTGGCGATCATCGAATCACTTAACTATGAGACCCTCACATGCGACGAGCTCTTTAGTAAGCTCAAGTCTAGTGAGATTGATGCCATGGCGAGGGCTTCTTATGAAAATCCTTCTGGCCCGTCGATGGCTTTGGTTTCTGGCTCTTCTGCTCACCCCTCTGGAGGTTTTGCTTTGTCATCTCTTCTTACTGTCACAGAGGAGCAGCTTGAGTTCATGGCAGACGACGAGTTGGCCTTCCTTGCCAACCGGTTCTCGCGGTTCCACAACAACCGCATGAACCATCGCCGCGGAGGAGGACGTGGTGGCTGCTACGAGTGCGGAGGCTCGGACCACTTCATCGCCAATTGCCCAAATAAGAACAAGCAAGTCTTCGGCAAGGCGGATCACTGGCACAAGTATGACTCCGGCAAGCACAAGGAGAAGTACGTCCCGGCCAAGCATAAGCGGAGGGGCGCTTTCAACAAGGAGTACATTCAAGAGAAGACTTGGAGAAGGGCCCAGGCCGAGGCAGCGTGCAGTCTTCACCATGCTCAGCGACCGTCGACAACTCGGATGATGACTCCGCTTCCTCAAGCGACGATGAGTCCAAGAAGAAGAAGAAGATCGAGGACAAGCTAAATGGCCTCTGCTTCTTCGCCGACAACGAGGGCTTTTGCACCATGGCCCTCGGCAAGGAGGTCGACGGCGAGCTAGAGGAGATCCCTCGGAACGACGATGACAACAATGACACCTCCCAGGTATCTCAGACCCCTAACGAGCTTTCTGCTGAGGTCGAGAAACTTACTGCCACGCTTCTTAGTCAAGATAAGCTGCTAAGGCATGCTGCTAGAGAGCGGAAGGAGTTTAGGCAGAAGTGGGAGGATGCGATGAAGGAGCTTGAATCTGTCAAGTCCACCGTTGTTGTCACCGAGGAGGACGAGTGTGAGATGTGCACCAAGCACATGACTGACCTTCTCACCTTGAGGGGGAAGTATGTTGCTTTGTGTGAGGGTTTGGAGATGGAGATTGCGAATGTGCAGCATGACAAGATGCAAACCGAGGAAGAAAACACATACCTTCGGACCATCTTGTCATGGGTGTCTAGTGGTGAGCCGCAGCTTGGGATGATGATCTCCGAATTCAAGCGTGCTGCTGGAGGCCCAGGTGTAGGCTTTGCTCAGGGTGTTGAGTGTGCTTCATCTTTTGGCAAGGTTGGTGAGTTTAGTGGTCTTAACCCGAGTGAGAAGCCCAACTCCACCACTACTCCCAAGCTTACCAAGATTCCACCCAAAGAGCCTCTAAAGCCTAACACCAAGGATGGGGTGTTTGTTGAACCTCCGAGGGCTCCACCCAAGAAACCAACATGGACCCCCAAACCAAACCACCTCAAGAACAAACTAGACACCATGCCACCTATCCAACAGGAGCTCATGCCACTGAGGGGCAAAGTGATCCATACCCACTACCGTGAGTACCAACAACCCCCTATGAGAGCGGTGAGGTACCATTGTGAGCACTGGGAGAGATGACACTTGAGGGAGTTTTGCTTCGGCACAAGAGAGAGGAGGCGCGCCGTGCAAAGGAGATGAACAACACGGACATGTATCATCCTTTCCATGATGTACATGTGCCGAATGTTCAGAGGCGTGCTGCTAGGCCTAGAGGTCCAAAACCTCAAGTTCCTAGGCCTAGGACGCAAGGAGGACGTGCCCGGCGGGAGCCTGCAGTTGTGGGCTATGGACCCCGTGGCGGTGGCTTTGTAGTTGAGCGTTTTCCCTCATCGCACTTTGAGTATCGCGATGAACGCTCCTCCCTTAGCGGACCACGTTTTCCTCTACGTGGTGATCGCTCTTCCTGTAGGCGCGCTAGGAATGGTTTTGCTACTAACCGTTCTTTTGAGCAGCCGGCCCAACACTGGTATAATTCTCATTTCACTCACCCCAGTGTTGGACCGTATGCTCACCCTATGTCTTTTTATTGATGTAGGTAAAACGATTGGAGAACGTTTGGTTGGTGGATTCCGGTTGCTCGAGGCATATGACCGGAAACGCCAAGTGGTTCTCTAGTCTTAGTCCTGTTGCCGGAAAGGAGTTTATCACCTTCGGCGACAATAGCAAAGGTAAAGTATTGTCTCGTGGGTCGGTGCGAGTTAATGAGCACTTTGTGTTGCGCGATGTTGCTCTTGTTTCTAACTTGCATTTGAACCTTCTTTCTGTTTCGCAACTCTTTGATGATGACTATGAGATTCATTTTAAGCCGAATCTAAGTCGTATTTTGGATCCTCAGGGCAATCTTATTTGTTTGATTTCGCCCTTTGGGAAAGTCTTTCGTGCGAATTTCTCGGAGTCGTTTGGGATTTCTCGCTGTCTTTTGGTTGGACCTTCCTCCTCTGATCTTTGGAAGTGGCATAGGAGACTAGGACATTTGAGCTTTGACTTGCTTGCAAGGCTTAGTTCACTTGGCCTAATCCGAGGATTACCCAAGTTGTGCATGGAGAAGGATCTTGTTTGCCATTCTTGTAGACATGGGAAAATGGTTGTCGCTCCCCACCATCCAGTGACTCAGGTCAGACTAAGCGCCCTGGAGAGCTTTTGCACATGGACCTTGTGGTCCGGCTCGGGTGAGCTCGGTTGGGGGGAAGTGGGTATGTGCTTGTTGTTGTTGACGACTTTTTGAGATACTCGTGGGGTTTTCTTTCTAGCTGAGAAAACAGAGACTTTCTCTTTTGCTCGCAATCTGATTTTGCGTCTTCAGAATGAGTTCCCTAAGAATTCGATTCGAGCTATCCGTAGTGATAATGTTTCCGAGTTCAAAAACTCAGATTTTGAGAAGTTTTGTGACTCTTTGGGTTTAGAGCATCAGTTTTCTTCTCCCTACACACTGCCACAGAATGGTGTTGTAGAAAGGAAGAATCGGACCCTTGTTGAGATGGCCAGGACGATGCTCGATGAGCATAGGACTCCTAGGCGATATTGGGCCGAGGCTATGAAAACTGCATGCTATATTTCCAATCGCATTTCCTCCGAGCTTTCTTGAAAAAGACTTCTTATGAGTTGCATTTGGAAAACAACCCAAAGTGAGTTATTTTAGAGTTTTTGGTTGCCACTGTTTGATACTCAAGAAAGGCAACCTGGACAAGTTTGAGTCTCGTTCTTCTGACGGTGTATTTTTGGGTTATGGCACTCACACTCGAGCATATCGTGTAATTAACCTTGATACCAACCGAGTCATGGAGACATCCGATGTCACCTTCGACGAGACCATGGGTTGTTCTCCTTCTCGTTTTGAGCGTGTAGGTGATCATGAGGTTGGTGAGCCTCTTTTTGATGATGAGGACGAGGGTGCTGAAGGGATGGATGACCCAGCACCACCTCCACCTGCTGTGCCGCAAAGAGCAGCCTCTACTACCACTCATGGCCCCAACCCTTCTTCTTCGACTACTTGGGGGTCGTGGGATCCGCCACCTCGGGCTGTACCTTTCGTACCCGAGGAGCCACCAGCAGCTGTTGAGGGGGAGGTTTCTTCAGATCGGGAGGCGCCACGACACATTCAGCACCAACACCCGCCTCAACAGATGATCGGCAGCATCGGCGAACGTGTCACTCGGTCTAGGTCACAACAAATCTCTCACTTTGCTCATTCTGCATTGTTGCTGATTTTGAACCCCGAGGTGTTGGACACGCTTATCTGATCCAGATTGGGTCAATGCCATGCATGAGGAGCTTGAAAACTTTGAGAGAAATCGGGTTTGGGTTCTTGTTCCTCTTCCTCCGGAGTGTCACCCTATTGGGACAAAATGGGTTTTCAAAAACAAACAAGGAGAAGATGGCCATGTTGTGAGAAACAAGCCAGACTTGTAGCCCAGGGGTATAGTCAGAGGAGGCGATAGACTATGAGGAGACTTTTGCTCCTGTAGCTCGTTTGGAGGCAATTAGGATCCTCTTGGCTTGCTGCATCAAAGGGTTTTAAACTTTTTCAAATGGATGTCAAGAGTGCCTTCTTTAAACGGCTACATAGAAGAGGTATGTGTGAAAACAACCCCCTGGTTTTGAAAATCCCAAGTTTCCAAACCATGTCTTTAAACTTCACAATGCTTTGTATGGTTTGAAACAAGCCCCTAGAGCCTGGTATGATAGGTTGAAAACCTTTTTGCTTGCTAAGGGTTTTTAAAATGGGATGTGTGGATAAAACGTTCTTTCTCCTCAAGCAAGGCAATGACACTCTCTTGGTCCAGATTTTACGTGGATGATACATTTTCGGTGGTTCTTCTCACGCTTTGGTTGCCAAGTTTGCAGATACTATGAGCAGGGAATTTGAGATGAGCATGATGGGCGAGTGACATTTTCCTCGGGTTGCAAATCAAGCAATCCCGAGAGGGGACGTTCGTGCACCAGAGTAAGTACACCAAGGACATATTGAAGAAGTTCGATATGGGTGAGGCCAAGCCTCTTCCAACACCCATGTCGACCACGACGGCCCTGGATGCAGACAAGGATGGAGAAGTTGTGGACCAGAAGGAGTACCGGAGTATGATCGGGTCGCTGCTGTACCTGACGGCGACACGCCCGGACATTCAGTTTGTGGTGTGTCTTTGCGCGCGATTTCAGTCGTCACCGTGCACTTCTCACCGTCAGGCGGTCAAGCGCATTATGAGGTACTTATGCTTCACACCTGAGTTTGGGATTTGGTACTCTGCTTCTTCCACCCTCTCCCTTTGTGGTTACTCGGATGCTGATTTTGTTGGTTGCCAACTTGATCGCAAGTCCACTTCTGGGACTTGACAGTTTATTGGTTCTTCTCTTGTATCGTGGTCTTCTCGCAAGCAGTCTAGTGTCGCCCAGTCTACCACGGAGGCTGAATATGTTACTGCGGCTAGCTGCTGTTCCCAGTTGCTTTGGATGATGGCCACTTTGCGTGATTTTGGTCTGAGCTTTTCTCGCTTTCTTTTGCTTTGTGACAGCACGAGTGCTATTAGCGTTGCTAAGAACCCCGTGCTGCACTCTAATACCAAACATATTGATGTGCACTTTCATTTCTTGTGAGATCACTATGAGAAGGGTGATATCGACCTCCACCATGTCGATACTCATCATCAGTTGGCTGATATTTTTACCAAGCCTTTGGACCAATCAACCTTTGCTAGGATGAGAGGTGAGCTTGGTGTGTGTTTCCCCTTTTAGATGGGGGAAACATTTTGTCTCGTGTATCATAGACTGACTCTTTTTCTTTCGTTCTGTTCTCGTTTCTAATGAGTTAGTTTTTGCATTTCATCATGCATATTTACATTCAGAGCTTCATGTATATAATCTTTAGAAGGTGACTATGCTCTGTTTAGTGTATGCTCCGATGCTTTATAATGATGCGTGCAGCTTATGCTTTTTCTGATCACTAATACATGTTGTGAGCTGAGCTATTTTATGAACGGTGAACTTGCTTAATGAACATTAAAACTTGAAATTGTTCACCATTGAGATATGCAACTAGCATGTGTAGAATATGTTGAATTCTCTTGTGCTTTTCATATATGCTAGGTTGCTATGTCTCTAGTTCTGAGTCATTCACTTGCTTGGTATGTTCATATACTACTTTAAAATTGAACCAAGTTTAAGTGAAGAGGAAAGATCGAGATGGGATTGCTTGTCAACACATCACGGTATCGAGACTGTTTCTCACTGCACTTTTGAGTTAAACTTGAGCCGTGTAGTGTATGACCGAAACTGTTGCTTTAAGCTTCTGATTGCTTCTGCATAGGCTTCGCATAGTTGAAAAGTTAGGCAATGACAAGCTTTCAACCTCTCGCAATTACATGCTGAAATTTGAACTTGTGTAATTTAAAACCGCTGCAACTTTGATAAAATTCGAATACACAAGTCTATGGTTCATTCTATAGCATGATGATTGAACTTTGCTAGGGATAGTTCACCTTGTATACATGTTTAGCACTTGTTTGACTTTCTGTCTATACATGTTCAGTGCTATCTTGATGGTGAATATCTTTTTGGTTGAAAACTGCTCATTTTTGCTCCAATGTTCAGATTTCGTATTTGGTGATCAGTTTGAGCCTTTGCTAGCATTCTGTGCATATTGTTGAGTCATCGGACTAGCATTTTGTCGAGCATCTTCTCATTCTATCGACTATATTCCTGAAGCTGAAGCTGCTAACTTGCATTTTGACTCATATGCATTTAGAGGGGAGATTCCTGATAGTGCATTATCAACTAAGGGGGAGAATTTTGTCAAATCATAAGGGGGAGAAATCATATCCTAGTTGTGTGCACTATTGGAGGGGGAGTTTGAGCTGGGCTCGGATTTTTCGGATTTTGAATTTTCCAATTAGTTCGAGGCTTTTTCTGCTAGTTGTGTTGAGCCTCTGTGCCTCTGTCTTGAGGGACTAGCAGTTTTGTTTTTCGACGAGTGTTCAGCTGATTGTGCTATTCAGTTGACTTTGCCTCAATTGATATCAAGCTCTTTTGCATTTTAGCTGCCACAATTCCAGTTGAATATTAGTGATTTCAGTTGGTGTCGAGCTTTCTCGCTAGCGGTGTTGAGTCTGTTCTACCTCTTCTTGAGGGCTAGCTTTGCTTTGCTTGGTTGCGTCGAGTCGTTGCCCATGTCTTTGGGGACCAAGTTGTTTTGCTCTTTCACTTGACCTTCTTCTGGCTTTGATATGCTTTTGGGTCATTTGGACGAGTTCTCTCTTCTTTTTCTTCTTCCTTATTCTATTCCATTATGATTTGTGTTGGTAGTTGACAATGCACTCATCAAGGGGGAGATTGCAGATACATGGTATGCCGAGTCTCGAGTGATGAGTGATTGTCAACTGGGATAATGCGCATGTTCTTTGGCTTGTGTTGTGCAGGTGTCGAGCACGGATACAGTGATCGAAGGCAAGGTGAAGGTCAAGTAGAGACGTGCTGTGCCGATGGACTGAGAGCGGTGATGGGTGGACGTGAGGCTTGGACTGAGGGACCGGTGGCCTGAGGATCAGCTGTGATGGCTGACAGCCTGGGACAGCGACGAGCAGAGACTTGCGGGGCACGATGTTGCTCGGGTCGAGGACCTGGGGACGTGTGTCGGTGGACGGGGTGCACGGGCGGTGCATCCCCTCTACAGCGTCGGTTTGGTGGTTGAGACACAGAAAAACCACCGAGTGGATGGTTTCCAAGTTTGGACCTCAAAACCTGGGCGCTGATGGTTTCCGAGTTTGGGCCACAAAACTCGGGCTGAGGACAGTTTCCAGGTTTGGGCCTCAAAACCTAGGCGCTACGGGTTTCTGAGTTTGGGCCACAAAACTCAGGAGATGGACAGCTGGTTTCCCGGTTTCGGCCTCAAAACCGGGGGTGGGTCGTCGAAGGCCGAGCGTAACACTTTTCGCGTGAACGATCGGACTTGAAGGACCGAAAGTGCTACCGGAAAGCGACCAGAGGGGGGGTGAATGGGAGCTTCAAATTTTCCTTTCGGAAACTTGTTGCCACTGTCCCGAAAATCAGCCCCAAAGGCAAACCCTAGAGCTCGTAAGTGTCCACGACCCTAGAGATAGGGTGGATGCTTCCAAGAAGCACAGCGTGACACTTCACGACTCTAGAAACCCAACGCAAAAGCCGGAAATCGAAACCGACAACGAACGAATGAACTGCGGACGAAACCTACACAAACCAGCACTGACCGAACTCTGGCCTGCGTCCGGTCAGTGAGCACCGGACGCGTCCGGTATGAAAAATTCCTCTCGGGAACCTTACTGTTCGTGAACGGACTCACAGACAAGGAGCGTCCGGTCGTGAACAGAGCGTCTGGTCAGTAGCAAAGACGCAAATGAACAGTGAAGGAGGCACGTCCGGTCACACCCTCAAGCCAGCGTCCGGTCAAGTCACAGATGAACATGCTGAGCATTCAACGACCGGACGCACAGGGTCAGGGTCCGGTCAGCACGTGCCCAGCGTCCGGTCACCCCGAAACAGCACTGTTCGTCTACCGATTCGACTCGATCTCACCCAAAACAAATCCCCTGGGGATCGAACTTGGTGAGAGGAGTCACAAAGAGTATAGTGAGCTATCTCTAAGAGATCATGGCTCGAACCTATCTCCAAATTGATGAATCGAAGAATTTCGGGGGAAGGGAGAAAAACTTGACCCACAACCAAAATCGATCGATCTCCTAGACCGTGAGGTTAGAGGTGAATTCCTTCGGTGGAAAGAAGTGCCTCACGACCTAGAACACTTTGGTTCAAACGGATTTGCAAAAGATGAACCGAGCAAAGAGATCGAGCGACGGGAAAATGAGGAGAACAAAGATTCCGCGAAGAACACAAACAAAACGTGAATCACAGGCACCAAATTGCAACCGTGTGGCTACCACACGCTACAACAGTGAGGTTACGGCCTCACTTCCTCAAAATCTCCAGTACACAGAGGTATGGTTCTCTGCGGATCTCAGCTAGCTACAGCAGGGGGATTGGGAGAGCAGGAAACCCTAGAAGCAAAGAGCAAATGACTGAGATAGATGGGGAGGTGGGTGTCTCCCCCTACTTATCCTAATTCTAACTATTCCTAATTCCCACTCTACCCCTAACTACTTACAAGGCGAACCAGCTAAACCCTAAGGTTATTCTGGACCAACTCGATGGTAGGTGGATCCGACGGCCACACCCGCACAACTCGTAGCGTTGCCTCGACGCAACCTCCCGATTGCCGCCACGTGCTGCCACCGCTCCGCGTCCTTTTCACGGACTCCGCCCCCGGTTTTGTGGCCGAAACCGGGAAACCAGGCCTTCACGTCCACCCCCGGTTTTGAGGCCCAAACCGGGAAACCAGCCCACCAAGCCTGAGTTTTGTGGCCCAAACTCAGCAAACCGTAGCACCCAGGTTTTGAGGCCCAAACCTGGAAACCATCCTCAGCCCGAGTTTGTGGCCAAACTCGGAAACCGTCCACTCCCAGGTTTTGAGGCCCAAACCTGGAAACCGTCCACCCTATAGTTTTTCTCTGGCTCTACCACCAAACCGAAGCTGTAGAGGGGATGCACCGCCGTCCACCCCGTCCACCGACACGTGTCCCCAGGTCCTCGACCCAAGCAACACCGTGCCCGCAAGTCTCCGCTCGTCGCTGTCCCAGGCTGCCAGCCACCACAGCTGATCCTCGAGCCACCGGTCCCTCAGTCCAAGCCTCACGTCCGCCCTTCGCCACTCTCGGTCCCTCGGCACGGCACGTCTCTACTTGACCTTCACCTTGCCTCTGATCACTGTCTCCGTGCTTGACACCTGCACAACACAAGCCAAAGACATGCGCATTATCCCAGTTGACAATCACTCATCACTCAGAGACTCGGCATACACCCATGTATCCACAGGACTCACTGTGATCGCTAGGACCGGACGCGCTGTGGTTACTGTTCATCTGGTTTTTGCACTATGACCGGACGCATGCTTGATCTGACCGGACGCACCCTGTGCTGAGTCCGGTCACAAACAGGGAGCTCCCAAACCAGTTTTTATTCGACCGGACGCGTCCGATCACTACTGACCGGACGATCACCAGAGTCCGGTCATTACTGATTCGCACGTTTTCGTCCGTGTTTCGTTCGTCCGTTGTTGTTTTTGGTTTGCGTCTTTTGCGTTGGGTTTCTAGAGTTGTGTTGTGTCCCGCTGTGCTTCTTGGAAGCATCCACCCTACATCTAGGGTCGTGGACATTCGCAAGCCCTGGGTTTGCTCTTGGGGTGATTCTAGGGACAGTGGCAACAAGTTTCTGAAAAGAAATTTTGAAGCTCCCATTCACCCCCCCCCCCTCTGGTCGCTTTTTGGTAGCACTCTCGGTCCTTCAACCTCAACTGCTCCATCGACGGCCACCCTCATCCCACCTGCTCCTTTGCGTCGAGGCCACACCCGTCGGCTGGCCACCGCAGTTGTTGCCTCGCCAGCGAGCCCAGGTGGTTGCTCGTCCCACCGAGCTCCCTCGCCCCACCGCCACCAGCAAGCTCACGTGGCCATCCCACCTTCATCCTAACAGATCTAGCAGAGGTGGCCAGGGCTCAATGTTGGCGGCCGGCAAGCCACCCCATCACCAACAAGCTCGCGTGGCCACGCCATCGAGCAGGTGTCCATCAGTATGCTCCATCGATGTCTATTAGTGACTTCCTAAAAAGGTTTTTTTCTGGACCAATATCTCTACCTGCTAGCTACTCTACTCGGAATGGAACTAAAGCTCACAATATCGTCCTCTCAATCTATGTTTCAGAAGCTGGATAGAAGTTTATTACAGAAGGCTAACATGGATAAGAGCTGGATTTATAGTAGTGAACCGTTTTCGCCGGAGTTTATTGATGGTGTGTGAGAGATTCATGGAACATGTCAAAGATAGATATAATGCAGATGAGAAGATCAAGTGCCCATGCCGAAAATGCTTGAATCAGAAAGGAAAAGTCAAGATGATGTACACGAGGATATCAAAATCAATGGAATGTCTAAGTGTTATACTATGTGGGTTCACCATGGAGAGGAATATAATGTTCGTGGCCAAGATGCAGAAGATGGAGAGGAATATAATGTCGTTCCTGGACAAGATGAACAAGATGGAGAGGAATATAATAATGTTGCTGGACAAGATGGAGAACTTTATGATGTACCAGAGGATATGTACCAGGCACCACTTCATGATGAAGGACAAGATGAAGATGATGTCTTAGATGACGGTGCAAGGGGAGTTCAGGGGTTGATTCAAGATTTGTGTGGCGCAGCAAGCCATGGCTTTGGTGGTGACTTATACAAACAAATCATGGAAGAGGCAAAGCGTGAACTTTATCCAGGTTGCACCGAGGAGTCTAGGCAATCTTTTATTATCAAGCTGTTGCATATCAAAGTGTACATTCGGATAACAACATCTGGATTCGATGCTATGCTTGAGTTGCTTTCTGGATCTTTGAAGAATGTGCCCGGTCTTCCTAAGTCCTATAAAGAAATGAAAGCTCTACTTCAGAAGCTTGGCTTTGGTTATGTTTGTATTGATGTGTGCAAGTATGATTGTGCCTTATTTTGGAGGGACCATGAAGGCGATGATCATTGCCCTGCTTGTGGCTACACAAGATGGAAAGTGAAGAAGGAGGGCAGAGAAGAAAGTTCCTCACAAGGTCCTGCGTTACTTTCCAATAATTCCACGCTTTCAAAGGATTTTCATGTCAAAGCAGCGGCATAATTTGCAAGATGGCACAAGAAAAGAGGGTTTCCGTGGAGAATGAAATGAGACATCCTGCTGATGGGGAATCTTGGAAAGATTTTGATGAGACTTTCAAGTCTTTTGCAGATGAGCCCCGTAGTTTGAGGTTAGGCATTGCTACCGATGGATTTAACCAATTTGGTCAGATGAGCAATTCATATAGCATATGGCCAGTGATAGTGGTGTCATGCAATTTTCCACCATGGATGTGTATGGACCAATCCAATTATATGCTTGCTTTACTAATTCCAGGCAAAAAATCACCAGGCAAAGATTTCCATGTGTTCATGCAACCTTTGATAGCAGACTTGATAGAGCTTTGGAAGGGTGTCAAACTTATGATGCAGTTGAAGGCAAAGATTTCAGCCTACGTGCAGCGATTCTGTGGGGAATCCATGACTACCCTGCATTAGGCACCATGTCAGGCAGAACCACAAAAGGTTACTTCGCATGTGTGTACTGTGATGAGAATCCATGCTCCTACAGTCTTAGAAACAAAATTGGTTTCATAGACCATAGACGTTTCCTCCCTAACAACCATAAATGGAGGACAAACAAATCTTTCAATGGCAAGCATGAAAAAAGAGAGAAGCCAAGGAAATTTACTGCAGATGAGGTTATGGCAAGGTTGAATGAAGTTTGCTATGTTCCAAGCAAGAATCCAGATATGCCAAAAAACAAGAAAACGACGTCGTAATGAAGATGAACCAGTATGGCATCTGAAGGTTAGCTTGTATGATTTGGAATACTGACCAAAACTGAAACTACATCACAACCTTGATGTTATGCACATACAGAAAAACATATGTGAAAACATTCTGTCAACTCTACTGAATATTCCAAACAAGACAAAGGACACCATCAATGCTAGACTAGATTTGGAGGACAGAGGTATGAGAAAAGAGCTTCATTTGCTAGATGACAGTGGTAGTTCATCATCAAAGCCAAGAGCTTGTTACGTTCTAAAACTAGAAGATAGGAAGAAGTTTTTGCAATTTGTGAGCAATGTTAAGTTTTCAGATGGCTATGCCTCCAATATATCTAGATGGTTCAATATGGAGGGAGGAGGATCTATGAATGGGCTCAAAACACATGGCTGTCATATAATGTTGCAACATATCTTACCAGCTAGCCTTCGTGGTTTGGTGCGCCAAGATGTATATGAAGTAATTGTTGAATTGGGTAGGTTTTCAGACAACTTTGTTCCAAAACTCTAAAGGTTGATGCACTACACTAGATGAAGGAGGATATTGTGCTTATCCTTTGCAAGCTAGAGAAAATTATCCTCCAGCATTCTTTGATGTTATGGTTCACCTAGCAGTACACTTACCTGATGAGGCACTACTTAGGGGACCAGTGCAGTTTGGATGGATGTATCCCATTGAGAGAAGGTTGGGCACCTTTAAGCGTTTTGTTCGCAATCAAGCAAGACCTGAAGGATCTATTGCAGAGGCATACACTGCCTATGGGTGTATGACCCAGTGCTCAACATATTTCAATGACATCATTTGTAGGTTCACTAGGCCTGAAAGAAACTTAGATGGAGAAGAGAACATCTCTCCCAATGGTTACTCTATTTTTGATCATGGTATTAACCTGTTGGGTGCTTCAAAATTTCATTACAAAGACAAAGACTATGACTCCATGGTTTGGTTTGTTCTAAATAACTGCGAAGAGGTGGATGAATACAAAGAGTGAATGATTCCAGTCATTTCATTTCACACATCTTTATTCAATACTAGTGTCACAAAATAACTAATTAGCTTCTTCCTTTGCAGCATGTATAGGGCAGAACTACAACAACAAGGGGTCAACGATGTTGAAAAAATGATGTCAACAGAATTCGCTGCATGGTTTGAGAATCATGTGTGTGCAACTTGTACAACTTGACTAATTGATTTATGATACAATAAAGTTTGAAAGTCACTTATTCTGTTGTTTTCAACCTGCAAATATGTGACACCCCAATTTTAAGAACAAAATTGGAGCACAATATATGTATGTCAGGATCAATTTCATACAATATCCACATCATAGTAAATATCAAAACAATGCTTTATTAATATATCAAACATTATTACAAAAATGACCCTCGGGTCCAAAAGAAAAGTAGAGACTCTCATGTAGATTCTGATGTAGACTTGCGGAAACTGGACTCCATCTCCACAGGAAGGTCGACCGGGGGCTGCGCCATCCTAGTACAAGTTGTGTGGGTCGTATCCACCGTCTTCTGGGTAGAGTTGTCGGGGTCGTATCCGTCTTCTGGGTACTCCGCTCCGCGTCGTAGACTCTAGCGTTGGGTGGGGGGCAGCAGGGGTTCAAAGAGGAAGGGTGAGTACATCGAAAGTACTCCGCAAGTGTAGGAAATATATAATTATGAGGCTAAAACAAAGGTAGGGTGAATTTGTTTGACTCCAGCGCCTAAAGCAACACATCCTATTAAATCCATTTCCTATGCACCTATTTACTAGGTTATAACCACAGTCTCCAACGGTAACAGTAACCACACTCGGCAGTAGTCGCACCGAGGCAAACAACTCGGAGTCAAACGAGCAACCAAACACTGGAGTCCACCAAGCAACCACACTTGGAGTCGCACCAAGCACCCACACCTGAAGTCCATCAGGTGACCCGAACTAGGCCATTATGCGGATAATACATGGGTGTATGCCGAGTCTCTGAGTGATGAGTGATTGTCAACTGGGATAATGCGCATGTTCTTTGGCTTGTGTTGTGCAGGTGTCGAGCACGGATACAGTGATCAGAGGCAAGGTGAAGGTCAAGTAGAGACATGCTGTGCCGATGGACCGAGAGTGGCGAAGGGTGGACGTGAGGCTTGGACTGAGGGACCGGTGGCCCGAGGATCAGCTGTGGTGGCTGGCAGCCTGGGACAATGACGAGCGGAGACTTGCGGGCACGGTGTTGCTTGGGTCGAGGACCTGGGGACACGTGTCGATGGACGGGGTGCACGGGCGGTGCATCCCCTCTACAGCTTCGGTTTGGTGGTAGAGCCAGAGAAAAACCATTGGGTGGATGGTTTCCAGGTTTGGGCCTCAAAACCTGGGCGCGGTGTTTCCGAGTTTGGCCACAAAACTCGGGCTGAGGACGGTTTCCAGGTTTGGGCCTCAAAACCTGGGTGCTACGGGTTTGCTGAGTTTGGGCCACAAAACTCAGGCTTGGTGGGCTGGTTTCCCGGTTTGGGCCTCAAAACCGGGGGTTGACTGTGAAGGCTGGTTTCCCAGTTTGGGCCACAAAACCGGGGGTGCGACGTCCAGGAAAAGGACGGCAGAGCGAGGGCGGCACGTGGTGGCAATCGGTGAGGTTGCGTCGAGGCAACGCTACCAGTTGTGCGGGCGTGGCCGTCGGATCCACCTACCATCGAGTTGGTCCAGAATAACCCTAGGGTTCAGCTGGTTCGCTCTGTAATTAGAGAGGGGTAGAGTAGGAAATAGAATTAGGATAAGTAGGGGGAGACACCCTCCTCCCCATCCATCTCAGTCATTTGCTCTTTTGCTTCTAGGGTTTCCTGCTCTCCCATTCCCTGCTATAGCGAATCTGAGATCCACAGAGAAGAGAACAATACCTCTGTGCCGTGAGATTTTGAGGAAGTGAGACCGTAATCTCACTGTTGTAGCGTGTGGTAGCCACACGGTTGCAAATTCGTGGTTGTGATTCGCGTTTGTTCGTGTTCTTCGCGGATTGCTTTTCTCCACGTTTTTCCCGTCGTCGATCTCTTTGTTCGTTGTGACTCTTGCGATTCCGTTTGAACAGAGAGTTCTAGATCGTGAGGCACTTCTTTCCACCGAAGGAATTCTCTCTAACCTCACGAGCTAGTAGATCGTCGATCTTGTTTCGGGTCAAGCTTTCTCCCTTTCCCGATTTCTTCGATTCATCGATTTGGAGATAGGTTCGAGCCATGATCTCTTAGGGATAGCTCACTATCCTCCTTGTGACTCTTTCACCAAGTTTGATCCCTAGAGGATTTGTTTTGGGTGAGTTTGAGTCGATCGGTGGACGAACAGTGCTGCTGCGGGGGCGACGGAGGCGATCGTACACGACGCACAGAGTCGATTAAGGACGATCTTGATGATTGACGACTGCAGTGAGTCGGTTCATGATGTTCTTCGTGATTTCTGCGGATGACCGGATCTCCCTCGATATGACGGACGCGTAGCTCCCATGTTCATCGGGTCTTTTGCCAGTTGACCGGACACACAGGTTGTGACCGGAGCACTCTCAGAGGCGGCAAAACAGTAAGGGTCCAAATCGATTGGCTGACCGGACGCGTCCGGTGGTTTGACCGGACGCAGGAGAGTCCGGTAAGTACTGTTTTGTTTTGTGTTTTCGTTCGCAGTTGGCTCGTTCATTGTCGGTTTTGATTTCCGGTTTTTGCGTTGGGTTTCTAGAGTCGTGAAGTGTCTCGCTGTGCTTCTTAGAAGCATCCACCCTTTCTCTAGGGTCGTGGAAACTTACGAGCTCTAGGGTTTGCTCTTGGGGTTGTTTTTCGGGACAGTGGCGACAAGTTTCCGAAAGGAAAATTGAAGCTCCCATTCACCCCCCCCCTCTGGTCGCTTTCTGGTTGCATTCTCGGTCCTTCAATTGGTATCGAGCAGGTTAAGGATCTTCCACCTTAACCGGTTCCAGATCCACAGAAGGCGACATGGATCGCGGCGTGGGCAAACCGCCGTTTTTTGATGGGACGAACTATGCGTATTGGAAGATACGCATGTCGGCCTATCTGCAGAGTTTGGGTGCTTCCATTGGGATATTTGCAACTCTGCCGATTACGTTGTCTTGGCTGCTCGTGTGACTCAGCATCAGATCGATGAGCACGATGCCAATAGCCGAGCACGTAATGCTCTTTTCTCATGCTTGAGCATGATGGAGTTTGATCGCGTTTCTCACCTCGCTACGGCTCGAGAGATTTGGGCTACCCTCATGCGTTTCAAACTCAAGTCAAAACCCGTCTCTACGAGTCGCACAAGCGGGAGTATGAGAACTTTTGACATATGCCTGGCGAGAGCATAGAAAGTTTATTCGCTCGCTTTCAGGTGATTGTCAACAGGATGAGGGCTAACAAGGAGCTGTTGCCTTTCGACGATCATGAGAGAGCTTTGAAGCTTTTGCATACTCTTGATCGGTCGGTGTGGGATTCCAAGGTCAGGCGATCATCGAATCGCTAACTACGACCCTCACGTGCGACGAGCTCTTCAGTAAGCTCAAGTCCAGTGAGATCGATGCCATGGCGAGGGCTTCTTATGAAAATCCTTCTGGCCCGTCGATGGCTTTGCTTTCTGGCTCTTCTGCTAACCCCTCTGGAGCTTTGCTTTGCACTCTCTTCTCTTTCTGTCACAGAGGAGCAGTTGGAGTCTTTGGGAGACGACGAGTTGGCTTTGCTTGCCAACCGGTTCTCGCGGTTCCACAACAACCGCATGAACCGTTCCGCGGAGGAGGACGCTCAGGATGCTATGAGTGCGGCGACCCCGACCACTTCATCGCCAACTGCCCAAGAAGAAGCACACATTGGGAAGGGCGATCATGGGCACAAGTACGACTCCGGCAAGCGCAAGGAGAAGTACGTCCCCGCGAAGCACAAGCGGAAGGGCGGCTTCAACAAGGAGTACATCAAGACCAAGTACTTGGAGAAGGCCCAGGCTGAGCAGCGTGCTTTCTTCGCCACGCTCAGTGACGTCGACGACTCGGATGAGGACTCTGCTTCCTCAAGCGACGATGAGTCCGAGAAGAAGAAGAGGATCGAGGACAAGCTCAATGGCCTCTGCTTCTTCGCCGACGACGAGGGCTTCTGTACCATGGCCCTCGGCAAGGAGGTCGGCGGCGACACTCCTCGGGAACGACGACGACGACGACGACACCTCCCAGGTATCTCTGACCCCCGATGAGCTTTCTGCTGAGGTCGAGAAGCTTACTGCTGCGCTCTTAGTCAGGATAAGTTGCTTAGGCGTGCTGCCGCTAGAGAGCGCAAGGAGTTTAGGCAGAAGTGGGAGGACACGGTGAGGGAGCTTGAGTTGCCAAGTCCACCGTGGTCATGTCTGAGGAGTCGAGTGCGAGATGTGCACCACGCACATGACTGACCTTCTCACTTTGAGAGGTAAGTATGCTGCGTTGGTTGGAGAGGTGGATGAGCTCCGGGCTAGACCCATTTTGTTGGGTGCGTGCAAGACTTGTCCTGTCTTGCAATCCGAGTTGGCAGAGAAGAATGCCAAGATTGTGTCTCTTGAGAAGGCCAGCTCGGGTAGCACTTGTGTGACCAGGTGTGTGTTTGTGTGAGGGCCTGGAGATGGAGATAGCAATGTGAAGCATGACAAGATGCAAACCGAGGAGGAAAACACATACCTTCGGACCATCTTGTCATGGGTGTCTTGTGGTGAGCCGCAGCTCGAGATGATGATCTCCCAATTCAAGCGAGCTGCTGGAGGTCCTGGTGTAGGTTTTGCTCCGGGTGTTGATCTTTCTGCTTTTGGGAAGATTGGAGAGTCGAGTGGTCTGAACCCATGTGAGAAGCCCAACTCCACCACTACTCCCAAACTTACCAAGCTTCCACCCAAAGAGCCTCTCAAGCCTAACAACAAGGATGGGGTATTTGAAGAACCTCCACGAGCTCCACCCAAGAAACTAAGTGTGGCATCCCAACCCAACCACCTGAAGAACAAGCTGGACACCATGCCACCCATCCAGGAGGAGCTTATGCCACAGAAGGGCAAAGTGATCCACACCCACAACCGTGTGTACCAACAACCCCCTTTGAGAGCGGTGAGGTACCATTGTGAGCATTGTGGGAGAGATGGACACTTGAGTGAGTTCTGCTTTTGGCGCAAGAGAGAGGCGCGCCGTGCAAAGGAGATGAACAACACGGACATGTACCATCCTTTCCATGATGTACATGTGCCGAATGTTTAGAGGAGAGCTCCGAGGAGAGCTGCTAGGCCTAGAGGTGTAGTGCCTCAAGGTCCTAGGCATCGAGGAGATCGTGCCCGGCGGGAGCCTGCAGTTGTAGGCTATGGACCCCGTGGCGGTGGCTTTGTAGTTGAGCGTTTTCCCACCGCGTTTTGAGTATCGCGGTGAGCGCTCTTTCCCCAGCGGACCACGTTTTCCTCAGCGTGGTGATCGCTCCTCCCGTAGGCGTGCTAGGAATGGTTTTTCTGCTAACCGTTCTTTGAGCAGTCGGCCCAACACTGGTTTTCCCCTTACTTCACTAACCCCAGTGTTGGACCGTATGCTCACCCTATGTCTTTTTATTGATGTAGGTAAAACGATTGGAGAACGTTTGGTTGGTGGATTCTGGTTGGTCGAGGCACATGACCGAAAACGCCAAGTGGTTCTCCAGTCTTAGTCCAGTCACCGGCAAGGAGTTTATCACTTTCGGCGACAATAGCAAAGGTAAGGTTTTGTCTCGTGGGTCGGTGCGAGTTAATGAGCACTTTGTGTTGCGCGATGTTGCTCTTGTTTCTAACTTGCATTTTAACCTTCTTTCTGTTTCGCAACTCTTTGATGATGACTATGAGATTCGTTTTAAACCGAATCTCAGTCCTATTTTGGATCCATAGGGCAATCTTGTATGTATGATTTCGCCCTTTGGGAAAGTCTTTCGTGCGAATTTCTCGGAGTCTTTTGGCACTTCTCGTTGTCTTTTGGCTGGACCTTCCTCCTCTGATCTTTGGAAGTGGCATAGGAGACTTGGACATTTGAGCTTCGACTTGCTTGCAAGGCTTAGTTCACTTGGCCTAATCCGAGGATTGCCCAAGTTATCCATGGAGAAGGATCTTGTTTGCCACTCTTGTAGACATGGGAAGATGGTTGCCGCTCCCCACCATCCAGTGACTCAGGTCATGACCAAGCGCCCTGGAGAGCTTTTGCACATGGACCTTGTTGGTCCGGCTCGGGTGAGCTCGGTGGGGGGAAGTGGTATGTGCTTGTTGTTGTGATGACTTTTCGAGATATTCGTGGGTCTTCTTTTAGCTGAGAAGACCGAGACTTTCTCCTTTGCTCGCAATCTGATTTTGCGTCTTCAGAACGAGTTCCCTTTGAACTCGATGCGAGCTATTAGGAGTGATAATGGTTCCGAATTCAAGAATTCAGATTTTGAGAAGTTTTGTAACTCTTTGGGTTTAGAGCATCAGTTTTCTCCCCCTACACACCGCCACAGAATGGTGTTGTAGAGAGGAAGAATCGGACCCTTGTAGAGATGGCCAGGACGATGCTCGATGAGCATAGGACTCCTAGGCGATATTGGGCCGAAGCTATGAGCACTGCATGCTACATTTCCAATCGCATTTTTCTCCGAGCTTTCTTGAAAAAGACTTCTTATGAGTTGCGTTTTGGAAAACTGCCCAAGGTGAGTTATTTTCGAGTTTTTGGTTGCCATTGTTTATACTCAAAAAGGGCAACTTGGACAAGTTTGAGTCTCGTTCTTCTGACGGGTGTTTTTGGTTATGGCACTCACACTCGAGCTTATCGTGTACTTAACCTTGACACTAACCGAGTCATGGAGACATCTGATGTCACCTTCGACGAGACCATGGTTTGTCCTTCTTCTCGTTTTGAGCATGCAGGTGATCATGAGGTTGGTGAACCTCTTTTTGATGACGAGGACGAGGGTGCTGAAGGTATGGATGATCCAGCACCCCCTCCACCTGCTGTGCCACAAGGAGCGGCTTCTAAGACGACTCACGGCCCCGACACCTCTTCTTCCTGGGGGCCGTGGGATCCGCCACCTCGAGCGGTACCTTTTGTACCCGAGGAGGCACCAGCTGCTGTTGAGGGGGAGGCTACTTCAGCTCGGGAGGCGCCACGACACATCCAGCGCCAACACCCGCCTCAACAGATGATCGGCAGCATCGGCGAACGTGTCACTCGGTCAAGGTCACAACAAATCTCTCACTTTGCTCATTCTGCATTTGTTGCTGATTTTGAACCCGAGATGTTGGACACGCTTATCTGATCCAGATTGGGTCAATGCCATGCATGAGGAGTTAGAAAATTTTGAAAGAAATCGGGTTTGGGTTTTAGTTCCTCTTCTCCTAATTGTCATCCTATTGGGACAAAATGGGTTTTCAAAAACAAACAAGGAGAGGATGGCCATGTTGTGAGAAACAAGGCCAGATTAGTGCCCAGGGGTATAGTCAGAAGGAGGGGATAGACTATGAGGAGACTTTTGCTCCTTTAGCTCATTTGGAGGCAATTAGGATACTCTTGGCTTTTGCTGCATCCAAAGGTTTCAAACTTTTTCAAATGGATGTAAGAGTGCCTTCTTAAACGGCTACATAGAAGAGGAAGTATATGTGAGACAACCCCCCGGTTTCGAAAATCTCAAGTTTCCAAACCATGTTTTAAACTCCACAAAGCTTTGTATGGTTTGAAACAAGCCCCTAGAGCCTGGTATGATAGGTTGTTAAAAACCTTTTTGCTTGCTAAGGGTTTTAAAATGGGATGTGTGGATAAAACGCTTTTTCTCCTCAAGCAAGGCACTGATTCACTCTTGGTCCAGATTTACGTGGATGATATCATTTTCGGTGGTTCTTCTCACGCTTTGGTTGCCAAGTTTGCAGACACTATGAGCAGGGAATTTGAGATGAGCATGATGGGCGAGTTGACATTTTCCTCGGTTGCAAATCAAGCAATCCCGAGAAGGGACGTTCGTGCACCAGGGCAAGTACACCAAGGACATCCTGAAGAAGTTCGACATGGGTGAGGCCAAGCCTCTTCCAACACCCATGCCGACCACGGCGGCCCTGGATGCGGATGTGGATGGAGAAGCTGTGGACCAGAAGGAGTACCGGAGTATGATCGGATCGCTGTTCTACCTGACGGCGACACGCCCGGACATCCAGTTCGCGGTGTGTCTGTGCGCGCGTTTTCAGTCGTCGCCGCGCACTTCTCACCGTCAGGCGGTCAAGCGCATAATGAGGTATTTATCCTTCACTCCAGAATTTGGGATTTGGTATTCTGCTTCCTCCACCCTCTCGCTTTGCGGTTATTCCGATGCTGATTTTGCTGCTTGTCGTATTGATCGCAAGTCCACTTCTGGGACTTGCCAGTTTATTGGTTCTTCTCTTGTATCGTGGTCTTCTCGCAAGCAGTCTAGTGTCGCCCAGTCTACCACGGAGGCTGAGTATGTTGCTGCGGCTAGCTGCTGTTCCCAGTTACTTGGATGATGGCCACTTTGCGTGATTTTGGTCTGAGCTTTTCTCGCGTTCCTTGCTTTGTGACAGCACGAGTGCTATTAGCGTTGCTAAGAACCCCGTGCTGCACTCGAAGACCAAACACATTGATGTGCGCTTTCATTTTCTGCGAGACCACTATGAGAAGGGTGATATCGACCTTCACCATGTCGATACTCATCATCAGTTGGCTGATATTTTCACCAAGCCTTTGGACCAATCAACTTTTGCTAGGTTGAGAGGTGAGCTTGGTGTGTGTTTCCCCTTTAGATGGGGGAAACATTTTTGTTCTTGTATCATAAACTGACTTTTCGTTTCTTTGTTCCTTCAATTGGTTTCGAATTTTGCATCTTTTCTGCATTTCAATTTGCATACGCTTTTACATTCTGAGCTTCATGGATATATTCATTAGAATGTAATATGCTCTGTGTAGTGTATGCTGATGCTTTATGTTGATGCTTGTAGCTTATGCTCCTTCTGATCACTAATACATGTTGTGAGCTGAGCTATTTTGAATGGTGAACCTGCTTAACAGACATAAAACTTGAAAATGTTCACCATCGAGATATGCAACTAGCCTGTGTAGAATATGTTGAAATCACACTGTGCTTTTCATATATGCTAGGTTGCTATGTCTCTAGTTCTGAGTTGATCACTTGCTTGGTCTGTTCATTACTGTTTAATTTCAACCAAGTTAAGTGAATTAGAAAGATCGAGATGGGATTGCTTGTCAACACATCACAGTTTCGAGACTGTTTCTCATTGCACTTTGAGTTAAACTTGAGCTGTGTAGTGTATGACCAAAACTGTTGCTTTAAGCTTCTGATTGCTTCTACATAGGCTTCGCACAGTTGAAAAGTTAGGCAAGACAAGCTTTCAACCTCTCGCATCACATGCTAAAATTTGAACTTGTGTACTTCAACCGCTGCAACTCCGATAAAATTGGATACACAAGTCTATGTTTCATTCTATAGCATGATGATTGAACTTTGCTAGGGGTAGTTCACCTTGTATACATGTTTAGCACTTGTTTAACTTCCTGTCTATACTTGTCTAGTGCTATTTTGATGGTGACTCCTTTTTGGCTAAAATGCTCACTTTGCTCATATGTTCATATTCATAAGTGGTGATCAGTTTGAGCCTTTGCTAGCATGTGTGCTTCAGTTGCGTCATTGGACTTATACTGGTAGAGCATCTTTGCATTCTCTTGACTATATTCCTGAAGCTGCTAACCTGCATTGTTGACTCATATGCATTTTGGAAGGGGAGAGACCTCTCTTGTTGGCACTTTTGATGGTGCATTTTCTGAGGGGGAGAGAAAATTGTTTTCGGTTCCTTTGCTTGATGGTGCATTTTCAACTAAGGGGGAGAATTTGCAAATCATATGCTTCCTTGAGTCCAACTAAGAGAGTGTTTTAGTTGTGTGCACTATTCGAGGGGCAGTTTGACCGTTAAGGGTTTGGTATCGAGCTTTCTTGCTAGTTGTGTTGAGCCTCTGTGCCTCTGTCTTGAGGGACTAGCATTTGCTTCGATTTTCAATTGGTATTGCTAGCGTTGTTGAGCCTGTTCTACCTCTTCTTGAGGGCTTGTTTTGTTTTTGCTTGATGTTCAGTTGATTTTCCAATTGGTGTCGAGTTTTCCTGCTAGCGGTGTTGAGCCTGTTCTACCTCTTCTTGAGGGCTAGCTTTGCTTTGCTTGGTTGCGTCGAGCCGTTGCCCATGTCTTTGGGAACCAAGTTGTTCTGCTCTTTCCACTTGACCTTCTTCGGCTTTTCTATGCTTTTGGGTCATTTGGTCGAGTTCTCTCCTTCTCCTTTCTTCCTTCTTTCTTTCTATTATGATTTGTGTTGGTAGTTGACAATGCACTCATCAAGGGGGAGATTGCGGATACATGGGTGTATGCCGAGTCTCTGAGTGATGAGTGATTGTCAACTGGGATAATGCGCATGTTCTTTGGCTTGTGTTGTGCAGGTGTCGAGCACGGATACAGTGATCAGAGGCAAGGTGAAGGTCAAGTAGAGACGTGTCGTGCCGATGGACCGAGAGTGGCGAAGGGCGGACGTGAGGCTTGGACTGAGGGACCGGTGGCCGAGGATCAGCTGTGGTGGCTGGCAGCCTGGGACAGCGACGAGCGGAGACTTGCGGGCACGGTGTTGCTTGGGTCGAGGACCTGGGGACACGTGTCGGTGGACGGGGTGCACGGGCGGTGCATCCCTCTACAGCTTCGGTTTGGTGGTAGAGCCAGAGAAAAACCATCGGGTGGACGGTTTCAAGGTTTGGGCCTCAAAACCTGAGGGCGGATGGTTTCCGAGTTTGGCCACAAAACTCGGGCTGAGGACGGTTTTCCAGGTTTGGGCCTCAAAACCTGAGTGTTGCGGGTTTGCTGAGTTTGGGCCACAAAACTCAGGCTTGGTGGGCTGGTTTCCCGGTTTGGGCCTCAAAACTGGGGGTTGACTGTGAAGGCTGGTTTTCCGGTTTGGGCCACAAAACCGGGGGTGCGACGTCCAGGAAAAGGACGGTAGAGCGAGGGCGGCACGTGGTGGCAATCGGTGAGGTTGCGTCGAGGCAACGCTACCAGTTGTGCGGGCGTGGCCGTCGGATCCACCTACCATCGATCGAGTTGGTCCAGAATAACCCTAGGGTTTAGCTGGTTCGCTCTGTAATTAGAGAGGGGTAGAGTAGGAAATAGAATTAGGATAAGTAGGGGGAGACACCCTCCTCCCCATCCATCTCAGTCATTTGCTCTTTTGCTTCTAGGGTTTCCTGCTCTCCCATTCCCTGCTATAGCGAATCAGAGATCCACAGAGAAGAGAACAATACCTCTGTGCCCGTGAGATTCTGAGGAAGTGAGACCGTAATCTCACTGTTGTAGCGTGTGGTAGCCACACGGTTGCAAATTCGTGGTTGTGATTCGCGTTTTGTTCGAGTTCTTCGCGGATTGCTTTTCTCCACGTTCTTCCCGTCGTCCGATCTCTTTGTTCGTTGTGACTCTTGCGATTCCGTTTGAACAGAGATGTTCTAGATCGTGAGGCACTTCTTTCCACCGAAGGAATTCTCCTCTAACCTCACGAGCTAGTAGATCGTTCGATCTTCATTTCGGGTCAAGCTTTCTCCCTTTCCCGATTTACCTCGATTCATCGATTTGGGGATAGACTCGAGCCATGATCTCTTAGGGATAGCTCACTATCCTCCTTATGACTCTTCTCACCAAGTTTGATCCCTAGAGGATTTGTTTTGGGTGAGTTTGAGTCAAATCGGTGGACGAACAGTGCTGCTGCGGGGTGACCGGACGCTGACTCGGGACGACCGAACGCTAGGGCAGTGAGTCCAGTCGTTGAATGTTCTTCGCGATTCTTCTCTGCGTGATGACCGGACTCTCCCCTCGATATTGACCGGATGCATAGCTCCCACTGTTCATCGGGTCTTTTGCTAGTTGACCGGACGCACAGGTTGTGACCGGACGCACTCCTCCTCAGAGTCCGGTCCAACACAGTAAGGGTCCAAAACCGATTTGGCTTGACCGGACGCGTCCGGTGGTTTGGGACCGGACGCAGGCAGAGTCCGGTCAGCACTATTCTGTGCTGATTCGTTCGCGGTTGGTTCGTTTGTTGTCGGTTTTGATTTCCGGTTTTTGTGTTGGGTTTCTAGAGTTGTGAAGTGTCTCGCTGTGCTTCTTAGAAGCATCCACCCTTTCTCTAGGGTCGTGGACACTTACGAGCTCTAGGGTTTGCTCTCGGGGTTGTTTTTCGGGACAGTGGCGACAAGTTTCCTAAAGAAAAATTGAAGCTCCCATTCACCCCCCCCCCTCTGGTCGCTTTCTGGTTGCATTCTCGGTCCTTCACGTTACAAGGAGTCATATGTGTATTAGTTCCATACGTCACGACATAGAAAGCTACCTTCCGTAATAACACCAGGTCTGTGCCCGAGCCTGGGAATCACTCCTGTACCAAGCAGTAACCCACGTAGAAGAAGCCTCTGTACCCATGTCATATGGGACTAATGACCACATAAGGCTTCCCTAACGATCCACACTCAACCCATAAACTAATCTCGAAGAAGTCCAAGCCGCTCGTGACCGTGAGCACGGCTGATATATCAGTTTTACACTCTGCAGAGGTTGCACATCGTTACCCATAAGTCATGTGTTCCCCATCACGCTAAACACTGCCAAGGTGCATAGCGGGGTCGCACTACAAGGCCTTTACAAAGCCCCTCCAAGCCTGTGTTACACGTACTCTAAGGTTTCTCCCCTGTCCATAAGTCTACGACCCGAAGGGACCCCTCTTGAGCCACTAAACAAACCCCGTGTAGCATAACTTGGAGGAAACTAATTAATTAGCCAGGTCCAGCCCATCCAGACCTCATGGCTGTGCTGTGTAACCGGGTTACATGCTCCGAGAACCGGGTCCTAGGGATCCAGGCAGGATAATCTAGCACGAGTCCAAAACCAAAAACCAAATACAGCTGTCAAGTCCCACGGCACAAAAACCACCACTCGGTCCATCCTACCGGATTTACCTACTCACCATACTACTCATTACCAGTCCATGTTTCATAGATCATTAATCAGAATTAATTATTTAACCACCATCACATCCCAAGACAGCAGGGCTAAGAATGACTTCTACCCATATCATCCCAAACCAGGTGTCAAGGAAAATATAAACAAGTTCTAGTAAACCTTAACATGGGATTCAATTTAAGACTGCATGCATCTACAGGATCTAACTACTCTAAACTCAAAATAAAACAAATACAGGAGCAAGATGTTCAAGGACACTTGCCTTCGGGCTGGGTCGGATCGACGAAGGCACGGACTGGATCAGAAGGTTCCATGTAGCTCGCACTCGCTGGATCAAGCATCATCACATGGCCCAAACAAACATAATAAATAACAGTACATCAACAGTAATAAAACAGAACATAAACTGATCTATCGCGTAGAGCTCGACGAGACGAATCTAACGCAAGTTGAATGGGAGCTCGACGAGACGAATCTAACGCAAGTTGAATGGGTCAAAACGAGTTAAAATGAGCAAGTTATAAGCTTTTAAAGTTGGGTGGCAGTTTGGTAAATAGATCAAACTCGAATTTAAATAAATTAAAACTGAAATAAAAACAGTAGTGGGACCGAGCCTCAATTCGAATAAAGTTCGGGGGCTAGAAAGGAAGATTATCTAGGCACAAGAAACAGTGAATTGATTAGATAAAATAGAGGGGGCTGGAGCATAAAACTGCACACACACTATGTTGCGGACTCGGTCTACGGTCCATAGACCAGGAAGAATCTGTGAGTAGTCTATGGTAGACCGTGTCCACCATGAATGTGTATTTAGAGATGTATTTCTGGAATTATTTTTATAAGGGAAAACGGCCACAAATCAGAATGACATCATGCTGATGTCATGCTTATATCATCAAGCTAACAAGCACTGAACAAACAGGAGCAATGAGAGCTTGGCACTCGACCGGCACTTGCTCCACACCGCACGATGTCACGTGGATACAGCGGCCTCTAGCAGGCACAATGATGACGAGTACGCCGGGCTCAGGAGCTTGGCAGAGCCATTGCCGGTTCACCGGCGCTGGCTTGGGATCGGATCGGAGGACTCCGGCAGGCTACCGAATGTGCGGTGCCAGAGACGGCGGTTCTCACGACGAGGCTGATGACGGAGTTCTTGTCACCGGGGACACCGTAGCAGGGGGGTTTGGCCGGCGTGACGGTGGCTGGACGATGCTGGCCGCGGCGGAATGCCATGGGCGGCGCTAGAAAGCTCGCGGGCGGCTCGGTTGTGCAGGGAGCGGTACACTAGGTGAAAAAGGCTGTGTAAGTACGAGGTCATTTCCACTGTAGGTGCGGCGGCTTGTGTTGGAGCCGCTCTTACAGTGACGTATTGGTGCACATCGTTACCAGCCGCCCCTACAAAACACCGTAGGGGCGGCTAGTGATTGAACCGCTCTTACAGTGGTGCACTGTAAAGGCGGTTCAATCACCAGCCGCCCCTACAGTGGCACATCACACTGTAGGGGCGGCTGATGATTGAGCCGCCCCTACAGTGCACCACTGTAAGGGCGGTTCAATCACCAGCCGCCCCTACAGTGCTCCACTGTAGGGGCGGCTCAATCACTAGTCGCCACTACAGTGGACATGTGAATAAAACGCGAAGTAAGAAGAAAATGCCCGATGCCCTAAAGGTCACTGGGCCGGTTTGGCCCATCAGCCGACAGTCGTCACTCCTCAACCCCCCACCCCTGCGCCGCAGCCCATCAGCCGCGCCGCGCAGTGCAGCGCAGCACTGACGAGCGCCCCCCGGCCCCGGCCCCAGCCGCGCCGCCACGCCCGCCTGCGCCGCCGGCGCCGGCCGCGCGCCCCCCCCTTCCCAGCCGCGCCTCTCCTTCGACTTCGACTTCTCCAACGCCTCCACGTTCAGCCTCACGAACTTGCCGACCTTCAACGTCAGTGCAGAGCTCGATCTCAGCAAGGCGCTGCCGGAGCAGGTGGCCATCGGGTTCTCGGTCGCCGGCTTTGCCCCCCACGAAGGTCAGTTGCTGAGCGCACGCCCAAATCTCTTGCCTTTCTCCTCTCTCACCTGTTCTCCCAATATTAGTGAAGATTTAGGGGCTCTGGATTCGTACAAGACAGCTAGATCTGACGCGATAGAAGTCGACTCTGCTGAACTTCCCCTCTGTTACCGGAGAAACCCAAGAGAAGCCCCGCAATATCAAGCAGAGTGGGTCAGCTAAGACAGCAAAATGTCGTCACCATAGTAGCTGTTTTGGCCTGACTGTTGTTGATACTGCTGAATGTATATGGTTGGAAACCAAAATGTTATTTCCTACATCATTTCCTACCTTGGATTATTTAATTCATTTTACTTGCTAATCCTTTTGAATTGTTTTTTTTTCTACCTCAGAGTAATTGCTACCAACCCTACCTCTCCTCTCTCTAAGGTAAGACGTTACAAGCACTTGTTCTTGGTATGGATCTGGTATATCATTTAATTATGCCTTTGCAGTTACACTTGAGAAATTTCAGATTATTGCAGTTCTCGAATTGTTATTTTTTCATTGCTTTCATTAGGTTTCTTGCTGTCAAACTCACCAATTGGCAATAGCTATGAAAAATGCCAATGTAAGATTAATTGTTACTCTGCTACACAAATATTTATTTGAGGTGAATGTAGGGGCAACGATTTTGTGGGCATGTACATCTACAAATTCTATTGCCTGCTGCAGATGCATCTTAGAAATGTCTTGTTTCTCATAAGTACAACTATTCATGCTTTATAATTTGTACTCTGCATCCATTAGTTCGATATGCCAGATCTTAATTAGATGCTGGTGGTAGTGACTCTATATATAAAAATGTCTGTATTTTAATCTTAGCTTTACCATCTAATTGTAACGGTATGTCCATCAGACATGAATAGTAGCTTTTTTTTAAAATCATCGTAAGGCGACTAAAGGGCGCCTGATGTTCTAATGGTATGAATGCAATATTTAAGCCACTGCTCATATGAGTTTACATTACTTATTGTCACTGATAATGTTTTCTGGCATAGTGATATATGTTGTGATGTGGTTTGAATTATATAAATAAATTTTTTTTTTTGCTGAAAATGCACTGTAGGGGCGGCTCTAACCTACAGGAATACACTGTAGGGGCGGCTCTAACCTACAGGAATACACTGTAGGGGCGGCTCAATCTAGAGCCGCCCCTACAGTGAGATCCACTGTAAGAGCGACTGGTGATTGAACCGCTCTTACAGTGGATCCACTATAGGGGCGGTTCAATCACCAGCCGCCCTTACAGTGGATCTCACTGTAGGGGCGGCTGCTCTGTAAGGGCGGCTGCCCCAACCGCCCTTACAGTGGGTGCACTGTAAGTACACTTTGATAGGAGCGGTTAGGCCAGTCGCCCCTACGGTGCTTCTGGAGCCGCCCCTATAGTGGCTATGTGTAGTAGTGGTAGACGGTGGTCGTGGAGCTCCCGTGGCGATGCGGAGGGAACAGATGGAGGGTTTGGTCTGTGGTTGTGCTCTACCCTCGGAACAGGAGCGGGGAGGAGATGCGTGGAAGCCGAAGTGCTTCGCCAGCCGGCACTAGAGCACGGCGGCTGCCATGGATTCGCGTGGCGAGGCCCGTCGGCACTGTTCGACCGCCCGAAGCTCGGAACTACGAGAGATAGTGAGATGGGGTGGAAAAAGGAGATAGTGAGATGGGGTGGAAAAAGACGAGGGGCTCACCGCGGTCGAGTTGGAGGGGTCCTCTTCGTCGGGCGTGATCCGGTCAGGGAGGATGGCTGTCGGTAGGGGAAGGAGCTCCGGCGAAGTCGGAGGCAGGTTGTTGCCAGCTCGGCTGGACGATACGGAGTGGCTTGGCGGTGGCGGCTCAATCTTGCGATTTCGTTGGACCGGATGAAGTGCCCGAGGTGGTCGGAGCTTGGAGATCAGGAGCTCAGTCGAGCTCTGTCAATGGCGGCTTGCCGGTGGTGGTAGGCGCTGGCGCTACAGAGTGCAGAGGGGAGAGGGCTCCGAAGGTGGCGGTGCGGATGCGGGCAGGGGATGGATGGCTGGCTATTTGAGTGCACGTGCAGTATGATGGAATATAGTTTTGTGTATTTCTATTGTATTCTGGGAATTGTTTTTCTAAAGAAAAACGACCATATTGCACAGCCATGACGTCAAGTGATGTCATCACGCTAACAAACAAGATAAAAGACACTACGGCACAGGCTGCTAGCTCGCTCGCTCTCTACTCTGAGAAGAGCGCAGGAGGGTTGGGGGGGGTTTGTGGTCGTCGTCGTTGGTTCTGCGCACGGCAGCGACAGGGACCAGGGCGGTGGCGTCATGGGCGTGGCCGGGAGGGATCTCGCCGGAGATCACAGAGATGGACCTACGGGCCTCGCATGAACAAACGGAAGGCACTAGGAGGGAGAGGAGGAGATGGGGATCTCACCTAGGGGCTTTCCGATCGCTCAGAGGGGCTCGGATCGAGTCGGACGTCCGCGACGGGGTAGACGATCTCCTCCGGCGAGCTTCTTCGTACAGCGGCGCGGAACGTGAGGAGCTCGAAGACGGTAGGGTGGCAGCGGTGCGGATGAAACGGCGCCCCGAGACCCTTCCAGCAGGGTGGACACGAGCAGGAGAGGACGGTCGGCTCGGGGTGGCCGGTAATGGTGGTGACGAGCGGTGGCAGTGCTCTGATGACGGTAGGGTGTCGCGGTGGCTGCACCGAGAAGAGAGGAGAGAGAACTCGGGGAGGCGATGAGAGGGGTGGCGGGGCTCGTGCAGATGCAACTCGATGTCTATTTGAGAGAGGGAGGGCGAGCAGCTGCGGCGCGGTGCAGCGTATAGGGCGGAGCGGGGATCTCGGCTGGAGTTTGGTGGCGGACTGACAAGTGGGGCTCGTTGGCAGCGACTGCGAGTGGAGGGGAGGGCCGTGCGACGTGGGCTGGCCGTGCAGGGCAGCTGCGCGCAAGAAGGTGGGCCGGAGGGAAAGGGCTGGGCCGCGCGCGAAGGGAAGAAGGGGGTGGTGGTGTGGTGAAGGCAGATGGAAAGAAGAGGCCTTTTTCTTTTTTCCTTTTTTTCAAACTTGCAAACTTTTGCAAATTCTTTCAAATAAAAAATCTTTTGAAATCAAAAATCACTTTGAAATATTTTAGAAATATTTTTCCTAGGTTTTTAAAATAAAATTGGTTTTTTTTAAGTTTTGTAAAATTATAAACCTTTTATTTAATTTCTAAATAGAAGAAAATTGATTGTCTTAAACAGGTTTAATAAATTATTTTTTACCCAATAAAAATTATGCACGGCATGAATGCAACAAACATCTGGTTAGGATTTTTCCTCCATCTAGGTTTTTAACCATTTTCTTGTTAAATTCTATTTTATTTTAATTAATTAAACACCCGGGGTGTTACAAAATACCAAGGCACAACACAAGTTGATGAAGACATGTACTCACTAGCATGTCGATCGGATCCGCGAGTGCGTTCGTACACAGCCTGTATAATCAATGGGGTACGGTACCACACTTTGGCTCGTAACGAACACAGGAAGACACAGAACTCCACCATCAAAAGTCCAGGTACTCACGGTGATGACACAATTGACTTCTATGGGACATCACAGACATTATTAAGCTGAGCTACAATAGGAACAAACAAAAGGACGTAGGACTGTTGTCTTATTACGGTGTGAGTGGTACAATCTAGGGAAGACATACCAAATGAAAAATGATGGTTACTTCAAGAGCATAAACATCCAAGTCCGATGGTATAAGGAGTTCCTTTTCATTATAGGCACAGATGCTTCACAAATATTTCTCTTGGAAGATACAAAGTTAGGCCCAAGTTGGCAGGCTACAAGAATTTGGCCACCGACATATATTTGATGTTGAAGAGTCTGCCACAAACCAACCAATTCAGAACAGGTACAAATGAAATGTCAGGAGGCATACCAAGAGGAGCATATTTCAGCTGGAGATGGTCCAGTGGGAGACATTCATCCTGATCTGGATTTCTTGCTCATGGATAATGAACCAGGGAGCCTATTAGTGGAGACCTCATCGAGAGCCTCCGGCGACAGAAACATACCACCTCAAGGTGATGAAGCAGTTGACCGAGATGAAGATGAAGATGAAGATGAAACCTATCTTGAGTACCATAGTATAGAAGAAGAAGCAATGCTTCAGGAGAAGACAGTGATGACGACTGAACTTTGATTCTGCAAATTTGTGAACTGTGTGTATTATGTTAGTGATTTTGTTGTATTTGAACTATGCTACTAAATTTGTATCGAGTTGTGAGACCTTATATGCAGTGACTCTTATTTCAATGCATAATTCTTGTATGTATGTATGATGCAAGTACATTGTCTAGATTCAATCACACGATGCAAGTTCTGCTGCCTAGATTTCTGTGGTGTTATGACACATGACAATGTCATGTAATGCTTAGAACTGTCACGAATGTACCAAATTCATCACAAAATGTATAGGCTGCAAGTCATATATATATATATAGATGCTGCCTAAATTTCATCCAACAACAGTTAATCATCATAAGCAAAAGGGATCTTTATTCCAACATATAGCAGCAATACATAGCTTACACAAGAGATGTCTGTTGACGCTCACTAAGTGTCATATTCTTAGCATCAACAAGGTCATATAATGCAACACAAGGACCTAAAATCAACTCTAAAAACCCTTATAAACTAACGATTTCCACTTGTCCTTGAGTTTTATTGAATGTAGGAAATTGCAGGGTTTTTGAGCAAAATGACCCAGAGGACCCACCAGGAGGCGAGCACACTCTCCTGGGCTCAATTTGGGCCAAGGTGGGGTGGCGCCCGCCACCCACAACTGGCGGCCGCCAGGGGGGGAGAAGCCCAAACTCCCCCCTGCCACGTCACTGATCCAGGAGAAGCACCCCACACTCATTTGTAGTCGTTGCTCACCTAAGTCGGTTCATCCAAGGGCTAAGAAGCGGCATCACATGGATCATGGCCTAATTGCCCATGTGACGTTTATTGGACAACCCTAACTGACCCCAAACCGACTTGGAGGACCTCCTGGATGCCGTTGGTGAAGAGGCGGTGGATCCAAGGGCCAGGGGGTGGCGGCCGCCACCTAGGGCTGGTGCCCGCCACCACACCCACCCCCCTGACCCTAACCCTAGGTCCATAAGTACCCCCCTAGGTCCTTTAGGCTATAAATAGGACCCCCTCGAGCTCATTTGTACTCAGACCTCACCTCATTAGTCCCACTCTCTTGTAAGTGAAGCTCTGGTGAAGGAACAATCTAGTTGAGAGACTTAGAGTGAGAGCGGAGAGTGTAGAAGAGAAGAGCTGGAGTGTAATAGAGGATCTTCCAAGTCTCTGGTATAATTCCAAGTCTTCCTTCATTTATCTTAGTGTTCTTCTACTTTCAGCATTTACTTTAAGTTCTTTACTTATTGTTCTTGTTGAGAGCTTTCGATCATAGATAACTTAGTATTTAGTTTATATCTAGTTTGGGTTCTTCGCTGAGTAACCAGTGCTCTAGTTTTGGACGCAAGATTAGAGTAGTATATATTAGTGTAAGCGCGGTGCTTAGACTAGTTATACCTTAGTTTGTGGCTAGCCCCTCGGATAGCTGTGGTAGCAAACAGGTGGTGACAGCCCTGGGAGCCTTGAATTCCACCACGTAGTTGGGTTAGTTCTTAAATCATAAACCTCGTTGTGCACGTCTGTGGTAAATATTCCAGAGGGTGTGTACGGTTCGAAGAACTAGATAGAACCTTTATTGCTAAGTTAGTTGTGATCGTAAGTGTGTAGGAAAACATTAATTTGTTCATCGGGCAGACCCAGCCGATTTAGTTTAGTAGTAGTTAGTCTTTCTTTCTTTTCTTTTTAGTAGTAGTAGAAACCAACCCCCATTCACACTTTTCCATCAACCCTGCTAGAATCACTAGTTGTCCATAGCGGTCCTAGTGTTAGTTCTGCCATAGTAGCTTCCCTGTGGAAATAAATACGATACTCGGTTACTCCCGGGTGAAGTGCTACAATAGACTTATTCTGTGCGCTTGCGGAACCTACCAATAGTCATACGAATAGTTAGTTATACTTCTTACATTAAGAAGTACCAACAAACCTTTCTGTCGCCGCTGCCGGGGATAGATTCCATAGTCTACTCCTAGTGACGACGTTAGCAAGAGTCAACAAGCATTTCTGGCGCCGTTGTCGGGGAAGCAATTGGCTAGAATTAATTCTTTGTGATTTCTATTGAATTAACCCCCGTAGTTCTAGCGGGTATATTGTTCGTTGTTTGTGATCGTTCAAGTAGTCATGGCTGGATTCAATCTTCCGAGCGACTATCAAGAAGATCCTGAGGCCATTCTTAGGAGAGCGAGAGCTAATCTCACTCCTCCGAGGAAGAACCTGGAGCTTCGTGAGAGGAGTTCGTCGAGACAAGAATCCCAGTCAAAAGTGACTGACGAACCAAGTTGCTCCAACGATCAATCAACATCGATGTCGACCAAAACACTCTGTGAGTATTCCATGCCTACTCTTGCTCACATTCCAGTGTTACCTTCTACTAGTAATGTAGATTTTGAGCTTAAACCTCACTTAATATGAATGGCTCAAGTTATTGCATTTAATGGCAAACCTTCCGAGGATGCCAATGCTCACCTCTAGAATTTTCTGGAGATATGTAGTACAATTTCTGTGCAGGGAGTTTCGCAGGATGCCATCAGACTTCGTCTTTTTCCATTTTCATTAGTGGAAAAAGCGAAGCAGTGGTTCCTCTTCAACTCTGGCCACCTATTGACGTGGGTGAGATGCGCGGATCAATTCCTCAACAAGTTCTGCCCGATAAGTCGAACTATTCTTGTCCGTAGCAAGATTTCCAACTTTGGACAGGGAGACGAAGAAACAATCACTGAAGCTTGGGAGAGACTACAAGATTATGTTGAATACTGTCCCCACCATGGTATGCAAGACTGGTACTTGATCCAGAGCTTCTACCATGGACTCCAGCAAGAATCTCGACAACACATTGATGCTCCCGCCGGAGGAGCATACCTCTCTCTCACTGTAGAGAAGGCAACCAAACTGATCGAGACAATGGTGGCGAATCAAGGATGGACAGAAAAACGTGCTAGAGGTATGTCTGAAATTAAGCAAGCTGATTCTGTTACCCTGCAAACTTTGGTAAAATTGCTAGAGCAAAGGATAAATGAGAAGAAAGATCATGCTGCAAAGGAGTACTACGCCAATCAAAGAGCCGCTTCATCAAGTGAAGGTCAAGCAGAAATTAAGAAAGAGGATGCCAAATCTCTTCTTAGTAATGGTGGCTACGGAGAACCTCCAATTCCAATGATCCAACAATGGAATAACAAAGGTATGCCTCAAACCTTCGTATTTAATTCTCCTATTGGAAAATTAGTTTCTAATCAAGGTAGAATTAATGATAGCATAAATAATAAATTAATTGAACATGATAAAATGTTAGAAGGAATTTATGCTAAACTGAAAGATTTTTCTGAAGCATTTAAGGAACAAATTAATTTTAATAAGAGATTAGAGCAAAAAGTATAGATAACATTAAATCTCAAATTAAATACTATGAGGAGGTAAAAGCTGTAACCACGAGAGGTGGTAAATCCACTCGTGATCCACCTCATCCTAATTTAGTTCCGAGTAGTAATGCTGCTACAAAGAAAAATATTGTTAATGTTGAAGAAGACGAAGAAGAGGAGACCCCAGCTGAACCTTCATCCAAGGTACAAACTGTTCCTCATGAATTCTATGATACACATGTATTACCTTTTCCAGATCGAAACAGAAATCCGACGGAAGACGACCAATTCAAGAAATTTGTCGAGGTAATTCAAAAATTATATATACATGTGCCATTTATTGACGCTATGCAGGTTCCAACTTATGCAAAATATTTGAGAGACATGCTCGACAAAAAGAAACCAATTCCAAGTAGGGATGTGGTTAAATTGACCGAAGATTGCAGTGCGGTCATTTTAAACCAACTCCCAGAAAAGAAGAAGGACCCAGGAAACCCAACGATCGTATGTTCAATTGGAGAGCAGCACTTCGAGCATGCACTCTGTGATCTGGGAGCAAGCGTTAGCGTCATGCCCAAGGTAATATATCATAAATTAAATCATCATACCTTGTCCCCTTCTTCTATGTGTTTGCAGCTAGCCGATCAATCGCTCTGATATCCCGCGGGAATAGCAGAGAATATTCCGGTGAAAATCCGGAATCTCTTTGTCCCGGTGGATTTCGTGGTTCTGGATATTAATCTCGACCACCGGACGCCATTGATCTTGGGACGGCCATTTTTGAGCACTGCAAAAGCCACCATTGATGTAGGAGCTGGAGAAATTCAGCTCCACATCAGTGGAAAGGAGGAGAAATTCGAGTTCACACAGCGACCGAAAAAACACCCGTCATCAAGGTTCGTCGGTGCCTACATTCATCCACAACCACCGTGAAGGCGACACTAATCGGGAATCCAAAGCGGCTAACCAAGGTAAGTTAGGCTAAGGTAAGTCTTTATCCCCTCATTTAATTTTTCATTTTACTTAAGCAATTTAATTTTCAGCAAAGTAGATGTTTACTAGAGTGATTAGGCGGCACCTAGGGAGCTTAAGGCAGCCATAGGGGTGGCGCCCGCCACCCTAGGGTGCACTAGGGAGCACTAGCCAATCTCTAGACTATTACACCTACCTCATAGACCCAAATAACACCAAGGGAGACCCATGGTTTTGCTCATTTCAATGCAATCACTCACTTCCATGTCTCCCCATGTCTCCCCCTCTTCACTCCACCTTTTGGACACATCTCCACCCAAAAATTCTGATGCACATGTGATGGAGAGTGACAAGGAGAGCACTAGGAGAAAGGAGAGGTGAGTTGGAGTGAAATTTCAGCCAAGAGGGTGGCGCCCGCCACATTTTCCTGGCGCCCGCCACCTCTACTTCCACATTTCGGTACAAAACTGCTTCCGAGTAAGTTTCCCACCATCCTTGGTATAAAGTATGACCAGGATGAAGAAATGGCCTTTGAAATTTCCAGCTCACTTACCCCATTTAGGAGGTTACACTCTTTTCACTTTGCACTGAACCTACCACTTTATTCCCCACTTGGAATTTCAGTGGACATGACAAGGGAAACTTCATGTGTCAGTTGCAGATAATTTTGGGCAAGGTGGGGTGGCGCACGCCACTTATTGGTGGCGCCCGCTAGCATGGTGAGGCTCACAGCCTCCCCCCTTCCATCCTCAGCCTATAAATACTACCCACACCCCATGCAAGTTCTCACAACTCACTCAAAACACAAAAACATCAGCCATCTTGAGCACTAGCAAGGAAGTCATGGGCCCTCTCAAGAATTTCTTCACTGGCAAGAAGAAGAAGAGTAAGGGTGAGGGAAGTTCGTCGAGAGCAAACACCCACATTTGCTTTGCTGGGAGTGATGAGGAGAGCGTCGGGCGGGGTACTCCATCCACCGACGCAATGTCGGTGGATCGGAACTCTCCGTTCTCACACCAGGCTGGACCGACCATCTGCATCCTGAACTCTGTCAATGATATCATCTGGCAGAGTGATCGGGAACGGCAGGCCCGGAACATCCTCAGTGAGAGGGAGTTCGTTCACACCCGCCGCATCGACGCTGACTTGCTAGGTCGCACTGGTATGGACAGTGAGTTTCTTTATATTTCTCAAACTTTGGGATGGGAAGATGCATGGATGGTTAATGAGGAGGGAATCCTTCCCCTCACAATGGAATTTCTAGCTACCATGCAATTGTCTGCTACGCACATAACATTCTGACTTTTTAATGAAGAGCACACTCTTTCGTGGGGGCAGTTTAGCAAGCACTTAAATTTTGATGATTCATGCTTGCTAAACCTGGAATCTGCTTGTACGGGTTTTAATAGAAATGATTTTTGGAAAAGCATTGCCGGGAACAGAGACCCAGGCTTGCCCCGTACAAGTAATATCCATAACCCCACGCTCAGGTTCTTTCACAAGTATATCAGTATCACACTTTTTCCAAGACCTGACTTAAGACCAATCAAAAAGCCTGAAATGCTGCTGCTTTATGCTCTAGTTAACCACATAAAAGTATCACCCGCCAAGGCCATGGCGGACTACTAGTCTAAATTTAATCAACGCACTGGAAATATTGAAATGACATCATGGATAACTAGACTGGCTTTTAACATGGGTCTGCTGAACACCGCTATATACTCCTACATTCCTAGTGACCGAGACCTTTTGACCGTGGAGCACTTCTCGCAAGGACACATCTTGCGTGAGAACTAGGAGACCGGTGAGATTCACATGATCTACCAAGATTATGTGAATAAAATCGCTCTTCCTGACTTGTCACTTTGGTTGGTGAATGCACCAACGTTACTTTTGGCCCTGGAAACCGAGGCAGAGCAAAACCGCAGGTTGGCCTGAGAGAACATCATGCAGGTTCCCAGGAGGAGGACGCGAGCGCAGACCCATGCAGCAGAAGAGGCCGCAAGAGTAGCAGCAGCTCTGTTCGCCTAAACGGCCGTTTAATCCGTTTAAACACCGTTTAAACGGTAAATAGAGGTCATCTGTTTTGTTTAGGCCCTAAACGGTGAATTAAACGGTTGGACCGTTTAAACCCGTTTAAACCCGTTTAAACCCATCTAAATGGTCTAAAGAAAATCAGGTTAGACATGATTAAATGATCTAAACAACCATTTAATCCATAATTTGGTTAATTAGAGGACTACGACTACCATAATCAACACAAAACTAATTAACATTGTGAGTATATGAAATGTTGTGGGATTTAGATTTGTTCCAAAAATATTATTTGGTATAATATTTATTTTTTACATGTGCAAATATGTGCAGTTTCTATCAAATTTAATTTTTACATACATAAATATGTATATTTTAGTGTTACCATACAAAACCGTTTAGACCGTTTAACTCCGTTTAAACACCGTTTAAACGGCCTAAACGCTAAACAAAGAGTGACCGACTGTTTACCGTTTACTGTTTAGGAAAACATCGAGCAGCAGCGACACAAGAGTTTGACCCTTTCCATGCAGGGCAGTATGAAGGAGCAGCACACTATGGTCATTTGACACCCCCTGGCTCGCACCAAGCAGGAGGGTCAAATTGGCAGCAACCGCAACATCCGCGGTGGGAATACGGCCAGGAGGCGTCCTTTCACTCATCCCAGTTGGGGAGTTCATCCCATTCCTTGGGAGGATCCACCCGGTACACTGGCCGTGGTGATGAGTTCTTCCATAGAGGAGTCTCGCCACAGGCCGCTCGCCATTCGTCCTTTCACCAGGATGAGTGGATGCGCGATATGGGATACCTTCAGCACCAAATGAATGGACTTACCAAGGATACTGCTGAAATCCGTCAGGACTTGAACAACTTGAACCAAAATTTCCAGGAATTCCGCCAGGAAACTGATGGAGAACTGGGTAATATTTCTTCTCTCCTGCAGCAGAACTGGGACGACATGTACCGTCGTCAAGGATGGATGTGATCCGACCACGCCAAAAGCCAGCTTGGGGGAGGACCCCCGTCAACGAGGTAACACTACCGTCTTTATTTCTGTCAGTTTTATTTATTTCAGTAATTTAAATTTGAGTTCTATCTTAGTTAATTTCCAGCTTAAAAAAATTAATAATAAATAAATAGTAATAAATGAAACGCTCTCATCGTAAGTCTTCCTAAATAAAATTGTATGTCATGCATTAGAGTTATCATGGGAGAACGTATGCTAGAACTAAACTTGAGACATGAGCATTAGACTAAGTAAAGGGGAAGTAAGTTTCTACTTTGACTTGGGCGAGTCAAGTTTGTGGAGTTGTTATTTTGAAAAATTTAAAAACTTGCTCTAAGTACTTCTGTGGCAAAGAAAGTCCTACCAAAGCCAAATAAATTTTACTCTTAGAGTAGGAGCTTCCACTTGCTGCATGTTAGTGTTGAGCTAGTTAGACTTTTGTTGATAGTCATGGTAGAGAAACTTGTCATATCTTTAGACCAAGGAATTCACTTGCACCCACCTATATAGTGCTATTCTTACACTGAGAATACGCACACAACATGCCTTTATTTCCATTCATTGTTAGGAATACTTCATGGCAAAATATCATGCTCCATAATGAAATCTCAGGGACATGGCTATAGTAGTTAAAAAAAAGAAGAGCAAGTGCTCTAGAAAGAAAAGAATATTCAAAAGAGCAAGTGCTCTAGAAAGAAAATTCAAAAGAGCAAGTGCTCTAGAAAAAAAGAGAATATCCAAAAGAGCAAATGCTCTCATTCATAGCCATGATCCCACAAACGAGATAGAAAGGAGAAATGCCATAAAAGTAGTAGCCACAATAAATACCACACACTTGCACATTCCTGGTCTGAACCTATGACTTGTTGCTCCTTTGCTCCATTTGTCTAACTTAGCAAAATTATGCTAGCATTGCATGCCCACTTTTATCCTACCCATTAAACCCCACATAAGTCTTAGTGAGAGGATAATTCTTCCATTTCCACATACAAATATGAGTGATCGAGTGAGCCACAGAAGTTACTAAGCATGCTTTCTTTTGAACAAAACTTGCAAAAACTCCACATATCTTGATTAGCAAAATAGGCAAGGGAAAGACAAACCTTCTTTCTTGCTGGTCTTTTGTTCTAATCTTGAGTGCAGGGAAGGCTACCAATTCCATGGTGATGAAAATAATATGGGCATACACAACAAAAACATGGAGTTTCCAAGATTATTTAAGATCATGCTTGCTCGAGGACGAGCAAGAGGTAAGCTTGGGGGAGCTTGTTGACGCTCACTAAGTGTCATATTCTTAGCATCAACAAGGTCATATAATGCAACACAAGGACCTAAAATCAACCAAAAACCCTTTATAAACTAACGATTTCCACTTGTCCTTGAGTTTTATTTGAATGTAGGAAATTGCAGGGTTTTTGAGCAAAATGACCAAGAGGACCCACCAGGAGGCGAGCACACTCACCTAGGCTCACTTTGGGCCAAGGTGGGGTGGCGCCCGCCACCCACAACTGGCGGCCGCCAGGGGGGAGTTTGGGCCCTGCCACGTCACTGATCCAGGAGAAGCACCCCACACCCATTTGCAGTTGTTGCTCACCTAAGTCGGTTCATCCAAGGGCTAAGAAGCAGCGTCACATAGATCATGGCCTAATTGCCCATGTGACGGTTATTGGACAACCCTAACTGACGCCAAACCGACTTGGAATACCTCCTGGATGTCGTTGGTGAAGAGGCGGTGGATCCAAGGGCCAGGGGGGTGGCGGCCGCCACCTAGGGCTGGCGCCCGCCACCACACTCACCCCCCTGACCCTAACCCTAGGTCCATAAGTACCCCCCCTAGGTCCCTTAGGCTATAAATAGGACCCCCCGAGCTCATTTGTACTTAGACCTCACCTCATTAGTCCCACTCTCTTGTAAGCGAAGCTCTGGTGAAGGAACACTCTAGTTGAGAGACTTAGAGTGAGAGCGAGAGTGTAGAAGAGAAGAGCTGGAGTTGTAATAGAGGATCTTCCAAGTCTCTGGTATAATTCCAAGTCTTCTTTCATTTATCTTAGTGTTCTTCTACTTTTAGCATTTACTTTAAGTTCTTTACTTATTGTTCTTGTTGAGTGCTTTCGATCATAGATAACTTAGTATTTAGTTTATATCTAGTTTGGGTTCTTCGCTGAGTAATCAGTGCTCTAGTTTTGGACGCAAGATTAGAGTAGTATATATTAGTGTAAGCGTGGTGCTTAGACTAGTTATACCTTAGTTTGTGGCTAGCCCCCCGGATAGCTGTGGTAGCAAACAGGTGGTGACAGCCCTAGGAGCCTTGAATTCCACCACGTAGTTGGGTTAGTTCTTAAATCATAAACCTCGTTGTGCACGTCTGAGGTAAATATTCCAGAGGGTGTGTACGGTTCGAAGAACTAGATAGAACCTTTATTGCTAAGTTAGTTGTGATCGTAAGTGTGTAGGAAAACAGTAATCTGTTCATCGGCCAGACCCCACCGATTTAGTTTAGTAGTAGTTAGTCTTTCTTTCTTTTCTTTTTAGTAGTAGTAGAAACCAACCCACATTCACACTTTTCCATCAACCCTGCTAGAATCACTAGTTGTTCATAGCGGTCCTAGTGTTAGTTCTGCCATAGTAGCTTCCCTGTGAAAATAAATACGATACTCGGTTACTCCCGGGCGAAATGCTACAATAGACTTATTCTATGCGCTTGCGGAACCTACCAATAGTCATACGAATAGTTAGTTATACTTCTTACATTAAGAAGTACTAACAAACCTTTCTGGCGCCGCTGCCGGGGATAGATTCCATAGTCTACTCCTAGTGACGACGTTAGCAAGGGTCAACAATGTCAAAGAGCACAAAGGCCCACATTTCATACCAAATGCACAAACTTACACCACAACAGGTTCAGTACACACATGTCCCAGCCTACTTGATCAAAAAATCCAAAAGCATTGCCTACTTGAACACTAAAGCTACAACCAACAAGATGGCCAAGACCAGGAATATTGTTACATTCAAGCATCCGCAAACAAGACAAATGTAGCTTCCCATGCCTTCCCTGTTCTTGCCAACCATTTTCTTCACCTTGTTAAAATTTTGCTCCAAGTTATCAATTTTTCCCACCAGCTCAGGAACTTCACTGGTCAAAGATGCTGCAATGGTTGAGGAAGGTGGAAGTACATAACCATGATCTTCAAGGTAGACCACATATTCTTCCTGGAAGCAATAACTGGAACATGTCCCCTGCATCCAAATGATAAACACGTGCATTTTAACACCAATAGTGTGCGCACTGAATGCTAATAGCTACCAATACCATTCTCAGGGAAGCCTATTAAAAAAAGATTGAAATTTGAGGAATAGAACCACCACACTGACTTTTCTATAGATCTTCCGGGGGCACATGAAAAACCTCCTTCCAACGTTATACTGAGACTTCGTGGTAGTAGCAACAAACAACCTCACATCCCTGCAATCAGAGCACATGATCAATGGCAACACGGTCACATCGTCAAGGGGTGCCTGCACATCGATAGCAGTGGGCATAGGCGCTGCAGCAACAATAGCAAGGGCTTCTGGTTGCTGGCCAACCCTAGATGCACTTGACCGCCGAGTCAGAGCGGCTGAGGATGATGCCTGCGACATGAGAACTGAGAGAGGGAAGGTGAGCAACAGTCAAAGGCAACAGATTGAGTGGGGGGAAGGGAGGGGCACAACTGAGGAGCACCTGGGGAGAAGGGCAAAGCCCACCGCGTCGTCAGTTGTCGAGAGGGGAAGCTGCCGCCGGTCGCCCAGTCGCCGCCGCGCTCCGCCGGTTGCCTCTCGCCACCGGTTCAGTTGGGGGCAAAATGAAAGAGTTAGGGATTGGGTTCACCAGCAACGGGTATATGGCCGTTGGGGACGGACGTTTTTGTGACACGGCTAAGTTGTCACAAAAAAGTATGCAGAAAAATAATCAAAAAATGCAAAAAAAAATTGGCCACAAAGGGCTCGAACCGAAGACCTCAGGCTCTACATGCTCGTTCCTTCACCAATGCGCTAGACTAGTAAGTTCGGTAGGGTGCTGACCTTGAATACTAAAATAGATAGTTGGTCACCACCGAGTGGGCCTACTCGCTCTCTGGGGCCCACTGTCAGTGGTCGGCCCTTCACCTCACCATCATTCACCCAGACCCTTCATTTACCTCGCCAAATCTAGTTTTCACCTGCCCTCATTCACCATCCCAGATCCAGTTTTCACCACCATGCCCGCAATCGCCCACACCACCGCCAAGGAGCCAAGGAGCTGCCCCTTCCTCATCAATGGCAAGAGATCCAAGGAGGTCACCAAGGTGCCGCCCCTTCCTCATCGGGCCCGCCTACGAAGAAGAAGGTGGCGGTGAAGAAGCCTTACCCGGCGGCGGCAACGAAGAAGGCAGAAGCCGAGGCAAGGGCTCGGTTGGCCGCGTCCAATAGGAAGGTGGCCCCGACGTCGGCGCGGAAGATGAAGGCGGCACCGGCGGTGAAGAAGAATGTCTCGTGGGCTGCGCCTCCTTCCTCGTCCACGCCTTCTTCCTCGTCGCCGACTACGAAGAAGAACCATGCCGCCGGTAAGAAGCCCATAAAGGACATCACGTTGGAGTCTTCCTCGACCTCGGGGGAGAGTGATAGCTTGGAGATCATCTGCAAGCAGTGCTACCGTGGTGGCTCCTGTGCCCGCGCCGACTCCTTCCCGACTGTCCCCACCTCCTCCGCCGACGCTGACTCTTCCAGGGATGGACTCTCTAACGGCAGCGGCTCCACCTCCATGCGGATACATGGGTGTATGCCGAGTCTCGAGTGATGAGTGATTGTCAACTAGGATAATGCGCATGTTCTTTGGCTTGTGTTGTGAAGGTGTCGAGCACGGATGTAGTGATCGAAGGCAAGGTGAAGGTCAAGCAGAGACGTGTCGTGCCGATGGACCGAGAGTGGGGAAGGGCGGACGTGAAGCTTGGACTAAGGGACCGGTGGCCCGAGGATCAGCTGTGGTGGCTGACAGCCTGGGACAGCGATGAGCGAAGACTTGCGGGCACGGTGTTGCTTGGGTCAAGGACCTGGGGACACGTGTCGGTAGACAGGGTGCACGGGCGGTGCATCCCCTCAACGGCTCGGTTTGGTGGTTGAGCCACAGAAAAACCACTGGGTGGACGGTTTCCAGGTTTGGGCCTCAAAACCTAGGCGCTGATGGTTTCCAGGTTTGGGCCTCAAAACCTGGGCGCTGATGGTTTTCGAGTTTGAACCACAAAACTCGGGCTGAGGACGGTTTCCAGGTTTGGGCCTCGAAACCTGGGTGCTGCGGGTTTCTGAGTTTGGGCCACAAAACTCAGGCAATGGACTGCGGGTTTCCCAGTTTGGGCCTCAAAACCGGGGATTGGTCGTGAAGGCTGGTTTCCCGGTTTGGGCCATAAAACCGGGGGCGAAGTCCGGGAAAATGACAAGCAGAGCGGTGGCGGCACGTGGTAGCAATCGGTGAGGTTGCGTCAAGGCAACGCTACCAGTTGTGCGGGCGTGGCCGTCGGATCAGCATCCACCTTGAGTTGGTCCAGAATAACCCTAGGGTTTAGCTGTTTCGCTCTGTAAGTAGTTAGGGGTAGAGTGGGAATTAGAATTAGGATAAGTAGAGGGAGACACCCACCTCCCATCTCATCTCAGTCATTTGCTATTTTGCCCTCTAGGTTTCCTGCTCTCTCAATCCCCTGCTGTAGCAACTGAGATCCACAGAGAAGACAATCATACCTCTGTGTCCGTGAAATTTTGAGGAAGTGAGACCATAATCTCACTGTTGTAGCGTTGTCGACGAAGTATAGTAGATAGCCCACCTAGGGCTATACCCGAGGTAGTAGATTAGCGGGGAAGGCGCGTGGAACGATGATCCGGACGTGACACAGGAACGAAACTAGATGAACACAGGGGTTTATCCAGGTTCAGGCCGCCGAGTTTAGCGTAATACCCTACGTCCTGCGTCGAGTTGCCTACTCTGTATATTGATGAACGTGTTTTTTAGAGGGGTCCCTGCTCCCCTTATATAGCTACGGGGAACAGGGTTACAGATCCTAGAAGATCGGATCTCATAATACAATAAGGAAACCTAGTCGATTACAATTCCATATCGTGAAGGACACGATATCTTTCCTAACCGACTATACTTCCTTGCTTTCCGATCCTGGGAAGGCCTCCGTGTCATTATCCGGTCAGCTGGGCCGCCTGTCTGACCAGCTGGGTATTAACGTCACAAGCCTTCACAGCAAGTTGGGCCAGCCTTCACAAAGCAGCCCAAGTCTAGCCGTGAGGGTACCTGGGTTTATACCCCCACAGCTAGTCCCTGAGCACATTGAATCTTGGAGCGGTGAAAAAGATCTTGGCAACATCCCTGAGCAGCTTCAAACTTCAAACCTAATCTCGGACCAGGTTGTAATCTGTTGTCTTTGCCATATCATGAACCCATAAGATACGATGTGCTCTTGAAAAAGAAAAAATGACTTCTGGGAGTCTAGTGAAGTGTGCCCACTTTATGCTTTAATAGCATAACAGTTGCTCAGTCTATGAGATAAATCATGTTGAAATTCACCCGCATACTCACCGACCAGGTGAAGTGTGCCCACTTAGTCCCCGAGCTTGGCAATAGATGACTCGGTCATGTGATGCCAAGGTCAAGAAAATAATGGCGAAAATAAACATATACATGCACGACCAAGCGCTATGTATACACGGTAGTCCCCGAGCTTGGCAATAGATGACTCGGTCATGTGATGCCAAGGTCAAGAAAAATAAAGGCAAAAATAAACATATACATGCGCGACCAAGCGCCATGTATACACGGTAGTCCCCGAACTTGGCAATAGATGACTCGGTCATGTGATGCCAAGGTCAAGAAATAAACTATAGGCCCGTGAAAGAATAACGACACCATATGTCGTCAGATGCAGACAAAACCATCAGCTTTTTACTGTCACATTTCACTTTAAAGTGTACCCTCCCTGTCTTTTCTTCAACTTTGACCGTACGCCGTCTCATAAAGTAACCTTTACTCTATTGAACCCATGACATAGTATGATCTTGTTTTTATAATGGACTTGGTCCATGAGCCAACGCAACTCGGCTATAAATATAGCCTCGTAAAATCTTTGTTTTGCCCATCAGCCATGAAACCAAAGCTTGAAACATCCGATAAACCATTGATGAGTGTTGCTTAACTAGTGAACCCACCTGGGTTAGACTTTGAATCGTAGTGCGAAGTTCCTGGTAGGATTCTTGTGAGGGAATAATTTGTTAGGGCTGTTCCCAATTGGTTGTACATAGATAGGGATGACGGAGCTCCTGGGAGGATTCTTGTGACGCCGGCAATAACTCTAAGCTGTATTGTCGCATACTGAGATCTCCAAGGTCCTCCAAGCTTGAGCTTGTTATCCGAGCAACCAACCTAGTTTCTAAGGGAACTCGAGGGTGCCAGGGTGATAGTATTGCTAGTGACGGACTGCAAGAATGGTGTTGGGAACGCCTCCCGATATCCTTTATTGTGTATTATTGTTGCAGAAAAACTACACATCGTCCCGAACCTGGTTAACGGTGCTGGTTCCGTAACCAACGCAGTTCTGCGCCGTATGCACCTGCAGCTGGTCATCTGACCAGTCCCCAACTTTGCTGATAAGGCTGGCGAAGAAGTCGACTAGTCCCCAGTATAACTGGTGGAGCTGGTCCTGCAGCCGACGTAGCTCTGCCACATGTGTGCCTGTAACTGGTCGTCTGACCAGTCCCCAGCTATGCTGAGAAGGCTGGCGGAGAAGCCGACCAGTCCCCAGTATAACTGGTGGAGCTGGTCCTGAAGCCAACGCAGCTCTGCCACGTGTGTGCCTGTAACTGGTTGTTTGACCAGTCCCTAGCTTTGTTGAGAAGGCTGGCGGAGAAGCCGACCAGTCTCCAGTTTAACTGGTGGAGCTGGTCCTAAAACCAACATAGCTCTGCCACGTGCGTGCCTGTAACTGGTCGTCTGACCAGTCCCCAGCTTTGCTAAGAACGCTGACGGAGAAGCCGACCAGTCCCCAGTATAACTGGTGGAGCTGGTCCTGAAGCCAACGCAGCTCTGCCTCCTGAAGCCAACGCAGCTCTGCCACGTGCGTGCCTGTAACTGGTCGTTTGACCAGTCCCCAACTTTGCTGAGAAGGCTGGCAGAGAAGCCGATCAGTCCCCAGTATAACTGGTGGAGCTGGTCCTGAAGCCAACGCAGCACTGCCACGTGTGTGCCTGTAACTGGTCGTCTGACCAGTCCCCAGCTTTGCTGAGAAGGCTGGCGGAGAAGCCGACCAGTCCCTAGTATAACTGGTGGAGCTGGTCCTGAAGCCAACGCAGCGCTGCCACGTGCGTGCCTGTAACTGGTCGTCTGACCAGTCCCCAGCTTTGCTGAGAAGGTTGGCGCTTATTAATTAATTAATTAATTTTTTAAGAAAAAATTGTTGTTCGTTCTTCGTAGGCTGAACTCTTGGGCCGTTGAAATGGGACATAAGGCTTGCTATCGTACGAAAAAACATTTCGCGGCGACTAAAAATCCCGAATAGTCGCGCAGTAGGGTTATAAAGACAAACACCATATATTTCGACACTTACCCCCAACCGTTTCCATTCCCCATTTCTTGCCTACCGCCGAATCTTGCACTGTAGCCCTAGATCTTGAGCAGCACACCCAGCGGCGAAGTTCGCGCTTTTCCGGCGGATCCAATGGCGCGGAAGGCAAAGAGACCTACAGCGGCGACGGCTGTGAGATTGGATCAAGAATGGGCTTCGTCTAGGAGTACAGAGGAGAGTATCGGTCGTCTCGCCACCGGCGGCCTTCTGCCGGACAAGGTGACCGACGGGTGGAGAGCGCCCACTGGTGAGACTTATCCTCAACCCAATGCTGATGAGATAGTTGTCTTTGAGGATTATTTCATTAGAGGATTTGGTCTCCCTTGCCATGCATTCCTCCGTCGGTTGCTTGACTTCTGGGGGATTGGACTTTGTAATCTTGGCCCAAATTCCATCCTGTCTGTGTCCGTTTTCATTCATTTGTGTGAGGCGTATCTCGAAATACAACCGCACTTCAATTTGTTCCGCCATTTTTTTCAACTGAAGAAGAACAGTCGTGGGTCTCGTATTGCGGGGAGCGTGTATATTCTGCTGCGCAAGGGGATGGCGTCAGAATATGTTAACGTCCCCCTTCAGAGTAATGTGAGTGGTTGGCAGGAGAAATGGTTTTACATGACGCAGTACCAGACGCCTGCTGTAAGTTGTGATGTAGGAAAAGTAGTCGAGTCCAGTGGGACCTGGTCAGCGAAACCCTCCGCCAGTGACATGGAGCAGGTCCGAGAACTGCTTGGTTTGCTGAAGGAGATAACCGTTGACGGGATCCAGATTACGGCCAACTTTATGTACCGTCGGGTGCTGCCGTGTAAGGAGAGGGTGCGGCCAGGTTATGAATATGCTGGACGGCCTGACCCGACTCACGAGAGTGCCGAAGACTTGGAATCCAAAGAGTTGGAGAGGCGTGTTCACGTGGTGCTCCAATTCTCAGAATGGAAAGCACCAAAGAAGGTTACACAGCCATTCAGCTTGGCACGACCTGTTAAAGATGTAAGTGCCAATTAGTCTGCTTTGCAGCGTCTGGACTGTTGCAGTGTTCAAGATATCATTTTGCACTATTTTGTAGGATCGCTCCATCGTGTACGTCTCGGACGTGCCGTCGGCTGACTGGTCGGAGGGAGTTGACCCAAGGCCTGGGGCTGGCCGATCTCCACATTCCCAGGATGGGGAAGCGGCAGCTGAGAAGGCGAGGAAAGGCAAGGGGGCCGTGGACGTGGCTGACCCACAAGCTATGAAAGCTGCGGGTAAGCGCATAGCTAGCGGTCGTAAGGCTGCCACAAAGTTGTCAACGCGGGCTGACAGCCTGCTGAGATCCCGGGCGGCGCGGCTCCCAAAACTACCGGGTCCGTTCGTGACTTGGATGATGATGATGATGATGATGATGATGATGAGTCGCCTCCAACCAAACGCGTCTGTGTCGAACAGCCGATTAGGGCTGTTTCGTCACTGCCGAAGACGAAGGGGCTCAAGCTGAAGAGGGGTCTGCGCATCGGCGACCTGTGAGCGCTTGGCTTCTTTTGCCATAAGTTTATGTTTATGACAATATTTTTGACTGCTCGACTTGTCTCGTGTCAGCGACCCCGTGTCGGAGGTTGATCCTGTTGGTGATGACAGAGTCCCAGAGTCGACCAGTGCCCTGGGCGCAGAGTCCGAGCAGGTTCAGGAGGAACCGACCGCTGACGGGGCGTCGGATGCAGGATGTGATGTTCAGGGTGAGGCCGATGAGCACCCGTCTTCGACCAGCGCTTTTGATGAGCGGGGCGCTGGGTCAGGTTGCGGGAGGTCCCTTGACCAGCGCTCACCAGAGGGGGTACGCTCAAGTCGTCGTGAGCCATCCGACTCGACCCGAGCGTCCTCAAATGCGCTGCTTCCTCCTCCAGAGGCAAACGCGCTTGGCGCAATTGGGCGTTCTGTGGATCCGGCCGAGACTGAAGAAGTGCCGATAGTCCCGGATGAGGACGTTGTGGAGATTCCTCGTCCACCGAGATCCCCGGAGCGGATAATCAGGGTGGCGCGCCAGCGGGCTGGCGAGTGGGTTTTTCATGAGGAGAATACTAACAACCATCCAATGAAAAACTTTGACCGGATGCTCAGCCAACTCCATAACTATGCGCATGTAATCTTCTGAAGGGTATGACATCGTGAGGATGTATTGTATGGATGCGGAATTCAAGTACTTGTGTTTAACTTGCAGGGATTGTCGGACTTATCGGAGGAGCGCCGCAAATGTTTCGAGTCAATTGGCCCTTTGATTGATGCGAAAAACAAACTTGAAGAAGTGTGTGCACAGTACCGAGCAGATCTTGATAGTGCTCGTCAGATTGAAGTCGGACTGCGTGACACCACACAGAGGCAGTCGTCGGAAATCGTGCGACTTCATTGCGAAAATGAAGGTATGGCCAACGAGCTGCCGATAAGTGGGAATTCCGGGCTTGACTAACTTTGTGGGAGCAGAGCTTGCATCGCAGGTTGCTGCTGAGAAGCTGAAGGCACTGGATTGCGAGGCTGTAGCTGCTGAGGAGAAGATGCGGGCCGACGACCTTGAGAAGGAGCTTGAAGGTAGCCTGTTTTATCTTTTTGATCCAATGCGTTATCGCTCTCTGTTTAAGTGTGATAGACTGTTTGTTGTTGTCTGGCGTAGGGAGACGTCGCTCTTGGCAAAACCAAATTGCAATGGTTTGCCAGGATGTGAAGACCTGGGAAGCGCGGTGTCACGCCATGGTTCGAGGGATTGCTCCAGTTTTGGACGCGGTATACGCGAGTGGCCAGTCTGGAGATCTTCTGCCTCGACCAGCTGGTGTACTGGAATGGTGTGCCGGCTCAAGGGCGGCCATGAAGAAATTTGTAACTGGTGCTGGCGAGCAGGTTGCCGCGTATGTCCTAGCTGTTGTGCGAGCACACTATCCAGGGATTGACGTGAAGAGGCTGGGGAGTGGCTTCCCCAAAAATACTTCAGAGACTCAGGCGTCCGAGCTTAATGAGCAATCCAGGGAGACGTCTGTCGTTCTTGTAAAGGACCTGGATCTGTTCGAGGAGCCTGGGTAGCCCAGCGCTCCATAGGATCATAAACGTATTAAGTTAGTTTTTGTAGACAAAGAACTGTCCTAGACAAAGGAAAAAAATTGTATCTTTTTCTATTGTTATTTTTATTCGTTTGTCTGGACTAGCGTGCGATGAAAAAGAGAAACGTAATCGATTAGGAAGATGGCAGTGACGTTTTATTGATAACATGCTATGAAAGTACAGGGGTGAGTACATATCTTTTGGTCCTTAGGTAGCTATGCATAAAAACGTCGGAGCTGGTCGATATGCCAAGAGTTTGGGACATCGGTCCCATTCAGGTCAGTTAACTTGTATGAGGTAGGTCTTGTAACATGTTTGACGAGATAGGGACCCTCCCAGTGAGATGAGAGTTTGTGCAGTCCGGCGGTATTTTGGATTCTTCTCAAGACCAGATCTCCAACTGCAAAGAATCTTTCTTTGACATTTCGATTGAAGTATCTTCTCAGCCCTTCGATGTACTTTGCGGTTCGGACGCACGAGTCCATTCTTCGTTCCTCAATAGAGTTGACTTCTAGTTCTCTAGCCTGGTCGGACCTGTCCTCGTCGTATTGCTCTACTCTAGGTGACCTGAATGCGATGTCTGCTGGTAGCACTGCTTTGGCTCCGAACACCATATAATACGGCGAAACGCCCGTGTTTCTGCTAGGTTGCGTTCGGAGGCCCCATACTACCGCTGGTAGTTCCTTCAACCATCGACCAGCCTTCTGGTCCTGGTAGTTGGCTCTGTATAACCTTTTCTTTAGTGCATCGAGTATCATTCCATTTGCTCGCTCCACCTGGTCGTTGGCTCTTGGATGAGCTACGGATACATATTTTACAACTATGCTTCTTTCTTCGCAGAAGTCCCAAAAATCCGAGCCGGTGAAAGTTGAGCCGAGGTCTGTAATGATACAATTAGGTAAACCAAAGCGATGGATAATATCATCCAGTAGCTCTGCTGCCTTTTGGGCTGTTGATTTGACCAGCGGCTTGTACTCAATGTGACGGAACGGTCCTAATCCCATGGCCCACGTGTCCCTGTCAACCTCTGACAGCCGCACTCATGTTCCATGTGATTAAGACCTTTTCATCACCGGGCTACATCAGCGCCCATTGTCCGCAGGATCATCTCACAATTCGGTTACAGCATTTCATAATTTACAAATAACATCGGAGTAAATAGCGGAAGACTTAAATAACAATAGTTTTACAAACCAGTGTTCAACATAAACTTAAAGTGAAATTATTACAGACCATAGTTCAAATAGAGTTGGCAGGGTAGCAGATGACAACAACTAAAAGATAAAGATACATCACCCAGCCCGAGGGTGAATAATCACTCATCGGCCTCATCGGCCTCTTCCTGAACAACAGTCACACAGCAGGGTCCAAGGCATACTGAGGGATCTGCCATACCTGCAACATGGGTAATAAAACCCTGAGTACAAAGGTACTCAACAAGACTTACCCGACTAAAGAAAAAGGGAGAAGACTCAGGAATGAAGGCTTAGGGTAGTCAAGGTAAGGCTTAAGCAAGATCAAGTATTTTGCAGAAAAGCATTTTTGTAAATCTTATTTTATTTTGAAAGATTCAGTATTCCTCAAATCTTCATCATTCATGATTCATTTTACATTCCAAAACATTCCTAGTTGAGAACCACTCTCCGTTGACAGTCAGTGGACCAAGTCTCCATAACCGAGGAGCAACGTTAATCCGGATAAATAATACTCAGCTGAGGATCCCTATCCACACTGCATATGTAGCACCCAAGCTTGCATATGCCAACTCGTCTACCACGATTCCTCCAAGATTAGACCGGTCCTACGCCACCCGGAAGTACAGTACACCACTCCAATCCGGGCCTCTAACCCACGTGGGTACATGCTACTTCCGCCATCTCTCCACTCCCAGTGCGCGGTTGTCGGCCTCAATCAAGGATTTCTCGGAGCCAGAGCTTTCCGTAGTATGTGAATAGTTACAAGTCTTGACCAGCAGGCCCCCATACGGATGGTCCCTATTTTCCAGCCAGGAACTACACCTTGGTCATATCTCACCCAAGCGTAATAGTCCTGTCAGTTTTTCAACCCTGTCCCGGTCGGTGTCAACTGTTGAGCCTCGGACTACAACATGACGGCACCGTACGCGCGGACAACCTCTTCTCGCTATTGACTAGGCACGGCCAGTTACCTAGCCAACAGTCGGGAAGTAAAGCCAAAATTCCCATCAAGTTCTTTAAATTGATCACACTTTTGAAATAGGCATTTTTATTGCAAAGTCTAAGTCGATAAGCATTGCTAAGCATTTTCCAAATACTTTTGAAAAGCAGGTATCGGGTATATCAGTGGTCAAGGTGGACAATGCACCAATTAGGATAGCACTCAACTCCTATAAACTTAATGCAGTAATTTACTCAAAAGCATTAAGGAAAACATTTTATAAATCCAAGGAAAAGGTTGGATGCACCGGGGCTTGCCTTGAAGAGCGAAGACGGCAGACTCGGGAAAAGTGGTGCAGAGGTCAGAGTCCGGGATCGCCTCGGGAGTTGGTTCGTTGGCGGCGGTCTCGACTTTGACTCCTCCTTCGGTAACTATACGAATGCAATGATGCATGCACATGAGTATGCTAGCGTGAAAAAAAGTGCAAAGGACACAACTAGGGTATAACTTTTAGAGAGTAAGTGGTGTTTAACAAAGGACATGAAATGACTCATCATTTCATGCAACATTAGTCAACCTTTCTAGACAACCTTCACTAAACCTAAGCATGGACATAGCAAGACACCACAAACATCATAGACCAAAGGGGTAGGGGTCTATGAACATCAATCAATCCCAAAAGTCACATCATAAGACATTCAACACCAAACCCTAATGACTTTTCTATTTTTCTTAATTATCTAAAAAGGTCATTTTATGAAGGTGCTCCAAAAATTACCAAATTAATCTCATAAGTTCATTATGGTACAAGTATATGGCAAAACAAATTTCATAATTTTTGGAGGTCATTAAGGTGCTCAATTAAATCTAGAGATTAATTAACAAAAGTCACTATTCAAGAATTAAAATAAAAGCCCAAAAATCAACTTGTTCCAAAAGACTTAAAAATTGCACCAGAGACTTGTCATGGCATAAGGAGCTCACAAAAACTTATCTCATAATTTTTGGAGTTATAAATCTTTTTCTAAAAATCCTAAACCATCCATTTATTAATTAAATGGGAGATTTTTCATTTTCAAATTTTTGCAGAAAGGTCAAGTTTTATATTTTTATAAAATACTTCAGGGTACAAAGAATCTATCCTCAAAATTTCAGAATTTTTGAATCAACACAGAAAATCACACAAAAATATGAAATCAGAGCACTATTCAAAATAAACTGGAAATTGATAAACAGCACTGTTCATCTTCCCCCTCTCGCCGGCGGTCACCCGACGGCGGCGCGGCGATGTTCCGGGCACGGCAAGCGCTTGCGGACGAAACCAAGGACACGGAAAGGTTCAGGAGCTCACCGGCGACCGATGACGCGCGGCGGCGAGGCGAGGGGACGGCCGGAGCTAGGAGTTCGACGGAGCGGGGGTCGTCGGCGGACCGAACGGCGTCGCGACGGCGTTCCGTCGTTCCTGAGCACCACAAGAGGTCGCCGGGGTATGGTTAGACGCGCAAGGACACAAGGAAGATGAAACAGGGGTCGGAGGGAGATGATCAAGATCGGGGAGAGAGTATTTCTCAACCCGAGCCTTACCGGCGTTTCGCCGGAGATGGGAGAGACGGGGTTACGCCGGGCAACTAGAGGCGTCGGAGGTGAAATTGAGGAGCGGGAAAGCTTCGCAAGGTCACGGCGGAGCTTTTGGGCTAGCTGGGAGGGAAGCGGAGGCTCTGACTTGCTCTGGCCACGGTGGCGGAGGCGATGAGAGCTTCGGCTCTCCGGCGGCCCTTTTATAGCCGCGGCTAGGAACCGGTAGAGACCGAGTGGAGGTGCGGACGAGGTTCACGGAGGCATGCGCGCTCGATTGCGCTCGGGTAGAAGGACAGGCGTGCGTGCAGGGACCGGGTGTACACTCGCCGGCGACGGCCACGCGGCGGCGCTGTCGGGGAGCAGTGGGGGACGGTCGCGAGGGTCAGCGCTTGCGCGTGCGGATGCGGCGTGCTGTCGCGGCTGCAGGCGACAGGTCGGGGGCTGGCGTGCAGCAGCCAGGCGCGCGGCGCACGCGGCGACGGCGAGCGGCCATGGCCGGGCCCCCCCCCCCTACCGGAGAAGAAGAACAGTAGCTAGGGTAGGTTTTGACTTTCTGTATTTTGCAAATTACTCTCAAAAATTGAACTGCACAGGAAAAACTCAAAACACCAAAGTTGTTCAGAAAAAGGAGATCTACAACTTTGTCAAAAAGAACATTTTCAAATTCCAAATAGTTTTTGAACTATATTTGAAAACAGCAAAGGGAACACTTTTTGGAATTTGAATCAATTCAAAATTACTTTTGATTTTATATTGAAACTTGAAAATCTGTAAATATGAAAGTTGTTCCTTTTATCAAAAACTACAACTTTTCTATTATACACTTCTTCTGAAACTCATTAGTTTTCAAACTAATTTTGAAAACCAAAAAGGGGACAAAAGTTGGAGTTTGAATGAATTTGAAACAACTCAAAACTTTGTACTGCAACTTGAAAATTTGTAAATACCAAAGTTGTTTCTCTTGACCAGATCTACAACTTTGCTTTTTGGACCAACCCCAAATTTTGAATAATTTTTAAATTACAAAGAGAGGGTTAAAATCCAGGGTTTGGAAATCAGGGTTTTGTAAAGGAATTTGAAATCTGCTTTTGATTTTTGAACTTTGGCCAACACAACAAAACTTCAAGACACCAAAGGAACAAGAATTACACAAAGCTACTCACAGAGATGAAATTACCATTTTGCCCTAGTAGAGAGAAGTGGGCTAATTAGGGTTTTTGAAATAGAGGTAATTCACATAAAATGATACACTTAGAAAAATGCATACACATGAAATCATGATCAAGATGCTTAATGATGCTAATGATGATATGTCAAGTTAATTACATGCTTAAACACCAGAGGTGTTACAGCCTTCCCCCCTTAAAGAAATCTCGCCCCGAGATTCTGCGTCTTAAGAAAGGACAAAGAAGGGATAAAGGCAAAACTTTACATAGACAGAGATTCGAGAAAGTCGGGATAGTTCTTTGCCAAGAAGTCTTCAGATTCCCAAGTAGCTTCTTCTTCAGAGTGCTGGTTCCATTGGATTTTGTACCACCTTGTGGTAGTTCTTCGAGTAACTCGATCTTTGTGATCCAACACGCGAACTGGATACTCAGAGTAAGACAAATCAGGTTCTAGCTCAACATCTTCAACTTCAACCACATGCTCGGGCACTCGGAGACACTTCTTGAGTTGGGAGACGTGAAACACATTATGAACTGCTGAAAGATGATCGGGCAAACTCAGCCTGTAAGCGACCTTGCCACAGCGATCCAGAATCTCAAAGGGACCAATATAGCGAGGTGCTAATTTCCCTTTAACTCCAAAACGAGTGACTCCTTTGGTGGGTGAGACCTTTAGATACACGTAATCCCCGATCTCAAACTGCAGAGGTCGACGTCTCTTGTCAGCATAACTTTTCTATCGGGATTGTGCAATCTTCATATTCTCTTGTATTTGCTTGACTTTCTCTTCCATATCTTGTACTAGGTCCACTCCAAAGAGTTCTCTTTCTCCAGGTTCAGACCAACTGAGAGGTGTACGACAACGACGACCGTACAGTGCTTCAAAGGGTGCCATCTTGATGCTTTCTTGATAACTGTTATTATATGAGAATTCCGCCAAGGGCAAACAATTATCCCAAGTATCTGCAAAGGTGAGCACACAGGCTCTCAACATATCCTCCAATACTTGGTTGACTCGCTCAGTTTGCCCATCCGTTTGGGGATGATATGCTGTACTATGCAAGAGCTTGGTTCCAAGTGAGGTATGGAACGCTTTCCAAAACTTTGCGACAAACTGGGTACCACGATCGGAGATGATGCTCTTGGGTATGCCATGGAGTTTGACTATGTTGTTCTTGTACAAAGCGGCATATGTGGGAACAGTGTAGCTGGTTTTCACTGGCAGGAAGTGAGCTTGCTTTGTGAGACGATCCACGATTACCCAGATGGAATCATAACCCTTTTGGGTCTTGGGCAGCCCATTTATGAAATCCATACTGATATCGTCCCATTTCCAGGCAGGTACAGGTAAGGGTTGTAGCTCTCCTCCAGGCTTCATGTGCACAGCCTTGACCTTCTGACAAGTATCACAGCGAGCGACATAGCGAGCGATTTCGATCTTCATCTTTGTCCACCAGAACCTTTGTTTCAAGTCCTGGTACATCTTGTTGCTGCCGGGGTGGATAGAGAATCTAGTTAAGTGTGCTTCATCAAGGACTAACTGTCTCAACTCAGGCACTTTAGGAACTACTAACCGATTCTTAAACCATACCACTCCCTCGTCATCAATCCTGAAGCAATTAGCCTTTCCGGCTTGGACCTTTTCGAGGATGTGCTTGATTCCAGGGTTATCCTTCTGTGCAGCGATGATCTGCTCTCTGATAGGGGTCTCTATTCTGATATTATTTAGAGCTCCTTGCGGAATCACTTGAATACCCAGCTTTTCTAGCTCATAACACAGAGAAGAAACATTGGGTTTCATCATCAGATGATTGCAATGCGACTTGCGACTGAGTGCATCGGCGACCACATTCGCCTTACCCGGATGGTAGTGCACTTCGAGATCATAGTCCTTAATTAACTCAAGCCATCTTCTTTGTCTCATATTCAGCTCTTCTTGAGTGAAGATATATTTCAGGCTTTTGTGATCAGTGTACACGTTACAAGTACTGCCCAACAGATAATGACGCCAAATCTTCAAGGCATGCACTACTGCTGCTAACTCAAGATCATGAGTGGGATAATTCTCCTCATGTCGCTTAAGCTGCCGGGAGGCATAAGCGATTACTCGACCTTCTTGCATCAACACACAGCCCAAACCAGTTCCAGATGCATCACAATAGACATCAAAGGGCTTCTCGATGTTCGGCTGGGCTAGCACTGGTGATGTAGTTAACAGTTTCTTCAAAGTTTGAAAGGCTTGCTCACAGGCTGGTGACCAGACAAACTTCACATCATTCTTCAACAACGCGGTGATAGGCTTGGCGATTCTTGAGAAATCTGGGATGAACCGACGATAATATCCAGCCATTCCCATAAAGCTGCGGACCTTGTGAACAGTGGTAGGTGGCTTCCAATCCAGAATATCTGCCACTTTTCCGGGATCAACTGACACACCTTCAGCGGATAAGACATGACCAAGGAACTGTATCTGATCTAACCAGAACTCACATTTACTGAACTTGGCATACAGCTGATGTTCTCTGAGACGGGATAGAACGATACGAAGATGCTTGGCGTGATCTTCAGGGGTTTTTGAGTAGATAAGAATGTCGTCAATGAACACGACCACGAATTTATCAAGCTCCGGCATGAAAACAGAGTTCATGAGGTACATGAAGTGAGCAGGGGCATTGGTCAAGCCGAAGGACATGACCAAGTACTCATATAGGCCGTATCTGGTGGTGAAAGCTGTTTTAGGAATGTCTTCTGGACGAATTTTTATTTGGTGGTAGCCAGATCTAAGATCAATCTTGGAGAACACCTTGGCTCCAGTTAGTTGATCAAAGAGGAGATCAATGCGAGGCAAAGGATATTTGTTTTTGATGGTGACCTCGTTGAGAGGACGATAGTCAACGCACAATCTGAGACTTTTGTCTTTCTTCTTTACAAAGATTGCAGGACAGCCCCAAGGAGACGAGCTTGGGCGAATGAAACCCTTGTCCAACAATTCTTGTAACTGAGTTTTCAACTCTGCCAACTCTCTGGGAGGCATTCGATAAGCTCTGCGGGATATGGGAGCAGTCCCGGGCTTTAGCTCTATGGCAAACTCAACATCACGGTCAGGAGGTAGACCAGGTAAATCCTCTGGAAAGACATCAGGGAACTCACAGACCACGGGGATGTCTCTGGTCTCCAGAACATAGGTGGTGTTTATTTGAGTGGCTGCTGGTTTTTGAGGCATTGGAAGTTGGAGAAGGAGTTTGGAGGTACTGTTAGGAATATCCACTCTCACAACTCTATTTAGGATGTCGATCATGGCTTTGTACTGACACATCCAGTTCATGCCTAGAATAACATCTATCTCTTGATCACGCAGTACTATCATAGTGGTGGGAAATGAATGTTCCCCCAACATTACGGGTATACTGCGAACCACTTCCTTAGTGCTTATACGCCCTCCAGGTGAAAATATGCAGAAATTTTCTTTTAAAGCTTCAATTAATATCTCATGCTTGATGACAAAAGTACGGCTGATGAAGGAATGCGATGCACCAGAATCAAACAACACAACTGCAGGATGGTTGGCAACGGGAAACCTACCGATCATGACGGGCTCTCCCTCTGGGATATCACTGACGGTGGTGTAGTAAACTTGCCCGTGCTTCTTGACGAACTTGCCCTTCTGAGCGTGCTGCTGCAGGGCACGGTGCTGCTGCTGCTGAGGTCCTCCAGGACCCTTCTGAAAGTTCTGTGCAATCTTCTTGGGCTTCGGACAATCACGAGACCAGTGGCCAGTCTGGCCGCAGTTGTAGCAGGGATGATTGTAAGCTGTTTGCGGATTGGATATACGAACACCTGGGGCGTTCGGCTGCGTGGCACTCTGCTGGTTGGCGTTGTGGGTGGTAGCCGCAGTACGGACAACCACTTGCTGGTGGGGGTAAGGTAGGCGATTTTGGTGGTGGTGGCTGGGGTGATAGATGATCCTCTGGCGTTTATGATTGCCAGAGAAGCTGCTGGACCCTGCTTTCTTCTTCTTCTTCTCTTCTTGGTACTGGCGATTGCTTTCTTCAAAAGCAACAGCCCGGTCAACAACATCATGATAAGAACCGGTTAAGTTATTGGACAAGCTTCGGCGGATCTTAGGATGTAGCCCTCTGAGGAAACAATCCCTCTTCTTCTCATCTGAGTTGACATACTCAGAGGCATACTGACTGAGGTGATTGAATTGACCCACATACTGCATGACTGTGGAGTCTTTCTGTTGAAGCGCCAGGAATTGATCAAGCTTCATCTTCATCAATCCGGAAGGGATGTGATGAGCACGAAAAGCAGTTCGGAACTCTTCCCAGGTCAACTGGTGACCTTCTGGCTGGGCAGCTACCAGATTAGCATACCAAGCACTTGCTGGTCCACGAAGCTGCTGAGAAGCGAAACGGGGCTTTTGGATATTGGTGCAGTTGATCAGACCAAACTTCTGCTCCATGGTGCGGAGCCAATCGTCAGCTTCTAGGGGTTCATCGGCCTTGGTAAAGACCGGTGGTCGGGTCTCGGTGAAGTCTGCATAGGTAGTCTCACGGTTGGCATCGTGACGACCACGGTGAGCAATGTTCTGCTGCCCCTGATTCTGAGCCATCAGGTTAGCAGCGGCTGCCAAAGCTGCAATGGCATCTGCAAGAGTGGCTGGTACTGGTGGAGGATTGGGAAGGTTGGCATTTCCGGAACCTCCAGCTCCAGTGCGGGTGTTCACAGGCATCTGTTAAGCAACTTAGAACTTAGCATTCATAGATAGAGCTTTGAAAACAACTGACTGACAAGCTTCATTGATTCAAAGGTAGCTGGTGGATACAGATACTGACAGGTGTCAACTGACTGATAAGGGGAAAAAGGTACGAAAGAAAGATACAGACTCGACTTAACAAACTAACGCTCCCAAACCTAGACTAAGGTTTTAGGTAAGCAGGTGGTACAGACACACGGGATCTCCACCTCTTAGCGACGAGCCTAGTCTTCATCGATGATGATTATGTCCTCGTCGTCGTCTTCTTCTTCGAGGATGAGCTCAGGCTCTTCCTCCTCGTCCTCGTCCTCAGCGTGGACATCCTCAGCGGGTGCAATCTCGTTGTCCACTTCTGGGACTTGCTCTACTTCAGGTTCTTCCACTACTCCGTCCTCAGGGTCTTCCATGACTGGAGGTACCATGGGGTGGAGTTGAGCATACAGCTGATGCACTTCCTCATGAAGCATATCATTAAACTGTTCAATCTGAGCTGTGTACTGCTGCAGTCCGTGGAGCTGGGCTCTGGTAACGTCCTCGCGGGTCCAAGCATCATTGCGCTGCTCGATAGCGCGAACCGTGTTCCGATTGGCCTGCTCCAGGGAAGCTCGTGCCTCATAAAACTCCAGGCGGGAAAGGTAGAAGTCATGCTCCATGTTCTCCATTTCAGCCTTCAGATTTTTGATTTCCTCCTTCAGATGCTTGCGGGTGCGGCGGGGAAAGCGATGACCATTGGAGGATTCTCCAGTCTCTTCTCCGGTGCGTGGCGCCAGCTGGTGACGCGGCACACCGTTTGGTCCAGTCGACTTGCGAGCAGTCCGCTTGATGATGGCCATATCTGGACAAGAGAAGATAGGTAAGAAGGCTAGCAAGAACAGGTAAAGGCTTACTACCCCAAAAGAACTTAGTTAGCTTTAGTGAATATGATATGATGCATGAATCGTTCCTACGGAACAAGGCAATGCAAGATACATAACATATATAGGGCTTAAGACACGTTGTACTGCTACTAGTGTTGCCAACAGAAGACAAGATGAGAAAAGCAGTTTGGACTCAAAATAGTCAAGTTTAATTTGTTTGGACTCAAAATCTTTTGAAGTTTTCGCAAAACTACTGCAACGTTAAAGTGAGATGCTCCGATACCACTCTGTGACGGAACGGTCCTAATCCCATGGCCCACGTGTCCCTGTCAACCTCTGACAGCCGCACTCATGTTCCATGTGATTAAGACCTTTTCATCACCGGGCTACATCAGCGCCCATTGTCCGCAGGATCATCTCACAATTCGGTTACAGCATTTCATAATTTACAAATAACATCGGAGTAAATAGCGGAAGACTTAAATAACAATAGTTTTACAAACCAGTGTTCAACATAAACTTAAAGTGAAATTATTACAGACCATAGTTCAAATAGAGTTGGCAGGGTAGCAGATGACAACAACTAAAAGATAAAGATACATCACCCAGCCCGAGGGTGAATAATCACTCATCGGCCTCATCGGCCTCTTCCTGAACAACAGTCACACAGCAGGGTCCAAGGCATACTGAGGGATCTGCCATACCTGCAACATGGGTAATAAAACCCTGAGTACAAAGGTACTCAACAAGACTTACCCGACTAAAGAAAAAGGGAGAAGACTCAGGAATGAAGGCTTAGGGTAGTCAAGGTAAGGCTTAAGCAAGATCAAGTATTTTGCAGAAAAGCATTTTTGTAAATCTTATTTTATTTTGAAAGATTCAGTATTCCTCAAATCTTCATCATTCATGATTCATTTTACATTCCAAAACATTCCTAGTTGAGAACCACTCTCCGTTGACAGTCAGTGGACCAAGTCTCCATAACCGAGGAGCAACGTTAATCCGGATAAATAATACTCAGCTGAGGATCCCTATCCACACTGCATATGTAGCACCCAAGCTTGCATATGCCAACTCGTCTACCACGATTCCTCCAAGATTAGACCGGTCCTACGCCACCCGGAAGTACAGTACACCACTCCAATCCGGGCCTCTAACCCACGTGGGTACATGCTACTTCCGCCATCTCTCCACTCCCAGTGCGCGGTTGTCGGCCTCAATCAAGGATTTCTCGGAGCCAGAGCTTTCCGTAGTATGTGAATAGTTACAAGTCTTGACCAGCAGGCCCCCATACGGATGGTCCCTATTTTCCAGCCAGGAACTACACCTTGGTCATATCTCACCCAAGCGTAATAGTCCTGTCAGTTTTTCAACCCTGTCCCGGTCGGTGTCAACTGTTGAGCCTCGGACTACAACATGACGGCACCGTACGCGCGGACAACCTCTTCTCGCTATTGACTAGGCACGGCCAGTTACCTAGCCAACAGTCGGGAAGTAAAGCCAAAATTCCCATCAAGTTCTTTAAATTGATCACACTTTTGAAATAGGCATTTTTATTGCAAAGTCTAAGTCGATAAGCATTGCTAAGCATTTTCCAAATACTTTTGAAAAGCAGGTATCGGGTATATCAGTGGTCAAGGTGGACAATGCACCAATTAGGATAGCACTCAACTCCTATAAACTTAATGCAGTAATTTACTCAAAAGCATTAAGGAAAACATTTTATAAATCCAAGGAAAAGGTTGGATGCACCGGGGCTTGCCTTGAAGAGCGAAGACGGCAGACTCGGGAAAAGTGGTGCAGAGGTCAGAGTCCGGGATCGCCTCGGGAGTTGGTTCGTTGGCGGCGGTCTCGACTTTGACTCCTCCTTCGGTAACTATACGAATGCAATGATGCATGCACATGAGTATGCTAGCGTGAAAAAAAGTGCAAAGGACACAACTAGGGTATAACTTTTAGAGAGTAAGTGGTGTTTAACAAAGGACATGAAATGACTCATCATTTCATGCAACATTAGTCAACCTTTCTAGACAACCTTCACTAAACCTAAGCATGGACATAGCAAGACACCACAAACATCATAGACCAAAGGGGTAGGGGTCTATGAACATCAATCAATCCCAAAAGTCACATCATAAGACATTCAACACCAAACCCTAATGACTTTTCTATTTTTCTTAATTATCTAAAAAGGTCATTTTATGAAGGTGCTCCAAAAATTACCAAATTAATCTCATAAGTTCATTATGGTACAAGTATATGGCAAAACAAATTTCATAATTTTTGGAGGTCATTAAGGTGCTCAATTAAATCTAGAGATTAATTAACAAAAGTCACTATTCAAGAATTAAAATAAAAGCCCAAAAATCAACTTGTTCCAAAAGACTTAAAAATTGCACCAGAGACTTGTCATGGCATAAGGAGCTCACAAAAACTTATCTCATAATTTTTGGAGTTATAAATCTTTTTCTAAAAATCCAAAACCATCCATTTATTAATTAAATGGGAGATTTTTCATTTTCAAATTTTTGCAGAAAGGTCAAGTTTTATATTTTTATAAAATACTTCAGGGTACAAAGAATCTATCCTCAAAATTTCAGAATTTTTGAATCAACACAGAAAATCACACAAAAATATGAAATCAGAGCACTATTCAAAATAAACTGGAAATTGATAAACAGCACTGTTCATCTTCCCCCTCTCGCCGGCGGTCACCCGACGGCGGCGCGGCGATGTTCCGGGCACGGCAAGCGCTTGCGGACGAAACCAAGGACACGGAAAGGTTCAGGAGCTCACCGGCGACCGATGACGCGCGGCGGCGAGGCGAGGGGACGGCCGGAGCTAGGAGTTCGACGGAGCGGGGGTCGTCGGCGGACCGAACGGCGTCGCGACGGCGTTCCGTCGTTCCTGAGCACCACAAGAGGTCGCCGGGGTATGGTTAGACGCGCAAGGACACAAGGAAGATGAAACAGGGGTCGGAGGGAGATGATCAAGATCGGGGAGAGAGTATTTCTCAACCCGAGCCTTACCGGCGTTTCGCCGGAGATGGGAGAGACGGGGTTACGCCGGGCAACTAGAGGCGTCGGAGGTGAAATTGAGGAGCGGGAAAGCTTCGCAAGGTCACGGCGGAGCTTTTGGGCTAGCTGGGAGGGAAGCGGAGGCTCTGACTTGCTCTGGCCACGGTGGCGGAGGCGATGAGAGCTTCGGCTCTCCGGCGGCCCTTTTATAGCCGCGGCTAGGAACCGGTAGAGACCGAGTGGAGGTGCGGACGAGGTTCACGGAGGCATGCGCGCTCGATTGCGCTCGGGTAGAAGGACAGGCGTGCGTGCAGGGACCGGGTGTACACTCGCCGGCGACGGCCACGCGGCGGCGCTGTCGGGGAGCAGTGGGGGACGGTCGCGAGGGTCAGCGCTTGCGCGTGCGGATGCGGCGTGCTGTCGCGGCTGCAGGCGACAGGTCGGGGGCTGGCGTGCAGCAGCCAGGCGCGCGGCGCACGCGGCGACGGCGAGCGGCCATGGCCGGCCCCCCCCCCCCCCCTACCGGAGAAGAAGAACAGTAGCTAGGGTAGGTTTTGACTTTCTGTATTTTGCAAATTACTCTCAAAAATTGAACTGCACAGGAAAAACTCAAAACACCAAAGTTGTTCAGAAAAAGGAGATCTACAACTTTGTCAAAAAGAACATTTTCAAATTCCAAATAGTTTTTGAACTATATTTGAAAACAGCAAAGGGAACACTTTTTGGAATTTGAATCAATTCAAAATTACTTTTGATTTTATATTGAAACTTGAAAATCTGTAAATATGAAAGTTGTTCCTTTTATCAAAACCTACAACTTTTCTATTATACACTTCTTCTGAAACTCATTAGTTTTCAAACTAATTTTGAAAACCAAAAAGGGGACAAAAGTTGGAGTTTGAATGAATTTGAAACAACTCAAAACTTTGTACTGCAACTTGAAAATTTGTAAATACCAAAGTTGTTTCTCTTGACCAGATCTACAACTTTGCTTTTTGGACCAACCCCAAATTTTGAATAATTTTTAAATTACAAAGAGAGGGTTAAAATCCAGGGTTTGGAAATCAGGGTTTTGTAAAGGAATTTGAAATCTGCTTTTGATTTTTGAACTTTGGCCAACACAACAAAACTTCAAGACACCAAAGGAACAAGAATTACACAAAGCTACTCACAGAGATGAAATTACCATTTTGCCCTAGTAGAGAGAAGTGGGCTAATTAGGGTTTTTGAAATAGAGGTAATTCACATAAAATGATACACTTAGAAAAATGCATACACATGAAATCATGATCAAGATGCTTAATGATGCTAATGATGATATGTCAAGTTAATTACATGCTTAAACACCAGAGGTGTTACACTCAATCCATTTAGAGAACTTGTTGATTATGACATAGACGTATCTGAAGCCGTCTGGTGCTGTTTTGAATGGCCCGATCATGTCTAGACCCCAGCACGAGAATGGCCAAGACGCTGGTATGGCCTGGAGGTCATGTGCCGGAACATGTGTTTGTTTGGCAAAGAATTGGCATCCTTCACAGTACTTGACCAGCTTTTCTGCATCAGCGATGGCAGAGGGCCAATAAAAACCCGCTCAAAACGCTTTCTCGACCGGCGTTCGGGAAGCGGCGTGGTTACCACATATGCCAGCGTGAATGTCTGCTAAGATTCATGTGCCTTCTTCTTGGGAAACACACTTCAAGAGTAGTTCTTCTTTTGCATTCTTGCGCATAAGCTTTCCATCTACCAAGATGTACTGTTTACTACGCCGAATGAGGCGTTTGGCTTCGATCTTATCTTGAGGAACGTCCGCACTAGTGAGATATCTTATAAACTGCTCCCTCTAATCGTCGCCTGTTCACTGTACTAAAGCAACGATCTGGTCGGTCGGCGTCTGCTCGGCAGTCCCGGATGTTTCCTGTTCAATGGATGGCTTGACCAGGTCCTGGACAAACACGCCGTGAGGGATCTGAGCCCTGGACGAACCTATTTTGGAGAGAGCATCAGTGGCTTGATTGTCTGCCCGTACGACATGCTGAAATTGTAAACCATAAAACTTTCCCTCGAGTTTTCTTATCTGGGCGACGTAGCCGTCCATCTTTTCGTTGGTGGCATCCCAATCTTTGTTGACTTGGTTTATGACAAGAGCAGAGTCGCCGAAGACTTCTAGCCTTTTAACTCCGAGCTCGATCGCAATTCGAAGGCCGTGCAGGCAGGCTTCGTATTCTGCTGCGTTGTTGGATGCTTTAAAATGGATCCGGAGGACATAGCTTAGCTTGTCTCCGGAAGGCGAAATAAAGTGTACCTCGGCTCCTGCGCCCTCGAGGTTTAACGACCCATCGAAGTACATTACCCAGTGCTCGGTGCTGGTCGGAGGGATTGGGGTTGTCATATCAGACCATTCGACGACGAAGTCAACGAGCGCCTGGGATTTAATGGAAGTGCGACTGCGAAACTCAAGGGAGAAGGGGGCTAATTCCAGAGCCCATTTTACTATACGACCATTGGCATCCTTGTTACGCAAAATATCTCCGAGTGGGTACTCAGTAACCACCGCGATAAAGTAATAGTCAAAATAATGTCGCAGTTTGCGGGAGGTAATTAATATTGCATATAACAATTTTTGTACCTGTGGATACCTTGATTTTGAATCATTGAGTACTTCACTGATGTAATAGACCGGACATTGTACCTTGTACGCTTGCCCTTCTTCTTCTCGTTCCACGACCACGACGATGCTTATGACCCGGTCAGTAGTCGCTATATAAATGAGCAAGGTTTCACCGTCCATTGGTGCGGCTAGCAGAGGTGGTGTTGTGAGAAGCTGCTTGAGCCCTTGAAAGGCGATTTTGGCTTCTTCCGACCACACAAACTTCTCGGAAGCTTTGAGTAACCTGAAAAACGGAAGGCCTTTTTCTCCTAGGCGTGAGATGTAACGACTTAGAGCAGCCATGCATCCAGTCAACTTTTGGACATCTTTGACGTTTCTTGGAGGCTTCATTTTTAGTACAGCCTGGATTTTCTCCGGGTTAGGCCTCAGGCCGTCTTTGCTTACTATGTTGCCTAGCAAGATACCGGACAGAACCCCAAAGGTGCATTTTTTAGGGTTGAGCTTCCACTGGAATTTATTTAGGGCCACAAAAGTTGCGCGTAGGTCATCTACTAATGTAGGGGTCCGCTTTGTTTTTACAACAATATCGTCGACGTAAGCCGCTACGAGCTCTGCTCAAATTTCCTCGTCTGAGCATTTTTGAATCGCCCTTTGGTACGTTGCCCCTGCGTTTTTGAGGCCGAAAGACATCGTTGTGTAGCAATATGTCCCAAAAGGGGTAATGAACGACATTTTGGGCTGGTCTTCTTCTCTCAGAGAAATTTGGTGGTATCCGGAATAACAATCTAGGAAGGACAGAAGCTCGCACTCAGCCGTAGAGTCGATGAGTTCGTCGATGCGGGGTAAAGCAAAGGAGTCTTTAGGGCAGTGTTTGTTAAGATCGGTATAATCAACGCACATTCTCCATTCTTTATTCTTCTTTTGGACTAAAACCGGGTTGGCAAGCCACTCCGGATGATACACTTCTTTTATAAATCCGGCAGCTAAAAGCCGGGTGATTTCTACCCTAATAGCCTCCTTCTTGTCGCGAGCGAACCATCGTAACTTCTGCTTGACTGGCTTGGTGGTCTTGAAAACATCTAAGGAGTGCTCGACCAGCTCCCGAGGTACACCGGGCATATCCGCGGGTTTCCACGCGAAAGCGCTTACGTTCTCCCTCAGGAAGCTGACGAGCGCGTTTTCCTATTTGGGGTCGAGATCGACCCCAATGCGTGTCGTTTTGCTTGGATTTCCTTCGACCAGATCCACCTCCTTGAAATCCTTGCTCCTGGTTGCCGCGCGCTTAGCCTCCTTGACCGGGATAGACTGCTCCTCTGGAGCCACTTTCACCGCGTCTACGCGTGTTTCCTCCATGCGGATTGAGAGGTCATGAGCTTGAGCAGTTGCAAAACTTTCCTTCTTGCATTCATAAGCCATGGAGATGCCTCCCCTTATGCTTAAAACGCCGTTCTCAGATGGCATTTTCAGCAGTAGGTAGGTGTAGTGTGGAACTGCCTTGAACTTTGTTAGGGCCGGTCGGCCTAACAATGCGTGATAAGATCCTTCAAAGTCCGCTACGATAAAATTGATGTAGCAGATGCGGTGGCATTCCTTCGTGCCAAACTGGACTAGTAGAGTGATTTGACCCAAAGGCTGGGAAGCCTGGGACGGTAGGATCCACCAAAAAGGGGTGTCGTAAGGCTCGAGGTCGCTTACCCTGATGCCGAGCTCCGGTAGCACGTGCTTGAATAATATGTCGAGGGCGTTGCCACCATCGACTAACACTTTCTCGAATCGTACCCCGTCAATAGTCGGGTCAACAACAAGCGGAAAACGACCAGGTTCAGGAACTCTGGCCCACTGATCAGCTCTGCTGAACGAAATTTCTTGATGTGACCAGGCCAAGTAGTTGGGGTCTGATGTCCTCTTGTCAACTCGATCGACGGAGTAGACTGCGCGCTCAATTAGCTTGTGAACTCTTTTATCGGCTAGGATTGCCTTCCCACCGAATATGGTTCGCACGGACTTTTTGGCTTCTCTGAAGCCTCCGTGTTTCGGGTTCCGTCCAGAGTCCTGGTCATTTTTGTCGTCTTCTTGAGGGCCTTTTCCCTCGCATCGCCTCGGTGGTCCGTCTTCGGCATCGGGGCGTTGTTTCTTCGAGCCGTTGCGGAATATGGCCTTAAACCCCCTGCATTCCTCCATCGTATGCCCTACACCAGGGTGTGCCGGGCAATCTTGCTTCAGGATCTTGGAATAAGCTGAATCATAGTTGCGCTTTCCTGCGACCTTGGTATTATTAACCTCATTACCCGGTGCTCGACCAGGGTTTGGTTGTCTTCTTCTTTCATCTCGGTCGTCGTATCTTCGGTTAGGGCGGCGGTTATCCCTAAACCTTTCTCGGTGATCGTCGTAGGCTTCGTCGTGCCAGTCGCCACGGTAATCGTTTCGTTGGCGGTCATCATGCCGAGGCCTCTGGTCCCGGCAATCGTCCGCAAGTTGTGTGTTATATTCTTCCGCCCAAGCCCAGCTCTGGGCTATATTAAGTAGCTCCTCGACCATTCTTGGTTCCTTGCGCAACAGTTTATTCCTCAGTCCTTCGTGATGGTGTAATCCCCTGATGAAAGCTGAGATAGATTCGTCGTCCGTGACGTTAGCTACCCGAATTCGAGCGTCGGAGAAACAGCGGATGTATTCTCGTAACAGCTCGCTTGGGCGGTCTTTGACACGCTCTAGGTCGTATTTGCTTGCAGGTTGCTGACAAGTAGCTTTGAAGTTAGATATGAATGCCTTTTTTAGGTCAGACCAATTGTCGATGGAGTCGGGAGGGAGGCTCAGGAGCCACTGACTTGCAGCTTGATTAAGGACCACGGGTAAATAGTTGGCCATGACATCTCCTCCTCCACCGGCTGCCCGTACTGTAGTTTTGTATAGCATGACCCACTGACGAGGGTCCTCCTTGCCATCGTACGACCTCAGGTCGTGGATCTTGAAACCTCTTGGCCAAATGACAGACCGGAGCCTTTTCGAAAACTGTCTTGGACCGGTGAGGGTTTGATCTAGGAGGTCGTGCTTGCGATCCCATTTGTTACGCCTTTCCATCTCTTGACGTAGCCTTGTGTCCTTAGAATCCTCGATGTAATTGCGTAGATTGGATCTTTCGGTAATGTGGTCGCGCAGGTCTCGGGGCCCGGCACTTGGATTATTCCCGGCGCGCTGGTCGGTTCTGCCGCCTTGGCCGCCTCTACGGTGATTGCGATCGTTGTGGCGGTCCTGATTACTGCTAGACTCTGGGTGAGGGTTCGGGTCTCTGCGACTTCTTCTAGATCCGGTGGGAGCAGCATGGGATGGTCCTGCCACCTGGTCTTGTACTTGTACCAGAGATGCCTTCAAATACGCTCCGAGCTGCTCGAGCTGGGGTGTCACCGGGAGATTCTCGACCAGGTTTATTGCCATGGCAAGATTAGCTTGGGGGGTTCTGTGGACTTGATGGTTATCACATAGATCGAATGCATCGTATAAGCTGTGTTGTATGCACTGTCCACCATTAGCCTCAGCTGCTCTCCGAGTAGCTCTGTCAGCGTTTCTGGTCAAATGCTGGGCTTTGGCTTCATCTGTTTTCCCATCTACTGCCGGCTCGTCATGGCTTATAGCGAACAACGAGCCCCCATAACGTGGGAGGGGCCCAAAACCCGGGGGATAATCCGGCGACCGATCTGGTGAGTTGGATCTAGTCGATCTGGCGCTTGATGCAGAAATAGTAGTCGCGGCGGAAGTCAAAACCGCCATACAAGCATTGGCACCAGATTGCTTGAAATTGGTCGGCTGCTTGTCCGGAGTACTTCGGGTTTTGGTATGATTCTGGAGGAGTCCCTTGACTTGTCTTCCATATGCCGAGGCTGAATTCGTCAGTCCATGAGGAAAGATAGGAGCAAAAAAGCTATGCTTTGTACTGCTCGGTTTGGGCTTCTAGGGAGGGAAAAACAGGGCGGAACGACCCTCGGGGGTGGAGGTGATGACCAGACCGGTTTGTAGCTGTGCGTGTCTGCTCGCACGGACCGGTCGCCGAGGTTGTTGCCACGCCTCTTCGTCATACTTATGCTGAGGCAAATGATCTCCGATCGAGTTTGCCAATGCAAGAGTTTCGGTGATGCCCGCCGTGACCCGATCGATGGATTCGATCAGGTCAGAGTTGTCAATGCGCCGCCCTTGGTAGCAAGGGAGCGCCCTTTTGCTCAGGGTCTCCGACTTCGAAACGGGCCTCGACGTCGATGCTCCTGGTAATTGAGATGCTTGGGGCACCTCCATGCTTCCGACGACTAGGTCACCTCCGGTGACCCACGAAAAAGACCCGACGGTGAACGTCAAGCCCGCCGGAAGATCCATGGAGGCCGGGAAAGAAACCATCCGAGTCGTCATGACGTTCGCACGCACACTCCCCACGGTGGGCACCAGCTGTCGACGAATTATAGTCGATAGCCCACCTAGGGGTATACCCGAGGTGGTAGATTAGCAGGGAAGGCGCGTGGAATGACGATCCGGACGTGACACGGGAACGAAACTAGATGAACACAAGGGTTTATCCAGGTTCGGGCCGCCGAGTTCAGCGTAATACCCTACGTCCTGCGTCGAGTTGCCTACTCTGTATATTGATGAACGTGTTTTTTAGAGGGGGTCCCTGCTCCCCTTATATAGCTACAGGAAACAGGGTTACAGATCCTAGAAGATCAGATCTCATAATACAATAAGGAAACCTAGTCGATTACAATTCCATATCGTGAAGGACACGATATCTTTCCTAACCGACTATACTTCCTTGCTTTCCGATCCTGGGAAGGCCTCCGTGTCATTATCCGGTCAGCTAGGCCGCCTGTCCGACCAGCTGGGTATTAACTTCACAAGCCTTCACAGCAAGTTGGGCCAACCTTCACAAAGCAGCCCAAATCTAGCCGTGAGGGTACCTGGGTTTATACCCCCACAAGCGTGTGGTAGCCACACGGTTGCAAATTCGTGGCTGTGATTCGCATTTTGGTGTTGTTCTTCGCGGGTTGCTTTTTTCTCCACGATTTTCACATTGATCGATCTCCTTACTCGATTCATCTTTTGTGATTTCGTTTGAACCAAGATGTTCTAGATCGTGAGGCATTTCTTTCCACCGAAGGAATTCTCCTCTAACCTCACGAGCTAGTAGATCGGTTGATTTTCGTTTCGGGTCAAGTTTTTCTCCCTTCCCCGAATTTCTTCGATTCATCGATTTGGAGATAGGTTCGAGCCATGATCTCTTAGAGATAGCTCACTATCCTCCTTGTGACTCTTCTCACCAAGTTTGATCCCTAGAGGATTCGTTTTGGGTGAGATCGAGTAGAATCGGTGGACGAACTGCCCAGTTTCAGGGTGACCGGATGCTGAGATCGGGGCGACCGGACGCTAGGACCAGAGTCCGGTCATTGAATGTGTTCACTGTGTTTTCCTGCGTTTTGACCGGACGCTGGTTCTCGTTAGTGACCGGACGCACCCCTATCACTGTTCATCAGTTTTGTTTCGTGTGACCGGACGCTTGGCTTGCAGGACCGGACGCACCTGTCTGTGAGTCCGGTCAGAAACAGTAAGGTCCCAAATTGGGTTTTGCACGACCGGACGCGTCCGGTGGTCTCTGACCGGACGCAGGCAGAGTCCGGTCAGTGTATCTCAGCGTTGTTTCGTCCGCAGTTTGTTCGTACATTGTCGGTTTTGATTTCCGGCTTTTGCGTTGGGTTTCCAGAGTTGTGTTGTGTCTCGCTGTGCTTCTGGGAAGCATCCACCCTACATCTAAGGTCATGGACACTTGCAAGCTCTGGGTTTGCTCTTGGGGTTGATTCTCGGGACAGTGGCAACAAGTTTCTAAAAAGAAATTTGAAGCTCCCATTCACCCCCCCCCCCTCTAGTCGCTTTCTGGTAGCACTTTCGATCCTTCACTCCAGCGACTCTGTAAGTATCCCCTTTTCAATTTTGTAGCTGATGCACTAGCTAGGATGATTGCATCCCTAGGGCTTTTGTATCATTTGCTGAAATTATTATGTTAGATGAGACCAATCCCTAGGGTGATGCCATGTATCTTGAACTTATTTGCATCTATTTTCAACCATGTCCTTGTACCTTGAACTTATTTGTCTCTATTTTCAACCCTGTTGTAATGACTTATCATCTAATCATGTGCACTGTGTACTCTACTGCTTTCTGCATGTACTATTTCATAATTGTCATAGCTATGGATGTTGTGGATGATTTTGATATCTTTGGGGGAAGAGGACACAATGGGTGGTGCCCAAGCTGTCCCAGATGTTGTGGACGTTGCACCACCATCCCAACCCAATGGTGCTACACCTAAGCTGACATAGATGATTTGAAACAACTCCCTTTTGATATATATCTATGTACTAATGAAACCAATTTGTTCTTAGTTCAGTGGGTGGTCATGGGTACAGTTAGCTGAACTTTAGTATACCATGCCTGGTTATTTCAGTGTTTGAGAAATTGATGTTGATTGCTTGTTTTCATGATTCATAGATTCAAGTTGATCAAATTATCTCTAAATTATTCATTCTGCAAAGTCTGATGTTGTACATTGCTCATATGCAGTACTATGTTCAGAATTTGGTTGTGAGTTGCCCTATGCTCGTGAGCGTGATCAAGGAAGTGATGTTACCCCTGAAGCAAGACATCACTAATTTGGGCTAGAAGATCGACAACCTCACTGAACTGGTCAAGGATGACGTCTACAAGAAGAAGATGAACCTCTTTGGTGAGGATCTAGAGGCCGTCAAAGCCAGGTTGGACAAGTTGGATGGCCTGTTCAAGAAGACTAAGTGATGATGACATGTGTAGCTAGGCTGATAGCTAGGCTGACTTTTGGAAGCCCAAGTGGGCACTGATGACGATGATGAATGCTTTTGCTGTTGTTGTGGTTATGGACACCAATGTTAGTAAGGAAGTGGACATGTATTAGTATGTATGCTAGCTACCATATATATATGCTAGCTTGTGGCTTGAACTGCATCTATGCATGCCTTTATATATGAATCACTAATGTTGCTCCTATGAGTCCCTTGTCATATGTGTAATGTTTTTATGAAACATGTTGTTCAAAGTTTGACTTCCTGTTTATTATGCCACAAAAGAGATTCGAAATGGCCAAGTCCCCCTCCCCTTGATCTGTTTATTAAGACTGAAGCTCAAATAGTGACGTAGGGGACCGTCATGTCTACATTAACAAACGATGACCTAGAAAAAAGGTCACAAAAACCCACTTCATGTTGTCATATAAAGATAGTCGTCGCTCGCTTAACTGCGGCTACCATTTTGTGACGATAATAGCTAAATTAATGTGACAATCCTAAAAGGATCGTCATAAATAGTTAAGAGCCTAATGAGTTTATGACGACACCAATTTTATCGTCATATTATGCTACAATATATGACGATATTTGTCATCGTCACGAGGACAACTGTCATAAAAAAAGATTTCTTGTAGTGAGTGAATCAGAGGTACCTTATGATACGCTTGACCACCTGCTTGTGGGAAGTCTGAGGGGATGCATGAAAGCGAGCGCACAGACACACTGCGAAGTGTATGTCTGGCCTCATCGCCGTCAAGTACAGGAGAGAGCCAATCATGCTCCTATACTCCTTCTGGTCCACAGGCTCTCTGTCCTCGTCCGAGTCCATCGCAATAGTCGTTGCCATGGGCGTCGTGAGAGGCTTGGCCTCGCCCATGTCGAACTTCTTCAGGATGTCCTTCGTATACTTGCCTTAATGCACGAACGTCTCGTCTCGGGTTTGCTTGATTTGCAACCCGAGGAAGAAGGTCAACTCACCCATCATACTCATCTCAAACTCCTTGCTCATAGTATCTGCAAACTTGGCAACATGTGCGTGAGAAGAGCCACCAAAGATGATATCATCCATGTAAATCTGAACTAAAAGGGTGTCATTGCCTTGCTTGAGGAGAAATAGAATCTTATCTACTCGTCCCATTTCAAAACCCATAGAGAGAAAAAAGGTTTTCAAACGCTCATACCAAGCTCTCGAGGCTTGTTTCAAACTATACAAGGCTTTGGAAAGTTTGAACACATGGTTTGGAAACTTGGGACTCTTGAAACCTAGGGGTTGTCTAACATAGACCTCTTCCTCTATATACCCGTTTAAGAAAGCACTCTTGACATCCATCAGGTAAAGTTTAAAACCCTTCGAAGTAGCAAAAGCTAGAAGGATCCTAATGGCTTCTAAACGAGCTACAGGGGCAAAGGTCTCCTCAAAGTCTATCCCCTCTTTCTGACAGAAACCTAGGGCTACTAACCTAGACTTGTTCCTCACTACCATCCCATCCTCACCATGTTTGTTCTTGAAAACCCATTTGGTACCTATAGGGTGGCATTCTAGTGGAGGTGGAACTAGGGTCCACAATTGGTTTCATTCAAAGTTCTCTAACTCCTCATGCATAGCATTAACCCATTTAGGATCAGAAAGAGCGTGTCCAACATCTTTGGGCTCAAAAGAAGCAATGAATGCAGAATGAGCAAAGTGTGAGATTTCATACGCTCGCCACCGCGTGACTCGCTGGTCGATACCGCCGATCATCTGGTGCGGAGGGTGGATCTGCCGAACGCTTCGGGGCGCATGCCTCGTCAAAGTTGCCTCCCCCTCGCCAGATGTTGTTGCTCCCTTAGGTGCAGCCAGTGCTCGCTGGAGTGGTGGCTCAAGAGGACCCCAAGTAGCCGAAGCAGTGGGATCAGGTCCTCGAGTCGAAGTCGTCGTCGCAGGGTCGACGGGGGCAGCCGGTGGAGTCGGCTCGGGATCACCCCAATCGGCATCTTCCTGCTCCTCCTCCATGAAAATCGTCTCTCTAAGCTCCTGATCTCCTGCAACATCAAAAGCAGAAGAAACACAAGGCATAGTCTCATCGAATGTGACTTCGCAGGTCTCCACTATTCGGTTAGTCTCAAGGTTAAGAACTTAATAAGCGCAATAATGCAAAGCATAACCAAGAAATACACCATCAGCAAAACGAGATTCAAACTTGTCCAAATTGCCTTGCTTCAGGATAAAGCACTTGCACCCAAACACCCAAAAATGAGACACCTTGGGTACCCGTCCAAATCGCAACTCATAAGAAGTCTTTTTCATGAAAGCACAAAGAAAGATGCAATTTGAAACATGGCAAGCGGTGTTGATCACCTCAGCCCAAAAACGCCTAGGAGTCCTATGCTCATCGAGCATCGTACTAGCCATCTCAACAAGGGTCCGGTTCTAGCGCTCAACAATGTTTTTCTGCTGGGGGACATAAGCAGAGGAAAACTGATGTTCAAGTCCAAATGAAGAACAGAAAGAGGCAAACTAGGAGTTATCAAACTCAGTACCATTATCGCTACGAATAGCTCTAATAGTATCAGGGGGAAACTCGGTTTTCAACCTCAAAATCAAATCTCAAGCAAAAGAGAAGGCCTCATCCTTACCCTCCATGAAGAACACCCAAGAATACCTCAAAAAATCATCCACGATCACTATAATGTACCACTTCCCACCCGCTAAGCAGACCCGAGCTGGACCAACAGTGTCCATGTGTAAAAGCTCGCCGGGTCGCTTGGTCATCACCTGATTCACATGTGGGTGAGAGGCGGCAACCATCTTCCCATGATGACAAGGGTGACAAACAAGGTCCTTCTGAAACTTAAGCTTGGGCAATCCTTGTATTAGACCAAGTGAGCTAAGCCTTGCGAGCAAGTCAAAACTCAAGTGACCAAATATCCTATGCCACTTCCACAAATCAGAAGAAGGACCAGCCACCAAACATCTAGAAGAGCCGAAAGAGTGAGAAAAATCAGCTCGGAAGACACGGCCAAAGGGGACAATCCAACAAACAAGATCGCCCGGAGAATTCAAAACTCTGCACATGCCGGTCTTAAAGCGCACTTTGAAACCGTCCTCAAGAAGTTGCAAAACAGAAAGCAAATTGAAGTGCAAATTGGAAACCAAAGCAACATCTTTGAGAACAAAACTCTCGTTAAGTCGAATCGACCCACGAGAGACTACCTTACCTCTACCACATCCCCGAATGTGATGCATTCTTTGTGGGGCACGGGGTTCAGGCTGGAGAACCATTTCTTGCTTCCGATCATGTGGCGCGAACACTCGGAATCCATGAGCCACATGTTCTCCAACCTGTGTTCCTACATCAATAGAAAGGCAGGAAATGAGCGTATCGCACAACACTAGGGTTAGTATACTGAAAAGGATACCAATGTTGTGTTATAGGCCTAGAAAAATGTTAGGAGGAACACCAAACTGGCCTTGTCCCATGGGCGGGTACCAATCACCACCAAACTGAAGGGATGGTCCGCTATGGAACGGAAAACCTCCAAACGCACCTCCTAGTCCCATCTGAGGATAGCGATCACCACCATTTTGAAAAGGTGGTCTGCTATGGAACGGTGTAGCAAAGCCTCTTACACCTAGCTCATGATCGTATTGAGGACGATCGAAACCGTGATGGGCAAGACCTTCACCTCGTGGTCTTGCTGCCTGGGGCCTAGTAACCTGAGGACGAGCACCTCCAGGCCTAGCCCTCTGCCTCTGAACTCCCTATCCCTGCACACCATGGAAAGGGTGGTGCCTGGCCTGGTTGTTTAGCTCCAACTCTCTCCTAGCGTCTCTCTTCCTCTGAAAGCAAAACTCAGCAAGGTGATCCTCTCTGTGACAGTACTCGCACTGGAACCTCACCACTCTCTTGGGTTGTTGGTTCACATGGTTGTGGAGGTTATTCATTCTTGCTGGCTTCTTGCCTCTCGGAAGGGGATCACTAGAGACGTCAAGGAGAGTGTCAAGTGTGTTTCTAAGATGGTTAGGTTTTGGAGCCCACACTTGTTTGCGAGGTGGAGCTTTTGGGGGTTCTTCAAAGACCCCATCCTTGGTCATAGGCTTGTGAGTCTCAGGTGGGGTGATCTTGATGAGCTTAGGGGTAGCAGATGGTTTCTCACTCACGTTCACTCCGCTAAACTCACCGATCTTGCCAAAAGAGTTAGCGCCCTTCCCACCTAGAGCAAAGCCTACTCCCGGACCGCCAGTTTCCCTCTTGAACTGACTGATCATCATGCCCAACTGTAGCTCACTGCATGACACCTAACTCAGGATGGACCGAAGGTATGTGTTTTCCTCCTCGGTTTGCATCATGTCATGTCGACAGTTGGCAATCTCAAGCCCCATCCCCTCACATCGCTCACATGGAGCGGAAACCGTGCTAACCAAGTTGGCCTTCACAACTTCAGCAAGCTTGGCACTCAACTCTGCCAACTCAGTTTGCAATCCTGGATAGGACTTGCACGCACCCAACAAGGAAGGCCTAGCCTTCACCTCCTCCAGCTCCTTCTTCAGTGATGAACACTCTTTACAGTCACCCACCAAGTCTAGCCTCACCTTCAGCTCATCATAGACTTCTATCAAAGAGGCATACTTGGTTTGGAGGGTGGTAAAGTTGGTCATGTGCATAGTGCACTCATCACACTCCTCCTCCACGGTCACCTTCACCTTGGACCGGGCAAACTCGAGCTCCTTAAGCGCCTCTGCTAACTTAGCCTTAAACTTGTTTCGCTCCCTAGCAGCACGCCTAAGCAACTTATCCTGACTAAGCAACGTGACATTCATATGCTCAAGCTCGGCTGAAAGACGATCAACAGTGGAAGTGGAGGATACCTCTAAAGATGTGTCATCGTCATTGTCGGGGTGCTTGTCAGTGCGCTCTCCCGCCTCCTCGTCCAAGGCCATGGTGCAGAATCCGTCGGAAGTGGGCATGCCGAAGAAGCAAAGGCAGGTCAGACGTTCTTTCGTCTTCCTCTCAGACTCATCATCGCTTGAGCTGGAGCTGTGACCGGCGGAGTCATCGTCGAGGTTGCTGATCGACGTGAGGAAGGCACGTTCTTGTGCCTTGGCGTTCTTGTAGTATGCCTCCTTGATGGCCTCCTTGTTGAACTTGCCCCTTGTCTTCTTCTTCCCAGCGGTGTACTCACGCTTGTCCTTGTGCCTAGAGATGTGGTTCCTGCCAGAGAAGCCTTTGTCGCGCTAGGGGCAGTTTGCGATGAAGTGATCGAGGTCGCCACACCCGTAGCAGCCCTCATGTGCGCCACCACGCCGGCGATTCAAGCGGTTGTTGTGGAACCGCGAGAACCAGTTGATGATGAGGGCAAGCTCGTCATTGCCTAACACCTCCACCTGCTCCTTCGTCACTGAAAGTAGAGAAGACAAAGCAAAAGACGGTGGTGAAGTGTTAGCGGAAGAGGTCGACCCATGTGTACCCGAGACCAAAGCTGTGGTATGTGAAGATGGATTCTTTAGCTTGGCTTGGGTAAGATGGTCGATCTCGGCGGACTTGAGCTAACTAAAGAGCTCATCCACGGTGACTCAATGATAGTCAACACTTTCACCTCTCATACCTTCCGATCTAGGGCATATAGCAACTTGAGTGCCCTCTCATGATCATCATAAGGTAGGTTGGCCCGATTGACACGCATCTTGTTAATAATAATCGTTAGGAAACGAGCGAACATGTTGTCAATCGTCTCTCCCTCCAACTGAGTAAACTTCTCGTACTCACACTTGTACATCTCGAAGAGTCTGGTCTTGACCTGGATGGTCCCCTCGTCATAGCTCTGAAGCTTCACCCAGATCTCTCGTGTCGTCTCAAGCTCAGAGACACGCTCGAACTCAGGAAGAGAAATGTTGGCCAAAAGCGCGTCATGGGCCTTTGTGTTCGTGTTGTGCTGGTCAATCTGGATCCCACCCACGCGAGCCACAAGCACCTCGTACTCTGCGTTCTCACATATCTCCCAAACGGAAGAGTCGATGCTGCTGAGATAGGCACGCATCCGAATCTTCCAATAGGGATAGTTCGTCCCATCAAAAAAGGGTGCCTTGCCATTCCCTCAATCCATGTCGCCTTGTGGATCCGAAACCGATTAAGGTAGAGAGATCCTTAACCAGCTCTGATACCAATTGAAGAACCGAAAAGGCGACCAGAGGGGGATGAATGGGGCTTTAAAAAATTCTTCTCGAGAATCTACAGCTGTTGTCCCAATTTTAACCCCAAGAGCAAGTTCGAGACTTCATAGTGTACACGACCCTAGATGTAGGGTGTATGCTTCAAAGAAGCACAGCGAGACACTACACTAGTGCCCAACGCAAAAGTCAGAACACAAATCGGAAACACACCAAAGAAAGCGCGGATGAAATAACACTGAAAAGCACTGACCAGACTCTGTGTGCGTCCGATCAACAGGGACCGGACGCGTCCGGTCAGCCAAAGCTGTTTTTGGAACCTTACTGTTCCTGACCAAACTCAGCACAGGGAGTGTCCGGTCAAAGCAGAGTTGCGTCCGATCTCCTGCGTCTAGTCACATCCATAGGGTGAACAGTGACCACGGTGAGTCCGGTCACTTCACACCTGATGCGTCTGGTCAGAGCTGAGGCTCTCTATTACTGACCGGACTCACGGAGAAGAGCGTCCGGTCAGAAGACGAGGAGAGTTTGGTCTCTATCGATGAAATATCGGCGATAGTCTACCAAGGGCTATGCCCAAGGTAGTAGATTAGATTGAGGAGGTGTGGAGACGACTGCTCAAGCGTAAACACATGGACGAGACATGACGATTTAGATAGGTTCGGGCCGGCAAGTCACCATAATACCCTACGTCCTGTGTTTTGGTGGTTGGATTATCTGGTGAGATGTGATCCAATCTGGGATTGGAGGGGGTCCCTGCTCACCTTATATAGTCGGGGAGCAGGGTTACAGTTCCTAACAGATTACAAACAGTTCCTTAAGGCAAGGAATCCGGATCTAACTCTAGGATCTTCCTTGGCGGGCAAGGCTTTGTGAGAGTCCCTGGTGAACATGACAGCCTAGTCGTGTGCCACAGGGCCTTCAAGCTGGGTTGTCCTTGACGAAGAGCCCAATTAGGTCCATGGGGGTACACAGAGGTAATATCCCCACAGCTATTCCCCGAGCACTTTGTATCCATTGGCGACGTCGTCTTGAGTAGACGAAGTCGATGTTAGCCAAGTAAGGCTTGCCAGAAGGATGTAAGGTGCTTAAGAAAAAAATCGTAGAGCTTTCTTATGGTGAAGTGTATCCACTTGGAGCTTGCAAGACTATAAGGGACAACGAGGTCCTAGTAGAAGTCTGTGTGAGTCCACTTTGACAGAGCGTCCTTGAATTGTCAGAGAAAAGAAAATACATTCACCGCAAGGTGAAGTGTATCCACTTAGTCCCCAAACTTGGTAGTAGGTGTTGAAGACACGTGGTGCCGAGCTTGTAGAGCATTTAGCAAGTGCCCTGATGAGTTGTCCAAAATCAGCACCCTGATCCGAACAGCATGGAGTGAATTGATGCACATCGGCAACGAGCAAAGACCAGGCCAATCGAGCCTGGTCGGCGATGGGCGAAGGCCAGGTCGATGAACCTAGTCGGCGACGGGCGAAGCCCAGGTCGATGAACCTGGTTGGAGATGAGCAAAGGCGAAGACCCCGAGCCTGGTTGGCGACGAGCGAAGATGGCGGCGAGTGAAGCCGGCGACGAGCAAAGACGATGAGCAAAGGCGAAGTCCTCGAGCCTGGTCGGCGACGAGCAAAGCCGAAGGCCCCGAGCCAGGTTAGTGATGAGTGAAGGCGACGATGAGCGAAGGCAACGAGTGAAGGAGGCGATGAGCGAAGGCGGCGACGAGCGAAGGAGGCGATGAGCAAAGGCAGCGACGAGCGAAGGTGGCGAGCGAAGGCAGCCACGAGCGAAGTCGACCATGAACGAAGGTGGCAATGAACGAAGACCAGGCCAATGAGCCTGGTCGGCGACGAGCGAAGGCCAGGCCAACGAGCCTGGTCGGCAATGGGCAAAGGCGGTGAGGAGTGAAGGCGGCGACGAGCGAAGGAGGAAACGAGTGAAGGCGTCGACGAGCGAAGGCGGCGAGCAAAGGCGGTGACGAGCCTAGTCGGTGATGAGCGAAGGCGAAGTCCCTAAGCCTGGTCGACGGTGAGCGAAGGCGATGTCCCCGAGCCTGGTCAGCGATGAGCGAAGGCAAAGTCCCCGAGCCTGGTCGGCGACGAGCGAAGGCGAAGTCCTCGAGCGTGATCAGTGACGAGCGAGGGTGGCGGCGAGCGAAGGCGAAGTCCCCGAGCCTAGTCGGTGACAAACGAAGGTGAAGTCCCCGAGACTGGTCGACGATGAGCAAAGGCGAAGTCCCCGAGCCTGGTCGGCGACGAGCGAAGGTGAAGTCCCTGAGCCTGGTCGATGACGAGCGAAGGTGAAGTCCCTGAGCCTGTTCGACGACGAGCGAAGGCGAAGTCCTCGAGCCTGGTTGGCGACGAGCGAATGTGAAGTCCCCGAGCCTGGTCGGCGACAAGGGAATGCGAAGTCCCCGAGCCTAGTTGGCGACGAGCGAAGGCCAGGTCGATGAACCTGGTTGGCGATGGGCGAAGGCCAGGTTGATGAACCTAGTCGGTGACGATCTTCTTATTGAGTGATCCAGTCCCTGAGCGTAAGAAGCTCATTGATCGAATCGTGTTCCTGAAAAATAAATATGGAGATTCATAGTACATGATGATGTACAAATAAAATATGGAGAAACAAAACCAGTGGCAAAGGATGACTGCAGCTTGACAAAGTCTCAGAGCTTCGGAAGCCGACATGGAGCATCTAGAGACGGAGGCGGAGCATTCTGCAGGGGCGCTCGACTTGTATCTTGTCCCGTGCCATTTAGTCGTGAGCCGAAGCGATGAACAGTTTGGCCTTGGGTTATCCCATGATCCATATCGTAGAGCACGGAGCCCGTATACGCATAGGAGTCATAGGAATCCCCAAGGAGCCACTGCTGGCATCCCGTAGCGCAGAGGGCAGACGCTCGTGCACGCGTAGGGGGTACCAGAGACAGGGCACTCTCGGAGAGGTTCAATCGAGGCATGACTTAGGTGTATGGAGACCATCTGGAGACCGTATGGAGACCGAGTATACAGGCACTGGGCGTATAGGCTTAGAAGTCTTAGCCCGAGCTTAGCCTTTCCTTCGTAGCGCAGAGGGCAGACGCTCATGCACGTGTAGAGAGGGTCGGACGTCACTCAGGGAGGACTGCTAGCCTCCATAGCGCAATGGGCAGATGCTCATGCACGCGTATGGAGGTGACAACAGCCCTGGCTCTGAGGCTTCTTCAGCATCAGCTAGGTTGCTTGGAGAGGTCGGCGAACATTTGGAGTGGTCAGTGATCGTTTGGAGAGGTCAACGAACGTCTGGAGGGGTCGGTGATCATTTGGAGAGGTCGGTGATGATGAAGTTGATGTAGACGCAGAGGTCGCTGAGACGGTGTCGCTGGAGATCTCGCAGATGGCCACCATGTTGATGATCGGAGCTGGAAGTACCTGGTCGGACAGTTGCCGCTGCGCTTGGTGTTGGAATGTGGATGCCACACCGTGTAGCCCGTAGGGCATGGAGACTGATGATGAAAAGCGGTTGGCGAACCATGGAGTGGAGCGAGGAGCCGAATGTAGATCCGATCTTGGGCGGCGGGCAGGTCGCATGTTGGGCACTCCTGACGGCGTACGGCGATGGCGTTGGTGATGATCTCGATGACGATGACGAGCAAAGGCGGCGATGAGCAAAGGCGATGACGAACAAAGTCCACGCCAATGAGCCTAGGCGCGATGAGCGAAGGCGACAATGAGCCTGGTCGGCGACGAGCGAAGGCGGTGACGAGCGAAGGTGGCGAGCGAAGGCGGCAACGAGCGAAGGCGACGATGAACGAAGGCGGCGATGAACGAAGGCAGCGACGAGCGATGACTAGGCCAACGAGCCTGGTCGGCGATAAGCGAAGGCGGTGACGAGCCTGATCGACGAAGAGCGAAGGTCGCGATGAACCTGGTCGACGACGAGCGAAGACGGCGACAAGCCTGGTCGACGACGAGCAAAGACGGCAACGAGTGAAGATGGCGATGAGTGAACGCGGCCATGAGCAAAGGCGACGACGAGAGAAGGCGGCGACGAGCCTGGTCGACGAAGAGCGAAGGCAGCGATGAGCCCGGTCGACGACGGGCGAAGGCGGCGATGAACGAAGGTGGCGACGAGCCCGGTCGACAATGAGCGAAGGCGGCGACTAGCCCGGTCAACGGCGAGCGAAGGCGGCAACGTTGATGCAGTCGGTGATCCTCTTGTTGGCCCGATCGATGGCCTCGACCAGGTCTTCGCAGCGGATGGATCTTGGCGCGCGTGGCGCCGGTGCGATGGCGCGATGGGTGGACGACGAGGCGTCCGGCGCAGGAAGCTGCGCGAGTTCCACGATCTCCAGAGCGAGGACGGCGTCGCCGATGGTCCAGATGATAGATCCGATCTGGAAGGAGACGTCGGGCTCGGGAGGATCATGGAGTCGAGGAAGATGACCGCTTGGCAGATCATGGTGTCGTAGCACACACCCCCTACCTGGTGCGCCAACTGTCAATGAAATATCGACGATAGTCTGCCGAGGGATGCCCAAGGTAGTAGATTAGATTGAGGAGGTGTGGAGACGATTGCTCAAGCGTAAACACAGGGACGAGATACGACGATTTAGACAGGTTCGGGCCGGCAAGTCACCGTAATACCCTACATCCTGTGTTTTGGTGGCTGGATTATCTAGTGAGATGTGATCCAATCTTGGATTGGAGGGGTCCCTGCTCGCCTAATATAGTCGGGGAGCAGGGTTACAGTTCCTAATAGATTACAAATGGTTCCTTAAGGCAAGGAATCTGGATCTAACTCTAGGATCTTCCTTGGTGGGCAAGGCTTCATGAGAGTCCCTGGCTAACACGACAGCCTGGCCGTGTGCCGCAGGGCCTTCGAGCTGGGTTGTCCTTGACGAAGGGCCCAATTAGGTCCATGGGGGTATACGGAGGTAATATTCCCACAATCACCCTGACTTTGCACTATTCATCCATCGATTCCTTCCTATTTCCCTCAAATGGAAAGCTTTAGGGCTCAAACTTGATGTGAGGGGTCACAAGGATGTTAGTGAGCTACTCCTAAGAGATCATGGCTCGATCCTAACTCCAAATCGGTGAATCGAAGAATTTCGGGGCAAAGGAGAAAGAACACGAAGCAAAAGAGAAATCGACTGATCTACTAGCTCGTGAGGAGTTTGGAGAAACCTTTTGGTCAGAAGATGCTCCTTGCAACGATCTAGTAGATGGTTCAAGTGATTTTTCAAATCATCCCTTGAATCAAGAGGGCACGTGAAGAATCAAAATGGGGCAAAGAGAGAAACGCGAAGAACAAGAGCCAAAACGCGAATTCAACTCTAATTTTAGAAAATCTCCAACGAGGAGACAAAGGGATTACAGTCCCTTTTCCTTGAGTCACAAAAAAACAGAGGAATTGTTGCGCTCTGAGGATCACAAGCAGCTAGAGGATGGGAGAGCCTAACAGATGAATAAGTGTCTGCAAAATGTAAATGCTGCAAGGATAGAGAGAGAGGAGGGGTTGCCTCTCGTATTTATAGTCCTAATACATTAGTCCCCTTCTATCCCTAGAAACAAGAGCGAACATGCTAGCCCTAGGGGTATTCCAGTCCAACTCTGTCAGGTTCTCATCCGACGGCCACGCGCCTTCTCATCCTTCGCTTCGCCTCGACACAAGCTCCAGGATGCCGCCACGTGTCGTCACATCGACCGCCACACCTTCTCACCGATAGCTTCCTCGCAACGCAAGCCTCTCGGTGCTGCCACGCGTCGACCCGTTCCGCATAGGAACCTCCACCCGATTTTGAGGCCCAAACCGACAAACCGTCCTTCCTAAGTTTTGTGGCTCAAACTCAGAAACCCGCCAGCCCAGGTTTTGAGGCCCAAACCTGGAAACCGTCCACCCCGAGTTTTGAGGTCCAAACTCGGAAACCGTAGCGGGTAGCTTTTTGAGGCTCAACTACCGAACCCGCGCCGTAGACGGAGTGTGATTTTCACACCCCCAACCACCGGCACCGATGTCGATGCTTGTCCAGCCTCCACGTCGGGCACAACGCCTTCGCCGTCCTTCTTGACTTGGCCGACGATACTTGCGCCGCACACAAGCTCGTGTCCGACCTTCCGCCAAGTGCCACGACGCCATCGTCTTTCTCTCGACTCGGCCGATGCCATCGCACATCCCCATGTGCTCTTGCTTGTCGAAGCTAAGTGCCAGCTACCACAGCTGGTCCTCCGGCCCTCCGGTCCGTCGGTCCAAGCCTCACGTCCGCCCTTCACTGCTCCGGGTCCATCGGCATGGCACGTCCACCGCACGGCACACCCATCCTTCACCGCTCCCGGTTTGTCGGCACGTCACGTCTCTACTTGACCTTCACCTCGCCATCAACCACAGCCTCTGAGCTCTACACCTGCACATCAACACAGCCAAGAGACACATGACCTCACTCACCCCTCCAGGTGAGCCTGTTGACCAATCGCTCATCACTCAGGGTGGAACCACAAGGGCACATATCAACCTTGTGTTCACAGTCAGAATCTTTTAACTTTTTTTAGTGCACAGTGAATCTTTTAAGGAAAAAGTCTGCATTAGCTCAACTTTTGCCAAACCAACTTTTCCTTCCTAAACTCTAAAATTGGGCAAGCCATCTCTCTGAACTTTTAAAATCATTCGTTTTATCTCCTGACCCGGATACAAGTAGTTTTGATGATGGTTTTGTCTTTTTCTTTTTTATTTATTTTGGTAAATCTTTAAAAAATTATAGTAAATCATAGAAAAATCATAAAATTAAAAAATCTAATTTTATTGAACTCCACATAAGCAGATCTACATAGTAAACATATAAGTTTTTGTTGTAGCTTTAGATCTATGCTTTTGTCGTAATTATTTAGAATAATTCACAGCTACACATTCTATAGTTAAATTGTGGTGAAAATTTTATGATAGACTAATTACTGTATGTTTCAATTGTAATAAACTTTGTGTATTGAACGGATCATATATAACTTAGATATATATTTATTCAATCTAAATAAATCTATATTTAAGTTATACATGGTTCAATGAGTAATACTAAAGTTCAAGCATATAATAATTAATTATAGAAAATCGTAGATCTAAATCTATACCAAAAAATTGGTACTGAAGCTATAAATTATTTCAATTATTTATAGAAAAGTATAAATCTAAATCTACATCAAAAACTTTGTACTAAAGCTATGAATTATTTTAGTTATTTAAAGAAAAGTGTAGATCTAAATCTACATCAAAAATTTTGTACTAAAGCTATGAATTATTTATAGAAAAGTATAGATTTAAATCTACACAAAAACTTTATACTAAAGCATATACTATACTATATGTTCACTGCGTAGATCTAATCATGTGGAGCCCAACAAAATTGAATTTTCTATTTTATGATTGTTTTTTGATTTACTATAATTTTTTAAAAGATTCAACTGAAATAAATAAATAAAAAAGAAAAAGACAAAATCGTCTTCAAAAACTGGGTCATGGAGGTAAAATAAACAGTTTTATAGAAGTTAAGGAGGTTATTTTTTCTGATTTTAATGTTCAGGGGAAAAGCTGACTTCCACGAAAGTTATGTGGACTTTTTTGCCCATCTTTTAACTGTGCAGGAAATTTTAGTCAAGCGATTGGGCTAGTTTATTCTGTAAACGATTGTGTAGATGGGCCTCCCGGCCTGTGTCCGTAGGAAGGAAGGGAAAAGGGATGCCCATTTCCCTCGTGGAGGCAGGCCGCAGGCGCCTCGCTCGGACTCGGACGGCCGACGTCGGCCGACGACGCTCTCGGACCCCGGAGCGGGAAGAGAAGGCACGTCACGCAAGCGCGCCTTCCGGAATCGGAGGAGGAGCAATAATAGCAGCAGGCCCCACCCATCACCCTCTCCTCCTCTTCTTCCGCAGATTCCCGATCCCCTGCGGCCGCCCTGTCCTTGTCTCGGGAACCTTTCGCTCCTCTCCTCCATATATTCCAATTCCAATCCAATCCTTGAGCCGTCCGGTCTGCCCCCACGGAATCATCATCAAGAACCAAAAAAGCCAGCCGGCGGCCTTGCCTGCCGGATCCCCCATCGCTTCCTCCTCCTGCGTAGCGCCGCCGTAGATAGCAGCAGTGTGTGCGAGAGAGAGGGGGTGAAGAAAGGGATTCGGACGAGAAGAGCAGAAAATGCTGGAGGGGAAGGCGCGGGTGGAGGACACGGACATGCCGGCGCGGATGCAGGCCGCGGCGACCACGGCGGCCTCCCGCGCGCTCGACCTCTTCGACGTCGCCGACTGCCGCGGCATCGCCGGCCACATCAAGACGGCACGCACGACCTCCTCTTCTCTCGCCGGTCACATTTGATGTGATTTGACGGACGACGGGGTCATGATGATCCATGCATGATTCTTGCACTTGCAGGAGTTCGACAAGCGGTACGGCGTGGGGTGGCAGTGCGTGGTGGGCGCCAACTTCGGGTGCTTCTTCACCCACACCAGCGGCACCTTCATCTACTTCTCCCTCGAGCGCCTCTCCTTCCTCCTCTTCAAGGCCGCCGCCTAATCAACCGTCATCAGTCTCCGTATCCTGCCCGGCGGCGCGCCGCGGCTACGGACCCCTCACGTCAGGGGTCAGGCCACCGAACCGTGCAGTTTGGACAAGCTAGCCATAGCATTTGTACTGTCCGTACGTCCATTCTAGCTCAAAAATGTCCACCATCTTATCCTATCCTATCGTAGTAGTATGTAAATAGTACGACATCGCACCATGCTCGTTCGTTCCTCAAATCATTTGCATGCATCGACTCTAGCAGCTGTGCAAGTTCCGTGCCTGATTTGAATAGGTACTGTACGTAGCACATGTAAAAATATCTTTGGATATTGTGGCTGCCTGACAGCACTTTAATTTGTCGGTCAGTGCGTTCAGTGCATGTCTGCACGATGGCGAGGTCTGTGAGCTGTCTGCTCTCTTTTTTTTTCCTGTCGCTAAAAGCGAAAGAAGATGGGACCCCATGACGGTGTCTTCTGTTTTCGCTTCTTCTCCCCCACCGCCAAGGGAGCGACGGGCGACGACGCGTCCTGCTCCAGCTCCTGTCCTCGCGAAAACGAGAGGAGGAACGCCGCGCCGACGCCATTCAGAAAGCCAACCATCCCCAGTTGCTTCAAACTGAAGCTGCAGCTGCTGCTCAAATCGCGGTCAGCCGCGTGCGCGAGCGGCGAGCATCCTCCGTCACTTAATCCGCAACGATTTTATTTGGACAGTGCATATGTGACTGCAGGGGATGCTTGTGTGGTTCTGCTTGTGTTCACATCTGAATGTATATGCTTATCTACATAGTGTCATAAGAATAGGCAATTTCCAAATTAAAACCAGAAATATAAATCATGATAAATTGATGATCTAGATATCTCATATTGGATTGTTTATTAGCATAATAAAACATGCAAAACATGATCTCAAACATGACAATTGGTGTAAATATAGCTCGTACACCAGATAGATTAAAAAGCAAGAACAAAGGCATAAGATCTGGTATAAGCATAGGCATTAGATCACGAACGGCGTACCTTTCTGTTGCTGGAGAAGACGGTGGCGGAGTCGGTGCTGGACGATCCTCGATGAGCGCTGGAGGAAGAGCTCGGAGCAGTTGACGACGAGTACGTCTTGACGCAGCGCCGCCTGACTTGGACGGTAGACGACCCGTTGTTGAAGACGAGAGCAGTCGCGCGACGAGCGCTTCCCAAAAACCTTATTCGCCTTCTCCCTGTGCAGGATCGCAAAGACGAGGGTTCCGGAGACCTGCTCGCCCGGTCGCTAGTGCACGCAAGCGAACGGACTGGAGACGACTAGATGGCAGCGCAAAAACGAGATGAGGCAAAACCCTAGCTCGAGAGGTGTTGAAATGCGTTTTGGCATGGACGATAGGTTGCTTATATAGTCCTGTTCAACCGACCTCGTGTCGCGATCACGATCTAAATCGGTTTAGGACTCTTAAGTCGTAACGGTCTAGGACTCTGCGACTTGAAGGCCAAGAAACCAAAAACTAAAACTGCAAAAGGAGACCGCGCTCCCGCAAGGCGAGGAGCCGGATTTCGGCGGACCATTCACGCTGGTGCCGCGCACCCGCGTCAGTCGCCACGCCACGCCACGCCCCGCCCGGTGAGGCGAGGCGAGCGAGTGCGCGCGTGTGGATTTCTCTTTCCCCTTCTCACACTAGACTTGAGGAAGTGGAGAGGACTTCCATATTTAAGCAAGTCCTTCTCCCCTTCCACTAGCAAGGTGGGACTAAAGAGTTCCATTTTTCCTCTTTGCACACACATGAATGGGCCTTTGAGATTTATTATGAATTTCAGAATTTGTTAATGGGCCAAGCCCATATAATTCTAACAATCCCCCACCAGATCTCAAAAACCCATTTAGAGTTTTGCATGTTCCCACTACTGTTTGATATACTAGTGTTTAGCAGAGACTGTTAAGTTAAACTTCCGCCTATAACCTTAAGTTACACTTATTCACAACTTGAACAATGGACTATGCCTTGAATTGCAAGTTTTGCGTGAAACAAGTTTTACTCAAGGTTAAACTAGTACCTGGCTGCCAATAGCCTTTCTCTGTGGGTGGAGCATATACGTCATACTCCATGGTCTCTTTTCATGAGCTTACTAAAGATCACTCTAATCTCATAGACTGCGACGTTTAACAGTCATGGCTCATATAGGTATGTTCTTTCAAGAATACTCTGTAGGATAGCATCTTTGCTTATTAAAGCCAATAGAACATATCAAGGCCTTTGCCAACCTTCCATACAGTGCCTCATAGCAATGAGAGTATTGCATCTTTCACATAGAGAGGGTTTAGAGGTTACTCTCCTCAGTTTACCAATAGTTTGTTCTTTCCAGATCCTTAGTCACGGGATCTCCGATCAAAAAAGGTTGGGTTACTACTACTGTAAACTCATATGGGTCTCATACTCATCTCCCTTGATGCGTTTTCTATCACATTCCGTGATAACCCTTTTGTAGAGGGATCTGCCAGGTTTTTGTCTGTTTGTACATAAGTCACAGCTATTACTCCGGAGTTTCTCAACTTCCTGACAGACTTCAAACGTCTTTTAATGTGTCTTGTTGACTTCGCATTATCCCTAGCACTGTTCACTTTAGTGATCACTGTTTGATTATCACAGTTCATAAGGATAGCCGGTATTGGTTTTTCAACCACCGGTAAGTCAGACAAGAGCTCACGCAGCCACTCTGCCTCTGCAGAAGCTGTATCCAAAGCAGCAAGTTCTGCTTCCATGGTTGATTTAGTCAAAATAGTCTGTTTACAAGACCTCCATGACACTGCACCACCTCCAAGGGTAAAAACATACCCACTAGTGGCGTAGATCTGATCAATATCAGAAATCCAGTTTGCATCACTATATCCCTCTAGCACGGCTGGGTGCCCAGAATAGTGAATTCCAAAACTCATTGTACCTTTGAGATAACGCAAAACTCTTTCAAGTGCATGTCAATGATTATCACCCGGGTTGGACATGTACCTACTCAACTTGCTCACAGCAAATGAGATATCTGGTCTAGTTGCGCTTGCTAGATACATGAGTGAACCAATAATCTGAGAGTATCTCGGTTGGTCTCTAGCAATCTTTCTGTTCTTTCTCAAAGTCACACTGGGATCATAAGGTGTTGGAGAAGGTTTACTGTCCATAAAGCCAAAGCGACTCAAAACCTTTTCAACATAGTGAGATTGTAATAAAGTAATCCCACTATCAACCTTAATCAGCTTAATGTTCAGAATAACATTAGCTTCACCCAGATCTTTCATATCAAAGCTCTTTGATAGGAAAAACTTGACCTCATTAATAACATCAATATTTGTTCCAAAAATAAGAATATCATCAACATATAAACATAATATAACAAATTGACCCCCACCATGTCGATAATACACACACCTATCAGCTTCATTAACAGCAAAGCCTGCACTAATTAAAGTAGTGTCAAACTTCTCATGCCATTGTTTAGGTGCTTGTTTCAGGCCATATAAAGATTTCAATAACTTACACACCTTTTGCTCTTCACCTTTTACTACAAACCCATCAGGCTGATCCATATAGATCTCCTCATCCAACTCTCCATTAAGAAAAGCTGTATTCACATCCATTTGATGAATGAGAAAACCATATGAGGCAGCCAGGGAAAGTAACACTCGAATAGTGGTTAATCTAGCAACAGGTGAATAAGTATCAAAGAAGTCTTCGCATTCTTTTTGGGTATAACCCTTAGCCACAAGCCGAGCCTTGTACTTGTCAATAGTACCATCAGGTCTAAGCTTCTTCTTGAACACCCACAGGTTTACAACCAAAAGGCAACTCAGATAACTCCCAGGTACCATTAGAAAGAATCGAGTCTATCTCACTACGAACATCTTCTTTCCAATCATCTGCATCTGGAGATGCATATACTTCTGTAATAGAAGTAGGAGTATCATCCACAAGGTACACAATGAAATCATCACTAAAGGATTTTGCAATCCTTCGTCTCTTGTTCCTCGCAGGAATTTCATTGTCATCCTCCTCAAGAACTTTATTAAGTGGTTGTTCAAATGACTTAAGCGGAGGCTCAATAGGTGTAATAAAATCAGGAGTTAATTCAGAGGAAAACTTAGCATTGCTACGCATATCTTTCATAGGAAAAATGTTCTCAAAGAATGTAGCATCACAAGATTCAAAGATCGTATCTACATGCATATCAGGAACTTCAGATTTTTACTACTAAAAATCTATAGGCAATGCTATGATGTGCATATCCTAGAAAGATGCAATCCACAGTCTTTGGTCCAAGCTTACGCTTCTTAGAAATTGGAACATTGACTTTCGCCAAACATCCCCACGTGCGTAAGTATGTAAGTGATGGTTTCCTTCCAACCCAATACTCGTATGGAGTTGTCTCTTTATTTCTGTTTGGAACTCTATTCAGGACATGACTTGCAGTAAATAAAGCTTCCCCCCACCATGCCTTAAATAGACCAGCAGTATCTAACATGGCGTTCACCAAGTCAGTCAACATGCGGTTTTTCCTCTCGGCAATCCCATTTGATTCAGGAGAATAGGGAGCTGTCCTCTCATGAATAATACCATGTTCCGTACAGAACTCGTCAAAAAGTATAGGAAAATACTCACCACCACGATCTGACCTTAGACGTTTAATCTTTCTCTCTAGTTGATTCTCAACTTCAGCCTTATAGATTTTAAAGTAGTCTAGCGATTCATCTTTAGTTTTAAGCAAGTAAACATAGCGATATCTAGTAGCATCATCAATTAAAGTCATAAAATATCTCTTTCCACCTTTTGTCAACACACCATTCATCTCACAAAGATCAGAATGTATGAGTTCTAGAGGTGCCAAGTTTCTCTCCTCCGCTGCCTTGTGAGGCTTTCGAGGTTGCTTTGATTGCACACAACTATGGCACTTAGAACCTTTGGCAATAGTGAAATCTGGAATTAAACTCAAGCTAGCCAAACGTGACATCAAACCAAAGTTCACATGACGTAAACGAGAATGCCAAATATTAGAACTATCATTAATTGTGCCACAAATATGATTTACTGACTTATTACAAAAATCTGCCAAAGATAGGCGGAACAAGCCTCCGCAATCATAGCCTTTACCAATAAATTGTCCACGCTTAGACATAACTAATTTATTGGACTCTAAAACTACTTTAAAACCATCCCTCAGAAGAAGAGAGACGCTAACAAGGTTCTTGCGTATAGTAGGGACATGCTGCACGTTCTTCCGTTGCACGATCTTCCCCGAAGTAAACTTCAGATCTACCGTGCCAACACCACGAACAGAAGCATGTGACCCATTCCCCATTAGGACGGAGGAACCTTGAAGCCCCTGATAAGAAGAAAACAGAGAGATATCAGCACACATGTGAATATTAGCACCTGTATCAACCCACCAACTTGGTGATTGAAATACTGATAGTACAGTAGGAAAATTACCATACCCGTCATCAGCATCGCTAGTAGTCACAAGGTTGATATTTTTCTTTTTCCCTTTGCGGTCCGCTCGCTCCGGACACTCTTTGGAAAAATGCCCAAGCTCTCCACAAGTGAAGCACAACAACTCTGCTTTACTCTTCTTCTTCTTCTTAAATGCAGCAGTAGTTTTGGCATTGAAAGACTTAGACTTTCCTTTGTATTTGCCATGGTTTTTCTGGACGAAGTGGGCGCTAGCTCTTTCCTCGTTCCCCTTCTCAGTGTTATCTTTAGCCCGAACCTTCTCCTCAACATCAAGAGATGCTATCAGGTTTTCAACTGATATTTTCTGTCTCTTGTGTTTAAGGCTTGTGGCGAAAGGAAGGTAGCTTTGTAATAATGCACCCAGCCACAAACTCATCGGGTATAACACACTTAAGGAGTTCAAGCTCTCTTGCCAGACGTTGTATCTCATGAGCTTGCTCGACTATAGATTTGTTCGCAACAATCTTGTAGTCATGAAAAGTCTCCATGATGTACAGCTCTTTGCCAGCATCTGAACTACCAAAAGTAGCTACCAGAGAATCCCACAAAGTCTTTGCGTCTTTAATGTGCATAATTGTATCAAAGATATGATTAGCAAGAACATTCTGCACAGCTCCCACAAAGATCTGGTTGGCATCCTGGAATGTTCTCTGATCATCTTCAGAGATATTTCCCTCGGGCATACCAGCACTCACCCAGAACACTTTCATGGCTGTCAACCAATTGGTGACCCTAACTTGTCATCTCTTTAACTTGCCATCTCTTAAAGTGCTCTCCAGAAAATTTTTCTGGCTTCAACGCATCAATAAAACTAGCCATAGTTAATTCTGGAAACCTATAATAAAGTTTTTGGATTGTTAAAAGAATAACCAATTTCCAGATTAAAACCAGAATATAAATCATGATAAATTGATGATCTAAATATCTCATATTGGATTGTTTATTAGCATAATAAAACATGCAAAACATGATCTCAAACATGACAACGGGTGTAAACATAGCTCGTACACCAGATAGATTAAAAAGCAAGAACAAAGACATAAGATCTGGTATAAGCATAGGCATTAGATCACGAACGGCGTACCTTTCTGTTGCTGGAGAAGACGGTGGCGGAGTCGGTGCTGGACGATCCTCGATGAGCGCTGGAGGAAGAGCTCGGAGCAGTTGACGACGAGTACGTCTTGACGCAGCGCGCGACGAGCGCTTCCCAAAAACCTTATTCGCCTGATCTCAAACATGACAACTGGTGTAAACATAGCTCGTACACCAGATAGATTAAAAAACAAGTACAAAGGCATAAGATCTGGTATAAGCATGGACGATCCTCGATGAGCGCTGGAGGAAGAGCTCGGAGCAGTTGACGACGAGTATGTCTTGACGCAGCGCGCGACGAGCGCTTCCCAAAAACCTTATTCGCCTTCTCTCGGTGCAGGATCGCAAAGACGAGGGTTCCGGAGACCTGCTCGCTCGGTCGCTGCGCACCCGCGCCCCGCCCCGCCCCGCCCCGGCGATGCGAGCGCATATGGATTTCTCTTCCCCCTTCTCATATTAGACTTGAGGAAGTGGAGAAGACTTTCATATTTAAGCAAGTCCTCCTCCCCTTCCACTAGCAAGGTAGGACTAAAGAGTTCTACTTCCCCTCTTTGCACACACATGAATGGGCTTTAACATTCGTTAATGGGTCAAGCCTATAGCACACGATACTGATAGGAGAGTTCGATCAGTACGTATCCTTACCCATTTACGTTGGTTATCTTTATCTAGTAGAGTATATGGTAACGACGTGCATATATATCCGATTCATCCTGTTGTTGATGCTCAAATTTGATATCATTTGGATCTAACAAATTTACTAGAAAATTTATTTAGACAGCATAGAGCGTGCACTGCATTGCCATGTACAGCAAGGAGTCCACCTAGATTACTATGCGCTGGTGTGGTGCTTGCATGCGTGCACAAAATAATTAAGAAAAAAAAAAGAAGAGAGTTCGATTGGAGCATGAAACGGGTTTTGAGTCCAGGTACATGGCATGAATTAAGTTTGGAAGTTCCTGTATTTTGATAATCAGACAAGAGGTCACGTATACATGCCCAAGGAAGTAACTAGAGTTGGATCAGAGTACGTACAAGTAGATCACGTTTGTTGATCGGCCGAACAGAAAAGGAGTCTGATTAGGATACGGTGATTTTATTTTTCTGATCGGACTGTAACTCCTGGAAAAAACCACCCGCCCTATAATATAAATATAAAGGGTGACGGCCGATTGAAAACACACAGTCGCACAAATCAATCTACTACTTTATTTTGCATCTACTATTTTCTCTTAGCTCTAGTTTTTGCTTCTTGTTCTTCGTTGCCGTCTACTTCGTTGCGACAGCGAGCACAAGGTCTTAGGGGCGGTCAGGCCGACCTAGGACAGCCCATCACCGTCGTTCTCCCTGACGGGGTCCCTCCCGGGAGTGTGGGGTGTCGGGTTCCAAGAGCTCTCGCCGGCGTGTCTTGCGTATCACGCTCCCGACGAGACTCCCCTTGCGACGTGTCTTGCCCATCGCGCTCGTCGCCGGGGGCACACGTGACGTGTTCGTGTGCGAACACACTTTTTGGCGACTCCGCTGGGGAACAAGTAAGATCAAAGTACATCTGCGCCGCCTTTCATCATGACTGGCAGCAAGATCCCGAAGCCCGGAGATATCAGCAAGGACAACATCGTCAAGCCTAGCTTTGATGAACTATCCGAAGAGCATCGTCAAGCTTACGAGGCATACCGGAAGAAACGTGAAGAGGAAGAGATGAACAATTTCCTTGCCAACTTCAACAAAGATCGTCAAGGGAATATCATACCGGTTGACGAGATCATGTTCCCTCCTCTACATAGCAAGGAAAAGATCCAATCGGCTATCAATGATGGACGATTGAGTTTTGCTGAAATGCAAGTTGACAAGACTCCCTTCCCCATGAACACTTTAGATTTGGAGGGCAAGAAGGTGTTACTTCGGCCTGAACAAGCCGAAGCTGCTAAAGGGAAATCAAGTGTGGTTATCGGCGAACCTAGGGTGATAACTGCCGATGACAAAGTCTTGGGAAGAGAGGTTGTGCTTGAAAAAGCCCCCAATAGCAAGGAGACATTAAAAATAACTACGAGAGCTTCTGTACCTAGGGGGCAAGCGCAGCAAGGAGGTCATGCAAAATTCATCAAGCCCAAAAATCCAGAGGTTGGCAAGTGGAAGGTGAATGAGGCAAAAATGCAGCAAAAAAGGGTCAGGCCAACATTTGATATGCTATTGTCTAAATATGCCAAACAAGCGGCCGGTTCTAGCTCTAATCGGCCATTACAATTGAAGCGTCCAAGGTCACCTCCGCGACACCAATTTCGACATCAACATGGTCCATATGGACCATGGGCTCCTGCACCATGGATGGCGCCACCTCCCTACACGCCATATTATGGAAGAGATTACTATGGAGGATGGGAGCAGCCCCAATGGCTCCATATGCTTTTCATCCTGGGTGGGCAGCACCTAGAAGATCCGTGTTTGAGAGGCTAACTCGTTCTACAAAGGGCCGTTTGGATGGTGGTGCTAATCGGCTGTCACAAGCCTCTCCAAATAAAAAGACCATGAAGCAAGAATGACGTCCTAAGTCCCCAAGTGCTGAAATTTCAGAACCAGCAAGCAAGCAAGAAGGGGGATCCACAGGTTGCAACATCATCAAATTGGCACTAATGATGTAGAGGTCAAAGAGCTCGATAAAAGGCCGATTATTATTGGTAATTCGGCCAAGTTTAATGCTGCTACGGTTGCTGTCCAGCCAGGTACAGCAGCGAATGATCATGAAGCTAGTACCAGCGGCATAAAGAAAATTGATCCAAGATATACCCAACCAATGTGGTGTCCTCCCGGCTTGTCCAAGACTAAGAAGAGAAGGTTGCAGCGCATGAGAAATCAACAAAAGGCGGAGGAAAAGAGAGAGAAGCAAAGGGATGAATTTTTCAACCAAATTCGACCCGTCATCAATACGAAACAAGTGTGGAAGCCTAAAGTTAATGAAAAAACAGCAACATCTCCACTTGTTTCAGCAGCTGTTACATCAGCTCAGGAGGCTCCAAAGGTTGTTCCCACCTCACCCATGTCACCTACAACACCTCCTTCATGACATACACCAGTATTCACCTTGGGAGATGACGAAGAGATGGTGGATTTCGAGCCGACACCTAGCAGGGAAGGTATGGATATTAATATGGTTTATTACTTACCTGCTGAGTATCGTGTTGTTGACGAAGAAGGAGAAGTCGCCCAGTTAGATTTTGGCCCCAAGAATGCCATCTTCGAGAAGCCTAAAGAGCCGGTGAAACACATGAAGCCGTTGTACATCAAGGGTTACATTAATGGATCACCGGTTGCTAGAATGTTTGTTGATGGTGGAGCTGTGATCAACCTTATGCCATATTTGGTTTTCAAAAAATTGGGGCTGTGAGATGAAGACTTGAAGAAGACCAATATGGTGCTCAATGGCTTTGAAGGCAAAGAACGGATAGAGGCCAAAGGGGTTACTTATGTGGAGCTCACGGTTGGAACCAAGACTCTGCCCGCTGCGTTCTTTGTCGCCGAGGTGCAAGGTAATTATAATGTGATTTTAGGCCGTGATTGGGTACATGCTAATCAATGTGTGCCATCTACCATGCACCAATTTTTGATCCAATGGGTTGAGGACGAGGTGGAGATAATTCATGCAGGCACATCGGCTTGTGTTGCCTTGGCCGATGCTATGGTGGATTGGCAACATCCTGAAGCCACTTGTTTGACGGGATGCAATGATCTTCCAGAGTTTGATTTTCTTAGTGCTACAAAGAATGGTTTTGTGCCCGTCATGTTAAAGCCGATTGGTGGTGATCGGCTCAAAAATATATTATGATAGATGGATCCTAGCTTAGATTGGTTGCAAAAGCGTCTTGAAAATTATCGGTCTCAAGAGAACGATATGCATGAATCCATAGAAGAGCTAGAAAATATGGATAAGCTAGGACAAGGTTTTACATCAGCCGATCCATTAAAGGAGATAGACATTGGTGATGGATCAATTCCTAGACCAACTTTTGTAAACAAAAATATGAAAGCTGATTACAAGTTAAAGTTAATCGAGCTACTAAAAGAATATGTCGATATCTTTGCTTGGGAGTACCATGAGATGCCTGGCTTGAGCCGAGAGTTAGTTGAACATCGGCTGCCCATCAAGAGTGGTTTCAGACCTTTCAAACAGTCGGCTAGAAGGTTCAATCCCAAGATGTATGACCGGATCAAAGAGGAGATCGATCGGTTGCTTAAAGCTAATTTTATTAGGCCTTGCAGGTATGCTGATTGGATTTCCAATATTGTGCCCGTGGAGAAGAAAGGATCCGGCAAATTGAGGGTGTGCATTGACTTCAGAGACTTGAATAGGGCTACACCCAAAGATGAGTATCCTATGCCTATAGCCGATATGCTTATTAATGATGCTTCTGGACATAAGGTCATTAGCTTTCTTGATGGTAATGTGGGGTATAATCAAATTTTTATGGCTGAAGAGGATATGTATAAAACGGCTTTTCGTTGCCCCAAATTTCTTGGATTATTTGAGTGGGTTGTAATGACCTTTGGTTTAAAGAACGCTGGTGCTACATATCAAAGAGCTATGAATTTAATCTTTCATGATTTGCTTGGAGTCATCTTAGAGGTTTATATTGATGATATTGTTGTCAAATCGAACGCCATTGAACCACATTTGGCCGGTTTGCGTTTAGCTTTTGATAGAATGAGAAAGTATAAACTAAAGATGAATCCTTTAAAGTGTGTATTTGGTGTATCGGCTGGGAAGTTTTTGGGCTTCATTATTCATGGGCATGGCATAGAGATAGATCCTAATAGAATTGAGTCCATCAAGAAAATTCAGATTCCTGAATGCAAGAGAGATATGCAAAAGTTCCTTGGCAAAATCAATTATTTGAGGAGATTCATAGTTAACTTGTCGGGGAAAGTTGATGCTTTTACGCCTATTCTTCGGTTGAAGAACGACACTGATTTTACTTGGGGAGCAAAACAGCAAGAAGCATTTGAAAAGATCAAGCACTATTTGATTACTCCACCGGTATTGAAGGCACCCAAACATGGACAACCATTTAGACTTTATATTGCAGCGGAAGATAGAGTAATTGGTGCTGTTTTGACACAAGAAACTGAAGGAAAGGAACATGCTATCACATACTTGAGCCGACGTTTATTGGATGCTGAAACCAGGTACTTTTATTGAAAAATTATGTCTTTCGCTATATTATGCTTGCACAAAGTTGAGACATTATTTATTATCTAGTGCTTGCATAGTAGCGTGTCAAATCCATGTCATTAAATATATGTTGCATAGACCAATTCTTAGTGGTAGGATTGGTAAGTGGGCTTATGCTTTAATTGAATATGATTTGGCTTATGAATCTTTGAAAGCAATGAAAGGCCAAATTGTTGCTGATTTTATTGTTGAGCATCGGATTGATGATAGACATATTGCTGTTTTGAACCTTGTTTCTTTAGTACCATGGAGATTATATTTTGATGGTTCAGTTTGTAACAATGGCCAAGGTGTTGGTGTTGTTTATATTTCTCCATATGGTGCTGTTTTTGAAGCCTCATGTCGCTTAGAATTATTTTGCACAAATAATCAAGCCGAATATGAAGCTTTGCTATTCGGACTAGAGTTGTTGGTTGCTATAGGGGCTACACATATTGAGGCTTTTGGTGATTCGTTGTTAGTAGTGCAGCAAATATCCAAGGTCTTTCAATGTTTCGACGAATCACTTAATGTCTATCTTGATACATGTCTAGATATTATTGCTACCTTGGATTCCTTTAGTATTGCTCATATATCTAGACAAGAAAATTGCAGAGCAAATGAGTTGGCACAGCAAGCATCCGACTATCACGTTCATCGCGGCGTGTTTCACATCTCTCAAGAGCCGATGTCTTGTGTTGCTAACATAGGCAAGGCCGAACCGCAATCCACCGATTCGGCCACTAATTTTGAATCTTATGCTGGTGAGGACAAAGATTGGAGGAAGCCTATTGTTAATTACTTGCAAGATCCTAGTAAGAGGGTGGACAAAACGGTTCGGCGGATGGCTTTCAAATATACATTGATTGACAATAATCTTTATCGCCGAACTGTTGATGGTATTCTTTTGAAGTGCTTGGATGAGGACCAAGCGAGAGTTGCTATGGGAGAGGTACATGAAGGCATATGTGGTACACATTAGTCGACACACAAGATGAAGTGGTTGTTACGACGTGCGGGTTTCTATTGGCTGACGATGATTAATGATTGCTTAAGATATTATAAGGGGTGTGAAGCTTGTCAAAAGTTTGGTAATATTCAGCTGGCTCCCACTGCTATGTTGCATCCTATTGTCAAGCCGTAGCCGTTCAGAGGTTGGGGATTAGATTTTATTGGGCAAATTTATCCTCCATCATCAAAGGGGCATCGGTTTGTGCTAGTTGCCACTGATTATTTCACCAAGTGGTCTGAAGCAGTACCTCTCAAAAGTATGACACATGTGGAGGTAATTCAATTCATAACCGAGCACATTATCCATAGATTCGGCATTCCTCAAACATTAACTTCGGATCAAGGGTCTTCTTTTATATCATCACAAGTCCGAGATTTTGCTGAATCATATAAGATAAAGTTGCTCAACTCATCTCCATATTATGCCCAAGCCAACGGACAAGCGGAGTCTACAAATAAAATATTAATCAAGCTCATCAAGAAGAAGATTGAAGATAATCCTAGAAGATGGCATGAAGTATTGTCTAAGGCTCTTTGGGCGCATAGGATCTCAAGGCATGGTGCAACCAAAGTAACTCCATACGAGCTTGTATATGGGCAAGAGGCCGTTTTGCCCGTGGAGGTAAATCTGGACGCCTTGAGATTAGCCAAGCAGAATGATTTATCGGCGGTTGATTTCATAATTTAATGATGGATAATATCGATGAGGTTGCTGATAAGAGATTAGAAGCATTGAAAGCTATTGAGAGGGACAAGCTACGAGTGGCAAGAGCGTATAACAAGAAGGTCAAGTTAAAAAGTTTTCAAGTTGGTGATCTAGTGTGGAAGGTGATTCTACCAATTGGATCGAAAGATAATAAGTTTGGGAAGTGGTCTCCAAGTTGGGAAGGTCCTTTCAAAATCGCGAGAGTGGTTCTAGGGAATTCATATTTGGTGGAGTCATTGCAAGGTACTTTGCTACCCCGCGCTTTCAATGGAAAATATTTGAAGAAGTTTTATCCAAGCATGTGGCAAGAAGCTTAAGTGCATATGGCCGATACTTAGTTATCGCCCTTAGAGTAAATATAAATACGGCCGATATTTAATTATCGTCCTTAGAGCAAAATAAATATGGCCGATGGATGTGTTGACATCGTCCTTAGTCTTGATAAAAGAACATATATTTTTTGGCATACAAGCTTTGCCAAAAAAACAGGGGGCATGTGTTAATGGTCAAATTTGATATCATTTGGATCTAACAAATTTACTAGAAAATTTATTTAGACAGCAGGGAGCGTGCACTGTATTGCCATGTACAGCAAGGAGTCCAACTAGATTACTATGCGCTGGTGTGGTGCTTGCATGCGTGCACAAAATAATTAAGAAAAAAAAAAGAGAGTTCGATTGGAGCATGAAACGGGTTTTGAGTCCAGGAACATGGCGTGAATTAAGTTTGTAAGTTTCTGTATTTTGGTAATTAGACAAGAGGTCATGTATACATGCCTAAGGAAGTAACTAGAGTTGGATCAGACTACGTACAGGTAGATCACGTTTGTTGATCGGCCGAACAGAAAAGGAGCCTGATTAGGATACGGTGATTTTATTTTTCCTGATCGGACTGTAACTCCCGGGAAAGACCAGCCGCCCTATAAATATAAAGGGTGACGGCTGATTGATAACACACAATCGCATAAATCAATCTACTACTTTATTTTGCATCTATTATTTTCTCTCAGCTCTAGTTTTTGCTTCTTGTTCTTCGTTGCCGTCTACTTCGTTGCGACAGCGAGTACAAGGTCTTAGGGGCGGTCAGGCCAACCTAGGACAGCCCATCGCCGCCGTTCTCCCTGACGGGGTCCCTCCCGGGAGTGTGGGGTGTCGGGTTCCAAGAGCTCTCGCCGGCGTGTCTTGTGTATCGCGCTCCCGACGAGGCTCCCCTTGCGACGTGTCTTGCGCATCACGCTCGTCGCCGGGGGCACACGTGACGTGTTCGTGTGCGATCACCTGTTCAGCATTGCATGCTGCCTCAATTCGGCGAAAAAAAGAAGGGAGGTGGATGCCGGGCTCTGTCGGTGCAGTCGTTTGTGATCAGTGATGTGAGATGTCAATTATCAGATGCATTTTCTGTTATGTTTATGTATATGCAGGGATAAATGGACCCGACTCAATAATGGGGGCCCTTTTCTTTTCATCTCTTCGTCCGTCTCTCGATGGGCATGGGATCGATGTCCGTCGTGTTTATTCTCGCTCGCCAAAGAGAAACGAGTCCCCGCGCACTGCACTCATATGAATCATGATCGATTGATCGTGACAGATGACGAACCAAAGCGACCTGCTGCTGGCCTGCATCGCTCACGATTCGGTTCGGCTCAACGTGAAGCTGCCAAAATGGCAATCAGCCGTGCGGCCAAGCAACCAAAAAACCCTACCAACTATTTTATGCCAACCCAAAAACCAAGGTGGGCTTGGAATTCACAATTTAGACATAAAGAACACAGCCCTTCTGAGTAAGTGGCTTTTCAAATTGCTCACAACTGAGGGTACTTGGCAACAAATGATACGCAAAAAATATTTAGGATCTAAGCCTCTTTCTCAAGTTCAATGGAAGAACGGAGATTCACACTTTTGGGCTAGCCTGATGAAGGTTAAACAAGATTTTCTTCGTTTTGGGTCTTTCATAATTCAGGATGGATCACAAGTAAGATTTTGGGAAGATAGGTGGTTGGGACAGTCAACTCTGCGTCAACAATATCCTTGTCTTTATAGCATAGCTCGACACAAGCAGGTTACTGCAGCCGAAGTGCTAAGCACATCACCACCTACTCTATCTTGGCGAAGAGATTTAATTGGACATAAATTGTTGGCTTGGAACAACTTACTTCCACGCATCACGAATATTGTGTTAAGCCAGCAAGAAGATGAATTTCATTGGAACTTGCATCCTAATGGACAGTTCTCAGTTAAATCTCATTATTTGGCAATGATTTATAGCGATGTACCTAATGGTAATAAATGTTTGTGGAAATTAAAAGTTCCCTTGAAGATTAAGGTTTTTCTGTGGTACCTACGTAGAGGCGTAGTGTTAACCAAAGACAACTTAGCTAAACGTAATTGGCATGGCAGCAAACAGTGTTGTTTTTGCCACAAAGATGAGACAATTAAGCACCTGTTTTTTGAGTGCCGCTTTACTCGTGCTGTTTGGTCCGTTATTCAGGCGGCTTCAGGCTTGTCTCAACCTCATAGCGTATCAAACATGTTTGGCCCTTGGCTTTGCAGTCTTAGTAAAGAGCTGAAATCGTTAGCCTTGCTAGGAGCAGCAGCTACATGTTGGTCTCTTTGGTTATGTCGTAATGACCTGGTTTTTGAGAGAAACCTACTTCTTTTCCTTTACAGGTTATATATTCAATCATTCATTGGCTTCGTACATGGGCTATCCTTCAGAAACCCATTTCACAAGATTTGGTTGTAGCGGCATCTCAACATTTGGCGCTGGTGGCCAAGGAGTTTTTTACCCGGGCACATGGGTGGCAGTCTAGTCTTCGGATTGAATGTTATTAGTGTGTCCTTTTAAAAAGTTTTTGTAAGGCTGTGTGTATCTTTGTTATACAGAGGCCGGAAGTATTTCAAGGTTTTTGTATCAGCTCAATGTAACGATCTTGGAATTAATAAAGCTTTCGTTTTCAAAAAATAACTAATCCAGTATCATAATTGATATCGTTTTAGCGCGCTCATCGCTCACAGTCACAGCTCACTGTAGGGCCGGAGCCAGAAAATTGATTTTTTTTTAAATATCAGGAAACCAACAGTGCTAAATTTTCAAAGTTTGTTTGAATTTTAAAATTTTCTTGTGTGGCCTTCAGTTTTGCTTTCACCACTGTGGTCTATACTTCGTTCTGTCCAAAAAGAGTGTTGTTATAATGTTTGTATAGGTTTCAAAATAGTTAAAAGAGTGGCTTTTATTGACTTAAACGAGGGCCGCGATACTTTCATCTAGAATTTAAATAATAATGGATTGTTTTCTGTTAAATTCATGTACACACACCTAGTCAATAACAGAATTAAGGTTACCTAGAAAATTGGTATATGAAAGTGCTCCTGAAGATTAAGATTTTTCGTTGGTTCTTAAAGAAGGGGATGATACTAACAAAAGACAATCTTACGGGATGATATTAACAAAAGACAATCTTGCTAAAAGGAATTGGAATGGTAGGTCTTACTGTTTTTGAGGCAAATCTGAAACTATCCTGCACATGTTTTTTGATTGCCATTATGTCGGTTTCGTTTGGCGAGCTATGTTTATTTTATTTGGCATTAATCCAGAAACACAAACCATCTAACTCACAAGTCTCTACAGGATTAGCTGGGGCTGCCACCACCAGAGTAGCGAAAATTCCTGTTGGCTACATTCAATCCCAACAATTTTTTTTTAAAAAAAAATCGACAGGAAACTAGCACAATTCTTGTTGGTCACGAAAAACTGACGGGAATCAGGCAAATATTTCTTGTCAGCTTGTTAGAACCGATAGGAAAGCATTACGACCATCAAGAACCGATAGGAAAACAGGGCCCTGTTTCGCAGAATGGTATTTTTACAGAATTGCTATACTACACCCGTGTGTTTTATTGTCTATCGACACACAAATTTTTGTTCCTCAGATCAGCATCGTACGTGCCTCCTTGCCACCACCGTTTCTGTCACTGTATTGGAGGGCCCACTTAGAATGTTACTGTTTCAAATCGAGAGTCACACTTTCCATTTCTACGCATTTTATTTCCCCAATCGTCTTCTTCCTCCCGACTAGGTGATGCTGCGCCCCACAACGCACGCCGAAGGCGACTTCATTGGTGCTGCGGCGATTGCTCCAGCAAACTTGTGCCTCCTCGTCGTGGAGTGCTGTCAAAGGTGTGTACTCGATCTTATTTTGTAATCGTGAATTTTTTCGGTGGATCTGTATTATGATGAGGGCAGATGGATGGAGATTTGAGTTGGGGATTTTTGGAAGTAGCCAAGTTGCGGGGATCTATGGGATCTATGGGGTAGGGTACTCGACTCGCAGCTAGATCCTATTGACATGGGGAACGGAGCACATGTTGCTGCAGCCCGTGGAGAGGATGTGGGGACCGAGCGGGGCATCTCAAGGGAGTCGATGATCCCGTCCATGCTTGTCCATGCCATGGCCCATCCTGCCTGGCCGCCCGCCTATACAGACGTGGTGGCGGGATACGGGAGGACAGGCGCTGATGTAGATGTTGCGGCACCTTCATCTGCATCGACAACGCCTACGCGTGCTGTGGGTACTGCCGCTTCTTCGTGGCTGCAGATCATCAGCGAGGGTACTGACGCTTCTTTGTGGCTGCAGATCATCAGCGAGTGCAGGTGCTGCGGCCTTTTGTAGCTGGTGAAGCCCTGAAGCTGATAATCTACTGCTGAGGATTTGTTTCCACCTTCTCGCTGCATTAGATGTCCATTGTTGTGGACATGGCTTTGAAGTCAACGACTGCCTCCAGATCACGGCTTGCTGGAGCATTCGGTTGTGCCTGCTGCATCAACTGCTTCTAGACATGGTACAGCTACTGCAGCTCATGTATCTGAAAGAATGATTCAGTAGGAATGAAGAGAGTGGTGAGAAATTGTGCTAACCTTGTCGAGTTAAGATGCAGAGAGAATTCAGCATATTGTGCAGACTGCAAGAGTACTTGAACTTTTAGTACCTGTTCTCTGAAGATCTGATGTTAGTTCTGGATGGCCGTCCTCATCTGCTCCCTCTCCATGTCTTGATGAAGGTTCATGCATGCTGATATGCTTTTTTCAGAATTAGTTACTCAGTTGGTGTTGCAAATTGAACTGCATCGACCGTTGCAATTTCAGAATTTTCAGAGAATTGTTCCAAAAGAATAAATGTTCATTTTGTAGGTAGCTAGGTAAATCCAACACCACAATGTCACATAATTATTTGCGTCCTTGTAGTCGCTTCCGTTTTATTTGGTATTTTGTACTCGTGGTGGTCTGAGGCTAGGAGATGCTGGATTTTATGTCTGGTAGTACTCATTTTAATGGAACTTGTTAACTGAGTTTATGCTACTGGGTTGTTCTTACTAACTTGTTAATTGAGTTTATGTTTTGGCTCTAATATTATATGAAGCTAAGTGATTGTTTTGGTGCTCTGCTTACATATCCTTTTTCTTGAAATATGATACTCTATTGTCATGCTTACTAATATCGCTTTTATTTTTCTCGAGTCTATAGTGAATTAATTATTGATGATGAACTAGTATTAGAGGATCTGCTTAACTAAACTCTTGTTCACTGTGATTAACTAAACTTCAGCTTCTCATGATCTGAAAGTCTCTCAAATTGAATGCCTCTTTGTTCTTTTCACTATGGTTAACTGAATATTTCTCTTGCTTGGTACTACATCCTTTTAAGAGTGATATTAGCTCTGTCATTTGCAATCCGTAGAAAAATATTTGGCAAATATATGACGTGTGTTCTGCAATCCATAAAAAAGATTTGGATTTTTTTTTCCTTGAAGAACGTGACATATGTGTTCTGTCATTTGCAATCCATAGAAAAACATTTGGAAAATATGTTTTTTCATGAACAATGTACACATATGTATCTGTGTTATACATTTCATAGAAAAATATTTGTAGAATTTGAAATAGCCTTGAATAGACCAGTTACCTTTTTTATCTGTTCCATATCCATTTACACTATTGTTTCTAGATGAAGCAATGGTTTCAAGGATATAAGATAATTTGCGGCTCTCTTTTGATCTTTTGCTGTAGGATTAGATTAGTTGTATGGGTTTTGCTTCATGCCTATGGAACTTCTAGTTCTGTTTTTTAAGAGTGCCTAATTGTTCCTTAAGAATGTAGAGTGTCTCTAATGTGCTCCATGAATTGATTAGACCATCAATTTCATAGCATTGTCAACAGGGAAATCGAGATATATGCATGTATTGGGTCATGTTTCAAGCGAAGCGAACCTAACTGATGGCGATGGATTATTGGATCATGGCATCTCAACACTAACTCATCTCACACTTCATTCAGGTACTACTTGCACGTTCACAATTCTTGATCGGTACTGTTTGTTTTGGAAGCCGCTAGCACTTGATTTTTCTGGCCACTAGAAAAAGAAATTGTTTATTGTGATGTGTGCTAACACACCTTGTCCTTTGTGATTTGTGCTGGCAGTCACCATATTTTTGTCCTTATCTTCCTATAGAAAAAATTATTACTTGTCTTTGTGGTTGTATAGGACAAAAAGGAAATCAATTGGCTAAAATTGCAGCTCCTGCTTGAGATCGTACTGGTTAGTATCTATTTCTATATTGCATATATATTAGTAAGAAATTGCACATTTAAATTATTACAATTATGGTATTTGACACGTGCAATATCCAATCTTGTCACCTATAATTTTTTTTTAGTCCTGGTTTGATACCCATGTAAATATTTTAATTCGAAAGAGATTAAGTGATTTTCCATAATGTGCTATGTACCATTGCCGAATTGTTTGTCTTCTCAAGAATGATTAGAAACGGTAATCTATATTAGGATTGGGCACTGGTGCAGCTGGTGTGGTATCTCTTACTCTAATTTGAATGTTATGCTATCGATCTTGTTAGTGGCATTATTGACCAAATATGTTGCTGTCATGGCAGACTTGGATGGTTCTGAAGAAGGATGGAGAGATCATTTTAACAGCCCTACTGAGGTTTGTAGTCGGTTTCAGCAGCCCTACTGAGGTTTTTGTCGTTGTTCTTTCGTAGAAAATAAATTGTTCCTTGTGATTGGTCACAACACACTTTTTCCTTTGTTTATTATGATTTATGCCAGCCCACGCCAATATTTTATCCTTTTTCCTTTGTTTATTATGATTGTGCTAACACACCATATTTTTGTCTTGTCCTCCTATAGAAAAAATTGTTAGTTGTGATTTATGCCGATACATTTTAGATATTTTTCTTTGTGTTTTTATAGGAAAAAATTGTAGTTCGTTAATTGTGATTTGTGCTAACACCCATCACGTTTTTGTGGTTCTGTTTTTATTATAATTTGTATCAATACAAACCTCACAAACTAAGATCCTTCTTGCTTCAAATATTCTCTATTGTGTGTGGGACACCATATTTTTCTTTTTCTGTAGAAATTTTTATGAACACTGGTGGTAGTTGCTAGTGTTTTTCTCAGTTTAGCAACGAGCTGATAACAACATTGAACTAGATTTTTTTGATAGCATTTGTGCTTTGGAACTTATTCAAATTACTTGTTAGCATCCATGGTTAGGAGTCTAAGGTTTGTGCTCTTATTCCAGCCATTAATTTTGTATTCTACTTGGTTTGTGTGTCATTTCCTACGGACTGAGCAGAAGCTAGAAGGGTGATTTCTTCTCATCGTTGTGGGGCGACGATTGTGCCAGCAAGCTCCCTTGTTTCTAACCCTAACACCAAAGGAGCTCTCAACAGAGGTCCGGTGAGGCTCTCTGATTTTTTATTTATCCCGCATCTTCCCTGTATTCTTCATGTTCATTTAGTTGATCTCTTCTCCTGATGTTTGATTTGTTCTATGGGACGATTTTCCTAGTCCACCAGGTTTAGGTGCTACTTGAAATGCCTTTTGTATATACTGTACAATTGCACGTTCTTGAATAGTAGCTCCTCACCGGCATCCTCTCCTGTGTATGTATTTGTAGACATATACAATATAGTTGCAGTAACAATATGTAGTATTTGCACTATTTAAAACTTGCAATTGTTATATTTTTGGTTTGTAATTTTTGAAGATTATAGTCATTGTTGATTTTTACAACAGTAGAATAGAATTTCTACTCTGTCAATTTTTTTTTGAAACATTGTACCCTGTTAATTTTAATTTGTGGTCAGTTTCTTATGGGCTCCCTTGTTTAATTATAACTACAACAGAATTTGTGTGCTACTTCCTCCTAAAACACATTTTTTCTGGGTGGATTTCGTGTGCTAGTTAAGAAAAAAACACATGCATTTCACTTTCTGTGCTAGGATTATTCTGTTTGCTAGTCTACCTAAATTCGTGTGTTATCTTCCAATAAAACACACAGATTTTTGTCTCCTCGAATTCGTGTGTTTTTTAGGCAGAAAACGCCAATGTGTTTCTGGCCTTAAAAACACACGGGTTTCAGCTAGACAAGTCCTATTTTTATTGACATGTAATTAGTTTACAAGTGTAATTTCTAGTGCACAACAATACAACTGTATATCTTTTTCCCTGGAATCCGTTGTTTGGAACGAAGGTAAAAAAAATATCTACTGTATGCGTTCGTTCACATCCTCGTTCACATCCCAAATGGTTGTGACTGAAGTCTGTAGCAGGTTCTCACAAGAATACTTCGCTGGAGTCTGCATGTGCTCTGTTCTAGAAGTCTGTAACACCTGACCTCGAACTCCATTGGCTCCTTACCTCGAGTCGGGATAAGAAGATAGATTGTACATTTGATTGTTTAAACGTGAGTTCATACTCATTTTAAGCATGTAATTGATGACTTGACTTGTGCTGACATCCCAAAGAACCAAAGTCTAGAGTAGTGACTACTGATCTCAGTGAGCCAGTAAGCACAATCATGACATGCATCATATAAAAAATTTGAAAACAAGATATGTTCAAGCTAAAAATTAAACAGAATTCATATCCAATAAGAAGCCGAAATTTGACATAGTTCCTTGAAATAGGACCCAACAAAGTTGGCATGCAAAGTTGTTCTTCAAAGCTCAAATGCATGGATATAATTAATGTTTAAAACCGGTTGACTGATGGTTGAATGAACTGCTAGCATCAAACAATATTGTGACTTCATACTCCACTGATCAAATGCTTCAATTTTGCATGATCTTTAGATGTTGCAGCAACTAACCTGCAAAATACATAGTTATAAAATACATTGTATAATGGACAGCTGCCACAATCAACTATTTTGCTGGTCTCTGGCAAAAAAAAAACTCAAAACAAAAGGGAAACTCTTTTTTTCATACCTCCTTAACTTTGAGTCCTAATAAATTTTAAGAGATCGGAATCAGGTGATATATACATGCTGAAAAATTTCATCTGTCAATTAAAAGCAAATGTTAAAATGGCAGTACTCTAGTTAATTAAAAGCACGTGTAACTTACTTTTGCTATCTCATCCCAAATTTCATTTGATGTGTTAATTATTGATGCATCATTATTCCAAGAGACACCATTATGATGCATCATTATTTCTCATCCTCTTCGCCTCCTATTTCTTTCATAATCTGCCCACATCCTGTTTCTTTCATTATTCCTGAATGTAACTATCTGAATTTCCAAACGAGGGAGGTCATGAGCATTGAGAAAATGGAACATTTGAAAGCAAAGGATGGCAAACAACCATATTCAGGCTACTTCCTCTCAAGCTACAATGAACTGTTAGGAGTCCTACTTGTTAAACAAATATTAGTAAGAATAGTCAACAAAAAGTTTTCAACAGACAAATATACATATACATTGAATACACATTTTATTTCTCCATTTACAATGGATTGTAGGGGTTATACGTTTTATCTCAGTTTTAGCATCAAAGCAGCAAGGTCATTGAATACACATTTTATTTCCCCATTTATAATTTCTTATAAATCATCATTGCATGATGTCATACATTGCAACATCCAGATTCTTTCAAATATTAATTGCACAATAATCTTATTACGACTCTAGTCACCAATTAAATAAACTGACTAGAGTTCCTAAACTTCTTTTTACTGAAATAAAACATTATGAATGACAGTGTCGTCACTCATCGCTAACATGAGTCTGTTAATTGCACAATAATCCTGCAGAGGCAAGTTGCACAATAACATTGATACACACAATTATCATACTTCACTTTTGTAGACGGCAAATTAAAACCAAACATCAGACAGTGACAAACTGAAGCATCATCTATTAAAGTCTGTATAGATCAAGTATGAAGGAAGGTACCTAAATAACGGAATATACATCAATCTTTTTCTGAAAATGCAAGCTACAATTATCTTTTCTAAAAAAACAAGAGGTTGCTAACCAGATGGATCAAATAGGGATACGACATAGGACACCTGTATCTACAACAAGTTCATTGGATCTTGCTCATTCACAGTGGAAACTGCATGAGTCTGAGTCCAGCAGTTATCAAATTGCACAAAACGCAAGAACAAATGAGGATATCAAGAGACAAGGTACCTGGAAAATAAGGGACCGATGTACTTGCACGGGATCTGTTCACCATCGCCATGGATTTGCTTGCCGACACAGATCAGGGTCGATCGGTGCTGCAATCAGTTGCGGCTGCTGAGGCATCCGCCCCTCTGAGGAATCGGCGTTGGATCAGTCGGCTGCTGCCAAGTCGTCCCGAGCCCTCGATCAAGTCGAGGTGTCTGGAGTGGAGTCAGGATGGATCGGCCGGCCGCCGCCATCATCGTGCCTCGAGGAGTCGTGAGGGGTGGATTCGTGGAGATACAGAGGCCGATATTTGTCGTATAATTTTCCAGACCTGGAGAGGCGATATTTTTTTTACCACGGTTTTAGCCCAATCCAGGAGTAAAATTAGTGGCCTCACCATCTATCCAAACAACATTTTGAGACGTGGGCTGTAAAAATATATGGGCTTGTAATTTACAGTGGTTTTGGCCTGAAAACTGTTCTTCCAAACAGGTCCTTAAGAATCGCGCCAAGCTCTCAAAATCGACAAGAACTCATTTTTCGTCGGCTTCTAAACCGACAGGAAACATAGTGTCCTTGCACTACAAACCAGAGCGCGCACGAGAAAATGGAATTGATGACAAATATTCTGCTCTTTTTTAGGGTCCACTTCCAGATTGAGATAAGTATAAAAGGGAAACCTCAAACCCTAGCAAAATCTCCCCAACAACGCTGCCTCTCACACCTAGGGGTGGTAATGGATCATGATCCTTATCCATTCTTTACAATCCAACTTAGTCCTTTCTAATTTTAGTTCAAAATCATATAGTATTACGGCCCGATCCTGATTGAGCCCGATCCTTAAATTTGCCAGGCTAAATTAGAGGGCCCTTTACCACCCCTACCCACACCTCACCCCACTCCTGTGTAGGGATATGAGGATACTATGCTAGCCAGAAAACAAAAATTTCTGACCCCATAAATCAGGAACTATTGCTAGTTATAGATCACATGATTACTACTAGATGCGCAGACATGCGCGTTGCAGCGGTGTCATGCGGTTGCTCATGTCTGTCCTTCTCGTGCGGTTCGTCCTTGTGCTCCGGATGCAGCACCTCTGAGGTATCCACGCGTACAGGGAGTGTTGGGGAAGGGACCCTCGGCAGTGACGTCACGCGAGCTATCACAGAGAAACAACCCTCGCGCTTTCAGCGACCTTTGGGAAAACCTTCGCCGCTAACTCGACCCTCGGATCATTTTCTAACCTTCGCGTGCAGGAGGCATGGGACTTAACGGACAACAAGCGGATGCAGGCCTTCGCCACAATAGCGACGACTCTACAAACACGAGGCTGACTCCCGCATTCCCGCGAGGGGGTGCGCGGGTCGGACGGCGGCGGCCAGGGGGAAGAGGAGTTAGGGTTTTCGCACTATCTGTGTTTGTACGATGCTGCCCTTCCGTTGTACAGCTCCATAAAATCTTTTTTGTACCCTTTTATAAATTGGACAGTGTCCCTTGACATTCCCTATAAATACCAAGAGATGAACAGTGTAAAGAGAGAGATGATTTTTGGGAAAGAAAGAAAGAAATAGTGTCCTTTAGTTTGTTTACACCTTCGTCCTTCGTATTGACAGTTGGTCACCCTCGCCGTACCCCTGCACGTGTGTGGGGGTTGGGCAGGCGTAATTCCAACAGGGAGGAAGCGTCATGCCTCCGGACTGCTAGGTCCACGAGGAACAACAGGCCGACGCATGGGATGGGAGGTGGCTGCCAAAAGTGGCGTGTCTACCCTAGCCCTTGCGCCCACCCCTCCTTATATAGGTGTTCCTAATGAGCTCACGAGTTGGGAGGCGCCCCATTAGTAACCCTAAGCCTTGTCTAATTCAGCTTCCAGCCCCTTAAGCGTGCGACTCTATGGGTTCACGCGCACATAGACATGACTTGAATACTCTTACTCGACTTACTCGACTAATATTTGACAACGACCTCTAGCAAGACGTGTCAAACCCTATGCATATGCAAAGAACATATCAGACGAACCACCACAAAACCATATATATGTTATTCCTTTTGGCTCACAATATTTGGTCTCACTCACAGGTTAACACTTAACCAAAAAGCACGACCATGCATTTTTTGATCCAATCATTCGAGTGGTTTAGTGATATCTCTCTCACATGGAGAGGAGCAAATTCCATCTTGATTGACTATATCTCACAACATGTTTCCCGACATACCCGAAGACCATCTTTATAACTATCCAGTTACAAAGTAGTGTTTGATAGTCCCTAAGTAGACCATTTCACATCTTGAATGCATACACCAATCTCAGGTCTAAGGACATAACGTACATGATGTGAACAGAGATAATTACAACATCTCACGTTGGGTCAGTCCAGCCCCATGTCATACATCATGTGCCACACTATTAGTTTGACATCTCTATGTCCATGACTTGTGAAACGTAGTCATCAACCAATATATGTGTTGATCTAATATTCATGTGTGTCCTCACACGAAGTCCGATCAGGGACAACTTTAGAATATCATACAAGTAAAAGAGTTTCATAAACAATTCACATAATTGTCAATTGATACAAGTTGCCTTTAATGGATATTCAATGAAATCATAATATATCATGGATACGACACAATATAATCCTCTCTATGATTATCTTTAGGGCATATTCCTAACACCCTGGCCACTGCAGCCACCGCCTCCGCCTGCGTCCTTCCCAACACGACCGACTCCTCCTTTCATGTCGTGCGCCCCGCAACCGACTATTCCCTTCACACATCATCTGACCAGTAGGAGTAGTAGGACCTAGTAGGGGCCAACCCACAATGGTGACTGTCCCTCAGAAAGTGGAACCATCAATGGGGGACACAGCTCTCTAGTGCAGGCAACGACGACAGGCTCGCCTACACTGCCTATGCAAAGGCAACCCCACTCAACACGGAAGCGGTGACCCCTACCCAGCCTCCATGAAGGGGTCAACCTAGTGTCGTGGATGACGACGCGTGACCACAAAGACCTAGTGCGATTCCCTTAGCCGTGGACATGACGACACCTACCAGCCGGGCCAGTTGAACAAGGGAGCTCGTTCACCACGAGGTTAAAGCGATTCATCGACAAGATCTTGTGTAAGGCGCCATCGCTGATGTTGCCCAGCCGGTTGTGGAGGCACAACCAAAGTTGTCAAACCGCATCAGGAGGATTGTCGCTCAGGCACTTTGATGCGTCCCCGTTTCTAAGCGGGGAGAGGTGTTAGTGATGAAGTGAATGACCTTCATCGATGGACTGTCGAGGCCTTTCATGACATCCAAGGATACCTACAACAACATCTTCATCGATCAACTCACCCCTTGCATGCTGAGGCAATACGAGAGCTCTTTCCGGAACCGCAAGGAGAATGATCGAGCACCACGCAAGTCAACGCGTCAGATCGCTATTGATGACTAAGTAGTATGATTAGCGAGTAATACCCCATGGTCTCATTGTATAAGGGTGGACAGAGCCGATTGTATAACACTAAGAGCATCTCCAAGAGTTTGCCAAAACCACTCGCTATCCTTTGTTTTTTTGGCAAAACTAGAAAAAAGAGGGGTCCAACAGTTTGGCATATGGCTTGGCAAAATTTGGCAACTTGCCATCCGGAGGCTTCACGCGCGCATATTTGTGAGCGAGCAGGCACTTGCCATCCGCCCGCCCGAGCAGGATGGCGCATGGTGGCGAGCTTGTCCGCCTGCAGCTTCCGCGGCGTGGAGACGACAAACGCGGAGGCCGCGCCGGCGTCGCCGAGGACGAGCGACGCGGAGGCGAGCGCGACGATGAGGGAGCCCGCGGCCGACGACAGCAGCCGGTCCGCGGCCTTGGCGTGGCTTGGTGGCCGCGGCGCGCGCGAGGTGCCTGAGGAAATGACGCGGGCGGCGTGGCGGCGGGAGCGGGGAGAGGAAGCAGGCCGTGGCGGAGGAGGACGCGGCGGCGGCGGCGGCCATCGGGCTGCTGTTGCTTGTGCGCGGGGGGCAGGGGAGTGGAGCGAGCCCAGCCGCCCGCGGCCGTGGGGGGGGGGGGGATGGACGATGATGAGTTTTATTTCACATTTGTGTTTAGTAAGTTAGAAATAGCAAACTGTTGGAGATGCTCTTACTTTTTACTTGCCATATATTTTAGCAACTTGCCAAATCACAAGATATGGCAAGTAAGTTTTAGCAAACTCTTGAAGATGCTCTAACCCCCTAGTGTGCTATTTTCATTGCACATCATTCTAACTTCCACTATTTCTAGATCTTAGTACAAAGATATTCGAGAAAAAATAAGTAAAAATCAATTAAAAATAGGAAGAACGAAAAAAAGGCAATGCTATCTCTTCATTGCATCTATTTTATATAAAAGAAAAAATTAGGAACAAAAGGGCGATAATGCCGTGAGATTTTTAAATATAGATAATAGAGAGAAAGAAAAAATAAAAAAGAAATAAAATATAGATATTATATAGGAAAAATAATAAAAGAAGCAAACTCCACGGGCAGAAAATAAAAGGAGAAAAAGAAAAGGCCTGTCAGACTTCGCGAGCCTCAGCCTCCAATCGGTGACCGGAATGGAAACCTCACGTTATAGCATGGGCCAGATACGGACATGGGCCGTTAATCTAGAGTCGACTCATTGAATGGGGTAGGGTAATATTTTCTGCAATTGTGCATGTTCATCATTGATTTCCATCTCAGTTACTTCCAGCATTATTAGGGCAGCCGCAATGGCTAGCTCATAAGCCAGCTCTTAGAAATTTTATCATATTTTAATAGAAGAACGAGAAGAGTTAACTCTTACTCAAGAGCTAGGTGAAAGATTTGCTGAATCACGGTCTGTCAAACTCAACATGACCGGCGTCGACGTGTTGATTTATATAGGCTGCAACGCCTCAACAAACATACAGATATGTTACAACTCAGATTACAAAAGATGCAGTTGTCAACAGCTAATAGGACTCTATTTAAGATATTCCATATAACAACCGCAACTTGTTCCAAGTAGTAAATGACTTATATCCTGATACAACACGAACAATACTTCTAACGGCCTCCCGCAATCTCAGCCTGGTCTCTTGATTAGGTTGAGATTGATTCTGAAATTTTCAAACTCTCTTGAAGCCAGAGCTTTGGTAAAACCATCAGCTATTTGATCGTGTGTAGATATCAATCGAATTTGTAGTTGTTTCCGAGCAACTCTCTCTCTGACAAAATGAAAGTCTATCTCAATATGCTTCGCTCTAGCATGAAAAACTGGATTGGCGGATAAATATGTAGCACCAAGATTATCACACCATAAACAAGGTGGTTGTGCTAGCTTTACTCCAAGCTCCAATAATAGTGCTTCCACCCATACTATTTCTGCTGTCGCATTCGCGAGTGCCTTATACTCAGCTTCAGTACTTGATCTTGACACAGTAGCCTGCTTTCTGGCACTCCAAGACACAAGATTTGGTCCAACAAATATGGCAAAACCACCAGTCGATCTTCGATCATCAATATTTCGTGCCCAATCCGCATCAGAGAACCCACTGACTAGCATAGAATCAGATTTGCTGATCTTTAATCCCATATCAAGTGTACCTCTAACATATCTTAGAATTCTTTTGACTGCACTCCAATACATAGTAGTTGGCATATGCAAGAACTGACAAACTTTATTTACAGCAAAGGCTAAATCTGGCCGAGTCAGTGTTAAATATTGGAGCGCTCCCACAATGCTTCTATATCTAGTGCTGTAAGTGTCATTCAATCGATCCCCCAATTGTGCAGACAATTTTTCTGAAGCTGACAATGGCGTCGGAGAAGACTTGCACCTTGTCATATTGACTCTATTCAGTATATCGGTAGCATACTTCTCTTGTGACAAAATAATGCCTCCCTGCGTTCTTTTTATTTCTATCCCTAGAAAGTAACTCAAATCTCCAAGATCTTTTAAGGCAAAATATGTCCTTAAATCAGCAAGAAGAGCCGTGATAGCTGTAGTGGAAGAACCCGTGACTATGATGTCATCAACATATTGTTGACACCAGATTTTCGCACACGTAAAGATATGACAGGTGGGTCCGACTAGCAGAAGGAAAAGATTCGGCAAGCAATCGGCGGCTGTTTGGCCCTAAGAGGTTTCGATGATTGTTTGCGCGGTCGGCTATTTCACAAGGCAATAGGCTCCATTCGGGAAACGCATGTTACGAGTAAAGTTGGCTTGCACGAGAAGACACGAGACAATGGAAGGCACCAAATAATGTAGATTTATATCTTTCCGTATTTTATTGTGAATCGTAATCGTCTAGGATTCATGCTTCGTCCAGGGTATAAATATAAACCCTCGACCATTGTAAAATTGTTCACAACCACATCAATACAAACCGGCCCCGTGACATCTTCGAGTCCCTAGTCGTGTCGTCGAGTTCTTCGAGAGGAATCATCGATCCGTCGACCTCCGTAAGTACCGGCAACCTTGCTATCATGTCTAGTATCATGCGGTGGATTTAGATATGATGCAAGTAGTCTCGTACGTTAAGCTTAGTATCGTGCGGCGGATTTAAGCTTATGACGGGAAGTTTTTGCTTATGCCTTGTATCGTGCGGCGGATTAAGTCATGAGTAAAAATAGTTATCGGCTCTGTTAGATTTGGCAGATCTAATAGATTCATCAAGTTATCACGTGTTATATGTTTTATTTATTTAATTCGTACAACACCTTTTGCCCAATCTAGATTGATCTTCATTCGGCCTTGTTGCATGAGTTTGCTCACGCTTTGCTAATCATAAGATCATGATGGCCGAACTGACCTTCAATCTAGATTGTTACATGTTGTGGGTTCATGCATGCCGATCATGTTTAGGCTTTGATAGAGCTGGGTGCCGTGCGGCAGGTGCAGGTTTTAGATTAGTTTAATCATGCTTTGCTTGTATGTTTCTTCTTCATGGACCCCAGTTCGGCTGTTTTACCGATTCTGGTTAAGCTTACATGAGTAATGAGTACATATAGATTTGTCCAGACGTACATGTGCTTTTAGCTTCTCATAATTAGATCGTATCATGCGGTGGATTAATCTAATTATAAGGAGTGGTGTAGATTTATAGCAAGTGGTATCATGCGGTGGATTAGCTTTGCTTGAGTTTACACCTGACGGGTTTATGAAGGCTAGACGTGCGGCAGACTAGCTGGATTAGCCTATGCATATGTCATCTGAATAGATTTGTATTTACAAATTGCCCTTTTATCTTCTTTTTACATATGCGTTCGACATTCAATATGTTTATGAGTTTCATCCTTTACACTTGCCGAATGACATTATAAATCTGTTCCGACAAACAGCTTCTATAGCTGTGTGCCGTCGCGATTGGCTTTCAAAGCCGTACATACGGAACTGTCTGGTCTCACCCAGCATGTTCCAAGGTATTCTCATACTTTTTATCCCTTGTTGGTTTTCAGGTCAAACCGACTGGCACGTTTCCGGATTCAGTACGTTCCGGGCACCCGATTGAAGCCAGCCTCGTTCGGCTTGCTGTGTGCCTTGACGCGAGGCGTCACGTTTCACGTCAACGCACTTTTTGGCACGCCTAGTGGGACAACTTCATTTCAAGATGCCTGAGAGTGACGAAGAACAAGTCTTTAAGGTGACCATGGACGATTTGCCGCTAGAATCAAAGGATCTGGTACAACGAGCTTGTGATGAGTTCCAGCGCAAATGCTTGGAGACTTTCTCCAAGAATAAAAGCGGCAAGGTCTATCAGAAGCAGACGTTCCCGAAGGTTGTTCCTCATCACCAGTCTGAGCTACCCGACGGTAGTGAAGAAGTAGCTCTCCGGAAGATGACTGAAATAATGCATAAAGTTGTATCAGGAGCCGTGACCAATCATCAGTCGGCTTTCTTGAACACCTTTCGTGCTATCATGGTCGATACTTTCGGTCCAACCGCAGATAAGTACTTTGAGGAGGCTGCTGGTCCAATACGGGGGCCATTGTTGTTCCAAGTACCTCAACGCCGAAGAGTTGCCGAAAACAGTGGAGCTGGCCCAAGCACGGGTGGAATGGTTTCTCAGGAAACACAACAACTTCCCCAGACCTATGGCCAACTCACGTTCGGCACAACAGGGAACGTCCCACCATCTGCTTCTAGAGTGTCTCCTGTGGCAAACAGGATACAGAAAGATATGTTTGGAGACGGATATCGGGAATTTATGGACTATAACTCGATTAATGCTTTTCCGAATCCAGGCTACGGGAGTTCAGCAGGATTACATACTGGGGGGCAAGCACAAACAACTCCTGATTCAAATGTTGACCTCATCATGCACAAGTTGGCTGATATGATGCAGAATCAGTTCAGCCTAAAGCCGAAGAATCAGACATACACGTACAAATCTCCTTACCCAGAATGGTACAATCGGGTGGCTCTTCCTCCGAGAATCAAACCTCCCACTGACCTTACCAAGTTCTCGGGCCAAGATGATACCAGTACAAGGGAACATATCAGCCGTTACCTGATGCAGCTTGGCGAGGTATCGACGGATGAAGCTTGGAGGATTCGATACTTCCCGTTATCATTGACAGGACCAGCCTTCTCTTGGTTCGCCTCTCTGCCGGCGAATTCCATCAATACATGGGCAGAGCTGGAGTAGAAGTTCCACTCATATTTCTTTACGGGGACCAGTGAGAAGAAGTTGGTTGATCTCATGAGCTTAAGGATGAAACCTGGCGAAACACCACAAGAGTATCTGCGCCGATTCAGGGAAACCAAAAATCTTTGCTATTCTTTGAATTTGCCGGATGACCAATTGCCGGGAATAGCTATAGCTGGCATGTTGCCGAGTATCAAGGAAAAGCTGTTCGGCATGGAGTTTGAGGATCTCGGGCAGTTATCACAAAGGTTGGCGACGATGAGCAATCAAGCTCAGGGATTCAAGAGGAACAACCAGTTCCAGAAAGGTGACATAGCTGCCAAGATGTATCAGGCTTTCTTGGAAGATGCAGTTGATTACGATGATGAAGATGAAGTAGCTGCAGCCGAGATAATCTGGGCCAAGGACCCAACTCAAGTCAACCAGCGATGGCTGAGGCAGCAAAAAGGTACCTATGATTTTGATGTTTCCAAGTCAGATAAATTATTCGAATATCTGCTGAAGGAAGGACGCATCAAGTTGCCGGAAGGTCATCCTATGCTGCTCCCTGAGGGTGTCAAAGACAAGAAGTATTGTGGTTTCCACAATACCAAATCCCACTCCATAAATGATTGCCGAGTGTTCAGAGTGCGGATTCAGAGGGCTATCCAGGACGGACACCTGAGGTTTGATGGAAAGATGAAAGTGGATGGTAGTCCTTTTGGACAGAATACCGTGTCCTTCTCTATCAATATGATCAATGCAGCCGATTTTGGGGGTAAGAACAAAATGAAAGTTTTAACTTCCGATAGAGCGAAGGAAGCTGGCGCTGTTGACCCCGATCGGCAGATTATAAATAGAGAGCTTCAACAAAGGGTTCGGTTCCAAAATAGCCGAACTGAGACGGGTGGAGCCTCTAGACCCAGAGTCACGACGCGTATTCTATTGAACAAATGGCGTTGCGAACAGGAATGATATCAAAAGCAGAGATTTTATGAAGAGCAAAAGTTCCTGGAAAAGCAGAGGAGGTACGAGGAAGAGATGTACCGAAAAGAACGAGAAGATATGGGGGAGCAGGAACAATCTCATTGGGAATGCTCGTTCTTCCAGTATTGTTGGAACGAAGGCTTGAAGCTGCCTATTAAGAACAACTACCCTGAATGCAGTAATCAATACTCCGAGTACAGGCAATCTCGAGTCAACCGCCGTTCTGTCCATGAAAGACTTGGGGCACGAATCCCTGAGGACGGTCGGCGCTTAAAAATAAATAACTCTGAGAATCAGTAGGGAAGATTTGCCGATCAAAGTTGGGCTCATACTGAAGAAGAAGAATACCGTGAGTATGTTTGGCAAAAAGGACAATGGTGCCCGCCAGGTTTAAGGAAGAGCCAGAAGAGGAGGGTGCAGCGCTTGAGGAACAGAGAGTTAGAGCAAGCAAGCACCAAACCGAAACGAATTTGGCGTCCTAAAGAGAAGCCGGATAGAAGTAGTCGTTCGGCTGATACATGCATGGCGTTCTTCCTCCCATCAGAGTTTGCAGCCCCTGAGAATCAAGATGTCCAAGACGAGACATATTCAGACTTCGATGAAAGTGAATTTCAGGATTTGTTAGCTCATCTCGTCTTGGCTCAAAAGGCAGTATTTGATAAACCAATCAGGCATCGACACTTGAAGCCGCTTTATATGAGAGGGTACGTCAATGGTAAGCCACTGACCAAGATGTTCATCGATGGAGGAGCTGCTATCAATATCATGCCATATACCACCTTCAGAAAGCTTGGCATGACAAGTGAAGATCTATTGAAAACCGACATGGTGTTGAGGGACTTTGCAGGCAATTCCTCTGATACACGAGGAGCAGTCCATGTCGAGTTAATGATTGGGTCTAAAACCTTGATCACCACCTTCTTCGTCATTGATGGCAAGGGGGCATACAGTTTGCTATTGGGAAGAGATTGGATACATGCAAACTGTTGTGTGACATCGACTATGCACCAGTTCCTCATCCAGTGGATTGGAGATGATATTGAGATCGTCCATGCTGATGATTCCGTAAGTATTGCTAATACAGAGCCCATCTACTTGGAATATGAAGGTGTCGAGTGTTTCTCTGGAAGAGCTTGGGAGGCAGGTCCTGTGAATGTCTTCGACGAGGACCAACAGCCGATTCAAACGATCGACTCTCAGAGTAATTTTTAGAATCCAATTAATGGTAATGGAGAGAAGATTGAGGCCAAAATTTCATATCAGCTGACAAGGAATAAAGTGTTGATAATGAAGCTGAGGTAGGATCGGTATGCACAAGTTTGGGTCTCAGATATGCTTCGAAGTCTGCAAACCTTTAAGGGGGTTCTGATTATTTCTTCATTACCGGAGCTCATGGAAACTCAGAAAAGATTCATACAAAGTGACGTACAACAGAAGCTTGTGAAGATATTAGAGTTATATGAAGACACTTCCACGACTTGGCGATTGTTTCGAATTGTACGTGACGGCCGATAAGCCTTATAATAGGATCGGCCCTTATTTTAAGTTTTAAGGGAGAGATGAGTGGCAGATTGCTTTAGCCGAAAATGTTGAACCCAAGAAAGGGTATTCGGCTGTGACAAATTTTTGATTCATGTGTACTGTTTGCCAGTTGAAGCTTCGACACTATTTGTTAAAAGCCGAACGCATGAGGGTTATGTAACTCGAGGAATATTCTATACAGCCAATGTAAAAGCATCGTCTTTAGCGGAGAAAATATTCCAAAGAATTAAGTTATAGCTGATATTTTTACATATCGCCTTTAGTATAAATTCATCACCTTGGTAACCCTAAAGTTTTTGAAGTTAGCAGGTTTATCGAGGGAAGAGAAAGATGAAGTGCAGTAAATACAATGCCGGGCGACATGACGCATCAGAGATAAGATCTAGTCGGCTAAGCTAACGTCATACATTCGGCAAACGTTCTTCTGAAGGAATTTTTTTGCAATCAGAAGAGAATCGCTAAAGAATTAAGAAATGAAATGAGCATTACTCAGAAGGGAGACAAGCTTTTACAAGATCTGTCCTAAAGAACAAACTACTCTTGAAATGGTTTGATCAAACTAAGAATCAGTGGTTTCAGCGAAGGGCAATGACGTAACTGTCAGGAGCTTTAGGATCTTCAAAATCGTCCGGAAGTGCATCTGCAAGAAAAGGATAGCCTTCTTTGAGTCAAGAACTCGTCACCACCAGCTTGAGGAAAACCCTGGGGGAACTGGCAGAAGAAGAAGATGTGTCAGGCATATGCAAGCTTAATCAGAAGAGAAGGCCTAAGATGAACAAGGAAAGCTATTGCAAGGGGGCAGAAAATAGTTTTTACTCATGACATCGGTGAGTCGGTGCTCTGCTATCCCCTGTTTCACCTCTAAAAAGGACGTTTACTGAGATCACTGTCTCTGGACATTGATGGGATTTTTGAGCAAAAAAGTTTTCTCTCTTTGGTTCAAGCCAAGAGCACAAGGCTGGGATTTTTTCGAATCAGACTTGAAGTTGGAGGTGGTGACTTGGCTGAGGTCATATTTATAGAGCTATAAACTATACTTTGGGAGGCCAAGCGTCAGACTAGAGTTTTTCGCAATTTATGGGCCGATATTGGGTCAAAACAAGTCTATGTTGACCTAAAATGGCCCAGGATTCCAGAGCCTAAAAGGCCGATTGAGGTTCGGCTAAAAGAAGATTGCTATGTGAAGTATTCAGTTTCGGTTAATTATTCAGAAGAATCAAATCGCCAGTTGACACTAAAGATGGGAAAGCTGAAAGGTGCTATTTTGATGTCATCATAGGTCAAAAAACTAGAAAATAATTGAAGGGACTCCGAATCTGAGATAATCAATTGGATTGAGCATAGTTATCAGCAACAGCCGATGAAATATGCATCGCCGCTAAGATAAGAAGAGAGTCAATAACTAGTACACGGAACAGAATACACATTGATCTCGAAAGATCGATCACAGGTTGATTTCAGAAGGACGAATGAAGGAATTTTCACTTATTTACAAGAGGGGAAGCAAATTACAATGAAAAGTCAGTTCGTCCATTCTATTCTATTCCTAATCGGAAGGTCGAAGTCGAAGGAATCGGCCAGATCTGTTCCAGCTTCTTTCATGTCATCAACAGAGCGTGCCACCCTAAATTCTAGTCCTCGCTCACAAACGTCAAAATGACGGTAGTCGGCGCCAGAGTGGATCCGAACGGCATTGAAGGCAAGCGCTGCACCGTAACCCATGCCGGCCCTGGAGATGTCAGGGAGAACCCGATTGACCTCGTTCACCCGCCTTAGAGCCGCTGTGCCTGGCACGTTGGCTGTGACAGCAAGGTCGGCAATGGCAGCTTCAAGGGAATGGAGCTTAGCCTCCAGAGCTAAGAAAAGGGAGGATCAATAAAACAGAGAAGAAGAATAGGGAAAGAACAGTAGAGGAATACTTACCGGTGGCCTGTTCCCGAGCGGCATCACGCTCTCGAGAGATTCGAGTAATCTCCCGATTCCTCCTTTCTAGATCAAATTGAAGATCCGTGATCTTCTGAGTCAGGACCTCAGGAAAATTTTCGTCGACCCTCCTAGACAAGAACAACGATGTAAGGGCAACTGCTTCGTCTTCAAACAAAAGCAATGAAGAACAACCTCTTCCTGGTGGTACTGGAGGCCCCAAGCTCGGAACTGTGACGGCTTGCTTCGGAAGACATCTTCTATTTGGATTAAAGGATGATAGAGGAAAAGAGGGTTTTCTGGTTTTGAGAACTAAAGCAGAGAAGTTCGGAAAGCACAGGCCGAAGTGAAGTAAAGAGGAGAGTTTAAAAGACCCCAAGTGCATCAGGAGACGAATCGGCAGGTACGGTAATTATGACATGTGAAGACAGATGCTTCTGGAGGTTCTGCGTCAGTGCGAAAGGAAAAGAATTTTGGAATAAACATTTATCCCAAAATTAGGGGGCATGTGTTGACACCAGATTTTCGCACACGTAAGGATATGACAGGTGGGTCCAACTAGCAGAAGGAAAAGATTCGGCAAGCAATCGGCGGCTGTTTGGCCCTAAGAGGTTTCAATGATTGTTTGCGCGGTCGGCTATTCCACAAGGCAATAGGCTCCATTCGAGAAACGCATGTTACGAGTAAAGCTGGCTTGCACCAGAAGACACGAGACAATGGAAGGCACCAAATAATATAGATTTATATCTTTCCGTATTTTATTGTGAATCGTAATCGTCTAGGATTCATGCTTCGTCCAGGGTATAAATATAAACCCTCGACCATTGTAAAATTGTTCACAACCACATCAATACAAACCGGCCCCGTGCCATCTTCGAGTCCCTAGTCGTGTCGTCGAGTTCTTCGAGAGGAATCATCGATCCGTCGACCTCCGTAAGTACCGGCAACCTTGCTATCATGTCTAGTATCATGCGGTGGATTTAGATATGATGCAAGTAGTCTCGTACGTTAAGCTTAGTATCGTGCGGCGGATTTAAGCTTATGACGGGAAGTTTTTGCTTATGCGTTGTATCGTGCGGCGGATTAAGTCATGAGTAAAAATAGTTATCGGCTCTGTTAGATTTGGCAGATCTAATAGATTCATCAAGTTATCACGTGTTATATGTTTTATTTATTTAATTCGTACAACACCTTTTGCCCAATCTAGATTGATCTTCATTCGGCCTTGTTGCATGAGTTTGCTCACGCTTTGCTAATCATAAGATCATGATGGCCGAACTGCAATTCAATCTAGATTGTTACATGTTGTGGGTTCATACATGCCGATCATGTTTAGGCTTTGATAGAGCTGGGTGTCGTGCGGCAGGTGCAGGTTTTAGATTAGTTTAATCATGCTTTGCGTGTATGTTTCTTCTTCATGGACCCCAGTTCGGCTGTTTTGTCGATTCTGGTTAAGCTTAAATGAGTAATGAGTACATATAGATTTGTCCAGACGTACATGTGCTTTTAGCTTCTCATAATTAGATCGTATCATGCGGTGGATTAATCTAATTATAAGGAGTGGTGTAGATTTATAGCAAGTGGTATCATGCGGTGGATTAGCTTTGCTTGAGTTTACACCTAACGGGTTTATGAAGGCTAGACGTGCGGCAGACTAGCTGGATTAGCCTATGCATATGTCATCTGAATAGATTTGTATTTACAAATTGTCCTTTTATCTTCTTGTTACATATGCGTTCGACATTCAATATGTTTATGAGTTTCATCCTTTACACTTGCCGAATGACATTATAAATCTGTTCCGACAAACAGCTTCTATAGCTGTATGCCGTCGCGATTGGCTTTCAAAGCCGTACATACGGAACTGTCTGGTCTCACCCAGCATGTTCCAAGGTATTCTCATACTTTTTATCCCTTGTTGGTTTTCAGGTCAAACCGACTGGCACGTTTCCGGATTCAGTACGTTCCGGGCACCCGATTGAAGCCAGCCTCGTTCGGCTTGCTGTGTGCCTTGACGCGAGGCGTCACGTTTCGCGTCAACACATATATTAGCATATAGATAGTCACGTTGCCTTTAGAATAAATGAATAAAGAAGTGTCAGATTTTGAAGCTTGAAACCCAAGATCAATCAGTTTTGAGCTAAGCCTAGAATACCAGGCTCTAGGCGCCTGTTTTAGCCCATAAATTGCTTTGTCCAACTTACACACAAAGTGAGGATTGTTCTCATCTTCAAAACCTGGTGGCTGCTTCATATATACCTCCTCTTCAAAAATGCCATGAAGAAACGCATTCTGTATATCTAGCTGCCGTAAGCACCATCCTCTAGGTACTGCTACTGACAATACTGATCTCACAGTTGCGATTTTCACCACTGGACTGAACGTATCCTCATAGTCAAGACCATATCGTTGTTTAAACCCTTTTGCAACTAATCGTGCCTTGTACCGTTCTATTGACCCGTCAGCTTTCTTCTTAACTTTAAACACCCATTTACAATCAATTAAATTTATACCTTTTGGAGGTGAGACCATACGCCATGTTTTATTTCTGAGCAAAGCATCATATTCCTCTTGCATTGCCTTCTTCCACTTACAACTCGTGAGAGCTTCCTGTAAATCCTGAGGTTCTCCTGTAGAACAAAAATTGCTGTATCGTATAGTACCATCAGTGAATACTTTTGGCTTTATAATACCTCGCTGAAGTCTAGTTTGTGGGCGTCGTTGCACAGCCTCGACAGGGGCACTAGCAGCCATGTCTTCTATCTCTACTTCAGACACGGCAGAAGTAGTTTCTGCATTGCTGTGTTGCGATGGTGGAGACATCTGAGGCACCAGCGCCTGTTCTGTTTGCTGTCCAGAGAATTCCATCGGATCAGATTCAGTGCCTGCATTATCGTCCCTTGAAGCATGGCCTGCAGCTGCACCGTTTCCACTAGAATTTTCTGCAATAATCTCCTGTTCACTAGCCAAAACATCAGGCATATCAATAGTCTCATGAGTATTAGTATATATATCAGATCATTACAATTTACACCCCCTAGGCTAGGAACATGAAGATGTTCGGGCAAAAGTAAAATTTCTTGTTGCAACCGTGCTCCAGCATTCTCATGTAGCTCTTCAAAAGGAAAGATAGCTTCATCAAAAACAACATCTCATGACACATAGATGCGACCAGTAGATACATCTAAGCACTTAAACCCTTTGTGGAGAGTAATGTACCCAAGAAAAACACATCTCTTGGATCGGAAAGTCAATTTATGTGTATTAATGGGTCTCAAATTTGGCCAATAGGCACAACCAAAAATTTTTAGAGACAAGTAATCTGGCTTGATTTGGAGCAAGCGCTCACTAGGGGTTTGGAAGTCAATAACCTTGCTAGGCCGAATATTAATGAGATAAGTAGCAGTCAGGAAGGCTTCATCCCAAAATTTTAGGGGCATTGCGGCATTTGCAAGAAGAGATAGCCCCACTTCGACTACATGTCGATGCTTTCTTTTAGCTGAACCATTTTGTTGGTGTGCATGGGGACAAGAGACTCGATGAACTATCCCAAGTTTCTGGAAGAAGGAATTTAATTTCTTATACTCTCCTCTCCAATCAGACTGCACAGCTAAGATCTTCCTGTTCAGTTTCCTCTCCACATAGGCTTGGAAATTATGGAATATTTGAAACACATCAGACTTTTGCTTGATAAGATAAATCCAAGTGTATTTACTATAGTCATCGATGAAGCTAACATAATATGTGTACCGACCAACAGAAGTGGGAGCTGGGCCCTAGACATTAGAGTGGATGAGCTCCAAAGGAGCCGAAGAAATTTTATTTGATACAGAGTAAGGAAGTTGATGACTCTTGCCCTTTTGGCAAGAATCACACACTGACTCGACACTAGTATCACCAATAAAAGGAAGACTATTTTTCTCTAAAACTCTCTTAACAATAGGAAAAGCAGGATGTCCTAAACGACTATGCCATCTTATAGTAGATGGTTTATTGACTCCAAAAACTTGTTTCTTCGGCTTTGCTTCAGGGAAACTCGATTCTATCGGATAAAGGCCACCTTCACATCTTCCTTGGTGTAGAACTTTCTTCGTTTCCCAATCCTTTATAACAAAAAAATCCGGATGGAACTCAATATATGCATTGTTATCTCGAGTCAATTTATGAATAGAAACGAGACTTGTATTGGCACTTAGAACATGAAGGATATCATGCAGATATAAAGAGCGGCTAGGGGTATGTAAAATTGAATGTCCAATATTACTAATACTCATACCTGAACCACTTGCCGTGTGGACTTGGTCTTGACCATTGTATCTATTACGGATGGTGAGCTTCTCTAATTCACCACTGATATGATCAGTTGCGCCACTATCTGCATACCAATTTGTATCCACTCCATACGAATAGGCTGCACCTGCAGATTTCATATCTTGCTGATAATTTTCATCGTATCTGAAGTAGCAGTTCACTGTTGAATGATTTGTGCGGTTGCAGATCTGACATGGGTTCTTGTTTCTAGTGTTGCTGCCTTGTCCTTCAGGGCTGCTGTTCAGATTGCTTCGACCATCAGTACGACGACCTCCACCGGCTCCACGCCATCTTCCACGGAATCCACCACGGCCACGGTTGTAACCACCGCGACCCCTTGATGCTGAGTTCGCTGTTGATTGAAAGTGCCCGCTGTTCTTGGCTTGCTGCTCCTGTAGCATCTCAAGCCGAGCGTCATATGCCATAATCTGTGCATACAAATCAGCAAGCAAGATTGGGTTTTCCCGGCCTAGAATTGATGACACGATGCCATTGTAGTCACTGTCCAGGCCAGATAAGATAAAGGAGACCATCTCATCGTCATCCACAGGTTTTCCTGCTGCTGCAAGCTCATCTCCAATCGCCTTCATCTTGTTGAAATAAACTGCAGTAGCCAAGCTTCCCTTCTTGAGGTTTGCAAGTTGCATCCGCAGATTTGTTACTCGTGCGCGAGACTGCGCCGAGAACATCGCCTCCAAAACAGTCCATACTTCTGCTGCTGTTGTCTTCGTGGCAACCTGTCCCAACACTTCTTTGGTGAGGCAATTGACCAGGTAGCTTAATAAGTCTCAAAAAAAAAGGTAGCTTAATACTTGCTGATCTTGCGCTACCCAGCTTGCATATGCCGGGTTTGGAATCTGCTCCTTGGTCTTGTCATCCTTGACAACATCCAGGAACTGGGGTGGCACCTTGGAGGATCCATCTAAGATCCCAAAGAGTTGTGCACCCCTGATGGCCGGTAGGACCTGCGCTTTTCCACAACACGTAGTTCTCCCGCGAAAGCTTCTCAGTTACCGAAGTACCGAGAGTCAATAGAGGTGAGGACGATGAGGTGGTGGCCATGGCAGTAGATGGAATTGAAGAGTGCTCCGATTACCGTGAAAGATTTGCTGAATCGCGGTCTGTCAAACTCAACATGACCGGCGTCTACGTGTTGATTTATATAGGGCTGAAACGCCTCAACAAACATACAAATATGTTACAACTCAGATTACAAAAGATGCAGTTGTCAACAGCTAATAGGACTCTATTTAAGATATTCCATATAACAACCGCAACTTGTTCCAAGTAGTAAACGACTTATAATCCTGATACAACATGAACAATACTTCTAACACTAGGCTCATACACACATTCCAAGACCATGTGTGAATGTAATGTGGGCCTAATCATTCTATGAGCTATTGTTAAGAGCTAGCATTATTGGAGAGGTTAGCTTAGAGTTAGCAGCTAGGTCATATCACTACGGCTGCCCTTAAGCCAGTGATGCTTCTCTTTCCAGTGATTTGTTTTCTTGAATTTGGAGCGTGTTCAGGAATCAGGAATATGGTCTGGCCACGACCTCGCAGCCGCCGTCTCGCTGGTCCGCGCCACCGTCCGTGCTTGACTCCGCGGAGCTCTGACCGCGTCCTCCCCACGCAGGCTCACAGTAGCCGCTCGGCAACTACCTTCCCGCGCCGACGGGTTAGTCTGCCTGGCTGGTCCTATGCGTCCGCGCAGGCATGCGCGGCTGGCTGTGGATCGCGCTGCATTGCATCTGAGCAGTCTCATGCGCAGCCGGTCGACACCACCGCCGTCACCGGAAACGTGATACGGTGCCAGGTATCAGGGGAATATAGAACAATTTCATCTCAACAGTGAAAAATCTTTATAAAGAAGTGTTTCATGTCTCACGTACCGCATTTCTCGTACCTACGTTCTGAGAACTTTTGTGATTGTGAGCCTGACATCGTTGTTCTTGCGTGTAGACGGTAGTCGGGATCTAATTTTTGTTGGGCTTCGCCATGACATTTGGGACTTTTTTGAGAAGCTAATTTGAAAGATCTCGGATAAAGGAACATCGTCTCTCGGGATGAAATCATGAGCAAGGACTTGCTGAAATATCACTCGGAGAGAATGAAGTCATGGGCAAGGACTTGCTATCAGACCAGCAAGGACGAGGACACGCGGGCCGGCCGGCCGTCCTGTGCCAGCTCGCTACGACCAGCAAGGACAAATTGGAGTATTGGTGGTCAGAGGGACACTACTAGAGAAACGGCCTCGCTACGACCAGCAAGGACAAATTGGAGTATTGGTGGTCATAGGGACACTACTAGAGAAACGGCCTTTAGCCCCGGTTGGGAAGGGCCTTTAGCCTCGGTTTTCCCGACCGGGGCTATCAATCCGGGACTCAAGGTCGGACCCTTTAGTCCCGGGTGCTCCCAACCGGGGTTAAAGGTCTCCACGAGAAAAAATAAATGTGCATCTGTGAGATTTGAACTCAGCACCTCTCGCCTCAGACACGCTTACCAACTGAGCTACACAGCTCATGTGATGTAGTTCTGGACGTTTTCCTTTTGAATTCACTCGGTAAAGACCTCTAGCCTAAAAGGACCTTTAGCCCCGGTTGGTAACACCAACCGGGACTAAAGGTCCACCCTTTAGCCTCGGTTGGTATTACCAACCGGGGCTAAAGATTCACCTTTAGCCCCGGTTGGTATTACCAACCGGGACTAAAGGTCTTTAGCCCCGGACACAATTTTTGACCGAGACTAAAGCTCAATTGATAGATCGTCCAAAGGCCTGTTCTCTAGTAGTGAGAAGGAAGAAGAGCAGGAGCAAAAGATCCGTATAGGACTGGCGTGAATGATCAGATAGGCACCAAGAGAGAAAAGTTGTATTGGGGAAGTATGGTTTCTTATGATAGAGTATTTGAGTTATAGACTCATGACTCATGAGTAGAGTCTGTATTGTGAGTGTCCTTACCAAATTAAGGGGTGTTTAGTCTTCACCCAAAAACTTTTCACATATGATATCAAATGTTTGAATACATGCATGCAATATTAAATGTATATAAAAATAACTAATTACACTGATTGCAATAACTTTGCGAGACGATTTTTAAACCTAATTAGTTTATGATTTGATAATGTTGTGCTATAATAAACATGTGCTAATAAATGATTAATTAGTCTTAATAAATTTGTCTAATCGTTTTCTGATGGAATATGTCACCCAAATTTTTTTTACCTCCCAATTAAACAACCCCTTAATATAGAAGGAAGAGATGAAATGAACTGATAATGAAGTAAATGAATGTACATAGATGTTCTGAAAAAAAAACAATAAAATACATATACTACTTTACACACTTTTCCTGATAACAAACCGCATGCCCTGCTTCCCTTACCAAATTATTTTATTTTTCTTGTCGAAAGTTTAGCACCCGTACGCCAATGCATGTATCGATACGATTAACGGACGGAGGATAGTTAATAATTAAGTTTAAGACGTGTCCGCGATGAAGTCTTGGATGACAGTACGAACCGCCACGGGAATCCTGACCGAGTGTGCACTCGCAGCACTCACCCATGTCAAGCTGCCGAACGTATAGCCACCTTGCACCGTCTGCCTTGCCGTGAACGTCATCCGGAACGTTGCCTGCTGCTTGTTGCTAACACCGAAGCTGATCACAGACGGCTCCACCGAGACGCTCACCCCCGCCGGAGCTTCGACGACGGCGCGGTACGTCGCCTCCACGGGGCCGACGTTGGTGACGGTGCGGCGCACCGTGACCGGCGTGTCCTGCCTGAGGTCCGGCACGGCGACGGACGGGAGGTTGAGCTGGTACAGCTTCCCCGTGTAGCTCTCGCAGTCGTCCTTGGGCCCGAGCGTGCAGTTGAAGAACCTGGTGTACTCTCCGGCGTCCACGTCGTAGACTAGGCCGGGGTCGGCAGCCCTGTCCGGGCTGATGTGGCCTCCGCCCATGTCGAACGGGTCGGCCAGCTTCCGGGGCACCCCTTCCGCTTGGATCGGCATGCCGAAGCGGTCGGTGACCGACGCCGTGGTGACGATGGCCGACTTGATCATGGCGGGCGACCAGTCCGGGTGGACTGACTTGAGCAGCGCGGCGATGGCGGACACGTGGGGGCACGCCATGGACGTCCCGGATTTGAACTTGTACGAGTCGGCTACTGCTGCCAGGATGCCCACGCCGGGTGCGGCTACGTCAGGCTGTTTGTTTAATTTTTTCAATGACAGAGACAGACAGTGCAGTGAGGCCGGGCGTTTGGTTGATGCAATGGAATGAACCAAGTTAAGAAGATGCAATAATGAAAAAGAACATCATATATATCTTAGTTATCACCTTTATGATGCCGGGGAACAAGGGGCTGGGGCCTCTCGACGAGAACGCGGCAACCCTCGGCGACAGCACGCCATTCCCGACAACGCTGAAGGCCCGCGAGATCCTCACCACAGGCGTTCTGCACGCGACAAACAACGTACTAACTAACAGCGCTGCCATGCATGGTCGAAATAGAGAATCGTACGTAGGAATTCGAACTTTGAAGTAGAGAAACATAATACAGTAGGTCCTTACTCGACGCTGTTGGCGTAGGACACGATCCTTTGTGCGATCTCAAAGTCCACAAGCACGCAGGCCAGGACGCCCCTCCAGTTGTCCGTTGCCTCCAGGAGGTTGCTGTTGTGCTGCGCGAAGATGAGGCCCTTGGCACCTGCCTTGGCGACGAGGGCAGCCGCGTCGTTGAATCCTTGTGGTGGCAGCGTGGACGACGACAGCAACGGCTCGGAGCAGAGCACGACCGTGCCGGAGAGGTTGGTGGATGACAGCGTCTCTTCGTCGCAGCTACAGTAGTATGTGAGAATTGTTCAGACAGACAGACTATCAGAGTCAGCAGATGTATTAAGCGCGAAACCGTCAAATTTCACCACTTTTGTCTGCATCTCATCAGTCATTCATTACCTGACTCCGCCAATAAGCGTGTGGAAGTCGCTGCTACCAAGTGTGTCATTATAGTAAAGCGATTGCCCCTGGGGGATTGTAGTACAGGTACAGCAACAACGACATTATCATCAGTCGAGTAATTCCACAAACAAAGTAATAAAAAAAATTGAAAAATCATACTGTATACGAGCTGAGTTACCTACCACCACAGTCTCGTTGTTCCCGAGCGACATGATCGTCGGGAAGGATCTGTCGATGGTGCTAGCGGCCACCGTCAATACCCACGGCACGGCGTTCGACACGGTATGCGCCGCCGGGCCTTTATTTCCGGCGGCGAACACGACGGGGATCCCTCTCGCCACAGCGTGCAGGGTGCCCGGGATCTCGTCCTGCAAGCCCAGCGACAGCGACAGCACGTCCACGCCGTCGTTTATGGCGTCGTCGATCGCCGCCAGGACCGTGGCGGTGCTGCAGGAGCCTCGACGACCCCAGCACGCCTTGTAGACAGCCAGCCGAGCGCGGGGCGCCCCGCCGCGCGCCACGCCGGCGCCCAGGCCGCCGAAGCTCGCGTTCCGCACCTGGCCGCCGGCGATCGTCGAGGCCACGTGCGTGCCGTGGCCGTTCAGGTCTCTAGGCGACATGTACTCGCCCTTGAGCGCCTCGGCCTCCATGCCGGCGGCGTACCACCGCGCGCCAATGATCTTCCGGTTGCAGCTGATCGTGGCGTTGAACTCCGCGCCTGTCTGGCATGTCCCCCTCCACCTTGCCGGCAACGGGCCGTATCCACTGTCGTCAAAGCTTCTTGATTCAGGCCAAATGCCTGTGTCTACTACTCCAACTATGATGTCTTCGCCGTAGTTTGCTTTCTTGAGGAGGTCTGACGACGACGGTGACGATTGGTCGTAGTAGTCAAGGCCAAGAAAGTCCCAGCTCCGTGTTGTGTGGGTTTTGTAATGAGTGTTGGCCTTAACACTGATGACTTCAGGTAAACCTACATCGAAATCTTAATTATTAGCTGCACTGATCTGATCATATATACTACAATGACCCTTTATTTAGTGTTAATTTGATCATTACGTGCGATTGTCTTTGCTTGGGATTCGGTGAGCATTGCTGCAAAACCGGAAAATCCATGCTTGTAGGTGTAGACTATGGATTTCTGGGCTTCATCCGTACTGTTTCCATGGACAACATCCCAGGATCAAAAGCAAAGAGAATGTGAGCAATCATATCAGTTGCAGACAACGCATCAGCTTGAACTACAGGCACGTACTACGTAAGTACCTCCCAAGAACAGACGCAAGTACATCATGGTGAGACGCGATCACCACGGATGGATCGTCGTGCTTCTTCTCCCCCATGTAGACAATGTACAGCTGGAGTACGTTTTCATGTAAAATTTTGAATAAAAACAGTACGTATGCATAAGAACAAGTAGTCACGTAGATAAACGACTAAACTAAAGCAGATCGATGCACAGAACTTATTACTTTGCTTGAAGCATCAACTGAAACAGGCAGCCAAACTACTAGGACAAGTAGTAGTGCACAACTGAGAGCTGGTCGCAAATCCATCACTGACTGACTTCGTTGGAATTATTGTGTTGTGTATCTGATGGATGTGGCTGGTTTTTGGTTGCCTATCATGCTATATCCATGAACAAATGTATATATAGAGCAGCCCCTGCCGCCTGCCCACAACAAAGAACCATAAGAAATAGAAAACGTGGAACATCATATCCTTCACACGCGTTATTAGGTGCTTAGATTACAAGTACGACTAGATCAAGTCTACATGGAAAAGGGATAAACGGAGATATATAGAGCATGTGTATATGTGTATGCTGCGTCAGTCCATCACTCTGGAGACTAAGTCTGCGTCAGTCCATCACTCTGGAGACTAGGTTCATCAGGAATGGGTTGAACCCAACCTAGATTTTAGGGATGGGATGAACCTCATTTGCTGTTTGGTTGAGGGGGCGGGTTCAACCCAGTCCTATGTTTGGTTCTAGGAATCTAACACCAGTAGGGTCACAACTCCTTGGCTCCGTCCGGCCATGCACACGCGCAAAAGCTGGGTCACCCCTGTCCCTTCGATTTTTAGAAACCAACTCGACCCGTATCTGTACCGAATATTCCCTATAGGAGCCAACCCAACCCATACGAACTCCCAACCAAACACTATCAAAACTGGGTCCAACCCACTCTGACCCACTCCAACCTCTCAACCAAACACATGCTAAGTACATCATGTTGAACCTCATCCAAATATTCGTCAACAGACAATTACTACGGGCATGTTTAGTTTCATGATGTAAAAATTTTGAATGTCACATCGAATGTTACGTAGGGTGTTGCATTAGGTGTTCGGGTACTAACAAAAAAAATTACAGAATCTGTCCGTCAATCGCGAAACAGATTTTTAAGCCTAATTAATCTGTCATTAGCATATGTGTTACGGTAGCACTTTAGTATTAAAACATAGACTAATTAGGCTTAAAAGATTCATCTCATAAATTACATGCAAACTATGTAATTAGTTATTTTTTAATCTATATTTAGTACTCCATGCATGTGTCCAAAAATTTGATATGACAGATATAAATTTTTTGATTTTGAAACTAAACACGACCTATGTGTCGCGTTGTGTGGGCATAAATAAGGGAGGCAGCTATAGGATGATACCAACTACTGGGACTTAGTCTCGTGGCAGGAGGTAGGTGTGTGTATGCGCGCGCCCGCGTCGAGTACTAATTTGACATGCAAATTATTTAAAGAAATGATTGACAAAATGGATGTATTTTTTTAGACGAAAGAAGAATTTGTATTAAAATATAGTTGGGTACTTCATCACATTACATGTACTTTGGAAAAAACATATATCCAGAAACTGATATTCATCTATATTGCACCCACACTGTGAATAGATCAAACTCTCAAATCCAAACCTATTTGACGCTTCATATGGATGACTGCACAGGCAAATACTCGGCAACAATTGTTTTAGGTCAGACAATAGATGCCCAACGGACGGCCAACATTCGTGCAGGTGGAGTTGAGAAATTTCTTCTTTCTCTTGTCTTCCTTCTTCTTTCTGCCATCGAAGAGTGAGGAAGACTGATCTGAAACTTATTCTCCCTAGTCCTTCATTGTGGCCAGATCTAACCACAACAAAATGAAGAAGGGACCGGAGAAAATTATTCCATGGCAGCGAAATCATCTCCATCTTGATGCCGCTGTCCGGAAACAAAAGTCCCCATGTCGTGTTGTCGGTGAAGATACTGACGCCGAAGTTGTCGCCCTCATCTTCAACGGAGCCGCCATAGAGAAGACAATTCCATCCTTCTCCTTCACTGTCGCCGAAGAGGAGAAGGAGGAGATAAATCTCCAATACCACAATACTTGCCATGAAGAAACTCAAACCCTAAGAACTCGATCTATTGAGGAAAAAATATTAAAAACGATGGATCCCCACTCCCTCCGGCCTCCGGCGATATGCCGGATGGAGAAGAGAGGGGACCAAACAGGGGAGGGGGGCGGCAGCGGCCCTTTTTCTCTTTGGCGGCGGCTCTGTTTGGCGCAGTTGTGCCGACAAAATGGATGTATATGATCGACCACATTGTTGGTAAATGGTAAGCCGAATCGGGTCATACACTAACAAGGTTTAGCATGCCTAAGATCGCATGTGACCTAGCATGCAGGAAAAACGCAGTAAACCAGTGGGACCGACTAGTAAGCCAGTCAAGCTGATTCGATGCCTGCTCTTTGCCCGGCAGACTCCTGAATACCTCCCTGAATGACCATTAGTGAGGGCACAAAAAGATTGCTTTAGGATTGGCACGACCACCTAGACGTCACCGAATTTTGTCGAGAGACATGAGACGTGACAAACAGTAGATGTGTTTCTGACGATTAGAAGTTACATTTCTGAATCTGCCATGGTTCTCTGTTTATATAGAGGAGTTGTCTTATCCCAATAGGAAATATCTCTAAGACGCAATCTTTAAGTCTTCCACCATTATCTAAAGTAGGTCTACACCGAGTTGGGCTCAATCCGATCACGGAATAGAGAAATAGGCCTAGCCATTTTTCTCGAGGTCTCAGGCCATGTTGCTAAACATTATGCATGAACAGCCAAGTAAACCGGTTTGGGCAGATTAAGCTCAAATTCTCATCCTCTTCATTTGAACTCCAATTTTGATGTTCCAATTGATGCCAGGAACTCGATGATGGAGTATATTACTTTTGTTGGCACATTTTTTTCCTATGATGTTTACATGAATCTGTAAACATAAAACACCAAATAGAAATAACGTCCAACTCATCGACTATTCGAGTCTAAAGGTGATGTCATTTTTGTTCTAAGGACGATATATGTATCGGTCATTGTTTCAAGAACATCTTAGGGTACATGCCAAAAACTTGGGAAACATTTTTTTCCAATACATCCCGTAAAATGCTCTTGGGAGACAATCACACCTTGCAACTTCTCGAGCATATATAAGTTCTCAAATATCATTTTGATCACTTTATGAGGACGTTCACAACCTAGCGATTACTTGCCAAACTTATTACTTTTTCTTCCAAGTGGAAGGATGGTTTTTTACACTAAATTGCCAAACTTACAATTACTTTGATTGCAGACGATGACAACAAATGAATAGGATGACAAGGCCGGAGTAGCAACAAAATCTGGTCTTCATGCTCATTTGGAGGATCTGTTTATTAGGAAATAATGTTATAAAAGCTAATTGACTTACAAGTTGATTACAAAAGTTTGTAATTACCACTAGTAGAGAACAGACCTTTGGTCTCGATGCTAAATTTGGCTTTAGTCCCGGATTAATTTGGGCTCAGGACCAAAGAGGTGTTTAGTCCCGGTGGATGACTTCAACCGGGACTAAAGCTAGCCCATAGTCAAACAACTAGTGCGCCAGGCTTTATTGGTAGCTGGCCTTTAGTCCCGATTGATATTACAAATCGGAACTAAAAGTCCACCTTTAGTCCCGATTGGTGTTACCAACCCGAACTAAAAGCCCTCCAACCTTTAGTCCCGGTTGGTAGGTGACCTTTTAGTCCGGGTTGGTGTTACCAATCCGGACTAAAGGTCTTTCAGCCAGGACTAAAAGTCTCTCATGGGTCAATTTAAAAGGAGAGTGCCGTGTCATTATTTTTCCCGTTGCTTGACTTGCGTTTATCTGACCGTTTGATTAAAAATTGTTGTATGTAGATTTCCATGTAGGTTTAGGTGGTCTAGAGATTTCCAGTTCGAAATGTTGTATGTAGTTTTGCACTTGACATATCGTATTGGTATTGATATCGACATATGTGTTCTTCTGTTTAGGAAAATAATAAACTAGATATAGTGAATAGGTTTGTGTGTTTGGTCGGGATTTAGAAATAGCATGATGTCTTGCATGTCCTACCATGAGTTGGGCACCATATGTCGAAGGACCTTGGTTCATATGGTAGCCTACTGGTTATCTGAAAGATACTTAGTTGTGGCACTAGTAAGGATGTCAGTTTTTTCGTCAATCATTTTATTGCAGAACGGTAGTGATACGTACCTGGCAACAATAGTATGCGATTATCTTAGAGCAATAGTTATCTACACTGTAATTTTATTGTACTAATCATGATACGTTGCTTATCTTTGTTCACAACAAACTTGGATGATTGGCTACACAAACAGAATGAATCGCTAAACTCTACTGCACAAAAGACTACACCTAGTCCAATCCTACTCTAGCATAGCATTCCAACAATGAATTAGCAAAAAGTAAATTGCGAAAATAAGATGCTCAAAGTAAATGCATATGAAAGAGAGTAAGAAGGACTCCGCGATCTTTTTGCCAAGGTATCGAGGTATCGGCACACCCTCTTAGTCCTCGTTGGAGCACCCGTACAAGGGTATCACTCCCCCTTGATCCGCGCAAGGATCAAGTGCTCACTACGAGCTAATTCTTCGCCATTCCGGCTCGGTGAATCGCTTGCTACCGGTCACAACTCGACTTCGGTCATCCACAATGCCACCAGATGATCACCAAGCTCCTCGATCACCACCAAGTCGTCTAGGTGATGCCGATCACCAAGAGTAACAAGCTTGAACTCTCACTTGACCAATGCAAGACCAAAGAGGTGGATGGATGCACACTTGCTACTTAATCTCACTAATGAAGTCACTAATTCTCACAATTAGGAAATCCCTCAACCTCACTAGGGCTCTTGCTCTCCCTTGCTCACTCAAGGTGTTCTTCAACTGATCAAATAGGCAGGAGACCCCAAATGAAGGTAATGGTGAAGTATAAATACCCCCCAACAAACCATCCACGAGGGGCATAAACCAGTACAGTTAAAGGGGCATCAGGCGCTTTGATGCCTGGCATCGGATGCGTCGATGCCCTGTCCAACGGTCGACTGTACCGACGTGTCCAATGTGGAAATGACCTCTCTGGAACCTCTCTGCATGGCCATCGGACGCTGACCCTCAGCGTCCCATGCTAGTGTTCGATGACGCTGAAGTCACACTCTCATGAACAATGTTACCGTTGCTTCTGGTGCGCCCCCACCGGCGCGTTCGGTGCAACGATCTCAACACTACCAAGTCTAGGTGACATCAGACGCGCGTCCGATGCCACCCAGGCCAGCGTCTGATGCCCATTTCAGCGCCAAAATGACTTCGGATCGCGATGCTGCCTTAACGGCTTTTCATCCTTATGACATAAGGGCTCTCTCTGAGCTACCTAGAGCTATGAAATACCAAGTGTGCACCACACCTACCTCAATAGACTCACCTTGGTCAAGCTACTAATTCACGCTTCTCTTTATAGTACGACCAAAGGAAAAACAAAGACCTAAGACTACCTAAGTGTCCTCCAACACCATATGACACTTAGCGCTAGCCTATCACCGTCTTCGTCATCCATGCGGATACATGGGTATATGCTGAGTCTCGAGTGATGAGTGATTGTCAACGGGTTTGATCGCATGTTCCTTGGCTTGTGTTGTGCAGGTGTCGAGCACAGAGATAGTGATCGAAGGCAAGGTGAAGGTCAAGTAGAGACGTGCCGTGCCGATGGACCGGGAGCGGTGAAGGGCGGACGTGAGGCTTGGACAGAGGGACCGGTGGCCTAAGGATCAGCTGTGGTGGCTGACAGCCTGGGACAGCGACGAGCGGAGACTTGCGGGGCATGGTGTTGCTCGGGTCGAGGACCTGGGGACACGTGTCGGTGGACGGGGTTCACGGGCGGTGCATCCCCTCTACAGCTCCGGTTTGGTGTGAAGGACCGAGAGTGCTACCAGAAAGCGACCAGAGGGGGGGGGGGGGTGAATGGGAGCTTTAAATTTCCTTTCAGAAACTTTAAGCCACTGTCCCGAAAGTCAACCCCAAGAGCAAAACCAATACGCGTGATGTCCACGACCCAAGAGAATGGGTGGATGTTCCCAAGGAACACAGCGGGACACCACAAAAACTCACTCGCCCAAGTTCACGCAGGTCAACTAGTGACAGGATGAACTTTGGGTAACCTCAACCTCCCCCGAGCAATGCGAGGGGGTTCAGGCTATTTTGTAAAGCGAGAAGCCCGATTTCTGTAGAGCACGAAGTCAGGAATCCAACGCAACAAGCGGATCTCAAATCGAAAGTCGGACGAACAAACTGCGGATGAAAATGCGCAGGACAGACTCGACCGGACTCTGCCTGAGTCCGGTCACAGACCACCGGACGCGTCCGGTCAAGGAAAACTCGCTCGGGAACCTTACTGGATTGGACCGGACTCTAGTTGACAGTGCGTTCGGTCTTGACCTGTGCGTCCGGTCACTTAAAACAAACCGATGAACAGTGTGACCGTAGCGTCCGGTCAAAGTAAGAAACAGAGCAGTGAGCTGTTCAACGACCGGACTCAATCTCCAGCGTCTGGTCAGCCCGAGCCAAGCGTCCGGTCACCCCGAAACTGGGCAGTTCGTCCACCGATTCGACTCAATCTCACCCTAAACAAATCCTCTAGGGATCAAACTTGGTGAGAGGAGTCACAAGGAGGATAGTGAGCTATCTCTAAGAGGTCATGGCTCGAACCTATCTCCAAATCGATGAGACAAAGAAATTCGGGGGAAAGGAGAAAAACTTGACCCGAAACGAAATCCGATCGATCTACTAGCTCGTGAGGTTAGAGGTGAATTCCTTCGGTGGAAAGAAGTGCCTCACAATCTAGAACATCTTGGTTCAAACGGATTTGCAAAAAAAGCACCGAGTAAAGAGATCGATCGACGGGAAAAAAAACGTGGAGAAAAGGATTCCGCGAAGAACACGAACAAAACACGAATCACAACCACGAAATTGCAACCGTGTGGCTACCACACGCTACAATGGTGAGGTTACGGCCTCACTTCCTCAAAATCTCCAGTACACAGAGGTATGGTTCTCTGCGGATCTCAGTAGCTACAGCAGGGAATGGGAGAGCAGGAAACCCTAGAAGCAAAGAGCAAAATGACTGAGATAGAATGGGAGGAGAGTGTCTCCCTCTACTTATCCTAATTCTAATTCCTACTCTACCCCTCTCTAATTATAGAGCGAACCAGCTAAACCCTAGGGTTATTCTGGACCAACTCAAGGTAGATGGTGATCCGACGACCACGCCCGCACTACTCGTAGCGTTGCCTCGACGCAACCTCCCGATTGCCGCCACGTGCCGCCCTCGCTCTGCACCCCCGGTTTTGTGGCCGAAACCGGGAAACCAGGCCTTCACGCCAACCCCCAGTTTTGAGGCCCAAACCGGGAAACCAGCCTCCAAGTCCATCCTCTGGTTTTGAGGCCGAAACCAGGAAACCCGCCAGCGCCCAGGTTTTGAGGCCCAAACCTGGAAACCGTCCTCAGCCCGAGTTTTGTGGCCCAAACTCGGCAAACCCGTAGCACCCCCAGGTTTTGTGGCCCAAACCTGGAAACCGTCCACCCGGTGGTTTTTCTGTGGCTCAACCACCAAACCGGAGCTGTAGAGGGGATGCACCGCCCGTGCACCCCGTCCACCGACACGTGTCCCCAGGTCCTCGACCCGAGCAACACCATGCCCCGCAAGTCTTCGCTCGTCGCTGTCCCAGGCTGCCAGCCACCACAGCTGATCCTCAGGCCACCGGTCCCTCAGTCCAAGCCTCACGTCTGCCCTTCACCGCTCCCGGTCCATCGGCACGACACGTCTCTACTTGACCTTCACCTTGCCCTCGATCACTGTCTCCGTGCTCGACACCTGCACAACACAAGCCAAAGGTCATGCGATCAAACCCGTTGACAATCACTCATCACTCGAGACTCGGCATACACCCATGTATCCGCAATCTCCCCCTTGATGAGTGCATTGTCAACTACACACACAAATCATAATGAAAAGAAGAAGGAAGAAGAAGGAGAAAGAACTCAACCAAATGACCCAAAAGCATAGCAAAGCCGAAGAAGGTCAAGTGGAAAGAGCAAGACAACTTGGTCCCCAAAGACATGGGCAACGGCTCGACGCAACCAAGCAATGCAAAGCTAGCCCTCAAGAAGAGGTAGAACAGGCTCAACACCGCTAGCAGAAAAAAAAGGTTCGATACCAATTGAAAAATCAAAGCAAAATGCTAGTCCCTCAAGATAGAGGCACAGAGGCTCAACACAACTAGCAGAAAATCGCTCCGAACCAATCGAACTAAAAAACGTTTGCTAGTCCCTCAAGAAAGAGGCAAAGGCTCAACACAACTAGCAAAACGCTCCGAACCAACTGAAAATGCTCAAAAACTCAGCAGCAAGCAAAACGAGCAAACTCACCCTCAAGCGGCGCACACATCTAGGAAATCTCCCCCTTAGTTGAACACGAGGAGGCACAGGAGGCATATGATTTGCAAATTCTCCCCGTTAGTTGAAAATGCACCATCAAGCAACAAGGGCACCATTAAGCAAAAGGAACCAAAAGCGAATTGCTCCCCCTTAGAAAATGCACCATCAAAAGTGCCAACAAGAGAAGTGCTCCCCCTTTCAACATGCATATGAGTCAAAATGCAAGTTAGCAGCTTCAGGAATATAGTCAAGAGAATGCATAGATGCTCTGCACAGTATAACTCCAATGACTCAACAACATCCATAATATGCTAGCAAAGGCTCAAACTGATCACTATATACAAAATATGAACATATGAGCAAAGTGAGCAGTTTTTAGCCAAAAAGCATTCACCATCAAAATAGCACTACACATGTATAGACAGGAAATCAAGCAAGTGCTAAACATGTATACAAGGTGAACTACCCCTAGCAAAGTTCAATCATCATGCCATAGAATGAAGCATACACTTGTGATTTCAGATTATAATCGGAGTTGCAGCGGTGAAATTACACAAGTTCAATTATTAGCATGTGACTGCGAGAGGTTGAAAGCTTGTCATTGCCTAACTTTTCAACCGAGCGAAGCCTATGCCGAAGCAATCAGAAGCTTAAAGCTACGGTTTCGGTCATACACTACACGGCTCAAGTTTAACTCAAAGTGCAATGAGAAACCGTCTCGATACCGTGATGTGTTGACAGGCAATCCCATCTCGATCTTTTCAATTCACTTAAAAACTTGGTTCAAATTTTATTGACAGAATATGAACAAACCAAGCAAGTGAATGACTCAGAACTAGACACATAGCAACCTAGCTTATACGAAAAGCACAAGTGAACTCAACACATCCTACACATGCTAGTTGCATATCTCAATGGTGAACATTTTCAAGTTTTATATTCATTAGCAAGTTCACCATTCAAAAATAGCTCAGCTCACAACATGTATCAGTGATCAGAATGAGCATAAGCTACAAGCATCATCATAAACATCGGAGCATACTAAACAGAGCATAATCACATTCTAAAGATTATATACATGAAGCTCAGAACGTAATAGCGTATGCTAAAATGCAAAAGAAAACAAAGACAAACGAAAAAGACTCAGTCTATAGCACAAGAAGCAAAATGCTTCCCCCATCTAAAAGGGGAAACATACACCAAGCTCACCTCTCAACCGATTAAAGGTTGATTCGTCTAAATGCTTGATGAAAATATCAGCCAACTGATGATGAGTATCGACATGGCGAAGGTCGATATCACCCTTCTCATGGTGGTCTCGCAAAAAATGAAAGCGCACATCAATGTGTTTGGTCTTCGAGTGAAGCATGGGGTTCTTAGCAACGCTTATAGCACTCGTGCTGTCACAAAGCAAGGGAACACGAGTAAAGCTCAGACCAAAATCATGCAAAGTGGCCATCATCCAAAGCAACTGAGAACAGCAGCTAGCCGCAGCAACATATTCAGCCTTTGTGGTAGACTGAGCGACACTAGAATGCTTGCGAGAAGACCAAGATACAAGAGAAGATCTAATAAACTGGCAAGTCCCAGAAGTGGACTTGCGCTCGACACGGCAACCAGCAAAATCGGCATCGGAATAACCACAAAGGGAGAGGGTGGAGGAAGCTGAATACCAAATCCCAAACTCAGGTGTGAAACGAAGGTACCTGAAAATGCGCTTGACCGCCTGACGGTGAGAAGTGCGCGGCGACGCCTGAAAGTGCGCGCACAGACACACGGCGAACTGGATGTCCGGGCGTGTCGCCGTCAGGTAGAGCAGCGACCCGATCATGCTTCGGTACTCCTTCTGGTCCACAGCTTCCCCATCCTTGTCCGCATCCAGGGCCGTCGTAGTCGACATGGGTGTTGGAAGAGGCTTGGCCTCACCCATATCGAACCTCTTCAGCAAGTCTTTGGTGTACTTGCCCTGGTGCACAAACGTCCCTTCTCGGGATTGCTTAGTTTGCAATCCGAGAAAGAAAGTCAGCTCGCCCATCATGCTCATCTCGAACTCCCTGCTCAAAGTATCTGCAAACTTGGCAACCAAAGCATGAGAAGAACCACCGAAAATGATATCATCCACGTAAATCTGGACCAAGAGAGTATCGTTGCCTTGCTTGAGGAGAAAGAGCGTTTTATCCACACATCCCATTTTAAAACCCTTAGAAAGCAAAAAAGTTTTCAACCTATCATACCAGGCTCTAGGAGCTTGTTTCAAACCATATAAAGCTTTGTGGAGTTTAAAAACATGGTTTGGAAACTTGGGATTTTCAAAACCGGGGGGCTGCTCAACATACACCTCTTCTTCTATGTAGCCGTTTAAGAAGGCACTCTTGACATCCATTTGAAAAAGTTTAAACCCTTTGGATGCAGCAAAAGCCAAGAGTATCCTAATAGCCTCCACGAGCTACAGGAGCAAAAGTCTCCTCAAAGTCTATCCCTTCCTTCTGACTATAGCCCTTCGCTACAAGCCTGGCCTTTTTTCTAACAACGTGGCCATCCTCTCCTTGCTTGTTTTTGAAAACCCATTTTGTCCCAATAGGCTTACAGTCTGGAGGAGGTGGAACCAAAACCCAAACCCGATTTCGCTCAAAATTCTCTAACTCCTCATGCATGGCATTGACCCAATCCGGATCCGTCAAAGGGTGTCCAACATCTCGGGGCTCAAAATCAGCAACAAATGCAGAATGAGCAAAGTGAGAGATTTGTTGTGACCTGGACCGAGTGACACGTTCGCCAATGCTACCGATCATCTGCTGAGGGGGGTGTTGGCGCTGGATGTGTCGTGGCGCCTCCCGAGCAGAGGTGATCTCCCCCTCAACAGCAGCTGGTGCCTCCCCGGGTACAAAAGGTACCGCTCGGGGTGGCGGATCCCATGGCCCCCAAGTAGTAGAGGAAGAAGGGTCGGGGCCGTGAGTCGTAGTAGAAGCCGCTCCTTGCAGCACAGCAGGTGGAGGGGGTGCTGGATCATCCATACCTTCAGCACCCTCGTCCTCATCATCAAAAAGAGGCTCACCAACCTCATGATCACCTGCACGCTCAAAACGAGAAGAAGGACAAACCATGGTCTCGTCGAAGGTGACATCGGATGTCTCCATGACTCGGTTAGTATCAAGGTTAAGTACACGATAAGCTCGAGTGTGAGTGCCATAACCCAAAAATAAACCATCAGAAGAACGAGACTCAAATTTGTCCAGGTTGCCTTTCTTCAATATAAAACAGTGGCAACCAAAAACTCTAAAGTAACTCACCTTGGGCTGTCTTCCAAAACGCAACTCATAAGAAGTCTTTTTCAAGAACGCTCGGAGAAAAATGCGATTGGAAATATAGCATGCAGTGTTCATAGCTTCGGCCCAATATCGCCTAGGAGTCCTATGCTCATCGAGCATCGTCCTGGCCATCTCTACAAGGGTCTGATTCTTTCTCTCTACAACACCATTTTGTGGCAGTGTGTAGGGGGAAGAAAACTGATGCTCCAAACCCAAAGAGTCACAAAACTTCTCAAAATCCGAATTCTTGAATTCGAAACCATTATCACTTCTAATAGCTCGCATCGAGTTCATAGGGAACTCGTTCTGAAGACGCAAAATCAGATTGCGAGCAAAAGAGAAAGTCTCAGTCTTCTCAGTCAAAAAGAAGACCCACGAATATCTCGAAAAATCGTCAACAACGACTAAAGCATACCACTTCCCCCCAACCGAGCTCACCCGAGCCGGACCAACAAGGTCTATGTGCAAAAGCTCACCAGGGCGCTGTGTCATGACCTGAGTCACTGGATGGTGGGGAGCGGCAACCATCTTTCCATGTCTACAAGAATGGCAAACAAGGTCCTTCTCCATCGACAACTTGGGCAATCCTCGGATTAGGCCAAGTGTGCTAAGTCTTGCAAGCAAGTCGAAGCTCAAATGACCGAGCCTCCTATGCCACTTCCAAAGATCAGAAGAGGAAGGATCGGCCAAAAGACAGCGGGAAATACCAAACGACTCTGAGAAATTCGCACGAAAGACTTTCCCAAAGGGCGAAATCATACAAACAAGATTGCCCTGAGGATCTAAAATGCGACTGAGATTCGGTTTAAAACGAATCTCATAGTCATCATCAAAAAGTTGCGAAACAGAAAGAAGGTTAAAATGCAAGTTAGAAACAAGAGCAACATCACGCAACACAAAGTGCTCATTAACTCGCACCGACCCACGAGACAACACCTTACCTTTGCTATTGTCGCCGAAGGTGATAAATTCCTTTCCGGCAACAGGACTAAGACTGGAGAACCACTTGGCGTTTCCGGTCATATGCCTCGAGCAACCGGAATCCACCAACCAAATGTCCTCAAATCGTTTCACCAACATCAATAAAAAGACATAGGGTGAGCATACGGTCCAACACTGTGGTTAGTGAAGTAGGAAGAATACCAGTGTTGGGCCGGCTGCTCAAAAGAACGGTCAGTGTAAAAACCATTCCTAGCACGCCTACAGGGAAAGCGATCACCACGCACAGGAAAACGTGGTCCGCTAAGGGAAGAGCGTCCATCGCGATACTCTAAACACGGTGGAGGGAGACGCTCAACAAAGCCTCCGCCACGGGGTCCGTATCCTGCAAAGTCAGGACCCCGTCGGGCAACACCTCCCTGACACCTAGGACCTTGAGGCACTGCACCTCTAGGCCTAGCAGCTCTCCTCGGAGCTCTACTCTGAACATTCGGCACATGTACATCATGGAAAGGATGGTACATGTCCGGATTGTTCATCTCCCTAGAACGGTGCTCCTCTCGCTTGCGCCTAAAGCAGAACTCCCTCAAGTGTCCATCTCTCCCACAGTGCTCACAATGGTACCTCACCGCTCTCAAAGGGGGTTGTTGGTACTCACGGTTGTGGGTGTGGATCACTTTGCCCTTCTATGGCAAAAGCTCCTCCTGGATAGGTGGCATTGTATCCAGCTTGTTCTTCAGGTGGTTGGGTTTGGGATGCCACACTTGGTTCTTGGGTGGAGCTCTCGGAGGTTCCTCAAACACTCCGTCCTTGGTGTTAGGCTTGAGAGGCTCTTTGGGTGGAAGCTTGGTAAGTTTGGGAGTAGTGGTGGAGTTGGGCTTCTCACATGGGTTTAGACCACTCGACTCTCCAATCTTCCCAAAAGCAGAAAGATCAACACCCGGAGCAAAACCTACACCTGGACCTCCAGCAGCTCGCTTAAATTGAGCGATCATCATCCCAAGCTGCGGCTCATTGCATGACACCCATGACAAGATGGTCCGAAGGTATGTGTTTTCCTCCTCGGTTTGCATCTTGCCATGCTTCACATTGGCAATCTCCATCTCCAAACCCTCGCACAAAGCACACCTAGTCACACAAGTGCTACCCGAGCTGGCCTTCTCAAGAGACTCAATCTTGGCATTCTTCTCTGCCAACTCGGTTTGCAAGCCTGGACAAGACTTGCACGCACCCAACAAGGCGGGTCTAGCCCGGAGCTCATCTGCCTCTCCAACCAAAGCAGCATACTTACCTCTCAGAGTGAGAAGGTCAGTCATGTGCTTGGTGCACATCTCGCACTCAACCTCCTCAGACACGACCACGGTGGACTTTGCAAACTAAAGCTCCTTCACCGTGTCCTCCCACTTCTGCCTAAACTCCTTGCGCTCTCTAGCGGCACGCCTAAGCAGCTTATCCTGACTAAGCAAGGCGACAGTAAGCTTCTCGACCTCAGCAGAAAGTTCGTCGTGGGTCAGAGATACCTGGGAGGTGTCGTCGTCGTCGTCGTCGTTCCGAGGGGTGTGCTCCAGCCTGCCGTCGACCTCATCACCAAGGGCCATGGTGCAGAAGCCCTCGTCGTCGGCGAAGAAGCAGAGTCCGTTCAGCTTGTCCTCGATCCTCTTCTTCTTCTCGGACTCGTCGTCGCTTGAGCAAGCGGAGTCGTCATCCGAGCCGTCGATGTCGCTGAGCGTGGTGAAGAACGCACGCTGCTCAGCCTGGGCCTTCTCCAAGTACTTCTTCTTGATGTACTCCTTGTCGAAGCCGCCCCTCCGCTTGTGCCTTGCGGGGACGTACTTTTCCTTGCGCTTGCCGGAGTCGTACTTGTGCCCATGATCGCCCTTCCCAGATGAGTGCTTCTTCTTGGGACAGTTGGCGATGAAGTGGTCGGGGTCGCCGCACTCGAAACATCCCGAGCGTCCTCCTCCGCGGCAACGGTTCATGCGGTTATTGTGAAACCGCGAGAACCGGTTGGCAAGCAAAGCCAACTCGTCATCTCCCAAAGACTCCAACTGCTCCTCTGTGACAAAAGAGAGAAGAAAGTGCAAATCCTCCAGAGGGGTTAGCAGAAGAGCCAGTAAACAAAGCCATAGTCGGGCCAGAAGGATTCTCATAAGAAGCCCTCGACATGGCGTCAATCTCACTAGACTTGAGCTTACTAAAGAGCTCGTCGCAAGTGAGGGTCTCATAGTTAGACGATTCGATGATCGCCTGGACCTTTGAGTCCCACACCGACCGATCAAGAGTATGCAAAAGCTTCAAAGCCCTCTCATGATCGTCGAAAGGCAACAGCTCCTTGTTAGCTCTCATCTTGTTGACAATGACCTGAAAGCGAGCGAATAAACTCTCTATGCTCTTGCCAGGCATGTGTCGAAAGTTCTCATAATCCCGCTTGTGCGACTCGTAGAGACGGGATTTGACTTGAGTGGTTCCCTCATGGAAGCGCATGAGGGTCGCCCAAATCTCACGAGCCATGGGGAGGCGAGAAACGCGATCAAACTCGGACATGCTCAAACAGGAGAACAAAGCGTTACGAGCTTGGCTATTGGCTTCGTGCTCATCGATCTGAAGCTGAGAGACACGAGCAGCCAAGACAACATAATCCGCCTTGTTGCAAATCTCCCAAACCGAAGAGCCCATGCTCTGGAGATAGGCCGACATGCGTATCTTCCAATACGCATAGTTGGTCCCATCGAAAAACGGCGGTTTGCCCACGCCGCGATCCATGTCGCCTTCGGTGGATCTGGAATCGGCTAAGGTGAAAGATCCTTAACCCGCTCTGATACCAATTGAAGGACCGAGAGTGCTACCAGAAAGCGACCAGAGGGGGGGGGGGGGGGGGGTGAATGGGAGCTTTAAATTTCCTTTCAGAAACTTTAAGCCACTGTCCTGAAAGTCAACCCCAAGAGCAAAACCGATACGTGTGATGTCCACGACCCAAGAGAATGGGTGGATGTTCCCAAGGAACACAGCGGGACACCACAAAAACTCACTCGCCCAAGTTCACGCAGGTCAACTAGTGACAAGATGAACTTTGGGTAACCTCAATCTCCCCCGAGCAACGCGAGGGGGTTGAGGCTATTTTGTAAAGCGAGAAACCCAATTTCTGTAGAGCACGAAGTCAGGGATCCAACGCAACAAGCGGATCTCAAATCGAAAGTCGGACGAACAAACTGCGGATGAAAATGCGCAAGACAGACTCGACCGGACTCTGCCTGAGTCCGGTCACAGACCACCGGACGCGTCCGGTCAAGGAAAACTCACTCGGGAACCTTACTGGATTGGACCGGACTCTGGTTGACAGTGCGTCCGGTCTTGACCTGTGCATCCGGTCACTTAAAACAAACCGATGAATAGTGTGACCGTAGCGTCCGGTCAAACACAGGGCGGAGCGTCCGGTCAAAGTAAGAAACAGAGCAGTGAGCTGTTCAATGACCGGACTCAATCTCCAGCGTCCGGTCAGCCCGAGCCAAGCGTCCGGTCACCCCAAAACTGGGCAGTTCGTCCACCAATTCGACTCAATCTCACCCAAAACAAATCCTATAGGGATCAAACTTGGTGAGAGGAGTCACAAGGAGGATAGTGAGCTATCTCTAAGAGGTCATGGCTCAAACCTATCTCCAAATCGATGAGACGAAGAAATTCGGGGAAAAGGAGAAAAACTTGACCCGAAACGAAATCCGATCGATCTACTAGCTCGTGAGGTTAGAGGTGTATTCCTTCGGTGGAAAGAAGTGCCTCACGATCTAGAACATCTTGGTTCAAACAGATTTGCAAAAGACGCACCGAGTAAAGAGATCGATCGACGCGAAAAAAACATGGAGAAAAGGATTCCGCGAAGAACACGAACAAAACGCGAATCACAACCATGAAATTGCAACCGTGTGGCTACCACACGCTACAATGGTGAGGTTACGGCCTCACTTCCTCAAAATCTCTAGTACACAGAGGTATGGTTCTCTGCGGATCTCAGTAGCTACAGCAGGGAATGGGAGAGCAGGAAACCCTGGAAGCAAAGAGCAAAATGACTGAGATAGAATGGGAGGAGGGTGTCTCCCTCTACTTATCCTAATTCTAATTCCTACTCTACCCCTCTGTGATTACAGAGCGAACAAGCTAAACCCTAGGGTTATTCTGGACCAACTCAAGGTAGGTGGTGATCCGACGGCCATGCCCGCACAACTCGTAGCGTTGCCTCGACGCAACCTCCCGATTGCCGCCACGTGCCGCCCTCGCTCTGCACCCCCGGTTTTGTGGCCGAAACCGGGAAACCAGGCCTTCACGCCAACCCCCAGTTTTGAGGCCCAAACCGGGAAACCAGCCTCCAAGTCCATCCCGTGGTTTTGAGGCCGAAACCAGGAAACCCGCCAGCGCCCAGGTCTTGAGGCCCAAACCTGGAAACCGTCCTCAGCCCGAGTTTTGTGGCCCAAACTCGGCAAACCCGTAGCACCCCCAGGTTTTGTGGCCCAAACCTGGAAACTGTCCACCCGGTGGTTTTTCTGTGGCGCAACCACCAAACCGGAGCTGTAGAGGGGTTGCACCGCCCGTGCACCCCGTCCACCGACACGTGTCCCCAGGTCCTCGACCCGAGCAACACCATGCCCCTCAAGTCTTCGCTTGTCGCTGTCCCAGGCTGCCAGCCACCACAGCTGATCCTCAGGCCACCGGTCCCTCAGTCCAAGCCTCACGTCCGCCCTTCATCGCTCCCGGTCTGTCGGCACGGCACGTCTCTACTTGACCTTCACCTTGCCCTCGATCACTGTCTCCGTGCTCGACACCTGCACAACACAAGCCAAAGAACATGCGATCAAACCCGTTGACAATCACTCATCACTCGAGACTCGGCATACACCCATGTATCCGCATGGTGGTTGAGCCACAGAAAAACCACCGGGTGGACAGTTTCCAGGTTTGGGCCACAAAACCTGGGGGTGCTGTGGGTTTGCCGAGTTTGGGCCACAAAACTCGGGCTAAGGATGGTTTCCAGGTTTGGGCCTCAAAACCTGGGCGTTGGCGGGTTTCCTGGTTTCGGCCTCAAAACCAGGGGACGGACTTGGCGGCTGGTTTCCCGGTTTGGGCCTCAAAACCGGGGGCGGACGTGAAGGCCTGGTTTCCCGGTTTCGGCCACAAAACCGGGGGCGGAGTCCGTGAAATGGACGGCAGGGCGAGGGCGGCACGTGGCAGCAATCGGTGAGGTTGCGTCGGGGCAACGCTACCAGTTGTGCGGGCGTGGCCGTCGGATCACAACTATCTTTGAGTTGGTCCAGAATAACCCTAGGGTTTAGCTGGCTCGCTCTGTAATTAGTGAGGGGTAGAGTAGGAATTAGAATTAGGTTAAGTAGAGGGAGACACCCTCCTCTCATTGAATCTCAGTCATTTGCTCTTTGCTTCTAGGGTTTCCTACTCTCCCAATCCCCTGCTGTAGCTACTGAGATCCGCAGGGAACCATACCTCTGTGTACTGAAGATTTTGAGGAAGTGAGACCGTAATCTCACTGTTGTAGCGTGTGGTAGCCACACGGTTGCAGATCGATGACTTGATTCGTGTTTTGGTTCGTGTTCTTCGCGTTCTTCGTTTCTCCGCGATTTTCCCGTCACTCGATCTCCCTCTCTACTGCGTCTTTTCGAAATCCGTTTGAATCAACTTGTTCTTTATAGTGAGGAGGTCATTTTGACCAAAGGAATTCATCTAACTCCTCATGAACAAGTAGATCGGGTCGATTTCGTTTTCGTGGCGCTTTTTCGGTTCATACACCTTCCCCTTCGATTTCTCGTTGATTGAGTCGATTTGAGCGGATGATTTCTTGGGGATAGTCTCCTAACTACCTCGTGATCACCCTCTCCAAGTTTGGGATCAAGGGATTTTTGTTTGAATCGATTTGGAGAAGATTTGAGTTGAGGGCGACCAAAATCGCCCTTTCTGGACAGCCGCGGACAGTCCGCGGTTTCACCGGCGGACAGTCCGGGCGTCGGGGATCAGCCGAGTCAGTGGCTGTGTTCTTCGGCCGATTTGATTTCTCGTGACCGGCAGATAGTCCGCAGTTGTGGGTCGCGGACAGTCCGGGATCAGTCCAGGGGACTTCAGCAGCTTTGCTGTTTGGCGAGTTTTGCCGGCAAACAGTCCGCCCCACGCTCGCGGACAGTCCGGCTGTACCGCGGACAGTCCGGGACCGTACTCGCGGATAGTCTGGGAACTCGCAGACTAGTGCTTTTCAGTGCAATTGGTCTCCTGGCTTTTCTGCTTGGTTTTCGGACTTCTGGCCCTATAGTTAACCAAGAAACATCTCTAAGTATCTTTGCTACTTGTTAGCATCAGTATTTGGGGATTTCTCGACGTAGCTCATAATCTACGTTCGGGACTCGGTTTTCAAGGGTTGAACTTGTGCGGTGCTTTTGGTGTTTGGTTCGCTATCGCTTTGTGGTGCCTCGCTGTGATCCTAGGGATCATCCACCCTCTTCCAAGGGTCGTGGGCATCACGTTTTCGGTCGTAGCTTTCGGGGGTTGATTTTGGGACACTAGGCCAAAGTTTCGAGAGAAATTTTTGTGGCTCCCATTCACCCCCCCTCTCTGGTCGCCTTGCTATTGCATTCTCGGTCCTTCAATTGGTATCGGAGCAGGTTAAGGATCTTCCACCTTAGCTGGTTCTAGATCCACCGAAGACGACATGGATCGCGGCGTGGGCAAACCGCCGTTTTTCGATGGGACCAACTATGCGTATTGAAAGATACGCATGTCGGCCTATCTCCAGAGCATGGGCTCTTTGGTTTGGGAGATTTGCAACAAGGCGGATTACGTTGTCTTGGCTGCTCGTGTCACTCAGCTTCAGATAGATGAGCATGAAGCCAATAGCCGAGCGCGTAACGCTTTGTTCTCCTGTCTGAGCATGTCCGAGTTTGATCGCGTTTCTCACCTCCCCACGGCTCGTGAGATTTGGGCGACCCTCATGCGCTTCCACGAGGGAACCACTCAAGTCAAATCCCGTCTCTACGAGTTGCACAAGCGGGAGTACGAGAACTTTCGACATATGCCTGGCGAGAGCATAGAGAGTTTATTCGCTCGCTTTCAGCTCATTGTCAACAAGATGAGAGCGAACAAGGAGCTGTTGCCTTTCGACGATGATGAGAGGGCTTTGAAGCTTTTGCATACTCTCGATCGGTCGGTGTGGGACTCAAAGGTCCAAGCGATCATCGAATCGTCTAACTATGAGACCCTCACTTGTGACGAGCTCTTCAGTAAGCTCAAGTCTAGTGAGATTGATGCCATGTCGAGGGCTTCTTATGAGAATCCTTCTGGCCCGACTATGGCTTTGGTTTCTGGCTCTTCTGCTAACCCCTCTGGAGGATTTGCACTTTCTTCTCTCTTTTCTATCACAGAGGAGCAGTTGGAGTCTTTGGGAGACAACGAGTTGGCTTTGCTTGCCAATCGGTTCTCGCGGTTTCACAACAACCGCATGAACCGTCGCCGCGGAGGAGGACGCTCGGGATGTTTCGAGTGCGGCGACCTCGACCACTTCATCGCCAATTGTCCCAAGAAGAACAAGCATTCTGGGAAGGGCGATCATGGGCACAAGTACGACTCCGGCAAGCGCAAGGAGAAGCACGTCCCCGCAAGGCACAAGCGAAGGGGCGGCTTCGACAAAGAATACATCAAGAAGAAGTACTTGGAGAAGGCCCAGGCTGAGCAGCGTGCATTCTTCGCCACGCTTAGCGACGTCGATGGCTCGAATGACGACTCCGCTTGCTCAAGCGACGACGAGTCCAAGAAGAAGAAGAGGATCGAGGACAAGCTGAACGGTCTCTGCTTCTTCACCGACGACGAGGGCTTCTACACCATCGCCCTTGGTGATGAGGTCGACGGCAAGCTGGAGGATACCGCTCGGAACGACGATGACGATGACACCTCCCAGGTATCTCTGACCCACGACGAGCTTTCTGCTGAGGTCGAGAAGCTTACTGCCGCCTTGCTTAGTTAGGATAAGATGCTTAGGCGTGCCGCTAGAGAGCGCAAGGAGTTTAGGCAGAAGTGGGAGGACACGGTGAGGGAGCTTGAGTTTGCAAAGTCCACCGTGGTCGTGTCTGAGGAGGTTGAGTGTGAGATGTGCACCAAGCACATGACTGACCTTCTCACTTTGAGAGGTAAGTATGCTGCTTTAGTTGGAGAGGTGGATGAGCTCCGTGCTAGACCCGTGTTGTTGGGTGCGTGCAAGACCTGTCCAGGCTTGCAAACCGAGTTGGCAGAGAAGAATGCCAAGATTGAGTCTCTTGAGAAGGCCAGCTCGGGTAGCACTTGTGTGGCTAGGTGCGCTTTGTGCGAGGGTTTGGAGATGGAGATCGCAAACGTGAAGCATGGCAAGATGCAAACCGAGGAGGAAAACACATACCTTTGGACCATCTTGTCATGGGTGTCTTGCAATGAGCCGCAGCTTGGGATGATGATCGCGCAGTTTAAGCGTGCTGCTGGAGGTCCTGGTGTTAGTTTTGCTCCGGGTGTTGATATCTCTTCTTTTGGGAAGATTGGGGAGTCGAGTGGTCCGAACCCATATGAGAAGCCTAACTCCACCACTATTCCCAAGCTTACCAAGCTTCCACCCAAAGAGCCTCCTAAGCCTAACACTAAGGACGGAGTGTTTGAGGAACCTCCGAGAGCTCCACCCAAGAACCAAGTGTGGCATCCCAAACCCAACCACCTGAAAAATAAGCTGGATACAATGCCACCTATCCAGGAGGAGCTTATGCCACAGAATGGCAAAGTGATCCAAACCCACAACCGTGAGTACCAACAACCCCCTATGAGAGCGGTGAGGTACCATTGTGAGCACTGTGGGAGAGATGGACACTTGAGTGAGTTCTCCTTTCGGCGCAAGAGAGAGGAGCGTCGTGCCAGGGAGATGAACAATGTGGACATGTACCATCCTTTCCATGATGTACATGTGCCGAATGTTCAAAGGAGAGCTCTGAGGAGAGCTGCTAGGCCTGGAGGTGCAGTGCCTCAAGGTCCTAGGCGTCAGGGAAGTGTTGCCCGATGGGCCCCTGTTTTTGCAGGATACGGACCCTGTGGCGGAGGCTTTGTTGAGCGTTTTCCCCCACTGCGTTTTGACTATCGCGATGGACGCTCTTTCCTTAGCGGACCACGTTTTCCTGTGCGTGGTGATCGCTTTCCCCGTAGGCGTGCTAGGAATGGTTTTTATACTGACCATTCTTTTGAGCAGCCGGCCCAACACTGGTACTCTTCCTACTTCACTAACCCCAGTGTTGGACCGTATGCTCACCCTATGTCTTTTTATTGATGTAGGTGAAACGATTGGAGGACATTTGGTTGGTGGATTCCGGTTGCTCGAGGCATGTGACCGGAAACGCCAAGTGGTTCTCCAGTCTTAGTCCTATTGCCGGAAAGGAATTTACCACCTTCGGCGATAATAGTGAAAGCCCTTGTTTGGTTTTGGTTAATTGATGAAACCTATTTGGTCTAATCCTATTGCTAAGCATGTGTGTAGCTTATAAGAAAGGATTAAGACCAGGCCAAGTGGTGGAGCTAGCAAGGTGGCAACCATGGAGGATGGTGTTGGCCACAAGCTCTCAAGTGATCAAGTGCTCTACCTTTGGTGAATTAAGAGAAGAAGAGAAGAGATGGAGCAAAGAGGCCCGAAGGCAAAGGTATAACCTATAGGGCTCTTTGTTTTGGTGATCAAGACACTTAGCGAGTGTGATCACATTTAGGATAGATAGTCGTACTATTAAGAGGAGATTATTCATGGCTTATGTGGTGTTCAAGTGCCACTAGGAGTTCTCTAACATATCGATGCCATAGACCTAGTGTGTGACTAACAAAACTCTTGGAAAATGCTTTGCAAAATGCTAACACACGTGCACAATTGGTGAAACACTTTGGTGTTAACACATGGGAGCAAGGGTAGAAGTTAGAAAGTGAAAAATGCCAAGTTAGGGGCATCGGACGCTGGCGTCGGCAGCATCGGACGCTGGCTGAGCGTCCGATGGCAAACCCTAACTGCTGTCAAAAGTTGAGGTAGCATCGGACGCTGGCAACGGACGCAGGCGAAACACTGTTGCAGAGTCCGATGGTCATGACGTGGCGCGATCGTGTTGTCGAGGGAGCATCGGACGCTGGCCTGCATCCGATGCAGGACCATCGGACGCATTCGATGCATTTTGGCCCTCTCTGGAACCTCTCTGCATGGTCATCGGACGCTGGGGTTGAGCATCCGATGTAACTATGCCGGTGCGTCCGATGTGGCGCTGAGATGAGTAGAAATTGAGCAGAGGCATCGGAGCGTCCGATGCTAGGCATCGGCGCGTCCGATGCCACTTTAACCAGCGCGGGAAAGAATATGACCGTTGGGATCTAACGGACTGAATTCATACCAGGGGGACACGTGGCTTCATCTGAAGCATCGGACGCTGAGGCAGCGTCCGATGGTAGAGCATCGGCGCGTCCGATGACCCCGACTTGACCCCAACGGCTAGGCCGACTTGTGTGGCCTATTTAAGGGGCTTGGCCGGCTCACTTGGTTTGGCTCTTGCACTTTTTGATTCTTAAGCATTCTAGTGAGCCTTGGCAAGCCTCCCAACTCATCTCCCAAGTTGAATTGATCAAACTAAGTGAGATTGAGTGATCTAGTGCGTGATTTGAAAGAGTTCAATCTAGTGGCACTAGTTCTTCGCATCGGCATTGAGTTTTCTTGTTACTCTTGGCATTTGCCGGTGCCTAGACGGCTTGGAGGCGTTGAGGTGGTTGTTGGCAAGATTGGTGATTGTTCTTGGCCACCACCGTTCGAGATTGTGAGAGGTTTTGGAGCCTCACCTCGCCGGAGCGGCAAGAGGCATCCTTAGTGGATTGCTTGTGTCATTGAGCTACCTCACTAGTGGTAGATTCTTGTGGTGCTCTTAGTGAGCTTGGCTTTGCGCCGATTAGCCACCGGATCACCTAGTGTTGGTCGACACAACGGGGAGTAGCGTGCCGGCAAGCACGTGAACCTCGGGATAAATCTTGGTGTCACGTGTGCTTATTTTGATTGCCTCTACATCTTGGTGATTGGTCTTCATCTACACATTTTTGGTGATTGGCTTCACAAGTGGATTTCACCGGTGATTGGCTCTCTACGTGGCGATCCCGGAGGCTCGGTGAAATCCCCTCAATCTAGCTCATTTACTTTGTGTATTTACTTTGAGCTACTTCCTTGTGTAGATATCTTTTCTTGTTGTATATCTTTTGTCATATACCTTGTGTAGTTAAGTTGTAATTAGCTCGCTTAGTTTGTCTATTGCACATACTTGTCTCATATACTTTTTGTATATCATACTTGTGCTAGAGCTATATTGTTTTATTCCGCATTTGTTATTAGCTCTAGTTGTTTGTGTGACATAGAAATATTAGGTAGAATTGTTGGATAGGTGGCTTGCAACACACTATTAGGCTAGCGCAAAAAGCTTCGCTTTTTGTTATACTAATAGTATTTGCCTAAGAGTTTTGTAGATTTTTAATTAGGCTATTCACCCCCCTCTAGCCAATTTGGACCTTTCAAATAGTAAAGGTAAGGTGTTGTCTCGTGGGTCTGTGCGGGTTAATGAGCACTTTGTGTTGCGTGATGTTGCTCCTGTTTCTAATCTGCATTTTAACCTTCTCTCTGTTTCGCAACTTTTTGATGATGACTGAGATTCGTTTTAAACCGAATCTCAGTCGCATTTTAGACCCTCGGGGCAATCTGGTATGTTTGATTTCGCCCTTTGGGAAAGTCTTTCGTTTGAATTTCTCGGAGTCATTTGGATTTTCTCGCTGTCTTGTGGCTGGTCCTTCCTCCTCTGATCTTTGGAAGTGGCATAGGAGACTAGGTCACCTGAGCTTCGACTTGCTTGCAAGGCTTAGCTCACTTGGCCTAATCCGAGGATTGCCCAAGTTGACCATGGAGAAGGACCTTGTTTGCCATTCTTGCAGACATGGGAAGATGGTTGCCGCTCCCCACCATCTAGTGACTCAGGTCATGACACAGCGCCCTGGCGAGCTTTTGCACATGGACCTTGTTGGTCCGGCTCGGGTGAGCTCGGTTGGGGGGAAGTGGTATGTTTTAGTTGTTGTTGACGATTTTTCGAGATATTCGTGGGTCTTCTTTTTGACTGAGAAGTCTGAGACTTTCTCTTTTGCTCGCAATCTGATTTTGCGTCTTTAGAACGAGTTCCCTTTGAACTCGATGCGTGCTATTAGGAGTGATAATGGTTCCGAATTCAAGAATTCGGATTTTGAGAAGTTTTGTGACTCTTTGGGCTTGGGGCATCAGTTTTCTTCCTCCTACACACCACCACAAAATAGTGTTGTAGAGAGGAAAAATCGGACCCTTGTAGAGATGGCCAGGACGATGCTCGATGAGCATAGGACTCCTAGGCGATATTGGGCCGAAGCTATGAACACTGCATGCTATATTTCCAATCGCATTTTTCTCCGAGCTTTCTTGAAAAAGACTTTTTATGAGTTGCGTTTTGGAAGACAGCCCAAAGTGAGTTATTTTCGAGTTTTTGGTTGCCACTGTTTTATATTGAAGAAAGGCAACCTGGACAAATTTGAGTCTCGTTCTTCTGACGGTGTATTTTTGGGTTATGGCACTCACACTCGAGCTTATCGTGTACTTAACCTTGATACTAACCGAGTCATGGAGACATCCGATGTCACCTTTGACAAGACCATGGTTTGTCCTTCCTCTAGTTTTGAGCGTGCAGGTGATCATGAGGTTGGTGAGCCTCTTTTCGATGATGAAGACGAGTATGCTGAAGGCATGGGTGACCCAGCATCACCTCCACCTGCTGTGCCGCAAAGAGCGGCTTCTACTATGACTCACGGCCCTGACACTTCTTCCTCATGGGGGCCGTGAGATCTGCCACCCCGAGCGGTAACTTTTGTACCCGGGGAGGCACCAGCTGCTGTTGAGGGGGAGATCACTTCTGCTCAGGAGGCGCCACGACACATTCAGCGTCAACACCTGCCTCAACAGATGATCGGCGGCATTGACAAACGTGTCACTCAGTCCAGGTCTCAGCATATCTCTCACTTTGCTCATTCTGCATTTGTTGCTGATTTTGAACCCCGAGATGTTGGACACGCTTTGACGGATCCTGATTGGGTCAATGCCATGCATGAGGAGTTAGAAAACTTTGAGCGAAATCGGGTTTGGGTTTTGGTTCCACCTCCTCCAGACTGTAATCCTATTGGGACAAAATGGGTTTTCAAAAACAAACAAGGAGAGGATGGCCACATTGTGAGGAACAAAGCGAGACTTGTGGCCAAGGGTTATAGTTAGAAGGAGGGGATAGACTATGAGGAGACTTTTGCTCCTGTAGCTCATTTGGAGGCTATTAGGATACTCTTGGCTTTTGCTGCATCCAAAGGTTTCAAACTTTTTCAAATGGATGTCAAGAGTGCCTTCTTAAACGGCTACATAGAAGAAGAGGTTTATGTTGAACAACCCCCCGGTTTTGAAAATCCCAAGTTTCCAAACCATGTTTTCAAACTCCACAAAGCTTTATATGGTTTGAAACAAGCTCCTAGAGCCTGGTATGATAGGTTGAAAACCTTTTTGCTTGCTAAGGGTTTTAAATGGGATGTGTGGATAAAACGCTCTTTCTCCTCAAGCAAGGCAAAGACACTCTCTTGGTCCAGATTTACGTGGATGATATCATTTTCGGTGGTTCCTCTCACGCTTTGGTTGCCAAGTTTGCAGATTTAATGAGCAGGGAGTTCGAGATGAGTATGATGGGCGAGCTGACTTTCTTTCTCGGATTGCAAATTAAACAATCCCGAGAGGGAACGTTTGTGCACCAGGGCAAGTACACCAAGGACTTGCTGAAGAGGTTCGATATGGGTGAGGCCAAGCCTCTTCCAACACCCATGTCGACCACGACGGCCCTGGATGCAGACAAGGATGGAGAAGCTGTGGACCAGAAGGAGTACCGAAGCATGATTGGGTCGCTGCTCTACCTGACGGCGACACGCCCGGACATCCAGTTCACGGTGTGTCTGTGTGCGCGCTATCAAGCGTCACCGCGCACTTCTCACCGTCAGGCGGTGAAGCGCATCTTCAGGTACCTTCGTTTCACACCTGAGTTTGGGATTTGGTATTCATCTTCCTCCACCCGCTCCCTTTGCGGTTATTCCGATGCCGATTTTGCTGGTTGCCGTGTTGAGCGCAAGTCCACTTCTGGGACTTGCCAGTTTATTGGATCTTCTCTTGTATCTTAGTCTTCGCGCAAGCAGTCTAGTGTCGCTCAGTCTACCACAAAGGCTGAATATGTTGTTGCGGCTAGCTGCTGTTCTCAGTTGCTTTGGATGATGGCCACTTTGCGTGATTTTGGTCTGAGCTTTACTCGTGTTCCTTTGCTTTGTGACAGCACGAGTGCTATTAGCGTTGCTAAGAACCCCGTGCTTCACTCGAAGACCAAACACATTGATGTGCGCTTCCATTTCTTGAGAGACCACCATGAGAAGGGTGATATCGACCTTCGCCATGTCGATACTCATCATCAGTTGGCTGATATTTTCACCAAGCCTTTGGACGAATCAACCTTTAATCGGTTGAGGGGTGAGCTTGGTGTGTGTTTCCCCTTTTAGATGGGGGAAACATTTTGGTTCTTGTATCATAGACTGACTCTTTTCTCGTTTGTTTTGTTTTCTCTTAGTTTAAGCTTTTGCATTTTAGCATACGCTTTTGCATTCTGAGCTTCATGTATATAATCTTTAGAATGTAACTATGCTCTGTTTAGTATGCTCCGATGCGATATGATACTTGTAGCTTATGCTCCTTCTGATCACTAATACATGTTGTGAGCTGAGCTATTTTTGAATGGTGAAACTGCTTAACAACCATAAAACTTGAAAATGTTCACCATTGAGATATGCAACTAGCATGTGCAGGAGGTGTTGAATTCACTCGTGCTTTTCATATATGCTAGGTTGCTATGTCTCTAGTTCTGAGTCTGTCACTTGCTTGGTCTGTTCATATTCTGTCAATAAAGTTTGAACCAAGTGTTAAGTGAAATGAAAAGATCGAGATGGGACTGCTTGTCAACACATCACGGTATCAAGACTGTTTCTCATTGCACATTTGAGTTAAACTTGAGCCGTGTAGTGTATGACCGAAACTGATGCTTTAAGCTTCTGATTGCATATGCATAGGCTTCGCTTGGTTGAAAAGTTAGGCAATGACAAGCTTTCGACCTCTCGCAATCACATGCTTACTTTTGAACTTGTGAAATTTCACCGCTGCAACTCCGATTTAAAACTGAAATCACAAGTATATGTTTCATTCTGCAGCATGATGATTGAACATTGCTAGGGGTAGTTCACCTTGTATACATGCTTAGCACTTGTTTGAAATCCTGTCTATACATGAGTAGTGCTATTTTGATGGTGAATACTTTTTGGCTAAAAACTGCTCACTTTGCTCATATGTTCATGTTTCGTATTCTGTGATCAGTTTGAGCCTTTGCTAGTATATTTTGGATGTTGTTGAGTCATTGGAAATACTATATGGAGCATCTTTGCATTCTCTTGACTATATTCCTGAAGCTGCTTACTTGCATTTTTTTGACTCATATGCATTTTGGAAGGAGAAGAAATTTGCTTGTCGGCATTTTTGATGGTGCCTTTTCTAAAGGGGAGAACTTTTGCTTGATGGTGCATTTTCATCTAAGGGGTAGAATCTTGCAAATCATATGTTTCCGAGTTCAACTTAGGGGGAGAAAATTTTTCCAATCATGTGCTTTCCGAGTTAAACTGAGAGGATTTCCTGGTTGAGCACCATTTGAGGGGGAGTTTGCTCTTTCCTGAGTTTTTCGAGCTTGATCTTCAGCTGGTTCGGAGCGTTTTGCTAGTTGTGTTGAGCCTTTGCCTCTTTCTTGAGGGACTAGCAAACGTTTTTCAGTTCGATTGGTTCGGAGCGATGTTCTGCTAGTTGCGTTGAGCCTCTGTGCCTCTATCTTGAGGGACTAGCATTTTGCTTTGATTTTTCAATTGGTATCGAACCTTTTCTCGCTAGCGGTGTTGAGCCTGTTCTACCTCTTCTTGAGGGCTAGCTTTGCTTTGCTTGGTTGCGTCGAGTCGTTGCCCATGTCTTTGGGGACTAAGTTGTCTTGCTTTTTCCACTTGACCTTCTTCGGCTTTGCTATGCTTTTGGGTCATTTGGTCGAGTTCTCTCTTCTTCTTCCTTCCTTCTTCTATTCCATTATGATTTGTATGTGTAGTTGACAATGCACTCATCAAGGAGGAGATTGCGGATACATGGGTGTATGCCGAGTCTCGAGTGATGAGTGATTGTCAATGGGTTTGATCGCATGTTCCTTGGCTTGTGTTGTGCAGGTGTCGAGCACGGAGACAGTGATCGAAGGCAAGGTGAAGGTCAAGTAGAGACGTGCCATGCCGATGGACCGGGAGCGGTGAAGGGCGGACGTGAGGCTTGGACTGAGGGACCGGTGGCCTGAGGATCAGCTGTGGTTGCTGACAGCCTGGGACAGCGATGAGCGGAGACTTGCGGGGCATGGTGTTGCTCTGGTCGAGGACATGGGGACACGTGTCGGTGGACGGGGTGCACGGGCGGTGCATCCCCTCTATAGCTCCGGTTTGGTGGTTGAGCCACAGAAAAACCACTGGGTGGACGGTTTCTAGGTTTGGGCCACAAAACCTGGGGGTGCTGCGGGTTTGCCGAGTTTGGGCCACAAAACTCGGGTTGAGGACGGTTTCCAGGTTTGGGCCTCAAAACCTGGGCGCTGGCGGGTTTCCTGGTTTCGGCCTCAAAACCAAGGGACGGACTTGGCGGCTGGTTTCCCAGTTTGGGCCTCAAAACCGGGGGCGGACGTGAAGGCCTGGTTTCCCGGTTTCGGCCACAAAACCGGGGGCGGAGTCCGTGACAAGGACGGCAGAGCGAGGGCGGCACGTGGCGGCAATCGGTGAGGTTGCGTCGGGGCAACGCTACCAGTTGTGCGGGCGTGGCCGTCGGATCACAACTATCTTCGAGTTGGTCCAGAATATCCCTAGGGTTTAGCTGGCTCGCTCTGTAATTAGTGAGGGGGTAGAGTAGGAATTAGAATTAGGTTAAGTAGAGGGAGACACCCTCCTCCCATTGAATCTCAGTCATTTGCTCTTTGCTTCTAGGGTTTCCTGCTCTCCCAATCCCCTACTGTAGCTACTGAGGTCCGCAGAGAACCATACCTCTGTGTACTGAAGATTTTGAGGAAGTGAGACCATAATCTCACTGTTGTAGCGTGTGGTAGCCACACGGTTGCAGATCGATGACTTGATTCGCGTTTTGGTTCGTGTTCTTCGCGTTCTTCGTTTCTCCACGATTTTCCCGTCACTCGATCTCCCTCTCTACTGCATCTTTTCGAAATCCGTTTGAATCAACTTGTTCTTTATCGTGAGGAGGTCATTTTGACCAAAGGAATTCATCTAACTTCTCACGAACAAGTAGATCAGGTCGATTTCGTTTTCGTGGCGCTTTTTTGGTTCATACACCTTCCCCTTCGATTTCCCGTTGATTGAGTCGATTTGAGCGGATGATTTCTTGGGGATAGTCTCCTAACTACCTCGTGATCATCCTCTCCAAGTTTGGGATCAAGGGATTTTGGTTTGAATCGATTTGGAGAAGATTTGAGTTGAGGGCGACCAAAATCGCCCTTTCTGGACAGCCGCGGACAGTCCGCGGTTTCACCGGCGGACAGTCCGAGCGTCGGGGATCAGCCGAGTCAGTGGCTGTGTTCTTCGGCCGATTTGATTTCTCATGACCGGCGGACAGTCCGCAGTTGTGGGTCGCAGACAGTCCGGGATCAGTCCAGGGGACTTCAGCAGCTTTGCTGTTTGGCGAGTTTTGCCGGCGGACAGTCCGCCCCACGCTCGCGGACAGTTCGGCTGTACCGCAGACAGTCTGGGACCGTACCCACGGACAGTCCGGGAACTCGCAGACTAGTGCTTTTCAGTGCAATTGGTCTCCCAACTTTTCCACTTGGTTTTCGGACTTCTCGTTTGGCCCTATAGTTAACCAAGAAACATCTCTAAGTATCTTTGCTACTTGTTAGCATCGGTATTTGGGGATTTCTCGACGTAGCTCATAATCTACGTTCGGGACTCGGTTTTCAAGGGTTGAACTTGTGCCGGTGCTTTTGGTGTTTGGTTTGCTATCGCTTTGTGGTGCCTCGCTGTGATCCTAGGGATCATCCACCCTCTTCCAAGGGTCGTGGGCATCATGTTTTCGGTCGTAGCTTTCGGGGGTTGATTTTGGGACACTTGGCCAAAGTTTCGAGAGAAATTTTTGTGGCTCCCATTCACCCCCCCTCTGGTCGCCTTGCTATTGCATTCTCGGTCCTTCAATCCATCCTTTGAAAACCAAATCGATTTCCATCGCTAGGGGACATGAACGCCATATGCCCATATCGTCGCTGTTATTGTGACCTAACTCATCCCTGTTTCTGCAAAACACACGTTAGTCACAATAACCTTAAGTTGTGCCTCTATCTCAGTCTTTGTAGTTGTGTCCACCTGAGTGTCGGAGTGCGGAAGCTCGGGTATTGGTGTCAACTCAGGAGGAACTGGCGCAGTCTGCTCAGACTGTAGAGGCTCTGTCTGATCTAACGACGCGCCTGAACTCGGTAAGGTCTCTGTAGTAGAAGTAACCGGAGCAGTCGACGTCTGAACCGGGCCCAGAAGATCTGGAGTGGGCAACTCGGTGAGCTCGCTGAAGGTAGCAGACAAGTAGCACATCACCGAGGTAGTCATCACGAACAGAGACTCTGTTGGACGTGGTGTGAATCCAGTGTGAAGCAGACTGAAAAGCGGGGGCCCTCCTGGTGGAGTAGTATACCAGGTAGACAAGGAGGGACCCGAGAATTGAGGCAGCTATGTCTGTTGTGGCTGCTGCTGCTGAGGTGGAACCGGTGGCTGCCACTATATCTGCTGAGACTGAGGGTGCTGCTGCCACTGCCACAGAGGGTACTGGGGTGGTGCGCTCATGATCTTCTCCACGAAGGTGAGAGTCTGCTGCTGAAGTACAAGCATCTATCACTGAAGCATGTCAGACCTCTCCTTTGCCTGCTGCTGAGCTAAGGCTTGAGCCTCTGCCAACCTCTGCTGCTCTGGAGCAAGCCTCTGCATGTCCTGAGTCACTCTGCTCTGCTGCTCCTCCATCCGCGCAAGTATAGCAAGAAGTGCTGGATCTGAAGAAGCAGTACCAGATGACCCGACCTCAGTGTTGTCTGGACATGACTGAGCGTGAGGTGGGAGCTGGTAGTCCTTGTCAGAGCTGTCAGTGGGGTCCTCGGCAACGAAAGGTGCCTTGCCCTCAAAATCTGCAAGCTCTCTCTCTGCGAGGGCTCAGACAGCCTCATCCTGCTCCACTGAAGTCTCTGACACTGTTGAGCGTTGTCTAGTGCTGGAATGAGGAGTGGCCTGAGCTGTCTGTTGTCCTCTACGGTCACGACTGTGTCCAAGAAGCTGGCTCGTGTTATACTCAGGGAACACAGTGGCTGAGATCATGAGGTACTGTCCTAGGTCTGTCCTGGTAGCCACTGCTAGCTTGAATAGCATGTAAGAGATCCAGTGCACGTACGGTAGCTTCCTGCGGGCCTTGATGCCCTCTGCAATCATGTCCTCCATCTCAGAGAAAATGAGGTCTCAGACGTCGAACTCCTGTTGCCTGACCATGTACGCAAGTGACCACAACTACAGGCGAGAAAGACCCTCCTTGTAGCCAACCCTCGGTAGAAGTGTACGCTGCAAAACCTCGTTGAGGATCCGAGTCGAAGGGGTGAGGTCCCTTGGCACACGACTCGAACCCTCTCTGGAGGGCTCTGTAAAAGCACGGTCGTACAAGCTCTGTGTTGGGCTGCTCTCCGCCGTGAGGGCGTCGGGGTGGCTCTGTCCTGTCGTAGCACAGGCTGTGAATCCTCGTCTGACTGGAAGTCAACCCAAACAAGTGGCGATTCTCTGAAGAAAAGAGTCTGAAATGCTGCCCTCTAAAAGCGAACTCAATCGAGTCATTGTCTGGGTCCACCCAAAGTGATGCATAGAACTGCAATACTCAGTCCTCAATATACGAGCCAGACCGCCCCAACAGGTCTGCCAAACTGGGTAGGTACATGAGTATGGGGCGAATCTGCTCTCCAGCTACTGCGATAACCGCCTCCAGGTTGCACACTCTGTGGGAACGCAGGCTGCTCCCGGTGTTCCTGTTGCCCTGGTAGAAATCGTCCTAGAGGACGGTGTAGAAGTCCGGGCTGGCCTGCTCCTATCTCTGCTGGGGAAACCACAACGCAATCAGAACAAGCCTCAGGTTCTGGATCTGTGTGCAAGTAGCGGCACAGAGGTCAAGTTGCATGATCATCAACAGCGCACGTTGGGAAGGGACATGTGCACCGCACCAAGGACCCTCGGGCCGGGTGGCACCTCGGTTCGGCGACGAGACGACTGACACCGTGGCTGCTCATCTGGCGCTGCCTCCTCTGCCTCTAGCTCTGCCGTCTCAGCCTTTGCTGTCTTGGCCTCTACCTAGCCCTACCCTGAGCCCTGGGGCTCATCCATTGGGTCCGAGAAAGAGACACAGCGACCGCCAACTATCAGGGTACTAGCTGGAGATTTGTGGCGACACTCTGTCTTCTCTATCATCTGCCTCTACTGGGGGGTAAGAGTGTCCATAATACGCATACCGCCACCATAGCCTCCCCTCTCGGCAAGCTCTGCTACATCGGCCACTGCCTGGGCCTGCTCTGCCTTCCTCTGTACTCTGGAGCGCTTCTTGCACGTGACGACTATCGCCTCCCCCTTCTCTGCGCGAGAAGGCGGAGGGCGAGGAGGAGAGTCCTCCGGGGCTCCACCGATGTTCTTGCAGTGCATAGCTAACAAGAGCAGAAAGAAACTACCACTGAACTGAGTCGAACTGCCACTGAAAGACCAACTCACACTGAAGATCAACTAACTGGTCCGACTGCCTCTGAAATCTGACAGAAACTCCCTCTGACACTGACAGCCTCTGAAACTGACACTCGTGAGGCTTGGCCTCGATCCGTACCCGTGGGCTTGGCCCCGGGTTCACAGTCACTGCCAAACTATCGCGACAAACTACCCCGACTCGCTGCAATAGAGTAGATGGGATATACAATAAGCACATATACTTTAGAGATGAGAATGTCTAATCTAGAAGCAAAGCAATAGAGATAAGGAGTGGAAAGGCTCGCTACCTGATGAACGGATGCAACCGACTAAGCAAGAGATGAGCACGAACACGTTCGAGCACCCACACGTCACCCACACGCCTGCAAAGGATTCAAGTCGAAATGAGGCTCAATCGGCAAGGAATATCCTTTGACACATTTTGTCGAGCAGGTTGAGGGCACTGGTTATAGAGGGGTGGTGGATGCTCACGGGGTAGAAACTGGAGGCCGGGGAAGTGCTCGTTGGAGATGAAAACAACGCCGACGAGGTCGAGAGAGCACAGGGGCGAGCTTCGACGGGGTTGAAGCCCAACTCTGGCGATGGAGTTGGCGACTGCCGACGAGGTCGACGACGAACTCCCATGCGAGATGGAGGCGCAAGGCTGGGCGAGCGCGGGGGTGAGCAAGAGAGACACGGGCGAGACGGCTGGGAGCTGGGCGTGGCGGCCGGCGGTGGGAGGCGCGCGATAGGGTTTGGAAAAGGTGCGACGGCGTGAGGCTCCGGTGCAGGCGCTGACAACACAAAGGCAATGAGTGTTACGTGCGGGCCCATCCTGTCGATGAAAAGACTTTACTGCGCCGCTTAAAGGGGCATCGGACGCGCCGATGTGAACACATCGGATGCACCGATGCCCACTTAGAGAGGTACAGAACCACCAAAATTACATCGGACGCGTCCTTTGCCTTGGCATCGGACGCATCGATGGCATGACATCGGATGCAACAGTCGCACAGTTTCAGCCGGAGCTGCCTACAGTGGATCAGATGCTGCATTTTGGGCTGTTTTGAGTTTCTCCGTTGAGACTCCCACTCCCAACTAAGTTCCAACTCCAAAAAGAAGCAAATAAACACCAGTTGGAACCTAGTATGAGCATCCTCCCAAAAACCTTCAATTTTGCAAATAGTTTGCCATAGGCTAAGTAGCTTTTTAGGGAAAATAGGCGATAAAAAGGCGAGGAGACAACATGTGGCCACCAAAACTAGGGGTCCTAACCATTAGGAGCCTCAAATACTCCCCTAGTGGTGGACAAACACTGTGGTTGCTCAAGCTTAACCGAAAAAGAACGACAAGCAACACACATGCAAATGCAATGCAATGCAAAATTTGAATCTAGGTTGCTTGTCAAGTTTGCCCTTGGGTAAGCTTCTTCACACTCTTTTTAGGGCGGTTATCTTAACCACATCTGAGATGCGTATGTGCATAGCATAAATTAAACATGGCATATTATACAATGCAATGCAAAGACAACAACCCTTTCACCTTTTGACAAAGTTACTTAGATCAAGAACATTAAGCTCACTTCACAATCTACAAAGGGTACTCTCATTTAGGGGTTTTGTGAAGGTATCCGCCAATTGATCTTCGATTCTAACTCCCTCTAAGGATATGTCTTTCTTTGAAACATGATCTCTAAGAAAGTGATGGCAGATATCTATGTGCTTTGTGCAAGAGTGTTGAACCGGGTTGTTAGCAAGCTTAACCACGCTCTCATTGTCACACAACAAAGGTACATCTTCTAACACTACACCATAGTTTAGAAGGGTTTGTTTCATGTAAAGGATTTGTGCACAACAAGCTCCCATGGTTATGTATTCCGCCTTGGCGGTAGACAAGACCACACTATTTTGCTTCATTGAACTCGAAGACACTAGTGATCTCCCAAGAAAATGGCACCCTCCGAATGTGCTCTTTCTATCTACTTTGCAACCCGCGTAATCCGAATCGGAATACCCAACGAGTTGGAAGTTAGCTCCTTTGGGATACCAAAGGCCAATGCATATTAGGGTGTGCTTTAGGTACCTATGGATTCTCTTTATGGCTATGAGGTGTGACTCCTTAGGATCGGCTTGAAACCTAGCACACATGCACACACTATAACAACCCAAAAATTCGGACATTTTAAAATTTTTCTGTGATTATGTGGAGCATGTAGTAGTTAGCTTGAATTCATATAGAATTGCTTGTAGGAGTTTGCTGAATATTCTTTTTACAACATAAGTCTTAGGTTGAAGTGCACAAATACATAGCAACCTCCTCTCATTCTTCTTGAAACCCTTCTCTTCCCTCTCTCCAGCTCCTCTGCCGAATGGGTCTTGGCCTAACCAGATCGGCCCAGCTTCACCTCCTCTCTGACCCTTGAGCTCGAGCACTCGCGCCCTGACCCTCAAGCACGTGCTCGCACCGCACTCGCACCCAGTGCCCCGACCCTCGAGCTCGAGCGCTCGCGCCCTGACTCTCGACCCTCGAGCGCTCGTGGCCCCGCTGGGAGACCTCGTGCTCCAACTAACCAAGCAGCCCCACCCCTCAGCCGCTGATGAACAGAGTCATCATCTTCCTCGCCACTCGCCCGACGCTGCGCGCGACAGCCCGACACCCCCACGCCATGGGCTTGAACCCCTAGCCCACACTGTGTCAGAAGATGTCGCCCCCATGTCGGCACCATCTTGGTGCCGAAGAAGCCCCCTGAGAGTCCCCACAGTCGCTTGATCTAGGTCATGCTCCGATCGCCGTCCGCCGCGGCCATGATCCTACCTCGGTGTTGGCGGTCCTTAACTCATACTTTATAACTGCCAAGACTCGCATAAAACCAACATCAAACATAGAATAGGGCTTATAACTAACTATTTCCACAAGTTTTGGTGTTTGGTGAATTACAGAAGGGCATTCACGTAAACGACTAGAAATGGGCTCCAAAACATACAATATATGGCATGCAAATGCACCCGATATGAGCCCAAAGGGGATAGGCCCAATACCCAGCACTTCCGGCCCATCCAAATGAGAAAAATGGAGCTCAAAGCCCATCACAACAACAAACTAGACGTGGAAACCTCGATGGACATGGCCCACATCACCTTAGGGACCCACCAGAGCGAGTCGGGCGCGAGAGGGGTCACCAGGGGTGCGCCCGCACCCCTGGTGCAGCCGCACCACTAGGTGCACCGACCGAGCCCAACTTTGGTCGGTTGCAAGATATCGCCTATCTAACATCGGTTATCGAGGTGTCCAAGTGAGGATACATGGGTGTATGCCGGATCTTGAGTGATGAGTGATTGTCAACTAGTTTGATGCGCATCTTCTTTGGCTTGTGTTGTGCAGGTGTCGAGCATGGATACAATGATCGAAGGGAAGGTGAAGGTCAAGTAGAGACGTGCCATGCCGATGGACCCGGAGCGGTGAAGGGCGGACGTGAGGCTTGGACTGAGAGACCGGTGGCCTGAGGATCAGCTGTGGTGGCTGACAGCCTGGGACAGCGACGAGCGGAGACTTGCGAGGCACGGTGTGGCTTGGGTCGTGGACCTGGGGACACGTGTCGGTGGACGGGGTGCACGGGCGGTGCACCCCTCTACGGCGTTGGTTTGGTGGTTGAGCCACAGAAAAACCACCGGTGGATGGTTTCCAGGTTTGGGCCACAAAACCTGGGTGCTGCGGGTTTTCAAGTTTGGGCCACAAAACTCGGGCTGAGGACGGTTTCTAAGTTTGGGCCTCAAAACCTGGGTGCTGGCGGGTTTCTGAGTTTGGGCCACAAAACTCAGGCGATGGACGACAGGTTTCCCGGTTTCGGCCTCAAAACCGGGGGGAGGACTTGAAGACAGGTTTCCCGGTTTTGGCCTCAAAACCGAGGGCGAGGTCCGTGAAAAGGACAAGCAGAGCGATGGCGGCACGTGGCGGCAATCGGTGAGGTCGCGTCGAGGCGAAGCTACCAGTTGTGCAGGCGTGGCCGTCGAATCACCTTCTACTTTGAGTTGGTCCAGAATAACCCTAGGGTTTAGCTGGTTCGCTCTGTGTATAATTAGGGGTAGAGTGGGAATAAGAAATTAGTATAAGTAGACACCCACCTCCAAACCCATCTCAGCCATTGCTATTTTCATTCTAGGGTTTCCTCTCTCCCATTCCCTGCTGTAGCTAACTGAGATCCGCAGAGAAGACAATCATACCTCTGTGTTCGTGAGATTTTGAGGAAGTGAGACCGTAATCTCACTATTGTAGCGTGTGGTAGCCACACGGTTGCAAATTCGTGGTTTGATTCGCGTTTTGAATTTGTTCTTCGCATTCTTCATTTCTCCATGATTTTCCCGTGACTTGATCTCCCACCTCGTTGCGTCTTTTTCGATTCCGTTTGAACTGAGTTGTTCTAGATCGTGAGGCGCATCTTTCCACCAAAGGAATTCATCTCTAACCTCACGAGCTAGTAGATCGATCGATTTTTGTTTCGAATCGGTTTTTGTCTTCCTTTGCCCCGAATTCTTCCAATTCACCGATTTGGAGTTAGGTTCGAGCCATGATCTCTTAGGGATAGCTCACTAACCTCCTTGGAACTCCTCATACTAACTGTAAGCCTTAGAGCTTTTGATTCGGAGGAGATTGGGTTGAATCCGGGGAAGAACTATGCAGTTTCGGGGGCATCGGACGCTCGGGTCGGGGGCATCAGACGCTGAGTTCGTCACACCGGACGCTCAGGTGCCACATGTCAAAAGTCAGCATTTTTGAAGGAGCATCAGACGCTGACCATCAGACCATCCGTTGCCATCGGATGCATCCGAGGGTTGAGCATCGGACGCTGTACTGTCACTATAGCCAGCGTCCGATGCCTGTCCAGTAAGGTTCCTGTTGGTATAAATTAATGCACACTCTACTTTATCCGCAAGCGCACAGATAAGATCTACCGATGTAGCACTTCACCGGAGTAACCCAATTTTAATATCGAACCCAAAGGAACGGATAGTGTTAAGTCTTAAAATCTATCCCCTGAGTAGCTAACAAGGACGGAGAATCTAGAAGTTTAGAGGGGATCACTAGCTCGTGAGGTTGCCATAAAAGGTCACAAACAGAGTATGAGTCTTTTATGCAAATGTATAATCCTACCGAGCCTACACACGGGTAAGTGGACTATAGAAGAATCAACAAGGCTATAAGAGTCACCCTTGCGAACAACCACTACTACCGGCGTTATAGGAGGCATTTATGAGCTATCAAGTCTAAGCACCACGCTTACACTATCCAACAACTCTAACTCTAGAGCAACTTAGAATTAAAGTACTCAAAAGAGAGTCACAAACCTTAAGAATAATAAGAACAATGGCTCAAACTTAAATATAGACGTTGATTACCGAAACAATCGCTGAAGCAAGTTGAAGATGAACTTGAATCCGCAGGTACAAGATGAAGAAGTTGATCCGACAGGCCGGAGCTACTTCTTGATCTCTTCCTCTCTCTCTCTCTTCTAGTTCTAGTATAAGACTAGGTTCTAAACCTAAACTAGAGGGGTAACTAGTCTTCTACTTGATAGCTGGCTCTTGAAGTCTCTTCTAGGGTTTCTGAATGAGGCGTAGACTTTTCTGAAGAGGGACTTGATCTGCCCTGGGGCCTGGGGGCCTGTTTATATAGCCCTGGGGGATCAACCGCGGCTGTTAGATCAAACCGACTTCACGTAGGGCTGAGATGGATCCTCAAAGGCGGTGGAGGAAGCTTGCAGAAGACGGAAGCTAGCGGGCCCGGGGGGAGACCGGTCGGTCTCCTGGTGGGACCGGTCGGTCCCACCTGGCAGAGTCCCGCGGTGCCCGACCTCTTGGTGTCTTCTGGTGTCCTCTGGAGTCTTCTTGACGGACCAGGATGTCAGAGATATCATCCATCGATGATTACTCCGACTAATCTAGGATGGCTTTAGATATCCGAAGACTTGTAACGAAGTGTACTTGGATTAGGACTCTAATTTGTAACTTAACCGAGTTGTAAAAAGGAGTCTCGTAATTAGAATAGGACTCTACCTTTGTAACCGGCTAGGACTCGGACTGTGCTGAGGCTCACCCGGATATATAAGGGGAGCCGGGCGCAGGTCTTAGATCATCGAACATTGAATCATAATCATACACAAGGCATACGCCACACTGGACGTAAGGTATTACGCTATTTAGCGGCCTGAACCAGTATAAATCGCTGTCTCTGTGTACTCGCCGAGTTCTGTGAACGTCGATCCCCACCGAACAAATCGTCTGAGATTACTCAAGACGAGTTGCCGGTTAACAAACACCGACAGCTGGCGCGCCAGGTAGGGGCTTTCGGCGATTCAACGACCAAGACCCCGGCGAACCACGACAACATGTTCTCGGCGGGATCAATTTTCGTTTTTGGCTCGTGGACTTGCATCGCGGATGATCAAGGAAAGCTACATAGTCAACTCGACACCGAATCGAAGCTGCAAGCCATGCCAAAGATGGATCTCCTCGCTCAGAACCTAGCAAATCTGCAAATCCAAGACCCGCAGCATCTGGAGGACAGTCCAAAGGTATCCGACTCCTACTCGAATTCGAAGTCTGAAGAGAAGGACCCGGATACCGTCCATGGCATCTCCTTTGGGCTGCGGAATTCTGCTGAAAGCTTTCAAGACCTGATTGAGTCCAAATTCAAAGAGTATCAACAGATACCTTTGAAGGGAGCTCAGCAAGGACTCGTTTTTAGCTCTACCAAAGAGGGTAACATTGTCCATTGGCCGATCCAGCCTGCTCCGGCTAGACTGGTTGGCACAATTGACCAGCAACTTCCATATCAGCACGGACATTAGCTCCCCTTTGAGGAACGCGACTCCTCAACAGAACTAATCTCCAGCACTTCTACCTTGGAGTCAGTTACACCGGGATCATCAAACCAGGGCTACACTCGCGAAGTCTTCATGGCGGGGCATCAGTCATCTTTACGACCTCCAACCCCACCAGATGTCTTTCAAGACGACGAAACTCTGAGTATGATTTCAGACAATGATCCAGAAGGACCCGGAGAAACCGAGACCCTGAAAGCTGAAAGAATCCGAAGGAATCAAGCTAAGGAGGCCCGCAGAAGGCGAGCAACTCATCGCAAGGAAGTTGTAGATCGCTACCATGCACGACTATAAGAGTATAACACCCGGAGGCGTCTGGAAGCAGAGGCGGAGCGTCAAGCTCGCACCGAAGACAATCACTCCCAGGATGATCTCAACAGACGGTGCCCGGATTGTTCTCGCAACCTTGAACCCGAGTTCATGAGGGTCGCCGGCCATAAAGTCTTCCAGACTCCCTATCAAAACATACTAGCTCTAGCTACGGAGATGGGAGCCAAGACCAATCGCACCCTTGATGAAGAGCGACGACTGGTCATGCTTCAGACTACCGCACTCCAACTACGAGGGCGGAATCTTGAATCCCTAGCTGATGAGCAAGCTTCATCTCACCCGAGCCAGAGGCGGCCGGTTCAAGAGTGACTCGGTCGTATCCCAGCAAGGAGCCGTATAGGCCACTGAGTACCCGATCAAGCTGAAGGAGGAGCCGAATCTTCTTACAGAGGAGTCGCAGTTGCAGGATTCGACGCAGTTGATCGCTTCCCCTGCTTCTCCCAAAGACTTCGAGTAGTCTCGTTCCCGCGAAAATTCAAACCCGGGAATTACTCCAAGTACGACGGGAAGATAGAACCTAAACGGTGGCTCAGGCTCTATGCTCAAGCAGTCGAGCTAGCTGGTGGAAGCAATGACGTCAAAGCACTCTACCTCCCAATGGCTCTAGAGACAATGCCACTTGCTTGGTTCGACAAACTTAAACCTGAGTCCATCGACTCCTGGGAACAACTACATCGTATCTTCGTCGAAAACTTTGCTGGTGTCCCCGAGAGATCAGATCCCCGGACTAAGCTCAGAACCTGCAAGCAGCAGAAAAACGAATCAATGCGGGAATACTATAGGCGTTTCTCAGAAATCCGCTCTATAGTTTCCGACATCATAGATAGAGAAGTAATTGACCTCTTCGGCAACGGCATTTGCGAAAGGTACAATTACAAAGATTTCATCAAGCAGGACCCGACCACCACGGACGAGTTCCATCGGGCTGTAAACTCCATGATGGCGATAGAAGAACGCACACAGGAGCGTTTCCCCGATAGAAACACACAAGGTGATCGAGGGAACAATCAGAGAGGTAACCAGGCACCACAACAAAACACCCGGAAAAGGGCAGGAGACAATACTGTTGCTGCCATGGAACCTCAGAAGAAGGGAAACAAGCCATACACCTTTGATGACTTACTCGACGGGCCCTGCCCCTTCCACCCAAAAGGTGGACATCAAGCTAGGCACTGCCAACAGCTCAAGGAGCGAGGCTTGAATTCCGACTTCAATAAAAACAAGAAAGATAAAGGCAAAAAGACAGCTGAAGATCCTTAGCAAGAAGCCGGTGGTTTCCAGCACCCCAAAGGAACTATAAACGCCATCTTCGGGGGAGTTACCACCAGCGATAACAAGAGGCTCCAAAAGCTTTCCCTGCGAGAGATCATGTCTATGGAACCAGCGACGCCCAAATATCTCGACTGGTCCGAGCATCCAATCAATTTCTCCAGAGCAGATCAATAGACTAGTGTTTCCAATGCAGGGCACTACCCGTTAGTGTTGGATCCCACGGTCGCTGGATATACACTTGGTAGGGTACTCATTGATGGCGGGGCAGGACTCAATGTCATCTTTGCAAGCACCCTACGAAAGATGAATCTAGATCTTGCAACTCAGCTCACACCATCAACCTCCTTTCTACGGCATAGTACCCGGAAAAGCCGCTGTACCACTCGGAAGGATCATACTACCCGTCACTTTTGGAACTCCAACCAATTACAGAACGGAGTACATCAGTTTTGAGGTGGCCGACTTTGAATCATCGTATCACGCCATTTTCGGGCGACCCGCTATCGCCAAATTCATGGCAGTACCCCACTACCCGTATCTCCTTTTGAAGATGCCGGGTCCTAAAGGAATCCTAACCTTCAGAGGCGACTTGAAGCGATCATTCGATTGCGACACAGAGGCTGTCCAAATCGCTGAAAAAGCTCAACTCGCCCTGGAAGTACAAGAACTCACTCAGATGGTGCATAATACTAAGCCAGGAGATTCCAAAATCCCAACTAAGAAGGCGGGTACTATCCAACCATCAGCAGAAGTCTCAACAAAAGCCATTGATCTGGAAACCGGTGATCCCTCCAAGACAGCGGTTATCAGCGCTCACCTATCTGAAGAATAGGAACTCGCGCTCACCAAGTTCCTTAGAGCAAACAAAGATATATTTGCTTGGAAACCAGCAGACATGCCTGGGGTCCCAAGGAACTTGGCTGAGCACAAATTGGAGTTAAAGGAAGGATCAAGGCCTATCAAGCAAAGATTACGACGATTTTCACCAGAGAAGAAAGAGGCAATCAAGAAGGAAATAGCCAAACTACTCGCAGCTGGATTCATTAGAGAAATCCTCCATCCCGAGTGGTTAGCTAACCTAGTGCTAGTCAAGAAGAAGAACTCTGCCGAGTGGCGCATGTGCGTCGACTACACAGACCTCAACAAACACTGTCCAAAGGATCCTTTCGGATTACCAAGGATAGATCAAATAGTTGATGCCACCGCAGGTTCTGCCTTGTTATCCTTTCTGGATTGTTATTCCGGGTACCATCAGATTGCTCTCAAAGAAGAAGACCAACCCAAGACATTGTTCATTACTCCTTTCGGAGCATATTGTTACAAAACCATGTCCTTCGGACTGAAGAACGCGGGGGCTACTTATCAACGTGCCATCCAAGATTGTCTGGGTGATCAGATCGGCCGCAATGCAGAAGCCTATGTTGATGATGTAGTCATAAAAACAAAGGATCCGACTACCCTGATATCAGACCTAGAGGAAACCTTCAACCAGTTACGCGCGTATCAATGGCGACTTAATCCAACCAAATGCGTCTTCGCGGTACCCTCAGGACAGTTACTCGGATTCCTTATTAGTCATAGAGGCATTGAGGCTAGTCAAAAGCAGATCACAGCCATCATCAATATGAAGCCACCTACCTCTGTCAGGGATGTTCAGAAGCTCACCGGGTGCATGGCTGCGCTAAATCGGTTTATCTCACAGTTAGGAGAAAAGGGATTACCTTTCTTCAAATTGCTTAAAGCCGGCGACAAATTCCAGTGGACGGAAGAAGCGGACAGGGCTTTCGAACAGCTCAAAGGCTACATTACCAATTCACCCATACTGATGCCGCCGGAGCATAGAGAACCAATGATGCTGTATATTGCTGCTACCACGCACGTTGTGAGTACTGCAATTGTGGTGGAGCGCAAAGATGACAAGCACATCTACAGTACCCAACGACCAGTTTACTACATTAGCGAGGTACTCTCCGACTCGAAGGTCAGGTACCCACAAGTACAGAAACTGCTCTATGCGTTACTCATATCCTCAAGAAAGCTATGGCACTATTTCGAAGCTCATGAGATCACGGTAGTCACAGATTTTTCTTTAGGAGAAATCCTTCACAATCGTGACGCTACCGGCAGAATCTCTAAGTGGGCAGTCGAACTAGGAGCACTCAACATCAAATTCACTCCCAGGAAAGCTATTAAGTTACAAGCTCTAGCTGATTTCGTCGCTGAATGGACAGAAATACAGCAGCTCCAAGACAACGCTATTCCTGATCATTGGAAGATGTACTTTGATGGGTCCCTAAAACTCGGAGGAGCAGGAGCCGGGGTTCTTCTTGTATCACCCGCTGGAGAACAGCTCAAATACGTTCTGCAAATATTGTGGCCGGCTACCAACAACTGTGGCAGAACCTCCTGAATTAAGTGGCCCACATGCACCCATCACTGTCCTAAAGACTTCTGATTGGCGTGCACGAGTTCCAAATGACTCAAGAGATCTGTCGGGTGTCCTCGGGAAACCCGAATCATCCACGTTACATTCTTTCAGGAATTCCCTCATCAAGCATCACAGTATTACAACAGTTTTATAGATAAGATAAATCAGAGTAAAAGCGGAAAGAGTATATAACATAGATTAAAACTTAAGTTTAAAAGTTTACAACCCAGAAGTACTTAATACATAAAAGGTTCGGAACTTTATATTACATATACCACACAACTTTTGGTTACTTGCCCAAGGTCAAACATCAGTGTCATCATCACTCTCCTCCACAAGAGTGAAGAAACATTGACCGCCAAAAGGATGATCAATAAACTCACCTGCAACAAAGGGTAACGAACCCTGAGTACAAAAGTACTCAACAAGACTTAACCGTCTAGAAAAGAGGAGAAGACTCAGGTATGAAGGCTATAAGGATTCAAGGTAAGGCTTTAGCAAGATCAAAACATTTCTTTTGCATAAGAGCTTACTAATAGTAAAACCTAGTTTCAAGTTTTAACTCAAGATTAAATTTCATAACTATCCAAAGATTCTCAAACTTTCATAAGCATACCACATCTTTCGTTCTCATTTCATAAAGATCCCATTCATTACTACGGTGAGGGTCAGTGGATTGAGGCTCCATATCCGAGGAAACACGGCGATTCGAATCGATTAAACCCAGCTGGGGATTCAGTACCACACGACATATGTAGATCTTAAGCTTGCATATGTCAACCCTATCTATAGATCCTCCCATACAAGAACGGGTCCAGCGTCACCCGAGAGTACAGTACACCTCGAACCCGACTATCTCATAGCCCCGAGGGTACACGCTACTCCCTCCATCTCTCCACTCCCAGTACGCGGTTGGCCATTCTCAAGTATCGGAATAGCTATAGATGAGGCTTACCACCGCATGTGGGCTATACTCAAAGGTCTCAATCACAGCAGGCCAACAACGATAAGGTCCTATGTTGAGTATCACTACAACAAGACTCCATTCTTGATGTAAGTTACTATCGTTATCATGTTATCTTAAGATTCATGATTTCCATAACATAGCAACCATTTTTAAAAGCACCTACTATAATGAAGTAGTAAAGCATGGCTAAGCATACTAAGTATTTTCATAAAACGGGTATCAAGGTTAAGTATTGGAATCATCAAGATCGGTAATGCATCAAATAGGGTTCACTCAACTCCTATTCACTTAATGCATCATATTAACTCAAGTGATATAAATAACTTTATAAAATACATGGATAGGTTTAATGTCCGGGGCTTGCCTTGTTGATCAGCGAAGTCCGGTGACTCAGAAAAACCAGAAGGATCCAAGCTCTCAGAAGAAACCCACTGTGGATCCGGTTCTTCCGAAACGAGATCCTGATGCTGGCTACGTAGCTGGTTCAAGCGGAGGATGAGCGGAGAGGGAAGGTCCACGGAGCAGTGGCTTGCGGCAGCTAGCTCCGGTGAAGACAACGATGTTCCGGCGAGACCACGGCGAGGTTGAACTTGGCGGCGATTTCGCCCGGCGGGAAGAAGAACGGCGAGCACGAGCTCTCTGAGGCAGTAGAGGTCGAAGGGATGGGCTCTGGAGATGCGCAAGGAGGTAAGGGAGTTATCACCGCGGTCAATTTAGATGAGAACGCTCGGTTTGCAGTGGATTTGGGATAGGATCGAAGTGGAGCCCGTCGGTGCCCTGGTGGCACAACGTCGACGGCGAGCGCAGGAGAAGGTGCCACGGAGTGAGGGAGAGTGCCAGCAACAGCTTGACTTTGCCACGGACTCAAGCACGAGCCCAAATGAGAGAGATCGACGCCCTACGCACTGGCAGCACCGATCAAATATCGGTTGCCCACCGCCATGAACAGGGAAGCAAACATATCCCCCCCTTTTTCCTTTATACCCTTTCGGAAATTTTGAAATTACTTTAGATTTTTGAATATAAGTTGAAAATATGTTAAAATATCAAATGCTCAGAATTCAATACTGAACATCTTTTATTTTTACAACATATGCAAAATATGTTTAGATTTTGAATTAGGGTTTGAAAATCAAAAGGGAACAAAAAGGGCAAAAGGGTATTTTCCCAATTACTTTTGATTTCGTATGAAAACTTGAAAAACTTTATACATCAAAGTTGATCCTTATTAAAAATGGAGCAACTTTTCTTTTTAGAGTTTACCCAAATTCTTTTTAGATTTAGAATTAAGAAAAAGGGAACAAAATAGAATTTTTAAATTAATTACATTACTTAATCGAATTCCGACCAAATTTGAATTATACCTCAATGGTGACTTGAAACATGTTCCAAATACACCTTTGAGACATAAAACCAAGATGTGATCCAAAATTCAATTACTATATAAGAAATTACCATAGTACCCTTATATAGCATAAAAGCACTATTCACAACAAGAAAACATAGACTAGGGTTGCAAACTTAAACACTCCTTATCCACTAAGCACAAGCATAAAGAATAAAACTTGTTTTTAGTGAATGCAAAATTGGGTTATCAACTCAAATGAAATGCTAGTGCATATGATGACATGTCAGGTTTTAGTCTGCTTAACACCAGAGTGTTACAACAACGAAGCAGAATATGAAGCATTACTCCACGGACTCAAACTAGCAGTCACCTTGGGTATCAAGCGACTACTAGTCTATGGCGATTCCTCCGTAGTAATTCACCAGGTTAATAAAGACTGGGACTGTACCAAGGAAACTATGAACGCCTACTGTGCTGAAGTTCGCAAGCTAGAAAAGCATTTATCAGGATTGGAACTCATTCATATTACTCGGGACCTCAATGTGGCAGCAGATATACTCGCAAAATTGGGTTCTGACAGAGCGCAGGTCCCTAGCGGTACCTTCGTACATGAGTTATCCAAACCTTCAATCCAAGAGAAGGAAGAGTTCGAGCCAGTACCTTCCACCCAGGTCCTATCTATAGCACCCAGCTGGACTCAAGTCTTCATTGACTATTTCAAAGAGCATAACCTACCAAGTGACAAAACTGCCGCCGAGCAAGTCATCGGACGTAGTAAAAACTATGTTCTAGTCGGAGACAAACTGTATAGACGCGGAGCTTCATCGGGTGTCCTCCTCAAGTGTATTCCACGAGAAGAAGGCAGGGAAATCTTAAATGAAGTTCACTCTGGATGTTGTGGTAATCACGCAGCTTCAAGGACGCTAGTCGGAAAAATCTTCAGATCAGGGTACTACTGGCCCTCAGCTTTGAAAGACGCAGAAGACTTAGTCCGCCGCTGTCAATCATGTCAGTTCTTTGCCAAGCAGCAGCACGTACCAGCACATGAATTGATCTGCATCCCCCCGTCATGGCCTTTCTCATGCTGGGGGCTCGATATGGTGGGCCCCCTTAAGCGTGCCCCAGGCGGATTTGAGTACATCTATGTCGCCATTGACAAATTTACAAAGTGGATTGAGTACATGCCCTTGGTCAAGTTCAATGCATCCAAGTCAGTTCAATTCATGCAGAGCATCTTTCACCGCTTCGGAATGCCGCACAGAATCATCACTGATCTTGGGTCCCCCTTTACGGCTATCGAATTCAAGTCATGGGCCAGTGACTGCGGAATCAGGATAGACTACGCATCAGTAGCTCACCCACAGTCCAACGGCCAAGTTGAACGAGCAAACGCCCTGATTCTCGCAGGATTGAAGCCAAGGCTTTTTGACCTTCTAAAGGATCATGGCGGAAAGTGGGTTGAAGAATTGCCTAAGGTAGTTTGGGGGCTACGGACACAACGAAGTCGGGCAACAGGCCACACTCCTTTCTTCCTGGTATATGGCACTGAAGCAATTCTCCCGGCTGATTTAATCTGGAACTCCCCGCGAACAGAGCAGTACAATGAAGACGAAGCTGATGACACCAGGCGGCTAGAAGTCGACAGTCTTGAAGAAGCCCGATTAGCCGCACTCTTTCAGTCAGCGAGGTACCTTCAAGGGATGAGACGATACTACGATAAAAACGTCCATCACCGTACCTTTCAAGTAGGCGACATGGTGTTGAAGAAAATTCAGAACACTACAGGATGCCACAAGCTTATGAGTCCATGGGAAGGACCATACATTGTGTCCAAAGTAACAAGACCCGGGTCTTTTGAGCTAGTCACTGAAGATGGATCTCCATTGCCAAATTCATGGAATATTGAGCACTTGAAGAAATTCCATACCTAAGGACTATGCCACAATTTCGACTCAGGGCAATTGTATTTATTAGTCGGATATTAATAAAGTTTCAAGTTTATCAGAAGCAAGAACTTTGCAATTTATCCAGGCCTTTCCATATATCTCTTTATGACTACTGAGTCGCTTAAAAGTCCTCGCAATAGCAGGACTCACCACCGACTAGTATTAGTCGGATGGATTTGGTTCAGCGGAAACCATACATGAGTTACGAGCTTCGAGCTCAATACAACTCGCAAGGTAGTACAGTTTAACACCCGGCTATCAGCCTATAGCGAATATAGAATCCGCCGTAGCGGAGACTAGTTCCTATAAGGCATAACAAGGTGGGACAGAATTCACCCTGTTACATACCAACTGGACAGAGGTCCACCTACTTTCGCACCCAAGCTGCGATCCCCAAGATGATACGATCCACCCAGAAGGAACCGACATTACGGTCCTTCAAGAGGCGCTTGATCGTGATTACCCCTTGAACAAGGGTACTAAGAGTAGTACTCGGGCAACGACTAAGCTCCCTACACAATAGTTAGAGGAACAAAGTCACATGACCCAAACTAAAGTGCTAGAGAGCACTCGGATAGACCCATCTAATTAGACGCCTGGTCACACATCCACAATAAATTAAGACAACCCATCGCAGCGAAAATTTCCCGCAATATGGAGTAGATCACACATGAGATTCAAAAGTAACCAATATTTTTTATATTTCATAATAATCGCTTTACAGGAGACACAAGCTGTGCTCAAAGGCCTAAAAAGCCTAGACTACTCTACAAGGTCTAAGATCTGCGCGTATTCCTCCGCAGTAGGCTTCACCTCCTCTTGCATTGCCGCAAGGTCCTCGTCGCCTTTCCCTTCAGTGTGACGGAACCTCCTGAATTAATAAGGCCCACGTGTACCTGTCCTTGTCCTACAGACCTCGGACAGTCATACACGGTGCCCAATAACCCAAAAGACCCACCACGTGTCATCGGGTAACCCGACTCATCCACGTTTCCTTACATTCCCAGGATCATTGCAAGAGTCATGCAGTATTACAACATTTTACAAATAATATACATCAGAGATAAAAGTGCGGAAGTATTACACCATAAGTTTTACAAACCAGTTGTTCAAACTCACGTCGTTATTACAAACCATAGTTTCAAACTTTATCCTAGGTAGTGGCAGCAACATTAATAAAAACTGTATAACACACAAACAACCCCGCCTAAGGGTTGCATTACTCCTCCTCGGACACGTCCTCCTCAATGACGGTCACGCAACAAGCCTCAAAGCAAGGCTGCTCGTGAACGTCACCTGCAACAGGGGATTAACAAACCCTGAGTACAAAGGTACTCAACAAAGCTTACCCGACAAGAGAAGAGAAGGAATAGATATGCTGGCTTGGGTAGGCTCAACAGTATTTTTCATTTGCATAAAAGCTTACTAAGTAGTTCTAGATTCAAATTTTGACTTAATCATTTAAGTACTTGGTAAGAACTGAAAATGAATATTAATGAAATATCATTATCCTTCTTTCTTCAGCAAGTTCCCTTTTATTCTACGATGTGGGTCGAAAGATTGAGTCTCCTTAACCGAGGAGCACGACGATTCGAACCGATTAAACCAGATCTGGGAGTTTTCCACGATCATACGATATATGTAGACCCTAGATCACACATATACCAACCCCAACCTCGGATCCTCCAAACAAGACCGGGTCTGCGCCACCCGAGAGTACTCATACACCTCCAATCCGGGACTTTAACCCATGAGGGTAGCTAGTACTCCCGCCATCTCTCCACTCCCAGTGCGCGATTAGCCGTTCTCATTTAAGAACCACCAAGGTAGAGCTTACCGTAGCATATGATCGGTACTTCACAGTTTCTCAATCTAGCAGGCCAACAACGGTTAACCCTAATCCGACACATCCGGGTCACCCTACACCAACCAAGGTTCGATGCATGTGCCCATCTGGTCTTAACCATCATTCTTTCTCATTATCATTCCAAAACGATACGTATCGAAAACATTTATCAAAGCTTCATAAAGCAGGGCTAAGCATTTCTATCATTTGCATAAAGCAGGTATCAAGGAATGATATATCGATAACAAGGTTGATCATGCATCAACAGGTTTAAAGCATTTATTTGATAAACATTTAATGCATCAGGTTATCAAAAGTAAGTGTAATTGTAAATCCAAGGAAATGGTTAAATGAACCGGGGCTTGCCTTCGTTGATCGAAAAAGTCAGAAACTTCTGATATTTTGGATCAACAGGACACTCCGAACTCCCTGGACCAACCTCGTCTAGACAATCGACCACTTCGGAAGCTACATGATAACAGAGTGCATGCTTGATGAGATGCTCATGTCATGATCATGGTAAAGATGAAAATTTTCTAAGCTATAAACATTTATCTTGTAACAGCTTTCCAACACGGTACCGTTGCAAACCAACAAAGCCAATTTGTATAAACATACATGGTTTACATGAATGACACTTGCCTGCATCAAGTAGCAGATCAAGATAATTCACTTATCTTAACCTTCAAATCTATCAAAAAGAAACTTAGGTTTTATGTTTCACAACATTGTTTATGCATAAAGAAAGCAATTTAATTAGCCAGAAATTAAGTTGTGAAGCAAACTATGCTCAAATTAGTTCAAACTTGGTACACAGATTGGTTATGATCCAAGCAGTGCACAAAATAAATTTCAGCATTTTTGGAGTTAAATTCAATTTTATAAAAATCATTGAATACTCATTTAATAATTAAAAGGCATAATTTTTAATGCAGATCAAAATACAGAAACATGCACATATTATATTTTTCATAAAAACTACACATTTCATAGAACATGTACAAAATTTTTCATGATTTTTGGATCAACAGATTAATTCATACAAAAATAACAAAACCAGCATTAGTATGCACATATCAGAAAATAGATTAAAACGTTTAAATAAAGAAAAACCTCATTAGGCCGAAACCGGCCCACTCGGCCCAACCCGCGCGCAAGCCGGCCCAACTCGGGCCTGCCCGCGCTTGCACAGCCAACTTTGTAGAAAAGCCCTCCAGCTTTAACCAAACTACAACTAAGTCCTCGTCACTGTTAGGCACTATTCAACTGAGTCTAGGACTTTGCACTTAGGCCCTCGGGTTTAATCGAATTCCCAACGACAAGTCCCCGATGCCAAGGCTGCCGGCGGCGAGCTCGGCTCGCGCACGCCGGAGCAACTGGACCTTCTCCGGCCAATCCAACCGGCTCAGCACCTTCTCCTTCACCTCACGACTCTGATGAGCCCACAAACTCCCTCCCTCGACCTCTCTCTCTACTCCGACTACGACAGCGGCGAACGCGGCGGCACGGCGGCGGCACGCCGGCCAACTGGGAGCTCTAACGAGCCCACGAACAAGCGCATTAGCACCAGAGGCTCACCACGACTCTAGCGGGCTAGATCTCCGAGGCTGACGCGGCTCCGAACGGTGAGGACGACGACGACGGCGGGTTCCAGCGGTGCGGCTCGACGGCGACGACCTGTTCCGGCTGAGATAGAGGGAGATAAGGTCAAAGACCTGGTGTTAGAGCATCAGGAACAAATGAGAAAGCGAGAACGATGCTCAGGTGAGGATGGAAGGACCCCGAGCTTGCTGACCACGGTGGCGGCGTCGATGGTGGTGCCCGGAACCGGAGACGAAGAAGACGGCCACGCCGGGCGGTTGCGGGGGCGAGCGAGGCTACGACCTAGCTCTACAGCTCCGCAACGACGAGGCGAACACGGTGACGCGGTTAAACGGGACGAACGAGCGCTCACGCGGCCGGCGTAGCTGAGCAGAGGGACGGCGGCGGCGGCGAGCGAGCAGAGGAGAAAGACGAAGCACGGCTCGTCTGGAGGGTGATAACGATGAAGAAGAGCGGCGCGGGGTGTGGCACGCACGCGCGAAGCTAGCAAGCAGCTCGCTGGCGTGGCACATGCGCCCCAGCGCGAGCGCGGCCCAGGCGGAGCAGCTCGCTGGCGAGCTCTGGACGTTTCCCCCCTTGGCACTGTTCCTTGCTCCTCTCCCCTCTTCTGAATTTTCGAAATTACTTTAGAAATTTGAACTATACTTCAAGTTTTATCAAAATAGGAAAGGTAGAGTTTGAAAAGTTGTACAACTTTGCTTTAACACCCTATGGCTGATTTCAAATGGAAGTAGGTCAATTTGATCAAAATAGTTCAAATCCATTTCAAATTGGAAATTTGAAAAGGGGACAGAACTAGGGTTTTGTAGTAGAAGTTAAATTACTTTTGATTTTACATTGACACTTGAAAAATGGTCAATGTATGAAATGTTCATTTTGAAATTCTCTACCACTTTGATGTAGATCTCAAACTCAGATTTCAAATAGTTTTTGAAATGCAGGTTTAAAGTCAAAAGGTGACCATTTTCAGGGTTTGAGTAGATTCAAAATTACTTTAAATTTTGTACAGAAACTTTGAAAACTTTGAATACCAAAGTTGTACTTCTCCTCAAGATCTACCAAAAAGCTTTTAGGGTCAACCCCTAATTATGCATAGATTTTGAGTTAACTAGAAAGGGCTAATTAACTATATAGGAATTTAATGATTTTCCCCATTTTTAAGCTAAATAAATTTTATATTCTTTTGAATTGTTGAACTTGGTTTCATGCCTTTACATGACTTTAGTCAAATAGGAATGAACACAAGTTATTTCATAATGACATTCCAAATTAGGGTTTTGAGCTACAACACAAGCATAAACAAAGATGCTCACACATTAGGAATTAAACTCATTTTAGTGAATGCATCTCAAGGTGAGCTAGCACATGATGCTATGAAATGCTTATAATGGCATGACAACATTTTATTCATGTAAACACCTGAGGTCGAAGGAGGGCATATGCAGCCGTAGCGTTGCCATCAGACCCTACACCACGGAGGTCGACATATCTTTGATATATTGAGCCAGCCGCCCGGGTGCAGCCTTGGCCCGCTCAATCAACGTCTCCTCGACTCCTTCTGGCACCGGAATCATGCGGAGTAGGGGCTCGACAGCTTGTTCTAAAACCTTCAGGGAATCTCGCGACTCCTTCGTCGACTTCAAAGCCTGCAGAAGGTCTCGGTCAGCACCCTCACGCATCAATTTGGCTTCTTGAAGAGTACTTTGCGCGTTAGCAAATACCTCTTCAAGCTCTGTCTGCTTCCGGTTGAACGCATTCTGGCACCCTGAAGCTAGTTTATTTGCCTCTGCACAAATATTAGTCGGTTATGGTACAATCAGGCTAATACTACAGAATAGACTGGCAACACAACTTCAAGCATACCTTCAAGTTGCTTTTTGGAAGCCTTCTTCAGTTCCTTCATCTTTTGCTCCATGGAAGCAGCCTTGGCTATCAGCCCAACCTCACGGTCGTTAGCAGCATCACGATCCGCCACCATTTCCTTGAGGTTGCCTTGGAGTTCATTGATGCGATTCTGAAGAACTTGGGTGGCTACCTTCTGACTTATTCGGTCTTGGACAATGTATTCCCGGAGCTCTTGAGCCACACGGGACATTTCCTGACGAATCCGGGTAACCTGGTCCTTAACCTTGAAGTCAAAGGCCTATAACACCATAATATTATGAGTACTCGGATGAGTCTACAACGTAAAACAAAGAGGATTGAGAATTCTACCTCAACAAACTGGAGAAGAGCTTCAACAGGAGCCTTCACCTGTTCACTCAGCTCCTTCAGCTGAGTAAGGTCCTGGTCATACCCAGACACATCGAGAGTCGCTCCTTGGCGCGAGGACTCGGGCGCATCTAAAGATCCTCCCGATTGACGAACCGAAGCTTCTGCATGAATGTCCGTCAGGACCATGTCCAGGGTAGGTTCGTCCGGCTATCGTGTACGAAAAAACCAGTCATTCCACACTCGATCAAACTCCAATTGAGCAGGAGAGCGAAAGATGGAGAAAGGCCAACCAACCTGCGGCAATGGGAGAGCATCTGCATCAGGAGCAGCATCGCCCTGAAGCTTGGATGGAGAGGAGTCAGGCAGCGGGTCTACCTGAGTAAAGGTTGGCGGCACGCTGGGATCATCCCTGGTCAGCGGCTCCGACTCCTCTACCACCTGAGGATCAGGAACAGAACCCGAAGCTGTTGCACCTGGCTTTGTTTTCCTACAAATGGATGAATACTCACATCAGTACCAGACATCTATGTACACTCTACAAAAGCCGACTACTTACTTAGGGAGCTTCAGCGGCTTGGGTAGCTTCAAGAGAGGCTGTTTCAGAAGCGGGTCTGAAGCTGAAGATTCTTCAGGGACCGCGCTGCTCGAAGTCCCTTGTGTAGCATCAGTATCTGATATATACACAAATATAAGACAAGGATTTATCAAAGTTCTACTACAGAAAGAATACAAGTACTTGGGTTTTCCCCTTACTAGGAGCAGCCAGATTACAGTGCTTTTCAGCCAATTCTTGCGATAAAAGTACTTTGCGACAAGCACGGCGATTACCAGTGCGAGCCTTCTTATGGATGGGTCCTCCGACTTCTAGCTGAGGAGTTGGCGACCTCTTCCGGCTACCTTCAGCTTCTGGGTCTATAAGCAGGACATCAGAGTCAGTTGAATCTGTGTCAAGCCAGTCAAGATCTTCAGGCGAGCTCGGTTTGGTAGGCAGGTCCTCACTTCGGATGGGACCTCCCAAAGCGATACCCCCACCTTCTTCAGTTGCTGGAGGCAGGGGAGGACAGTCATTGTTATCCCTCCCCTGACCCTACAAGGAAAAGAGCATGTAAGTCAGGTCAGAAGGATATCTATTCAGAACCTCGATGACACGCCAAGTTGATTACTCACCTGAGGAGGAGGATTAATGGCGGAGAACGTCACCATCACTGGAGATAAGTGTTCACGGCTCTTAAGCAGCCGGTTCACTCTCCATAGGACTTCGTAATCTGACAGCTGGTCAACAGCATGGCGACCCGGGTCATTCTTACCTAGGTATTCGAAGCCAAAGTTGGCTCTTTGCTGAAGAGGATGGATGCGCCGGGCAACAAAGTCTTGGACGACATTGTATCCGGATAATCCACTGATTTTCAATCCTTCTATCAAATCAAGGAGGGGTTGGATAACTGCTATTTCTTCAGTGGAGGGTTTATCTTTCCATTCGCGACACTTCTGTGGTTGCCATCCATCGTGACGACGAAGAGCTGGGGGTGGGTTACTCATGTAAAACCACCCGGCAGCCCAGTCTTTCACAGACTCCGACAACTCGACAGTTATATACTGACTAGCTACTTCTAGTCTAACCTGAAGACTAGCCCCTCCGACTACTTCGACATTAGCGTCACTAGGTTGACTCTTAAACCAGAAGAAGTAGCAAAACAGGGTAAAATTGGGACAAATTCCCAAGAAAGCCTCACAGAGATGAGTAAAGATTGCCATATGGAGAACTGCATTGGGAGTAATATGGTTCAGAGTCAAACCATAGTAATGCAGCAATCCGCGCAGGAAATCAGAAGCAGGAAGCCCCAATCCCCGTTCGACGAAGGCCTTGAACATCACGATCTCCGTGGTGTTGGGGGCTGGAGGGCGATGATCGATGGGTACCCTCCATCCATCAAGTGCTTGCGCTCGTAGTAGCCCTTGCTGCGCCAGGAACGCCAGTTCACCCTGGGTGGTGTCTGGTTTCTTCCACGCCAAGACTTCAGTTGGTGGATTTGGGTGCTTTGGCTTTCCGGTGGTGGTGATCCTAGCCGCCTTCTTCTTGTCAGCCGCAGACTGCCTCTTGGGACCCATGTTAGTGACAAGAGATTTTCTACGCATTAACTGGAGATTGGCTAAAGGATTTTTGGCTTAGAAGGCAAAAGCTTGATGACAGCGTGAGGAAAGCACTAGCCCGGTGGCGGCTTATTATAGATCTGTTTGCTAACTGTTCATCTTTCTTAGACGGTGTCAGGGAATCGTCTAAAACCCTAACAGCTAGGAGTACGTGTCAGACGGCGCCAGAGACGGAGAACAGGACTACAGTAAACAGACAAGTTTCTTCTTCCACAAGATACATTTAGTACTCGGAAACAAGACAGAGGACTCGGAAAATATTCCAAGTACCCGGATCTTTATTATTAATACTTGGAATTACAACAGAGATACATGGAAGCATCTTGAGATACAACAACTTTCAACAGAAGTACAATCAAGATGTAAAACGCTACTCTAGTGAATTCAAGGTACATAGCCTTGATGCCTATTGCACCAAGGACCGGGTTCAGTGAGACACAGTAAAGCAGACACAAAACCTTGGGTAGACACTATCTTTTCAGTGCATCCCAAGGTGGGTCTTTGGTACCACCCCAGTACTCAAGGAACTCGGGGAAGACCATCACCCTCGCCGCCCTTTTGACAACCTGTGACTCCGAGGTTATCTACGAGTGGTAGTCACAAGAGTTCTTTTAGGCGCACCTCTGTGTCCCTCTGCTTGCATCCACTTAGAAACCATCCTAATGGATGGTCCTTTCACAAGAGTTCTTCTGGGCACCTCATCTATTCTACAGAAGGAAGACACCCAGGGGCTCGATCATCTCAGCTATTGCTATTACAATACCCATGGAACTAATAAGACGTTCTACACTCTTGCGAGATATGAGCTCTTTGCTTCCCAGGCAGGGTATTTATAGGCGGTTTCTTCTTGGTCTATAGACATGGTTCATCAACAAGAGTGACCGCTGGAACAATAATTCAACCAATGTACTATGGTGCATGTGACGCTTGGCACGGGTAATAGAGCTGACTCTCACACGCACTTCAAGACGAAGACGACAAAGTTTGCAGTTGCAGAAAACGACAAACATCATTACTACGTACAGCTGGAACAGTCACCAGTCAATTATTGTTGGGCTCACTATAATTTTTATTCAGTGGGGGGTGATACGGGATGTTTGTTGAAAACATTACCCACCTGAAGCTGAATAATTATTACTCGGACGGTTTAAGCAACAAACTGGTGTCATGATCTGACTCCTCAAGACCTTAATAGATTATCCAATTGTACATTTTGGCAGATCCCGAGTACCGAGTACTATAGTACTCGAACCTCAGGCTCGGGGGCTACAGGGTATAATCTATAAAGGAAATGTTTTTTCTTATTCAAGAATTACTTGGGCACGGCTCTAGAAGATCCTCAAAGTTATTAAAAATAACAAGAGGCTCGGGGGCTACACCCTATGGGTGCGCTTTTCGTGAAAAAGAGCACGTCAAGGAGATTCTTTAAACTTCAGAGCACTTCAGGATTTCTCAAGACATTACTCGAAGATTCTCAAGAAGAAGCTAAAAGATAACGTCGTGAAGAAATGATGAAGAGCTCGGGGGCTTGACGGACCAGGATGTCAGAGATATCATCCATCGATGATTACTCTGACTAATCCAGGATGGCTTTAGAGATCCGAAGACTTATAACAAAGTGTACTTGGATTAGGACTCTAATTTGTAACTTAGCCGAGTTGTAAAAAGGAGTCTCGTAATTAGAATAGGACTCTACCTTTGTAACCGGCTAGGACTCGGACTGTGCTGAGGCTCACCCGGATATATAAGGGGAGCCGGGCGCAGGTCTTAGATCATCGAACATTGAATCATAATCATACACAAGGCATACGCCACACTGGACGTAAGGTATTACGCTATTTAGCGGTCTGAACCAGTATAAATCGCTGTCTCTGTGTACTCGCCGAGTTCTGTGAACGCCGATCCCCACCGAACAAATCATCTGAGATTACTCAAGACGAGTTGCCGGTTAACAAACACCGACACTTCTAGAAACTTCCTGACGTGGCGGTTGCGTTATCTCCCGTCGGTTTCCTTCAAGGGGAAGCAATCAGCGCTGGTTTCCTGGTTTAGTCCCTGCAGAATCACAATTCACCAAAACTCGTGGAATATTGTCAATTAAAACCCTAAACCTTTGTTGGTGATTGAATTCATGCCCTTTTCATATTTATTTATCCTTTAATTTTGATAGATAACCAGCGTCAACAGTTCCAGAACGAGTCATTTTGCATCGGACGCGTCCGGTGCTTGTACGTCGGACGCTGACCAGCGTCCGATGCAGTGACTTCTGCACTGTTTCGTTCGTAGTTCATTCGTTCGACTTCGGATTTGGTTTTGGGTTTTTGCGTTGGATTTCCGAATTCATGCTCTACAAAAATTGAGCTTCTAGGTTTGCACAATAGCCTAAGCTCATCTTGTCACTAGTTGACTAGCGTGAACTCGGGCGAGTGAGCTTTTGTGGTGTCCCACTGTGTTCCTTAGGAACATCCACCCAATACCATTGGGTCGTGGACATCACGCTTGTCGGTTTGCTTTTGGGGTTGATTTTCTGGGACAGACGCCAGAGTTTCGAAAGAAATTTTTAGGCTCCCATTCACCCCCCTTCTGGTCGCTTTTGGTAGCATTCTCGGTCCTTCACCAAGTGCAATGAACCCTGCAACATCGGTTTGGAGGCGGTTTGCACTTTCCAAATGAAGAGGAGAGGTCCTCCACCCCTCCAAGGAACCTCACTTATAAAAGGAGGCCTCCACCCTCCTCACAATTCATCCAATAGCTCATTAATACATATCTCAAGAGGGATCCTTGGAAGAAGTAGCAGTGCCTCATATATCATAGCTCTAGTAGCTATCTAGAATAGGGAGCGAGTGAGGTCTGAGCGGGAGAAGTACCGGAGTTGTCGGCTACCTCCACGAGTGTACTCGGCGTGCTTGTACACTTAGCGGGAGGAACACCGAAATCGCTGGTATAATCTTGTTTGTACCTCTACGATCTTGCATACTATTTATGTATAAGAGTTCATATTCATCTCGGTTCTAAGTTCTTAACGTGTTTAAGCTTTTGCTAACTTAGTCTGCGGGACCGATCGTTCACCCTTGGGTGGGTGCTCTAGTAAGAGGGCACAAGTCCTAGCTACCGCTAGAGTAGTGGCCCTTAGCATAAACACAGTGTTTGGGCTAAGTGGTTACAGGTAGGTTGGCTTGGTCTCCACGGTTGAGGAGGTAGGCAGCAGGTGGTGACAGCCCTGTCTGTCCTTCGTAATCCACCCACATTTGGGATTCCAGGTAGAGCTGTATCGACATACACTGGGAATCCAGTTTCACCCGTTGACCGAAGTAGGCTTTGCTGGCTGAGCTTATATCACATAAGGACCAGTTCCTTAGAAGAACCTTGCTACCCGTGTTACCCTTCTCCGTGTCTTATCTGGGAGGGCTAGACCAAGAGACTATAGCACACCATTCCCTGTGGAAAATACGATACCCTGAATACTTCCGGGTGAAGTGCTACAGTGGTACTTCCGTGCGCTTGCGGACTTTTCTGCTTACGCTAAGAAATACGAACACTCGGCTTATAAAAGTAGCACCAAGCCCTGCTAGGGTTCCCAATCCACTCGCCGCCTCACGGTGGCCACACGAACACCCTAACCGGTGAGAAGAGGGACAAGGAGGCCAGAGCAATGCGGAGCCGAGCATAGCGCCACCGCGGAGCACGCCGGAGAAGAAGGAGCAAGGCGGAACCGAGCTCAGCGCCGCCGCGGAGCACGCCGGAGAAGAAGGAGGAAGCTGGGAAGGAGCTGTCAGAGCAAGGAGGATCACGCGGAGCAGCACGGCACTGCGAACTCCCTGCACGGCATCGACAACACGGCCCCGCTACCCTGTCTTCCCCAACACCGACGGTGAGCACATGTTGCCGCTGTTCCAAACCTCCACGCCCTTCTCTGGTCATGGCGCTCTGCACCTGAGCGCGTAGACCGAGCCGCTACCAGCTCAGGCACACCAAGCACCGCACCAGCACGAGACTGACCCAACCAGACGGATGAACACGCTGTGGCCACACGTGAACGCCGCGTCGTCGCCATGAACTACGCCGCCGAGACAAGGCCGACATTCCGGCGAGACCAGTAGCCATAGAAGATCTCCATCTCGACCGAAGATTTGCCATAGCAGCAGGCACACGAAACGCTAGAGTAGATATCGAGCACTAGAACTGCACTTCCATGCCGCCGCCAAGCCGCCGCGGTGCGCCGCCATGGCAACCGCGTTTCAGCCAACTCCGGCTGCCTCGCTAGCCGAGGATTAGCTGTCGAGATTCACCATGACATTCTGAGCCAAACCACCTAGATGGAGCGGCTGGAGGAGCACCACAACCACCGGGTCATGAAGGCCGGATCTCGTTGGAGTCACCGTCGTGCAATAGATCACCACCACGCGAACCAGCTACCAACGCAAGGTTTAGAACAAACCCTGAACCTCGAATCAACAGATCGTGGCCTCAATTAGACCCCACAGAACCCAAAACCTGGTCGGCCTTGTCCGCCGGCATCAAACCGCTGCCGCTCACTGACCCCCACCGGGGCCGTCACCGACCCGAACAAACACACCCTCGAGGAGGCCCTCCTCGAGTGCACACCCAATTGAGGTACACCCTCGATTACGGAAACATCCCGAGCGAATAACACAAGCAATGAGAGCATACCTATTCGAGGTACCCCCTCGATTACGGAGAATTTTAGAGCAAACGAGACACCCCTCGAGCGCACCACAGACACCCCTTGATTACGGAGATTTCACGAGCGAACGAGGCACCCCTCGATTACGGAGATTTCATGAGCGAATGAGGCACCCCTCGATTATGGAGATTTCACGAGCGAACGAAGCACCCCTCGAATACGGAGATTTCACAAGCGAACAAGGCACCTCTCGAATACGGAGATTTCACGAGCGAACGAGGCACCCCTAGACCTCGACGTCGTGCTGGCATCCTGGCTGCTACGCCTGCTGCCCCGGCCGGCCACCACATCCTCGATGCCACTGGGAACCGACAACATCAAACCATGACCACTATGAGTTAGACCAAATGGAAGGAACCCTAGTCGACATGCTGAATGACAAGGTAATTCTCTTCTCATCTTTGACCATAGGACGCCCCCTGATGGAAACCATAGCTTATGATAGTTGAGGAGACCCCATGACCCTCGACCGCCACACCGTGCTTGGGCCTCGATCGCGCTGCACCGTGCTCTGGCCTCGACCGCGCTGTGCCGTGCTCTGGCCTCGACCGCGCTGTGCCGTGCACTAGCCACGATGCTTCCACGACGCTCCCTCGACGCTCTCTCGACACGCCCTACCTCGAGCCTCTCTCGATGCCATGCCTGTTACCACCATGACCCATTAGGACCTTTGTCATCTTAATTATCTATCTATACCCATGCTATACCTCGATCTGATGACCACCTGTAAATGCACTTATGATACAGGATCCATCCAATCCCAAGCTATGGGAATGTGCTACTTCACTTATTTGGTTTGATGTGTCTTTTTGTTGCTATATGGTTCTTATCATTGTATGGATGGATGACTCGTATGTTTGACTGTATGCCGAGCCATTAAGCTGGCTGAGGGATCGTACCTTGGTCGGACGTTACGATCGCGAGACCCTTCTCACCATGGCTGTGATGCCGAATGTAACAAGACCCTTGTTAGTGTATCTTGTGGTTGCGAGTACACCTCGCCATGACCATGGAGCTACACTCTTTTTCACTTATATGAACATGCTTTATATATGCTTCTTCGTGCACAAACTCTTGTATGCTTGTACCCGTTGACCACCACATATCTTGATTCTCGCGGTGACAACTACACCACTACGAATCTAGAAATGACTTAGTGCCAGAGCACCCCGGTCGGGTACCCTACAAGTAGTTTGCGCACTTGCATATTATATTGAGCCACTCCTTCTAATAGCCCGTCTTCTACCATGATGTGTGCATTGGAATGAACCTTTGACTTATATATATATATGTGTACTATTGCTATTCCTTCTATTAGCAAAGCTATGGTCTATGTTGTATCTCAGGACCCCGCGCATCGACTCGATCGGCCACCTAAACACATTTCTCTAGAGATGTGCCTGAGAACATGGCATAGACATGCTGAGCAAACCCCTCTCCTCCAGGTCTAAGTGAGTAACCCTGAGTCTTGGTTCTCGACGTACTGTGTCATGTGGATCGAGAGGATTGAAGATCTCCAATCCTTTTGCGCTACCGCTTTTGCTATAGCGGGCAAGCCAAGGTACCTTGGAGTCAAGTCACAATGGTGTTAATCGTTCTTATGATCAATTGACCTTTGGGATAAGGCTACAAGAGCCGAAACCCGTCGTTCTTTATTCGTTAGACCCGTCCTCTGATTTCTGCCCTTTTAAATGATGACCAAATTGAAGGATGTGAGCCGTGGTGTTTGCTAAGGATAGGCCTTGGTTTGAACCCTATGTCATAAAGCCGTATTGGCTTGGCCAAGACTTAAACTAGCAAACCACCACCTTGTTCCTAGCCCAAGGAAATCGGACAACCGCCAAGAGGGCTAAACCTTGTGTATTTTAGTATCTCATTGGAGTTAATGGATCTTCCCACATCCAATTGTCTTTTCAATTATGGTGTGAGTGTTCTATTGCATTGTGTGTCATTTCGTGGAGTAGCATACAATTGGACCTAGAGGGCATGGACGACAACAAGGACTGCAAGATGGAGTCAACTCAGGAGTAGACAAACTTGCTAATGGAACACCAACGAGGAATAATTAAACCACGACTACGACTACTTCGCAGGTGTCATGGCAGCCGTTGGTATAAATTAACGCACACTCTACTTTATCCGCAAGCGCACAGAAAAAATCTACCGATGTAGCACTTCACCGGAGTAACCCAGTTTTAATATCAAACCCAAAGGAACTGATAGTGTTAAGTCTTAAAGTCTAACCCCTGAGTAGCTAACAAGGACGGAGAATCTAGAAGTATAGAGGGGATCACTAAGGCTGTCTAAATCTAACTTAAGAGTGATATGTTTATATTATTCTTAGTGGGGAAGTTGCCATAAAAGGTCACAAACAGAGTATGAGTCTTTTATGCAAATGTATAATCCTACCGAGCCTACACACAGGTAAGTGGACTATAGAAGAATCAACAAGGCTATAAGAGTCATCCTTGCGAACAACCACTACTACCGGCGTTATAGGAGGCATATATGAGCTATCAAGTCTAAGCACCATGCTTACACTATCCAACTACTCTAACTCTAGAATGACTAGAATTAAAGTACTCAAAAGAGAGTCATAAATCTTTAAGAATAATAAGAACAATGATTCAAACTTAAATATAGACGTTGATTACCGAAACAATCGCTGAAGCAAGTTGAAGATGAACTTGAATCTGCAGGTACAAGATGAAGAAGTTGATCCGACAGGCCGGAGCTCCTTCTTGATCTCTTCCTCTCTCTCTCTCTCTTCTAGTTCTAATATAAGACTAGGTTCTAAACCTAACTAGAGGGGTAACTAGTCTTCTACTTGATAGCTGGCTCTTGAAGTCTCTTCTGGGGTTTCTAAATGAGGCGTAGTCTTTTCTGAAGAGGGACTTGATCTGCCCTGGGGTCTGGGGGCCTGTTTATATAGCCCTGAGGGATCAACCGCAACCGTTAGATCAAACCGACTTAAGGTACAGCCGAGATGAGTCCTAGAGGTCGGTGGAGGAAGCTTCCAGAAGACGGAAGCCAGCGGGCCCGGGGGGAGACCGACCGGTCTCATGGTCAGACCGGTCGGTCCCACCTGGCAGAGTCCCGCGGTGCTCGACCTCCTGGTGTCTTCTGGTGTCCTCTGGAGTCTTCTAGAAACTTCCTGACGTGGCAGTTGCGTTATCTCCCGTCGGTTTCCTTCTAGGGGAAGCAATCAGCGCTGGTTTCCTGGTTTAGTCCCTGCAGAATCACAATTCACCAAAACTCATGGAATATTGTCAATTAAAACCCTAAACCTTTGTTGGTGATTGAATTCATGCCCTTTTTATATTTATTTATCCTTTAATTTTGATAGATAACTAGTGTCAATAATTCCCCCAAGCTTACTTTTTGCTAGTCCCTTAGCAAAACCAAAACTTAACAATGGATCAGGAGTTGCTACAATATCTTCATTTTCAACAAGTACACCTACTGTTAAACAAAAATTCTCCAAAATATGTTATGTTATTCTTCATGGGGCTTATTACTTTTACCTTAGATCTTGAGTAATTAAAAGATTGAACGATCAAATCAAGCACTATGTCTCCAGTTCTTTCACTTCACCTTTATCCCGAAGTTTAACTAATTTTCAAAAGCTTTAATACATGAGTTGTCAAATTAAACAATGGATCCAAAGAGAAAGTCAACCAACCATTGAATCAAGAAGTGCATGTGTATGGAAAAAATGGAGTCGGATGCTCTTTTGAATATATTCACTCTCTTCTGTTTATCAAAGACATATGGCTATTAGGCTAATTCTACTATCGGGCACGTGCCCATTTTTTTTGACACATTTTTTTCTTTTTTTTCTTTCGAGGTTTCGGACACTTGTCCTTTTTTATTTCCTCGGGATCTATCTTTTTTTTGAGGTTTCGGACACTTGTCCCTTTTTATTTCGTCAGATCTTTCTTTTTTTTCTTTTCTCTCTTTTTTTAATAGCCACATGCTTCCAACAGACTTCTGAGAGGGTAGCAACAGATAATTATGAGAATTTATGCGAAAGATGGATGAAATGTGTAAGTGATCTCAATTCAATGGCAAGATAACATCTAATAGGGTCACAAAGCTTAATTTAACTCAATGCAATTATTAGTCATGTTTTATATTTAGAAATCTCCAGAACTTTAGTGTTGTTTAGAACAAGATAATAGCTGCTCAGATCATCACATGTCATATCCCAATTACCTAGACCTTAGATTAAGTATTTGCCAACCATACATTTAATTTTATTTTAAGGCATCATTATTAATGAGGAGAACTCATGCTTTTAAGACTAGGTACTCGAAAGAAATTAAATAGAGCAACTATTCATCATTTCCATGCAAAAGATTAGAGAGAGAGGGTTCTTCTTTAGTCATCAACTTCTTAAAACAAACTAGACACACTATTTTATTTATTTAATCTAACACACTTTAAGATATAATATAAAAGCTAATAATAATAATAGTAGTAGTAGTAATAATAAAGACATACCTGAATCGCGAAGATAACGGGGGTGCGTCTCCCCCAAGCTAGTTCCCTTAATAGCGTTGAGCCTTCATGTGCCCATATATTTTTGTCTCTCTTTTTTTTAGTTAATGGTGAGCCTTCATGTGCCCACATATTTTTATTCTTTTCTTTTTAAGGGTGAGCCTTCATGTGCTCACATATTTTTGGTGTTTTCATTTTTAAGAGTGAACCTTCATGTGCTCACATATTTTTGGTGTTTTGAATTTGTTTATAGAATGAAAAACTTAAGAGCATAAAGATACTTACGTGGATACATGGGGATGCCTCCCCCCAAGCTGAATGTTGACGTAGTCGTTCGATCTTCCAATGTAGCAGACTGGCAGTGGATATATCCTTCATCTATTAGAGCTTTGATTGATGTTGATGTTTGTTGAGACAGTGCTCCAACAGTGGATGAAGCATTCACTTGCTCGTCAGCTTTTCTTGGGCTTTCAAATCCTGTGAAACTCAAATAGACAACAAAACTTGTGGAAGAGATTAAGCATTAGCGGTTGGCCACTCAAGCCTTAGTTGTCTAGAATTTCAGTAAGATCTCTTTCTCAATATTTTTATATTTTTATATTTTTATAATGCAAGAGAAAATGCACAGGATGAATGCATGCATATTTATTTTTATTATTTTTATGCCACCACGGTGAACATCCTTGCGGTTTTTTACACACCATAGGATTATTCACATGGGGCTTTATGGTTTGTAGTGTAACAAATGCAATATTTTTATTTTCTTTTCTAATGCAATGCAGAAATTAAAATGTTTGTGAATTAAATATGATGATGCAATAAATGACTATGAATTAATTATGCATAAAAATGCAGGAAAATAAATATGAGGATAACTACCAATTTTTTTTACCTTTTGGCGAAGGTTCGGATATTTAGGTCCGACGAACCGGACCTTCCCTTGGTTCAGACCTCCCAAGGTATGTCAGACGTTTGGAAAGTTGTTATTGATTGTACCTCTTAGGTGCAGACATTTTCTTCCATACTTTCTAGGTCTGAATCTTCACTTCCTGTGGTTCACTATGTTGAGGTTTCTCTCCTTTCTTTTCTGGGACAGTGTCAATAGCTTCTTCATCATGATTGGTCTCTCTGTTCTTGATAGTTTGTCTTCTTTGGCTTTGAGAGCGGCGTCTTTCTCTTCTGTTCTTCTTGGGTGCTTCATTGGGTATGTAGTTGATGAAGTTGCATCGTGCCTTTTCTCCATGAAAGTGAAAATGGATTTCCTCTTGTAGATGATTGCACTTGTAGAGTAGAGGAATGGTCTTCCTAGGATGAGGTGGACATCATCATCTTCTCATGTCGAGGATCAAGAAGTCTGCGGGGACTTTATGATCTCGAATTATGACTACGACGTCTTCCATCATTCCTTCTTGTTTATGCCTCTTGATATGGTGTCACTCTTGTTCTTCGTTTGCCCAGCAGTTTGAAATGAAGTGTTAATTATGGAAGCTGGCAGCATCTTGCTCAGTGTGCATGTTCTTGTAGATCTAGGACCTTCACTCTGTAGAATTTGGGAGTGATAAACTTCTCCATGTTTGCTCATGAGTGTGTCCTGCTCATAAATACAAGGTAGAGATCAAGTGCATGGGCTCTGTTGGTGGAAAAACACCAACAGAACCAAAAGTTTTGTTTATTCCCCTCTACCCTTAGGCACATTGCACAAGACAACCTTGTTGTTTATGTGTTCTATTCAATCTTAACATGAGTGATAGGATCAGAGGATGAAAGTAGCATCTTAAAATATTTAACAGATCAAGTTACTTAACCCAAGGAGGGATAATCTATGCATAAAGTGTCGATCTTTTCATAATTGAGATATATCATCTTCCAAAGGTTTAATGCACAACATTTTAGCTCATTTAGTTAAGACAGTGAGATTCAAGAGAGTAAAGCTAGAAACAAAGATCAAAGGACTGAACATGTTGAGTTGATTAGGTTAGATCAAGTGAGGTGCAACTTAAACATGTTTGGTTCTTTATTTATGTTCATACTAGAATCAAGAAAAAGCTTTTACAGTGATGGTTACTTACCTTGAAATGTTACTTTGTCATTAGAAAGTGATTGTGCTGAACCACCTTACAGAAGCTCCTCTTGTCTAGCTGGTTGTTGTTTATGAATGGCTTGTCTTCTCTTGTTCGTCTCACAGTGTGATTGAGAGGAGGAAGATCATAGTGGAATCATCTTTATAGGTATCGACCTTCCTTCTCTATGTGTTGACTTATCAGTGAAGGCACATTGTTCCTCGAGTATGCTGATTAGGATCCTCTCTCTTTTTTTGTATTAATTCTGTAATATGAGGATGTAGGGACAGTTCTGCATTCTTCTCTTGTCAACCTTTATTGTTTTTCCCTTTAATCATTGGGTTGGCAAGAGACTTGAATTTAGAGCTGCTACTCGAGTGCCTCCATGAGAGTCTTTGTCTTGTAATGTCATACCTGAGACTTGTCCTCTCAACAGTGTCTAGATGATGGAGATCTTATCGACTGTTCTTCTTGATTTGTTGGCTCAGGTACTATCTCTTCATCTTCTAACTCTTGTGGTGCAGTGGCTTCATCCTTCATGATGCCCTCCTCAATTCCTGGTAGTTGGCTCTCCCTTCGAGGTCTTCTCTTGGTTCTCTTTGGCTAAACATAAGTGATGTAGTTGTAAAAGATCCACGAGTTGACTTCTCCAAGTCCGGCAAAGATGATAACATTGATGGTGTTCAAGAATGATCTTCCAAGAATGAGTGGTGGATCATATTCTTCTTCTCAACTGGGATAGCATCTAGTGGTTTGTATTGATCAAAGTGGTGGGTAGGAGATCAATATGTTTGAAGTTGGGTTTCTCCTTCCTCCCTTTGATTGTGAAACACATCTAGACAACGAAATTATCTCTCCTGGCTGGCTTGTGAAGTAGATGGACTCCCAACAACATGTTTATGTGTTTGACTTGTAGATCTTGCTATTGTTGTAGTGGTACCATCTTGTCTCCCAAGCTAGCTATTGATTAGAAAAGAGGATAACTTCCCACTTCTTGTCTTGATGTCTTGGATAATCATGATTGCAGGCATAAGTTGTCTCATATGAGGTCAGTTCCATCCTGTTTGTCATCAGTGCCCAAGCAAGACTCAAAGCTAGGCTAGCACCATTTGTGATCTGAGAGTAGGTTTGTGTGTCTATGGTTTGAGTTTTGGATCTTCAATGTTCAGATCAAACCATGGATGAACAAAATCTCTCTCCTGCATAACGTTAGTGGATATATACCCGAAGGATTGCAAGAATTTGAAGCATGGGTTGTTGTCCACAACATATGTATTTTGCATCTATGCTAATAAGGAGATGTTTTTAGGATTACTTTAGCATAGACTAGTATTTCATGTGTTGGCTGCAATTTAACATGATTCAAGGCAAAAGATAACTTGTAGTAGAAGACAAAATAAATAAACTTTGATACTCACAGTTCTTTCATCCATGATGAATGAGCTGAATCTTCATTGTACAAAGTTGTTGAAGTTCATTGTACGCCTTGCTTCATCTCCGGTGTAAGTTCATCTCAGGACTTTCCCAAATTGATAATGAAAGTTTTTCCTGCAGGGGTTAGTCCAACAAAATATCCAATATCTACTATAGCATACTATCAGTTCAGAAATCAACCTAGACACCTGAAGGACCGAAAATGTTAAAGCAAGGCGACCAGAGGGGGGGGGGTGAATGGGAGCCTAAAAATTTCTTCTCGAAATTACGGCCTCTGTCCCAACAAAATCAACCCCAAAAGCTTCGGACTCAAACGCGGTGCCCACGACCCTAGAAAGAGGGTGGATGATCCCTAGGATCACAGCGAGGCACCACACAAGGGAGCAAACCAAAACTCCCAAAACTCCGAGTCAAGTTCGGACCAAAAAACCGACTCCCGGACATAGATAGAGGGCTACGTCAGGATTCCTCCAAATACCTATGCTAACACGTAGCAAAGATAGTTAGAGAGGTTCCTAGGTGAACTCTAGGAGCAAACGAGAAGTCCGGAAACGAAGCGGAAAAGTCGGGAGAGCAAATGCACTAAAACTCAACCTACAGCCGATTCCGGGACTGTCCGGACTCCTGGTCCCAGACTGTCCGCGCCAGGGGCGGACTGTCCGCAAAGCCCTGGCGGACTGTCCGCCGGCTAAAAGGCTAAAACAGCAAGGCTGCTGAACCACCCCTGCGCGACTTGCGGACTGTCCGCGCTTTACACTGGCGGACTGTCCGCCGGTCACAGCTGACCAAACCGAACGAGCCACGCAGCCAATGAAACGGCTGGAGCCCGATGCCCGGACTGTCCGCGCCCAACATGGCGGACTGTCCGCGGCTACGGCGGACTGTCCGGGACACCCACGGCGGACTGTCCCCGACCTCCCAGAAAGCACAAAAACCGCACGGGACAAAACCAAAATCGATTGGATCTTCACCAAATCGAACGGGGCTGCAACCAAACTTCTCCCAAGTGTTCTTCTACGTGTTGGGAAGCTAATCCTAGGATATCATCGCTTCAACCCAACTAAACCATGAGAAATCCAAAGAACACTAGAAAAGGGGAAGAACGAAGAACGAAAACGATTTCGGCTCGATCTACTTGTTCGTGAGGGTAGTGATGAATTCCTTCGGTGGAAATGTTCTCCTCACATCAAAGAACAAGTTGATTCAAACGGAATCGCAAAAGACGCAGCGTAGAGGGAGATCGAGAGAGGGGAAAATCATGGAGAAAAGAAGAACGTGAAGAACAAATTCAAAACGCGAATTCAACCACGAATTTGATCCTTGGATTCAGAGGAATGGATGATAGATTAAGCACTTGGTGTCGGGCTACAAGCCACTCCAGCAAATCAAAGCTTAGATGGCGAAAAACTCAAGAACAAGAGCCTGTCTCTCCCTAACCCTAGCCTCCTCTCACAAAACGCAAAATGAGAGTGACACCGTCCTCAAGGGATACGGCTGCCCTAGCAGCCCCCTCATATATATAGGCGCACGTCCAAAGACCAAAATGCCCTTACATTAAGCACTCAACCCAAATACCCCCAGGGGTAAAACCGTCCAGTCCTGGCGATTTTCATCCGACGGCCACGCCCGCACATCTGGTAGCTTCGCCTCGACGCGACCTCCAGGATGCCGCCACGTGCCGTCACGTCGACCACCGCGCCTTCTCGTGGATAGCTTCGCCGCCGCGCCAGCCTCTCCACGCCGCCACGCGTCGACCGTTCTGCATGGGAACCTCCGCCCGGTTTTGAGGCCCAAACCGGTAAACGCGCCAGCCCAGGTTTTGAGGCCCAAACCTGGCAAACCGTCCACCCCGAGTTTTGAGGCCCAAACTCGGAAACCCGCGAGCCCAGGTTTTGAGGCCCAAACCTGGAAACCGTCCTCGCCGAGTTTTGAGGCCCAAACTCGGAAACCGGCCACCCCAGGTTTTGAGGCCCAAACCTGGAAACCGTCGATGGTAGCTTTTTGAGGCTCAGCTACCGAACCCGCACCGTAGACGGGATGTGGTTCGCACACCCCAACCACCGGCACCGATGTCGATGCATGTCCAGCCTCCACGCCGGGCACAACGCCTTTGCCTTCCTTCTTGACTCGACCGACGGCACTTGCGCCGCACGCAACCCCGTGTCTGACCTCCCGCCAAGTGCCACGATGCCATCGTCTTCCTCCCGACTCGGCCGATGCATCACACATCCCCATGTGCTCCTGCTCGTCGATGCCACGTGCCAGCTACCATAGCTGGTCCTCTGGCCCTCCGGTCCGTCGGTCCAAGCCTCACGTCCGTCCTTCACCGCTCTGGGTACATCGGCATGGCACGTCCGCCGCACGGCACGCCCATCCTTCACCGCTCCCGGTCTGTCGGCACGGCACGTCTCTACTTGACCTTCACCTCGCCAAAGACCACTGTCTCCGAGCTCAACACCTGCACATCAACACAGCCAAGAGACACATGTTGCACACACACACCAACACATAAACACAACACAACTCACGCCACCGGTTAGTCATAAACAATAAGCGCATAGCGATATATAGACTCAACCAGGAAAAGCCTCAAACCTTCCTCATCAAAGTCAATCATTCATCATATATATTCTCAATCTCCCCCTTGATGAATGCATTGACTAACAATAAAACCAAAAAGGAAGGGTTTGAAGGCAAGCCTCACTCAAGTGCCCAAAAGCCAAGTAAAAGCAAACACAAGGCCACTTGAGATGAAGAAGGATCATGGAAACTCCAAATAAAAGCTCTCGGTCCCAAAAGAAACGGGAAAAGCGGGCAAAGCCTCCACACAACCGAAGAGTCAAGAGAAGCAAGAGTTTCATGAATCCCAAAAAGGCACTCAAAAACCAATCTCAGATAAAATTGTCAAACAATCATCACAAAAGAATCCCACCAAAGAAACCAAGGTACTTATCCACTTGGGTTTCGAAATTTCTCCCCCTTGATGATTGAATTGACAAAAACTAGGCACAAGAGATGGTTTGAGATACTAAAGCCGAAAACTTGGTCCCCAAAGACATGGGCAATGGCTCAACGCAACCAAGCAAAGGATCGGAGCAACAACTCAACAAAGAGCAAAACTCGATCACATAGAGCAAAAGACTTGGTTCCCAAAGACATGGGCAACGGTTCGACACAACCAAGTCAAAAATGAGCTAGTCCTCAAGAAGAGGCAGAAAAGGGCTCAACACCGCTAGCTCAAGGCTCGATACCAATTGAGGCTGAAACAATGCATTAAAAAGCAAAACTGCTAGTCCCTCAAGATAGAGGCATAGAGGCTCAACACAACTAGCAGAAGACTTGATACCAATCACAAGCAGCCAAAAATTGGTGAAAATAGCTAGTTCCTCAAGACAGAGGCAAAGCGGCTCAACACAACTAGCTGAAGGCTCCACAACAATCGAAAATACCAAGCAAAAACTGCTAGTCCCTCAAGATAGAGGCAAAACGGCTCAACACGACTAGCAGGCTCGATACCGACTGAGAAAACACAAAAAGAAGCTCAAAATCAAAAGGAGCACAAACACTCGGAGCATGCGGAGAAGCTGCAATACAAAACAACTCCCCCTGAAAGCAAGCCTATATACAAAAGCTATGCAACAAAGCTCATGACACCAATTACACTCCATCCCAATTGAAACACATAAAAAAGCTATACCAATTGAAAAAGAACATAAAAGAGGTAAACTCCCCTAGCTCAAAGCTCTCCCCAAAATGCATGACTCTCCCCTTTGTGCCAACACATAAGCTCCCCCTTGCAAACAGCTTCTCTCCCTTGACAAAAGGGAACATGCTGAGGGGTTTTAACATTTTTTCACAAAGTTGACACAAACACAAGACAAGTCATCAATCAAAAGCATATGGGGGCCAATGAAAAGCATTGAAAGTGACCACAAAGAGTATCGGAGCTGGGGGTATGTACACTAAGCTAAAAATGCATGATATGCACAATGCAACAGCTTCAAGTGTATAGCAATCAGAATGAAAAGATGCTCAAAAGGGTGCTGCCCTGAAAATCTAGCAACCAATACAAATGCTAGCAAAGGCTCAAACTGATCAAGTGAATACGAAATATGAACAATTAAGCATATGAGCAGTTTTAAGCCATTTGAAAAGGAGTTCACCATTAAAATAGCACTTAGCATTGATAGACAAGAAATCAAACAAGTGCTAACTCAGGTATAAAAGGTGAACTACCCCTAGCAAAGTTCAATCATCATGCAATAGAATGAAGCATAGACTTGTGTTATTTTTCAAATTTTATCGGAATTTGCAGCGGTATTAACACAAGTTCAAAATTAAAGCATGTGATTGCGAGAGGTTGAAAGCATGGTCATTACCTAACTTTTCAACCGGGCTAAGCCTATGCAAGAGAAGCAATCAGAAGCTTAAAGCACCGGTTTCGGTCTTGCACTACACGGCTCAAGTTTAACTCAAATGTGCAATGAGAAACAGTCTCGATACCGTGATGTGCTGACACATGCAATCCCATCTCGATCTTTTCATTTCACTAATACTTGGATCAAAATTTTAAGCACAATATACATATGAACAATCCAAGCAAGTGAATGACTCAGTGCAAGAGACATAGCAACCTAGCATACAAAAGACAGCACAAGTGATCTCAACACATCCTACCCATGCTAGTTGCCAATCTCAATGGTGAACAAATTAAAAGTTTCATAGTTGATTAATCAAATTCACCATTTGCAAAAATAGCTTAGCTCATAACATGTATCAAGTGATCAAAAAGAGCCTAAGCTACAAGCATCATCATGAATAAGCAGGGCATACCAAAAAGAGCATAGACTCATTTTCATTACTATATACATGAAGCTCTAAAATGCAAAATGTACATGATGAAATGCATGCAAAAGCTAGTCTATCAATGACAAAGCAAAAACTAGCCTAAGAGAAAAGACCCAAAACAAAAGGGTATCAGAGAAGACAAACTATGATACAACAAGCAAAATTCTTCCCCAACTAAAAGGGAAACACACACCAAAACCGTAAGGAAAGAGCCAAGAAACGCTCAAGCAAAACAGTCAGCAAAATCCACATCGAAAAGACCACACAGCAGAAAGAGGTCGAAGAAGAAGAGTATCAAAGCCCGAACTCAGACGTGTGTCGGACGTACCTCCTGAAGTGCATGACCTCCTGCTGGTGTGATACCCGAGGGGACGCCTGAAACTGCTGAACTCCGGGGCGCCTGCCTCGCCGAAGTCGTCTCCCTCTCGCCTGATGCTGTCGCTCGCACAGGTGCTGCTAGTGCTCACTGGAGAGCTGCTCGAATGGAACCCCAAGTCGTGGAAGAAGTGGGATCGGGTCCATGAGCCGAAATGCTCTCTCCAGGCTCCTGTTATCCTGCACACTCAAAAGCAGAAGAAAACACAAAGCATTGTCTTGTCCAGTGTGACCTCAAGGTCTCCACAAAGCAGTTAGTTACATAATAAGCATAAGGTGAACACTCAACAAAAGAGGCCTACCTATGAATGATACCGCAAGGAGAACTGAACTCAAACTAGTCAAGACTGCCATGTAACAGGATAAAGCACTGTATAGCAAAATGCAACCTAGAGACATGATCAACCCAAAACACAGCCTAAACCTCAACACATGCTACAATGCAAGATAATGATAGCAATAGATCCAAAAGCATGTAACATGATAAAATTGTGGAAAGGCTAGTGCTCAAACTAATCATATCAACAGGATACATGTGGCTAACTAAAACTAGCACCTGAAAAGTGACACCTAAGGAACATCATACGTCTACATGTAAAGCTCATGGAGAAATCAGGTAAAGCATGGCATAATGTTCATAAGGATCATAGACTAGCATGAAAAGTGGAATAACCACCAAAACTGTACACAAGGACTAGCATGACATGATATACAGGATAGCACATGTTAGACTAAAGCAAAAACATGATACAAAAGAAAAATGTACATGTAACAACTATACAAGTGAGCACATGAAGATCCATCTCATACCACAAGACATAAATCAAGGATGTACAAGGTATGAGTGTATAAGAAAGCTCACCAAGCTATACAAACCTCTTTGGAGGCAAATCTAAGCGGGATGCGGAGAACCATCAAAACTTGATCACATCTAAAAGATCAAGCTCCATTCGGCACATGTTCTCCACCCTGCGTCCTCATATCTACACACAAGAGGACAGAGTAACCCGAGTCTTGGATCCCGAAGGGTTAAGCATGTACTTGGGAATCCAGGACTTGGTCACAAATCTCAACTTATTCTGTGGGTTAGCATGATGCAAATGTTGGTTCAAAAGCAGCTTTGAAACACCCTTGGAAGCATCCCTCAAAAGGACAACTCGAGGAGAAGAGCGAGTCGTACCACGGGAAAAGAGGCAAACATCTTCCAAGGTTTTTGTAGAAGAACCAATAGATGCACCATGAGAAGCATGACGTGGACCAAGAGAAGAAGCAGTAGAAGCATGTCCATGACCATGACCTATCCCACTAGAAAAGGAGTCATAAAACCCATCAACAAAAATGGGCTTCTTACTAGGAACACAAGCGTTCATACCATGAGAAGGGCTATGAACCACCATCTTCCTAGAAGAGCGAGCTTGGCGCAAACGTTTGGCACGCCGATAGCAAAAACTTTCTTGATGCCCATCTTTCTCACAAAAAGAGCAATGGTTCAAAGGCCTATCGGAAGGCACACCATTCTTCGACAAGTGAGAAGTCCTTTGGGACTTAGAACAAGAAGCATCAACGTTCAACTTGGTGCCAACACTAGGAGCACACGTGCCATGGGAAAGGCTACGCGGCTTCCTAAAAGCCTTAGCTCGAATATGCCACTCGTGCTTGACATGGCGAAAACAAAAATCGAATGAATGTCCATCCTTTTTACAAAAGGTGCAATGGTAAACTGGATTGGGAGCACGAGTCCCAAAAATATGAGAAGCACCCTTATCAAGAGAAGTCCCTTGGACATCACTCGAAGAAACAGCAAGGTTAGGAGTAGCTATGAAAGAGCTATCCGAAACCTTGACACTAATGCTACAGTCAGAAGACTCACGCACAGCACACGAACTCGACTCCGGTTGCAAAGATGCAAGCTTGGAAATATCAACATCGGAGTTGCAAGAAATGCGTGACTCAAAAGACTTAGCACAAAGGCTCTTGCATCTTTTGGCCAAAACCTCATTTTCAAACATGAGGCGATCACAAGTACCACAAGGAGCATTTTTCAGATTTTCCATCTCCTCTCTAATGCACTCGGCATTTGTGGTACGCAAGAGTTCAATTTATTTTTCAAGGTTAGCACTCATATCATTGTGCTTAACCAACTTGGCGCTCATATCATCGCGCATTTGCTTCAAAACCAAAACTTCTTTTTCCAAATCAATGCATGATGTGCACATGAGATTGGTGGAAGAAACATCACCATTCACATCAAGCAATGAATCATGAACAGCACAAGAAGTAAGGCAAGCATCTTTATTTAAAGAGCATGAGCTACAAGGCCTAGAATTTAATTCAACAATTTTAGCCTTAGCATGCTTAAGTTCATCTACACATGTCCTGTGAATCACAATGAATTCTCTAAGTCTAGCAACAAAAGATTCACAGTTATCACATGGTAAAGAAGCATTTGACTTTAGCAAGGCTATTTCATTTTTAGCACAATCAAGGTCCTTGCCCAAGTCAATGCAAACTAGACATGGTTTGGAAGCATTGGATTTCAACATTTTATTTTCAGATTTTAAGCTAGCAAGAGAAAAGCGTAGCTCATCAACCTTCCTAACCATGTCACTACTAGAGGTGCAAGGAAAAGATGCACTAGACTTCCAATAAGAAAGACCACATTTCAACCTAGTGATGGAGCATTTCAATTTCTTGATCTTTCTACGCAAGGTATCACAAAGCTCATCATATTTTATATTATCAACATAGCAAGCATCATAACGGTCATGCAAAGTCACAAGACTACCGGCAAGTGTACCTTTCTTGGCCTTGCCAAGTTCACGTTGAAGATCCTCCATTGAAACCTCATCACCATCCAGGAAGTCCAGCAAAGCATCCACCTCACGTTCCGCCTCTAGAGCCACACTTCTCCTTCTTTTAGCAATGTCATCCTCGATCACATGTCCATGATTCAAACCTAAGGACAAAGACACACTAGTAGAGAAATTTGGTGCCATTTGCAAAAACACCGTTAGTGTTAGCCAAACAAAAGCTCAACACCTCGACAAGCAAAGTCAGAAACAAAACCGCTCTCAAAAAGTTGCCTTCGCGGATCCGGAACCGGTTAAGGTAGAGAGATCCTTAACTGGCTCCGATACCAATTGAAGGACCGAAAATGTTAAAGCAAGGCGACCAGAGGGGGGGTGAATGGGAGCCTAAAAATTTCTTCTCGAAATTACGGCCTCTGTCCCAACAAAATCAACCCCAAAAGCTTCGGACTCAAACGCGGTGCCCACGACCCTAGAAAGAGGGTGGATGATCCCTAGGATCACAGCGAGGCACCACACAAGGGAGCAACCAAAACTCCCAAAACTCCGAGTCATGTTCGGACCCAAAAACCGACTCCCGGACGTAGATAGAGGGCTACGTCAGGATTCCTCCAAATACCTATGCTAACACGTAGCAAAGATAGTTAGAGAGGTTCCTAGGTGAACTCTAGGAGCAAACGAGAAGTCCGGAAACGAAGCGGAAAAGTCGGGAGAGCAAATGCACTAAAACTCAACCTACAGCCGATTCCGGGACTGTCCGGACTCCTGGTCCCGGACTGTCCGCGCCAGGGGCGGACTGTCCGCAAAGCCCTGGCGGACTGTCCGCCGGCTAAAAGGCTAAAACAGCAAGGCTGCTGAACCACCCCTGCGCGACTTGCGGACTGTCCGCGCTTTACACTGGCGGACTGTCCGCCGGTCACAGCTGACCAAACCGACCGAGCCACGCAGCCAATGAAACGGCTGGAGCCCGATGCCCGGACTGTCCGCGCCCAACGTGGCGGACTGTCCGCGGCTACGGCGGACTATCCGGGACCCCCACGACGCACTGTCCGTGACCTCCCAGAAAGCACAAAAACCGCACGGGACAAAACCAAAATCGATTGGATCTTCACCAAATCGAACGGGGCTGCAACCAAACTTCTCCCAAGTGTTCTTCTACGTGTTGGGAAGGTAATCCTAGGATATCATTGCTTCAACCCAACTAAACCATGAGAAATCCGAAGAACACTAGAAAAGGGGAAGAACGAAGAACGAAAATGATTTCGGTTCGATCGACTTGTTCGTGAGGGTAGTGATGAATTCCTTCGGTGGAAATGTTCTCCTCACATCAAAGAACAAGTTGATTCAAACGGAATCGCAAAAGACGCAGCGTAGAGGGAGATCGAGAGAGGGGAAAATCATGGAGAAAAGAAGAACGTGAAGAACAAATTCAAAACGCGAATTCAACCACGAATTTGATCCTTGGATTCAGAGGAATGGATGATAGATTAAGCACTTGGTGTCGGGCTACAAGCCACTCCAGCAAATCAAAGCTTAGATGGCGAAAAACTCAAGAACAAGAGCCTGTCTCTCCCTAACCCTAGCCTCCTCTCACAAAACGCAAAATGAGAGTGACACCGTCCTCAAGGGATACGGCTGCCCTAGCAGCCCCCTCATATATATAGGCGCACGTCCAAAGACCAAAATGCCCTTACATTAAGCACTCAACCCAAATACCCCCAGGGGTAAAACCGTCCAGTCCTGGCGATTTTCATCCGACGGCCACGCCCGCACATCTGGTAGCTTCGCCTCGACGCGACCTCCAGGATGCCGCCACGTGCCGTCACGTCGACCACCGCGCCTTCTCGTGTATAGCTTCGCCGCTGCGCTAGCCTCTCCACGCCGCCACGCGTCGACCGTTCCGCATGGGAACCTCCGCCCGGTTTTGAGGCCCAAACCGGTAAACCCGCCAACCCAGGTTTTGAGGCCCAAACCTGGCAAACCGTCCACCCCGAGTTTTGAGGCCCAAACTCGGATACCCGTGAGCCCAGGTTTTGAGGCCCAAACCTGGAAACCGTCCTCGCCGAGTTTTGAGGCCCAAACTCGGAAACCGGCCACCCCAGGTTTTGAGGCCCAAACCTGGAAACCGTCGATGGTAGCTTTTTGAGGCTCAGCTACCGAACCCGCACCGTAGACGGGATGTGGTTTGCACACCCCAACCACCGGCACCGATGCCGATGCATGTCCAGCCTCCACGCCGGGCACAACGCCTTCGCCTTCCTTCTTGACTCGACCGACGGCACTTGCGCCGCACGCAAGCCCGTGTCCGACCTCCCGCCAAGTGCCACGACGCCATCGTCTTCCTCCCGACTCGGCCGATGCATCGCACATCCCCATGTGCTCCTGCTCGTCGATGCCACGTGCCAGCTACCACAGCTGGTCCTCTGGCCCTCCGGTCCGTCGGTCCAAGCCTCACGTCCGTCCTTCACCGCTCTGGGTACATCGGCATGGCACGTCCGCCGCACGGCACGCCCATCCTTCACCGCTCCCGGTCCATCGGCACGACACGTCTCTACTTGACCTTCACCTCGCCATAGACCACTGTCTCCGAGCTCAACACCTGCACATCAACACAGCCAAGAGACACATGTTGCACACACACACCAACACATAAACACAACACAACTCACGCCACCGGTTAGTCATAAACAATAAGCGCATAGCGATATATAGACTCAACCGGGAAAAGCCTCAAACCTTCCTTATCAAAGTCAATCATTCATCATATATATTCTCAACACCACATCTAATTTGATTTAGGAAGGTATTCTAACCTAAGCACCATGCTCAATTTAAAAGCCTTTAGAGGTAAAATCAGCACACCTTTTAGCTCAAGAATCAAACCAGACACCATGTCTTACTTTAATTCATGAAAACAGTTAAACTAAGCTCCATGCCTAATTTAAAAGGTGTATGAAAATACTTCAAAACCGAAGAATATACTATAGCAAATAAAGATAACATGAAAGCATTGTAGAGATTTATTCAGATGGTGATGAAAGAGTATGATTAGTATATGAGCATATCCTAAAGGTAGGAACAGCCAACATAGCAATATGGCAAGAAATATTCTTAGAAAGTTTATTCCCCAAGCTTGGATTTTGCACAAATCAAGATTGGATGAATGTAATTCAATGTTGCATGATGATTGATGGGACATACCTTGTGTTTGTTGTTCCTTCATTCTTTTCTGCTCCAGACCTAGAATGGTTAGTGACAAGAATACCCGAAGGAATAATTTCATAATTATATTTCTATGCTCATTATAAGGACAGTGCAGCAGAAAGGTAGGCATAGCTCATAACCAGGTATTATGATGGGGTATAAGGATGCCTTATGAAACCACTCGCCTGATGGACGAGACGACCTGACCCCTAGGTAGGAGTTGCCACTACTGCTAGGCGATAGACTGTGAGGGAGGTATGGGCATGGGGACCCGCATCGTTCAAGATGAACATGGCTTCCACTTCGGAAGAGGAAACACGTCTTGGCTCCCACTTCAGGAGAGGGAACAAGAACTTCATAGTTTTAGCCACCTCAGACTAGACTTGGGGTGTTCCAGGGCTAAAAGGTAGAGTGGCAACCCTAAGTTAGACCGGCTGGTCGGAATGAGCCCAATTGGCGATATCCAACGAGGATGGCACATCTTGTGGCGTAGTAAACCTCTGCAGAGTGTATGGTTGATCGATCGATACATATGCCAACTTGTTGGCTAGTGGACCTTTCCTGGATGTCTGTGGTACCGAGTAGTGAGATGAGTCCTTCTCTTTCTCCCCCTAGTATGATACTGCCGGTCATGAGCTATTGAGCTGCGGGCCATTGAGGCATGGACGGGAGGGAATTGTCCTTGCTGACCTGAGCGTGTGATATGAGATGAGGTGATGGTGTGGAGATGATTGGGATGGATATGGATATGATGGATGGATGTGGATGTGTGTGAATGTGAAGGACCGAAAGTGCTACCAAAAAGCGACCAGAGGGGGGGTGAATGGGAGCTTTAAATTTCCTTTCAGAAACTTTAAGCCTCTGTCCCGAAAATCAACCCCAAGAGCAAAACCGATGCGCGTGATGTCCACGACCCAAGAGAATGGGTGGATGTTTCCTAGGAACATAGTGGGACGCCACAAAAATTCCCTCGCCCAAGTTCACGCAGGTCAACTAGTGACAGGATGAACTTTGGGTAACCTCAACCTCCCCCGAGCAACGCGAGGGGGATTCAGGCTATTTTGTAAAGCGAGAAGTCCGATTTCTGTAGAGCACAAAGTCAGGAATCCAACGCAACAAGCGGATCTCAAATCGAAAGTCGGACGAACAAACTGCGGACGAAAACGCGCAGGACAGACTCGACCGGACTCTGCCTGCGTACGGTCACAGACCACCGGACGCGTCCGGTCCAAGAAAATCACTTCTGGATCCTTACTGTTTGTGACCGGACTCACTGTCCCTGTGCGTTCAGTCAAGTCTCAAGCGTCCGGTCGCAAGAATACAAGCGGATGAACAGTGTGTTGAGTGCGTCCGGTCAGTAACGAACCGAGCGTCCGGTCAAGTCGCGAATAAAACACAGAGTGTGTTCAACGACCGGACTCTCAGCCCTAGCGTCTGGTCTGCCCGACGCCAGAGTCCGGTCACCCGAGAATCAGCTGTTCGTCCACCGATTTGACACAAACTCTCCCAAAATGAAACCTCTAGGGTTCAAACTTGAAGAGATGAGTCACAAGGAGGATAGTGAGCTACTCCTACGAGATCATGGCTCGAACCTATCTCCAAATCGATGAATCGAAGAGATTCGGGGTAAGAGAACAAAAACCGAACCAAAACGAAAATCGATCGATCTACTAGCTCGTGAGGTTAGAGGTGAATTCCTTCGGTGGAAAGAAGTGTCTCACGATCTAGAACAACTCAGTTCAAACGGATTTGCAAGAGACACACCGAGTAGAGAGATCGATCAACGGGAAAAACGTGGAGAAAAGCAACGCGCGAAGAACAAGAACAAAATGCAAATCACAACCACGAATTAGCAACTGTGTGGCTACCACACGCTACAATAGTGAGATTACGGTCTCACTTCCTCAAAATCTCACGGGCACAGAGGTATTGTTCTCTTCTCTGTGGATCTCAGTTTGCTACAGCAGGGAATAGGGAGAGCAGAAAACCCTAGGAGTGAAAGAGCAAATGACTGAGATACGATGGGAGGTGGGTGTCTCCCTCTACTTAACCTAATTCTAATTCCCACTCTACCCCTAACTAATTACAGAGCGAACTAGCTAAACCCTATGGTTATTCTGGACCAACTCAAAGATAGTTGTGATCCGACGGCCACGCCCGCACAACTGGTAGCGTTGCCTCGACGCAACCTCACCGATTGCCGCCACGTGCCGCCCTTGCTCTGCCGTCCTTTTCACGAACTCCGCCCCCCGGTTTTGAGGCTGAAACCGGGAAACCAGACCTTCAGTCCATCCCGCGGTTTTGAGGCCAAAACCGGGAAACCCGCAGTCCATCGCCTGAGTTTTGTGGCCCAAACTCAGAAACCAGCCAGCGCCCAGGTTTTGAGGCCCAAACCTGGAAACTGTCCTCAGCCCGAGTTTTGTGGCCCAAACTCGGCAAACCCGCAGCACGCCCAGGTTTTGTGGCCCAAACCAGGAAACCGTCCACCCGGTGGTTTTTCTGTGGCTCAACCACCAAACCGGAGCTGAAGAGGGGATGCACGGCCCGTGCACCCCGTCCACCGACACGTGTCACCAGGTCCTCGACCCGAGCAACACCATGTCCCGCAAGTCTCCGCTCGTCGCTGTCCCAGGCTATCAGCCACCACAGCTGATCCTTAGGCCATCGGTCCCTCAGTCCAAGCCTCACGTCCGCCCTTCACCGCTCCCGGTCCGTCGGCACGACACGTCTCTACTTGACCTTCACCTTGCCCTTGATCACTGTCTCCGTGCTCGACACCTGCACAACACAAGCCAAAGAACATGCGATCAAACCCGTTGACAATCACTCATCACTCGAGACTCGGCATACACCCATGTATCCGCAATCTCCCCCTTGATGAGTGCATTGTCAACTACACACACAAATCATAATAGAATAGAAGAAGGAAGGAAGAAGGAGAGAGAACTCGACCAAATGACCCAAAAGCATAGCAAAGCCAAAGAAGGTCAAACGGAAAGAGCAAGACAGCTTGGTCCCCAAAGACATGGGCAACGGCTCGACGCAACCAAGCAAAGCAAAGCTAGCCCTCAAGAAGAGGTAGAACAGGCTCAACACCGCTAGCAAGTACCAACTAAAACTCCAGAACAAGAGAGCTCGACACCAATCGAAAAACAAACTGAAAATCAAGCAAAAGAGTGCTAGTCCTCAAGAAGAAGCAAAACGGGCTCAACACCACTAGCAAGAAAGCTCAATACCAAAACCTTACGGTCATCAGAAAGCAAAAGAAGCGAACTCCCCCTCAAATAGTGCACACAACCAGGAAGACTCCCCTTAGTTCAATTCGGAAGGCACATGAACACAAGATTTGCAAAATTTTCTCCCCCTTAGTTAAACTTTCGGAGAACACATGATTTGTCAAATTTCTCCCCCTTAGTTGAAAATGCACTTATCAATAAAAGTTCTCCCCCTTAGAGAATGCACCACCAAACGTGCCAACAAGCAAATTTCTTCCCCTTCAAAAATGCATATGAGTCAAAATGCAAGTTAGCAGCTTCAGGAATATAGTCAAGAGAATGCAAAGATGCTCCACATAGTATATCTCCAATGACTCGACAACATCCAGAATATGCTAGCAAAGACTCACCAAATACGAAATATGAACATATGAGCAAAGTGAGCAGTTTTTAGCCAAAAAGCATTCACCATCAAAATAGCACTACACATGTATAGACAACATTTCAAACAAGTGCTAACCATGTATACAAGGTGAACTACCCCTAGCAATGTTCAATCATCATGCTGCAGAATGAAACATACACTTGTGATTTCAAAACTTAATCGGAGTTGCAGCGGTGAAATTACACAAGTTCAAATTCAGCATGTGATTGCGAGAGGTTGAAAGCTTGTCATTGCCTAACTTTTCAACCGAGCGAAGCCTATGCAAAAGCAATCAGAAGCTTAAAGCGTCGGTTTCGGTCATACACTACACGGCTCAAGTTTAACTCAAAAGTGCAATGAGAAACAGTCTCGATACCGTGATGTGTTGACAAGCAATCCCATCTCGATCTTTTCAATGCATTAAAACTTGATGTTTATATTTATAAAATATTGATTACATGCATAGGAAAACTACAACCATAAATAGGTTCCTTTTGCTCTACCCTTGCATTCCACATACCACATAGCAAATGCAAGCATAGGATGGGAAAGTGTGGCCAGTACAAACCGTACTGAAAATTAACGACAGGTTGGACGACTTCTACCGCGACGATGGTGGAAGCTAGATGGACTAGGAAGCCTCATTCCTATACACAAGTTTGGATGAGAAGACGAAGACGAAGTCTTCGCCTGCTGCTACAACAACTTTGATGATGCCCGTGAAGGAGGAGCCTTCACTCGCCGACGCTCTACACCGACTCCAGTGTCGTTAGGCGTGCGTTACCTATTTAGTTTGTACTAGGTGGTTTATCCCATGAGATGTAATGATTTGTAATATGTACTATCGCGTTGTATGAACTATGGTAACAACTGAATAATGATAATGTGATGGTTTGAGACTTTTTGGACTATCACATTATGATGTATCTGCGGATTTCTCTTCGAGGAAATCGTGGGTCGTTTCAGGTGCTCTTGAAAATATCACTTCCTTTTGTTTGTTTGATGTAGTCATGTGGCTATCAGGCTAATTCTACTGCCGGGCACGTGCCCATTCTTCTTCTTCTTCTTTTTTATTTTTTTAATATGGTAGCGAGGTTCCGGACACTTGTCCCTTTTTATTTCCTCGGGATCTTTCTTTTTGAGGTTTCAGACACTTGTCCCTTTTTATTTCCTCGGATATATTATTTTATTTTTATTTTTGCATAGCCACATGCTTCCAACAAACTTTTGAAAGGATAATAAAAACTTTGAGCATTTATGCGGAAAATGGAAACGTGTAAGTGAACTTGATTCAAAGAGCATAATAATTTCTCATAGGGTCAACAAAGCTTAACTTAACTCAATGTTTTAATGATCATGTTTAATTAAGAAATTCTCCAGAACTCTAGTGTCATTTCAGAACAAGATATATAGTAACTCAGATTCATATTATATCCATCAATTACTTTAGAGTAGGATCAAGCATTTTGCTACCCATAAGTTTTAAGTTTTTGATGTTTAGAGAATTTAAAGTTTAACACCAGGCATAAAGACAGGGTTTAATATTTTGAATTTTTTTCTTTTAAGTTTCAGGGTTCCATTAATCAGAGATAAATTAAAGCTCACTATTTATTTATTCCAATTTTAATAAAGCAAACTAATAGATAATATAAATATATAAAGATAACTATAAAGATAACTCGTCAGATAAGGACATACCTGACATTGGGGCTCCTCCCCCAAGCTGGAGATCACTGTGGCGGCGACGGTCGATAGTGATGATACTGGGGCATGGACCATAAGGCATCCCAGTACTGATTTGTTTGATCTTGATTTTGTCGAATGTTCTCGACCGCGTTCTCCATTCTGGCATTCCACTGTTGTTGCTCCATCAGCATCTGGTTGATGTCGTCTTGGTCTTCTGATATTCTTGTCAGCCGGGTACTGATGTTTTGACGAGCCATTTGATCATCATGATACCCTACACTCGAGACTGAGTGTCTAGGTGCTTCATGTTGAGTAGATGTTCCTGGTTGGTCTACTGAGCGTCTTCCTTAGTACTGGTCATAGCGGGATCTCCTCCGCCACTCCATACTTCGGCTTGCCAAGAATCTTCTGAATAGATGGACGGTGATGGAGCCCATTGAGAGTATGGTTCTTGATATTGTGGCGGGTATCTTGTTTGAACTCCATCATCGTATGATGTGTGTGCTGGTCCCTCGGGGATCGGGTCGGCTCCATAATAGTATGTTGGTGGTGCATTCGCGAACCTTGCCGATGCGCTTCTTTGTGTAGTGGTGATTGGCTGCAGACCTACAAGAAAACTCCTCGTGGTATAGACATTGAGCTCCGGGTTAGGAAGCGGTATCTCAGTGCTCATACCTCGGTACATCATATAAATAATATTGTTGTTTTTCTTGAGGATCTGGGCTTGTCTAAAAAAGTCAAAAGTCATAATGGTACGGCCTTCGGTAATGTTTTGCACAAGACAAGATTGGGTCAAACCCAATTTGGTAGCCAAATGGTATATAGGAGAAGAACATTCTATATCCCCTTTGGTCGGGTCAAAAGCTTCCATCCACTGGTCGATCATGTGGATAACAGGAGACACTCTTCGTTTTTTCACCACAGCAAAAAGAAGTCTCTACTCATCTTCCCTCACTGTTCGAGTTTCTGGTCTAGGGATGATGGTCGATTGTTGACACTTCTTAATGCAATTGCCTATAATAAACTTTAATGAACTAATTCTAGCAAAAGCCCTCAGAAATGTACAGGACACTCCTAGCATCACTTAATGTCAAGTTGTCATCCCCAACATGATACTAGGAATGTAATTCATATGTGACACTAGCTCACAAGATATAAACAAATATTTATCCGCAAGCGCACAGATAAATATACCTGTTGTAGCAGCATTTCACCCAGGTTGTCTAGGTATCGTTATTTATATTTTACCGAAGAAAACAACGAAGCGGGGAACAAATGAATATATATGTGATTAAGGTATTGGAGATTACTAATCATTCATTCACTACACTCATGTCTAAACAGGGGTAAGACAAGGTAAAGACGAATAATGGATAATGATAACAATAACGAGGATTCTAGAGATAGAGCAAACTACATGGATCAAGTAGAACAGTCAGGAGATTAATTAAGAGATTCGAATCCTAAGTTACTTCATATTTACTAAGCCTAGTGATTACTCTAGTTAATTGTCACACCCGGTTTTAAGAACAAAACCAGGTATACACCATATGTGAGCCCAGGAAGTCAAATCTCACATATAGTCACAAATAAAGGGTAATATCGAAAGACAATGCTCTTATATAACGTATATAAAACAAAAGGGACATAACCTTAAAGAGCAGACAACGAAAAGACACTCCGTCTTCAGATGGAGACACCAACTTCACAGGGACAACTGACTGGTTGATCACAAGCCTAACTTCTCCAACTCTTGCAGTCTGGTACCCATCCGGGATTTTTCCAAAGTGTTGAAAAGTAAAACAAGCATAAGTACATCTCGTACTTAACAAATATAACATGGGGTTCATGAGGCTCAAAAGGCTGACACTGGTTTAACTGCATTAGCTTTTAGTTGGCATAATTTTAGCATTAAGTAGCATCAAAGTATAACCATCCCAATTTAAACATATGATCAAGTAAACATGTATCCATTAAATAAATATCATCATCATTATTACCATTATTTATAGCAACAACTATACCATAAGAATTCCAGGTCGCTCGTAACCGTGAGCACGGCTGATATATCAGTTTTACACTCTGCAGAGGTTGTACACTTTACCCGATGAGTAGTGATTCCCATATGCCGGGGTTTGCAAGGCCCACGTTACACTTCCAAGGTGCACGGCAGGGTTCACTGCGCAGCCTTTCAAAGGTTCGTCTAACAAGTTAGGGCCGCTAGGTCTTAAGGCAAGGGGATGTAGAGCCCTCCTTCCAGGTGGCACAATAACACGCAGCCTATACACACGTGGACAGAAGCCGCACTATACCCGTCTCGGCAAGCGCCTTATGCGCCCTTTCGGGTAACCACTAACAAGCTAGAAAAGGTCCTCATACTGAGCTAAGGTCAGAGCCATATAACTCCCATGGTTGCACTGTTGTCCCGGGTGATCCCTTATAGTAGTTCCTAAACTATGTTGCTATAAAAGTCATATTTTAACATGTCACATATAACATTAAAACAAATTTACATGATCATAGTTTAAGTTGAGCACTAGCATCAAGCTAACCAATGCATACCCATGGTTATCAAGGTACAAGATCAAACATCTAGGATAAATCTATATAGGCATCAAGGTAGACACATGCAATATGAAAGTTATGGTGAATTAAGGTTATTAGGACATCAAGGAGGATCCCATGCTATACTTGCCTTAAACTCAAGATCCTTCTTCTGTTGACTCGTAGATTTCCAAAGGTTGACTCTTGATCTTGAACTCTTGATCACTAACTCTTCCTCTTGATCACCAACGTAAACTCACAGACTGGACATACGATCATAGGACACCACTCAAGCATCCAAAGGCAGTCATGCAAAGCAAACATAGCCTATGATTAGAACAATACACCAATAAATAAATAAATAAATAAATAAATAAATAAAGAGTTTTGAAAACTGATCTACGATTCGCTACGAACACACAGACGCGAAAAATCACGCTAATCGGAGCTATAACGAGAAAGATATAAACTAAACAAGATTAAAGACACTAATTATTAGATTAGATTTAACACAAATTTTAATTACAGAAAACAGTGGTGAAAGTTATATATTTTAAAAGAACTTTTTGAAACGAATCTAACGCAAGTTGAACGGACTAAATCGGAGTTAAAACGAAGAAGTTATAAGCTTTTGAAAGCAGTGGCAGTTTCGTAAATAAATGAAACTCGAATTTGCAGTTTTAAAATAAATAAAACGAAATCTGAAAACTGGCTGGACTGCGCCTCATTTTGGTAAAAGCGCAGGGGCTTGAATGAAAATTTTCCAAGACACATGAAATAGTGTCGGTTGGACCGCGGGTTTAGGCCTCATTAATTATAAGGGCCTTTTTGCAAGACGGTAGTCGAAGAGGTATGGATGGATTCCAGCCGTTGGATCAGATCCGCACGGCGCAGATTAGATGGGCGAGGGAGAGGCGGCGCTGACGCCGGAGGGGAGAGCAGGCACGGTGGCTGCGGCGGCGCCATGGCCGGCGGATGGCGGCGCTTTCTCGGTGCAGGGCTACAAGGCAGTAGAGACCACAAAACTTGGTCCATTCAAACCGGGGACTCAAGGAGGACTCACCAGTGGTGAAGATAGCGACGGAGAGGCTCTGGGACGGTGGGCGGCTCGGTTTGGCGGCGGCGGAGCTTCTGTGTACAACGGCGAGAAATTAGAACAGCAAAACAACGGGAGGAAAAGAGAGATTATGGATCGGGTGGCTTCGGGAGGTTGATGCGGAGCTCAGAGAGTACCTTGGGGAGACGGCAAAGCGACGAAGACAGAATTCCGCGGCGGCGGGATCTCGGCGGAAGTGGAGCTCGCGATTTGGGCCAAATAGGGCACGGGACGATGAGATTTCGAAGCGAGCGAAGGCGGTGGAGACTCGGAGTTTACATGGGGGCGATGGATTAATCGGCAAGGCAGGGGAGTTGGCGTTGAGGGACCGGACTCGAGCTCGGCTCGGTGTCCTGATCGAACACGGGAGGAAGGAGAAGACGCATGACGAGCGGGGGCCACAAGTCAGCGAGAAAGGAGAGGCCGCGCGGCGGAGTCAGTGCAGCTGACGTGCGGGCCATTGAAGTCAGCGACGAGGGAGGGAGAAGGCCGACTGGGCCACCGGGCGAATCTGTGGCGCGTTGTGGTGCTGGGCTGGGGAGCCGGGCCGATAGAGGCCCAGGAGGGGAGGGAACGCGGGCGCTGAGGGAGAGAGATGGGCCAGCGCTGGGCCACGTGATCCAGGAGGGGGAGGAGGGAGCCCCGGGCCGGCTGGCTGGCGCGGGCCAAAGGCTAGAAAAGGAGGGAGGGGAGGAACAGGCCTTCGGGCCAGAATGAGAGAGGAGGGGTGAGGTGAGGGTTTCTTGCCTTTTCTTTTCATTTCAAAACCTTTTCAAATCATTTTCAAACCAATTTGAATTCCTTTTGAATTTTGATTTGAATCTTTTTGAGAGAAAAGGAAAGATTTGAAACTTTAAACTTTCCAAACTTTTTGAAAACAAAAGGTCTTTATTTTTAAATCCCTTTCTAGGAAATTCATTTTCAAGTTGTTTGCAAATCTTTTTGAATTCAACTTGAGTTTTAACCAAAACCACACATCACAAAAACTCAAATGCTCCAACATGAATGCACAACATGTTTCTAAACCCTAGGATAAATTTTAATTTAGAGAAAATTTTTATTTCCCTATATTTTATGAGCACAAAAATTCATAAATAAATCATTTTAACTCTAATTTAAGAAATGCAAATTTCAGGGTGTGACATTAATATACAATCATTTATAGCTAATTAATCTATCATCCATGATCAAGGGACATTACTAAATTAGAATCAAGAACAAAGTAATGAATTCTAACTTGCAACCGCGTCCTACTAATAAGATCTACACTCGGAGGGAGGACTACAAAGGACTCAACAGGATTGTCACTCCTGCGATCTACCTCTCGACCCAGAGCATAGGATGTATTCGCAGGTAAACTTAGTCCAAACACCATGTTTACACCAGTTTGACCACTTAACTCTATCCGGAATAAAGCTAAGTACTTTACGAACATGATCATAAACTCTATCATAATCAGATCTATATTAAATATATAACTGGAATAAACTCCAAAACTGAATAAACTGAAATATATTAAAGTAGCATAAAGTCGAATAAAGATACAAATTACCGAGTCTTCGACAACGATCTGGAAACTCAGACGAAGCTTCTAGCCGGATATGCCGACGAAGTCGCCTGCCTCTACTTAAATCTAGCTAGACTAAACTCTAATCTTGATGTAGAGCTCTAACTCTCTCTCTAGAAACCCTAATTCTCTGTCTTGTCTTCTGATCTTTTATTCTCTTCTCTCTTTGGAGGGGGGGGTCGGGGGTCTAGTTATATAGCCCTGGGCGTGGAACCGTGGCCATTGGATCAAACCGACTTGAGGTACGTCCAAGATGCATCCTAGAGGTCGGTGGAGGAAGGTTCCGGAAGGGGGAGTCGTGGGGGCCCTGGCCAGGACCGACCGGTGGGCCCAAGGGACCGGTCGGTCCCATAGGTCATCCTCCCGTGGTGCCTCGCCACGTGGTGTCTTCTGGTGTCCTCTGGAGTCTTCTAGAAACGTCCTGACTTGGCGGTGGAGTAATCTGCGTCGGGTTCCTTCTTGGGGAAGCAATGTAGTTGGTTTTCCTGTTTAATCCCTAGAAAATATAGAATCACCAAAACTCGTGGAATTTGTTAGTTTAAACCTCCTATTTCTAAGTTGGCAATCCTTTTTGGCATTTATTCAAGTATTGTTGACGATAAATAATTATAGTTAGTAGACGTCAACAAACTCCCCCAAGCTAAACTTTTGCTAGTCCCTTAGCAAACATCGGGTTCTGAGAGTAAAATACAAGCCATCAACTGAAAACTTTCTTGAAAAAGAGTTTGGAAGAATTTTCACACGTTCCTTTCGCCAATCTTTTACCTTAGTTCAGAATAATTGAAAGTTAGAAGCAATCAAGTCAAGCACTATATCTCAAATTCCTCATTCCAACTTTACTCCGGAGTTTTGCAAGATTTTTATAATAAAAGCTCAGAGAACCCCTGTATGACATTTTTTTTTGAATTGCATATATAATTAAAAAGCTCACTTCTCTCAGTCAAAGTTCAGAGCTTAGGGAGAGAAATGTCATACCTTTAGATCAAGCATTTGAAACTTTTTAAATTTGTCAACTCTTACTAGCATATTGTAATTAGAGGGACCATGGGCTATCATTCTTTTTCTTTTCATATTTTTATCACAAATTTTTCTTTTCTTTTCTTTTCCTGAGGTAGTCGGACACTTGTCCCTTTTTCTTTCCTCCTTATCATATTTTTGCATAGGCCATGCCTCTAACACAATACTACTTCGGAAGAGTGAATCTTTTATATTTATGGAAGCTTGATCTTTAAAGTATGATAAACCTCTCTACCATAGCTAAAAACTTAGAACAGAGTAGGTAGCCTCAAAGTATGAATCATTTATTATCAGGCTTTAGTTATTATGCCATACAGGTTCTCATCATATGTTTGAAGTTTTCAAAATTAAAATTCCGGAAATACATTGAAACTAAGAACAAGATAAATAGGAGCTCAGACTCTTTTTTTTCAATTCCCAACTTTCCAAACTTTGGTTAAGATTATTGTTTTCTAGTTAAAAATTTGAAAGAATTTATTCTGCAGATGAGGCTTATGAAAAACAGCTCCTTCTTTTTTTAATTTATTTTACATCAAGATTATTTAAATACTAAACAAATATTAGCTAACAATACTAAACACAAACAAAAAGCAAACAGAGGGGTACAACATACTTACCTCGGGAATAGGGGGTCCTCCCCCAAGCTAGTTTCACTCGTACGGTGGTGGCGGCTGAGGTGGATTAATCCCCATGTGTCCGAAGCGGTAGCAGAAATTATCGTTCGTCTGGGCGCCTTGATGATGTATCTCTTCAAGGGTGTGGCGTATGTCTTCTTGACCTGTCTCAAGATGAGTAAGACGAGTGTCGATGCCCTGAAAGTAAGGGTCTCTGTGGTACGAAAACTGGTGGTATGGCTGATGTTCTGGATAACCATGGGTGGCGTGGTAGGAATATGGATGATGAGTGGCATCATGAACACCTCTCCCAGAGAAAGACATTCGTCCTCCCTGGAAGTCATACATTGTATCCTCTTCGCGATGTGGTGGAGTGTAATTGTGAAAGTTTCCTTGTCCCCATGATCCTTGTGGTGTATGTGGCTCATGGGCAGTAGCATCTTCCCAGGCTGGATGATGTGATGAGGATGGTCCAGCTCGTTCGAATCCTTGATAGTGAGTGTAGGCTGGTCCAGCTAGTGCAACATCTTCTCCTTGATATCTCGGGGCAGCGTTTCTCGTGAATCTTGCGGAGGGGCTCCTTCCTACTCCCGCGGCAGGTCTCTGCAAGCTTAGCAAAAAGGTTTCCACGACATACAGACCAAGTGATCTGTTTGGCAACTCATATTCATTTATATATCCTTTATATTGCATGTAGAGTTTATTATTCCTCTTCTTTATGAGATGTGCTTGACTGAAGAAGTAGAAACCTATTACTGGTCGTGGAGTGGAGATGTATATAATATTTCCATTTAAGTTCAGATTTCCAGCAAGACGAGTAACCCAAGAAGTGATAGATATGGGGCCTTGAAGAGTGTGAATGTAAGGCCAAAAGTCTACCAGGAGTTTTACGGGTGAGATTTTAGTTTTCTTGACCATAGCATACATAATCTTTAACTCCTCAGTTCTAACAATACGACCCTCTTGCCTAGGGAAGAGAGTGAAACCTAGCCACTTGTGCATCACCCTTAATGTGGGGTTGTGTATATCATTGGTGCAAGGGTGATGATCTGTTTTCTTTCCAGTAATGTCCTCCCAAAAGCTATTTCTATCAAAGTTTCTTAAGGCAACATCTAAATCTACAACACAGTTTTCAGGAAAACCTAAGTTTAGACTGAACTATTTCCATGTGAGAGTGAAGGGTTCATTATACAGCCTAAAGTAGACATATGTGTCATCCGAAGAGAGAGTGCAAAGAAATTCAAGAGTGAGCAATCTACAACCCTTTTCAAAGAGCTCCCAAGTGTTCTCCCACCCAATATTATGAAAGACTAGATCGAACTCGGAGTCCATACCTGTGTCTCGAAGAAATTGTGAATCAAAGGTAGGAGTATGGGTATACTCTTTATCACGGTAGTGTCTGAACAGGTCCTTCTCGTAGGCTGTCTGGAGCTTGATGTGCCTTTCATGAAGAAGATCACGTGGCTCGGACCGACTTGTGGTAGAGGATCAAGGCAGGGATGAGGTATCCATGTCAGAGCCTCCTTGTGATGAGCCAGCTCGCGAACGACTTCTTGTTGATCGGAAAGTGAGCGTGTTCTTCGCCTTTCTCAAGAAGTTGCTCATCTTTGCTGCAAAAACAAGAGAGCACACAGACAAAACTAGTGGAACAAGTGATGGTTAGAGCAAATAAATGTTAGAGAGTTAGCGGTCCAAAAGTCAGTAGTCCAGGAGTCAGTTGTTCAAGTTGGCATTTTTATTTCAACTTCTCCTAGTTCATTAACTAATTGGACAGCACTTCCCCTCTTTTATTGACTTCTCTTGCTTGCTTTCACTATCCCTTTCTACTTGCTACTAGCTCAAAGCTTCCTCCTCTCTTTTCTTCTAACTTCACTCACTCAGAAACTATCCCAAATGAAGTGCTAAGTGAACTCGAAATTGGAATTTTGAATTTCGAAGTGAGGCTGGTGTTTCTGAAGAGTGGAGTGTGTGGAGAGTGTGAAGAATGCTTGCCAATTTATAGGGGAAGAGTGGGGAGGCCGGTCGGTCTAGTGGTGGGACTGACCGGTCCCCCATGGGGCCCACTTCTCTCCAACTTGTTCCCTCACCTACCTTGCTCAAGTTCCCACTCTTTGGAATATATGCCGACGGTTGCAAGTGGTGGTAGGTGAGATGAGTGGTTGTGAGTGCATGTAATAATTTGAAATGATATGATGTGGGTCCCAGGTGTCTGTGTGTCCGTATGTCTCCCGTATTTGTACAATGTAGGTATAAAAGAAAATTGCTTTTATGAAACTATAGAAAACAAGGATTCTAATGATAAAATTCTTATATGTTTTTGTTGCCGTAGTAAATAATACTTACGGGGTTCGTAAATATTAATTACATGGGGCCAGTTTTATGATGCAATGTTGATGTTAAATTTTTATTTTGTTTTCCTATGCATGAGAAAATAAATATGAAGCTCAAATAGTAAATGCTGATAACTATCGAGTTACCTCCGGCGAAGGTTCTGGGTTTAAAGTCCACCGAATTGGACTCTCCAGTCTTCTTTATTCTTCTTGATGGGTCTCCACTACCAGAGACAACAGTTTTGGTTCTTGAACTTCATGGTCTACTAGAGTTGAGCATTGTTCGGGCCGTGGTCTGAATGAGAACTTTTCTTCCTTTCCGTTTATGGTGAACCTGATTTCTCCAGCTCCGACATCAATGTGGGCCTTGGCGGTGCTCAAAAATGGTCTTCCGAGAATGAGTGATACTTTTGAATCCGGGTGCATTTCTAGTACCACGAAGTCCACCGGTACAAAGAACTCTCTAATCTTGACTGGGATGTTCTCAGCAATTCCTATTGGGTATCTGAGTGATTGATCAGCTAGCTGAAGACACATTGGTGTTGACACAAGTGCTGAATAGTTGAGCTTATAGTAGACTGATGCGGGCATCACGCTAACACTAGCTCCAAGATCACACAGTGCGTTGCTAAACCGTTGATTTCCAATTGAGCACTCAATAGTGGGGCATCCTGGGTCCTTCTTCTTCTCTGGTATTTGATTGAGGATAGCCGCACTACATTCTTCTGTCAGCTCAATTACTTCATTAGTTGGCAGTGGTCGTTTGTTGTTAAGTATATCCCTTACATACTTGGCATAGGTGGGTACCTGTAATGCATCTAGCAGAGGAATATTGATATATAATTTTTGAATTACTTCAACAAACTTACTGAATTGCGTATCTAGCTTGGCGTTTCGATTTCTGCGTGGGAATGGTAGAACATTGGTGTCTTGAAAATCCATCAGTATTTCTTCATTTTGCACTTGAGTTTCTTGAACTTCATCATCTCTTTCTTCTGCCCTCAGGGGTGTTACTGGTACTGTCTGTCTTCTTTGTGCTCCTTCTGGGTATGGCGGATCTCGAGTGGTCCTCCCACGTCTAGTGGTGATCCCCTTAATCTGCTCGTGGTTAGTGGTAACAGGCAAAACAACAGCCAATTGTGATAGTCGGGTTTCTATTCTTTTATTATAATTGAGTTGATTCTTAATGGCAAAACAAAATTCATCCATCTTAGCATTTATGTTTTCAAGAGTCTTATCATTTAAAACAAGTCTTTTAGTAATGCTATCATTTATTCTGGCTTGTTCTAAAATTAGATCTCTTAAAGTAGGTTGCTTAAAATTGGAAGAACTAAAATTACTGATGTACTTATCTGGTTCGAAAGGTTGTTGTTGACGCAATCCTTGCTTGTGTAGAGTGGTAGAGTTATTAATGATATTAGCTTCTTCTTGATCTTCAGAAAATTCTATTCCCAAATATTCTCCACTTCTAGTTTGAGCATCAAATGCATCTTGAATAGCTTGACGTTCTGCCTTGTAGTTGGCTCTCTGAGTGAGTCGATCTATAAGTACATCCATCTTGGTTGACAGCGCACACACTTCTTCTGGAATTTCTTCAATCTGGCGACAGCGTTGAGTAGTAACTTGTTTCCAGCTCTGATTCTCAGCTATCTTGCCCATTAAACATTCTGCTTTTCCAAATGTGAGTGACATAAATGATCCTTCAGCAGTGGCATCGAGTTGCTCTCGTGTTCTTGGTAATAATCCATGATAAAATAGTTGCATGAGCAATTCGTTCCCTATTCCATGATGTGGGCATCTTAAGATTTGCTCCTGAAAACGCTCGCAAGTTTCTGGAATGGTTTCTCCTTTTTGTTGCTGAAAGTTGTAAATCTTTCCCCTTAAGATATTGACTTTGCTAATTGGGAAAAATCTTGATAGAAAGGCCTCTGAACACTTCTCCCATGTCTTGATGTTATCTATGTTTGAATAGAACCACTGCTTCGCTTTTCCTTTCAGTGAGAAGGGAAAAAGACGAAGAAGTATAATGTCCTGGGGAACATCCTTGATGATGATGGTGCTTCCAATCTCCAAGAAATCTTGTAGATGAGCGGTTGCTTCTTCCTTTCCACCAAATGTAGTAGCTTGCACCATGTTGATAAGACTTGGCTTGAGCTCGAACTCAAGGTTGTTCGTCTGGAGTGTAGGTCCGGTACGAATGTTCCTGATACTTGGAGTAGAGAACTCCAGCAGAGTCTTGTTGGTCATGGCTTGACTACTGATGTTGATCTTCCACACGGTCTAGTTGATTGTTGATTTGTAAGTGATGAATTACAACTGAACCTGTGTTACCCTGTATATGATATAAACAAAGAAGGACAAGGGTAAGCCTGCCAAGACAAAGGTACAAGTTAATGAATGAATAGTAATAATCTCCTTTGCTAAATCCCTAATAAGTTTTATTTCCACTGATTCATTGGTTTTCATTTGGTTCCCGGTGGCTTCCGCTGCTTGTCCCCGGCAACGGCGCCAGAAATGCTTGTTGACACTTCTTAATGCAATTGCCTATAATAAACTTTAATGAACTAATTCTAGCAAAAGCCCTCAGAAATGTACAGGACACTCCTAGCATCACTTAATGTCAAGTTGTCATCCCCAACATGATACTAGGAATGTAATTCATATGTGACACTAGCTCACAAGATATAAACAAATATTTATCCGCAAGCGCACAGATAAATATACCTGTTGTAGCAGCATTTCACCCAGGTTGTCTAGGTATCGTTATTTATATTTTACCGAAGAAAACAACGAAGCGGGGAACAAATGAATATATATGTGATTAAGGTATTGGAGATTACTAATCATTCATTCACTACACTCATGTCTAAACAGGGGTAAGACAAGGTAAAGACGAATAATGGATAATGATAACAATAACGAGGATTCTAGAGATAGAGCAAACTACATGGATCAAGTAGAACAGTCAGGAGATTAATTAAGAGATTCGAATCCTAAGTTACTTCATATTTACTAAGCCTAGTGATTACTCTAGTTAATATACAATCATTTATAGCTAATTAATCTATCATCCATGATCAAGGGACATTACTAAATTAGAATCAAGAACAAAGTAATGAATTCTAACTTGCAACCGCGTCCTACTAATAAGATCTACACTCGGAGGGAGGACTACAAAGGACTCAACAGGATTGTCACTCCTGCGATCTACCTCTCGACCCAGAGCATAGGATGTATTCGCAGGTAAACTTAGTCCAAACACCATGTTTACACCAGTTTGACCACTTAACTCTATCCGGAATAAAGCTAAGTACTTTACGAACATGATCATAAACTCTATCATAATCAGATCTATATTAAATATATAACTGGAATAAACTCCAAAACTGAATAAACTGAAATATATTAAAGTAGCATAAAGTCGAATAAAGATACAAATTACCGAGTCTTCGACAACGATCTGGAAACTCAGACGAAGCTTCTAGCCGGATATGCCGACGAAGTCGCCTGCCTCTACTTAAATCTAGCTAGACTAAACTCTAATCTTGATGTAGAGCTCTAACTCTCTCTCTAGAAACCCTAATTCTCTGTCTTGTCTTCTGATCTTTTATTCTCTTCTCTCTTTGGAGGGGGGTCAGGGGTCTGGTTATATAGCCCTGGGCGTGGAACCGTGGCCATTGGATCAAACCGACTTGAGGTACGGCCAAGATGCATCCTAGAGGTCGGTGGAGGAAGGTTCCGAGAGGGGGAGTCATGGGGGCCCTGGCCAGGACCGACCGGTGGGCCCAAGGGACCGGTCGGTCCCACAGGTCATCCTCCCGTGGTGCCTCGCCACGTGGTGTCTTCTGGTGTCCTCTGGAGTCTTCTAGAAACGTCCTGACTTGGCGGTGGAGTAATCTGCGTCGGGTTCCTTCTTGGGGAAGCAATGTAGTTGGTTTTCCTGTTTAATCCCTGGAAAATATAGAATCACCAAAACTCATGGAATTTGTTAGTTTAAACTTCCTATTTCTAAGTTGGCAATCCTTTTTGGCATTTATTCAAGTATTGTTGACGATAAATAATGATAGTTAGTAGACGTCAACATCGATGAAATAAAACGATGAATAAAACAAAGAGTGGGCAATTGAATATCATTGTTTTTGGGTTTCGAACAAATATCTAAATCTATAATCTCTTTCCAAAACTGCTCTTTGTTAAAATCAGGTAAAGCATTTGAAAGATCAAGAGCGCAGTTGGAATCAAAACCCAAATGGTCACTAAGTTCCCTCCAAGTGAGTGTAAACTTTTTGTTAAACATGCGGAAACTTATGTCAGTAGCTAAAGAAACCAAAGTGCAGAGGAATTCGATGGTAAGTGCACAAAACCCATCCAACCCAACATAGTGATAATACTGAGGAATTCGATATCCATACCTGTACCTTGTAGAAGTTGTGCGTCGTAGATCGGTGTTGGTCTGAAAATCCTATTCCTTATGCTTTTGAATCTTGCCTTCTCCTCACTCCCTTGTAGCTTAAGATCCTTTTCCTCCATTAATACATTCATACCTTCGGAGGTGGAACAGAACATGGATGCTCGAGAGGGTGCCGGCGAGTCAACGTCCATGTCGGAGTTCGCTCTTGAGCTACTCCTCGTGAGGCGTCCAAGCCCGATCTTTCCGAAGAAGGTCTTCTTGCTCATCCTGTTGAACAGAGAAAAACAAACAACCAAACAAGAACAGACTATGGAACGGGTTAGAAAATATAAACAGTCAGCGGTTAGCCATTCTCAAGTCAGTCGTTCGGAGGTTGGTTTATCAAGAGAGTTGTTTATAATTGAATTGGGCAGCACTACTCTCTTTAAAACTTATCTCTACTCAAATTTAAAACTTCTCACACTCCTACTTTCTCTTCTCTACCAAACTCTTCCTTCTCTCTTGGTTTCTCACACTAGATTGAAGGTTTGAACTAGCAAACAGATTTTGAATTGAATTCTACTGAAAGGAGAGGATTGAGAGGTTTGTGTGTGAGTGTGGAGAGCTCCGAGAGGTGGCTTTTTATAGCCGAGGCCAGGGCAGGCCGACCGGCCTGGTGGTGGGGCCGGCCGGCCCCCTCTAGGGCCCACCTGGTGTCCTTCCCTCCACTCAAAGATTGCTTCACTTCTAAGCAAAAATTTTCGTCCATACAAAGTTCAAAGTGCCTGATGCTTGGTTGAGTGGTTAGGAAGCAAAGTAGTGATTCCAAAAAGGTGGGTCCCAAGAAAGTGGGTCCTGGTGGTGAAAAATAATTACCATGCAGAAAATTTAAGAAAACTAAATTACTTTTATGAAATAAAAAATGATTATGAATGCAAAGATATATTTTTGTGCCACCACAGTAAATATTCTTTCGGGTTTTTACACACCGTAAAAATTATTTACGCGGGGCTTGAATTTTTTTTTGTTTTCATATTTTTATTTGGTTTTCAAATGCATATGCAGAAATGAAAGTGCAAGAAAGTAAATATGGATAACTACCGAGTTACCTCCCGGTGATGGTTCGGGGTTTAAAGTCCACCGAATTGGACTTTTCCAAAGTCATCATTCTAGAGGGATGGTAGCCTTCCCTGAGGATGGTGCCTCTGGTGACTGTTGATCTCCCTCCTCACTTACCACCTTTGTTGTTGAGCTTAGCTCAGGCTTTGTCTTGAATGGAAAACATTCTTCTTGTCCATTGATGTTGAGTCTGACTTCTCCAATTCCAACGTCGATGTGGGCATTTGCAGTACTCAGAAAGGGTCTCCCTAGAATGAGTGACACTTTCGAGTCTGATTGCATGTCCAATACTACGAAGTCAACTGGCACAAAGAATTCTCTAATCTTGACTGGAATGTCTTCAGCAAATCCTATTGGATAGCGGAGTGATTGATCGGCATGTTGTAGGCACATTGATGTTGGGACAAGTCTTGAATGATGAAGTTTATCAAAGACTGTCTTGGGCATCACGCTCACACTTGCTCCGAGATCACATAGCGCATTGTTGAAGTGTTGATCACTGATTGAACAGTCGATCGTAGGGCATCCTGGATCCTTCTTCTGTGGAGAAGTGTTGAGGATGGCCGCACTACATTCTTCTGTTAGTTTGATTACCTCAGTGGTAGGCAGTGGTCGTTTGTTGTTGAGGATGTCTCTTAGATATCTTGCATAGGTGGGTACCTGTATAGCATCTAACAGAGGAATATTGATGTATAATTTTTGAATTACTTCAACAAACTTACTGAACTGCTCGTCCGCTGTGGCTTTCCTCTTTCTATGTGGAAATGGTAGGTGGTTGGTGTCATGATAATCTTGCATCATTTCTGGTAGTGGTGGATCTATTTCTTCAGCTTCATTGTCTTTTCTTTCTTCTGTCATAGTTGGCGTCACTGGCGCTGTCTGTCCTCTTCTCCTTTTGGATATGGGGGATCACGAGTGACCTTCCCACCTCTTGTAGTTATAGCTTGTGTCTGCTCAGGGTTAGTGGCAACAGGCAAAACAGCAGCCAATTTGGCTAAGTGCATCTCTATCTTTTTATTTATATTAATTTGTTCTTTTAGAGTAGAAGAAAACTCATCCATTTTTGCATTTATATCCTCTAAGGTTTCATCTTTAAAAACAAGCTTCCTAATAATAGTGTCGTTAACTCTAGCCTGCTCTATGATTATATCTCTTAAAGGCATTTGCTTAAAATGGGAAGAATTGAAATTATCTGAGGACTTACCTTGATAAGTGGAGTGTTGGTTCCATCCTTGCTCTCGTAGTGTAGAAGAGTTGTTGATGATGTTCGCATTGTCTTGATTGTTCTCTTCACTTCTAGTCTGAGCGTCGAATGCATCTTGAATAGCTTGACGATCTCTTTTGTATTTCTTGCGTTGGTCTAGCCATCCTAGTAACACATCCATCTTTGTTGTCAGTGCCTTCACATCTTCTGGGGCTTCCTCCATCTGGTGACAACTTTGATTCTTGTCTTGTTTCCAGCTCTGATTCTCAGCTATCTTCTCCATAAGGACTTCAACTCTCCCAGGAGTAAGTGACATAAATGATCCTCCAGCAGTAGCATCTAGTTGCTCACGTGAATTTTGAGTGAGTCCGCTGTAGAATCCGTGCATGAGCAACCAATCTTCCATTCCATGGTGTGGGCATTCTGAAATGTAATCTTGAAAGCGATCCCAAGCTTCTGGAATGGTTTCTCCTCTATGCTGCTGAAAACTTATAATCTTTCCTCTTAAGGCATTGGATTTGCCTATAGGGAAGAACCTCGATAGAAAAGCTTCTGAACATTTGTCCCATGTGTTGATGTCTTCCTTGTTAGCGTAGAACCACTGCTTCGCTCTTCCCTCTAGTGAGAATGGGAATAACCGAAGAAGTATGATGTCTTGGGCAATGTTCTTGATGATGATGGTGCTTCCGATCTCCAAGAAATTCTGCAGATGGGCAGTAGCATCTTCTTGTGCTTTTCCACTGAATGTAGTAGCTTGGACTAGGTTGATAAGTCTTGGCTTGAGCTCAAACTCCAAGTTATCTGTCTGGAGTGTTGGTCCAGTCCGAATGGTTCCAATGTTGGGAGCAGAGAACTCTAGCAAAGTCTTGTTGGCCCTCGTCTTCACTACCTGACTCGATCTTCTTCTAGGTTGAGTTGTTTTTTGATAGAACAATGATTGATCACAACTGAACCTGTATTACCCTGTATAAGATATAAACAAAAGTAGAACACGGGTAATCCTGTAAAGACAGAGGTGATGATTCTTATCTAAAATATATATGTTTGGAGTGTTCTTCTGTAGCCATATAAAAGTTCCTGAAAGCTCCCCGACAACGGCGCCAGAAATGCTTGTTGGCATTTCTTAACATCGATGCCAAGAGTAGGTTAGAATCTACCCCCGATACTAATGCCAAGAAATGTGGGTAGACATCTCATAGCATCACTCTAACGCTAGGCTGTCACCACTAGCAGCAACAATAGAGATGTGAGAGTATTTATAGCACGACACTTTGATAAGATATGAAATAAAGGTTATCCGCAAGCGCACAGATAAAATACACTTATTGTACCATTTCACCCAGGAATGTTCCAGGTATCGTTATTTATAATTCTACCATCGGGAGCTTAATAGGGTTAAGAATAAGAATGATATGGCTTTAGAATTGCAAACATATATAATTAGACATGAATCCAATTACTCACCTCTAGTCTAATACAAGGGTAAGGCAAAAGGATAATGATAATGATAATAATAATTAAGGTAAATAACAGAGACTAGTAGGGAATTCATAATTAGAGAGAGACTGATATGATCAAGCAGAATTGAGAACTAATCGATACGTTAAGAGATTATACTCCTAAGTTATATTACTTCTATTAAGTCTAAGTTAGTCCTAGAATATGATATCATATATAGCATAATTAATCATCCACCCATACATAAGGAACATTACGAAAGAAGTTCATATCCAGAGTAATTCCTTCAGTGTAACTAGGTTCTACTTGTCCTAGACTCGGAGAGTGGACTACAAAGGACTCAACAAGGCTATAAAAGTCACCCTCGCGATCTACCACTTGCTGGCCTGGAGAATAGGGTGCATTCGTAGGTAAACATAATCTAAGCACCATGCCTACATTATATCGACCACTTGATCCAATCCGGAATCGAACTAAGCGCTTTACGAACATATGTATGAACTTACTATCAATTAGAACTATATCAAGCATATAACTAGAATAAACGAAGAACATAATAAAGAGAAACATAATGATAATTGAAATAGCACAAAGTTGAATACAAGAATTACTAGAACTCCTGATGACGATCCGGAATCCTGAGTCGCGCTCAACTCTACTTGTTTCTATCTAATTCTAATTCTAATCTCGAAGATGAGCCTCTAATCTAATCTCTAATCCCTGAATCCCTCACTCTGTCTCTCTAATTGCCTGATGAAGATAGATCTGATCAATATGAATTGAGGGGTTTTTCAGGGAGGGGGGTCTGGGGCTGTTTATATAGCCCGGTGGGATGAACCGCGACCTTCAGATCAAACCGACCTTGATCAAGGGCTTAGATGCATCGAGGAGGTCGATTAGGTCACGCTTCGCGAAGATGGGCGAGGGGGAACCTGGCCCAGGCCGGCCGGCCTGGGGGTGGGGTCGGCCGGCCCCACCTAGCAGCCCCCAGGTGGTTGCTTCGCCGTGACGTCTCCTGGAACCTTCCTTGTTGCCCTAATGCGCCTTTCCATCCGGTTGCACGATTTGTCTTGTTGGAGAAGGATTCAACCTCTTCCGTCTTATGTAAAACTTCCTGGAAAACAGTAATTCAACAATGATGTTGAATCTATCAGTTTAGTCCCCGTATTATGTTGCTTGGTGATCACTCCAGGTTGTTCTAGAAGCTTCCATGTCGTAGCCAATAGGGACTCTCTCGTCGGGACTCCAAATGTAGCAAACCATATGACCGTTTCGATCATCTCGACAAGCTCTTCGCAATGGTATGATCCAATTCATCACTTGAGATACTTTTATGTAGTGAAATGTTGATGTTCCTGCAAAACAAGTGAGAACTACACAACTCATGGAACTTGTTAGAATCAAACCCTACAACTATGCATTGTCACATGTTTACCATTGGTTTATGCACTAGTTGATGATATAATGTTGACTGTAAGGACCGTCAACAACCTCGAAGTGAGATCAAGGTTCTAACTTCTGACAAAGCCAAGGCAGCTGGAACAGTCGATCCGAAGAAGCAGCTGACAGCTAAGGAGTATCAGGAAATGAAAGGAAAGAAGAATACTGATCAACATGATCGACCTGAAACATCAAGGGCTGGTGAAGCTAGAAGACGTCCAACTGTCAGAATCTTATTGGACAAATGGCAACGTCAGAAAGAAAGGAATCAAATGCGAAGAGAAAGGGATGAGCAAGAATATCAAGAATGGCTTGAAGAGGAGGAGTATAGAAGGTCTCGAGAAGAAGAAAGACGTATCAAGGATGAAGAAAAGAATCATTGGGATTGCCCTTTCTTCAGACATTGTTGGAATGAAGGTTTGAAACTTCCTACTCTTCGCAATTGCCCAGAATGCAGTGAACAATATAGGGAGTATAGGCAGTCGAGAGACAACTACCGATCTATACATGAAAGATTAAGATTTGAAAGAACAGATCGGCGCGTAAAAAATGAAAGTGTTCATGATCGGCTTGGAGTAAAATTAGCCGATCAAGATCATCCTTGGCAAGAACGACAGTGGTGTCCGGGTGGTTTGACCAGAAGCCAGAAGAGACGGGTTCAGAGATTAAGGAACGATGAAATTCAGAAAAAGAAACCCAAAGTCTGGCAGGTGAAACAAATAGCCGATAAGAGAGAATCATCGGCTAATATATCTGCCATGTTCATATTGCCTGCTGAGTTTAGATCCTCTGATCACGAAGAGGAATCTGATGATGAAGAGACAGTTGCTCAGTGGATCTATCAAGTAGAAGGGGCTACATTTCAAAAGCCTGAAAAGCATTCCCATCTAAAAGCTTTATATCTAAAGGGGTTTGTCGACGGAAGGCCTTTGAGCAGAATGTTAGTTGATGGAGGTGCAGCTGTTAACTTGATGCCATATGCTACCTTCAGAAAGCTTGGAAAGACTGGAAGACTTAACTCAGACCGATATGAGGTTGACAGACTTTGCTGGGAACATATCGGCTACTAAGGGTGTTGTATGTGTCGAGTTAACAGTTGGCAGCAAGAGTTTGCCGACTACTTTCTTCATAGTCGATGCAAAAGGATCATACAATGTGCTCCTTGGAAGGGATTGGATCCATGCTAATTGTTGTGTTCCATCTACTATGCACCAAAATATGATACAGTGGATCGAAAACACTGTGGAGGTGGTACCAGCCGATTCAACTGTTAACATTGCTTACTCTGCTCCTAACGATTGGAATTTTGACAATTTGGAGTGCTTTTCTGGGAAGATTCACGAAGAAGGCTTTCTCAAGAAGTCTGATGATAGCCAACAGCCGATCCAAGCAGTCGGCTTTCAAAAACATATTTAATGGATTGTACGATCAATGAAGATGAAAGTAAGATGGGTAAAGGTTTTACATCGGCTGATGAACTAGAGGCAGTTGATATTGGGAACAATGATAAACCAAGATTGACATATATCAGTGCTAAGATGGATCCCAAGTTTAGACAAGAACTTATTACTTTGTTAAAAGAATATAAAGAATGTTTTGCTTGGGTTTATTCTGAAATGTCTGGTCTTGATCGATCATTGGTTGAACATCGACTACCTATCAAACATGGAAGTCGGCCTGTAAAAAAAGCTCCGAGGAGAATTAGAGCGGAGGTTATGGCTGATGTGAAGGCAGAAATCACCCGGCTTTATGAGGCTAACTCCATTCGGCAATGTAGATATGCTGAGTGGATATCTAGTGTAGTCCCTGTGTATAAGAAAAATGCAAAGTTGGCATTTTAAGGAGGAATTATGAGAAGTGTCTTGAGCTACTTGATTCTTTCTCTTCTGTTGTCATAAGACATATTTCTAGATGTCAGAATCAAGAGGCTAAGCATTTAGCTCAAAGTGCTTCTGGGTATCAGCAAATCGTTGAGATATTAGCTGATGAGATTACTGATAGTGATGATTGGAGAGTCAAAATTATTGAATACTTAAAAGATCCATCACAACAAATATCCAGATATAAGGCTACGAAATTTGTCATTCTTGATAATCAGCTTTATCACAAGACAATCGATGGTGTACTCCTTAAATGTATCAATCAAGAGAAGGCCAAAGTCCTGATGGGAGAGATCCATGAGGGGGTTTGTGGTGCACATCAGTCTACTCATAAAATGAAATGGATGATCAAAAGAGCAGGATATTTTTGGCCAACCATATTGGAGGATTGTTTTAAGTACTATAAAGGATGTCAAGAGTGTCAAAGATTCAGTAATGTTCAAAAATCTCCAGCATCAGCTATGAATCCAATTACAAAACCATGACCATTTAGAGGATGGGTGAAAGGTCGAGATGGCGGACTAGAGGGGGGGGGTGAATAGTCCTTTTAAAATTAATCGCAACGGCTAACCGAAACAAATGCGGAATTAAAACTATCGGTCTAGCCAAGACTACACCCCTCTACCTATACTCTATGACACCTTACAAAAGATCCTAGACAATGCAAATAAGGTGTCGGGCTAGCTAGAGCTCACCTAAACAATCTAGCTTGCAAGGTCACAAAAACCTATGCAACTAGTACTTCAAACACGGGGGAGCTCCTACACAATCTAGTAAGCAAAGCACAAAGCCTAAGCTCACTAGCAATGCTCAATAACAAGGCTACACAAGCCAAATTAGAGAGCTCAACTTAGCTACACAAACTAAGCAACTAAACACTAGCACAGGAATTAGTATTGCAATACAAGCTAGTGTAAAGTATAACACAGTCGGTACTACTGAGTGTTAGGGTCGGTACTACCGGGTGTGTACACCGGTACTACCGACTCACCCAGCCGGTACCACCGACCACCTGCAGGGAGCTACGAAATCGAAGTGGGTGAGATGCAATCTCAGATCTAGCAATTACTCCACTTTCCTAGATGATGTAGATGATGATTGTAGCTTCCCAAAGTTTTGGTTCCTTGCCAAAAGGTGGATCGAGCCTTCCCAACCTAAGATAGAGTGATAGAGGGAGGAAGAACACGAAGAACACAAGAACAAGAGTAATATGCAAGGAAACAAGAACAATAAGAGCAACAAGAGACGGGGACACAAGATTTTATCCCGAGGTTCACTTGGTTGCCACCAAGCTAGTCCCCGTTGAAGCAAGCCCAAGGTTGTCGCCGATCCTCTTGCTAGTGGTGACACTAAGCCAACCTCTCCACGATGGAGTGCTCACCAAGAGCTCTAGCTTTTGATCCGGCGGACCACTTGACGCTCTTCACGCCTCTTCTCCACTAGAGTTGCTCTTCGCGATCTCCTGCGGGGCGAGCACAATGCCCCTCACAAAGCTTCTCTAGAGCCACGCACAATCTTCACGCGGGCTTCACGACGGAGACACGCACCAAGCCGTCTAGGAGGTGGCAACCTCCAAGAGTAATAAGCACCACCGGCTTGCAACTCGAACTCCTAGTACCACTAGATGCTATCTCTCAAAGCAACGCACTAGAATCGCTCTTCTCACACAATCGGATAAGCACTAAAGCATATGTGTGTTAGAGGGCTCACAAGCACAACCCAACTGTGGACACAAAGTCCCTAGGGTGCTCCAGCAGCCAGCCCACGGCCGGCCACAAACACTATATATAGAGGGGAGTGGCCAACTAGTCGTTTCCCCTTTCTGCGCTTCGGTCGGTAGTACCGACCCCCTGGACCGGTAGTACCGACTACCTCACTTATAGCCGTTACACGAAGCATTGACCGGATGGAACCACCAACCCTCTGGTCGGTACCACCGGGGGTCGGTAGTACCGGCCCTATGGCGGTACTACCGACAGGCCAAACTCGATCCACACAGAGAGCACCAGACTGCCTCAAACCTCGGTGCCACCAACGGTCGGTAGTAACAGCCCTATGGCGGTACTACCGACAGACCAACTTTGGATCTACATAGAACGCCTCCAAAACTGCCCCAGACCTCGGTACCACCGACCCCCTGGTCGGTACTACCGAGCCCGGTACTACCAGCCCTATGGCGATACTACCGGTAGGCCAAAAATGGCCCAATACAGAGAGCTTGCGATCTGCGCACAGAGGGGTCGGTACTACCGGCCTCAGGGTCGGTACTACCGACTTCAGCATCTTGAACTCCTCGCTAAAACGGCCATAACTCTTAGCTCCGAACTCCGATTTCGATGATCTTGGACATTTTGGAAAGCTAACTCAGAAGGCTACACATCCCACATACATAGCTAATCCAAATCACAAAGGGTTAGTACAGTTTTCCAGTCCAAGATCCATTGCTTCACTTTTTCAACCAAAGCTTTCTCCGAAACTTCTCCAAACTTCTTCTCCTTTGCAAATGTGCCAACACCACCAAGTGTATACAACCTTGTGCATGTGTGTTAGCATTTTCACAAATATTTTTCAAAGGATTTTCACTTGCATTCACCACGCCACTCAATCCTAGTAACAACGCAATGTTAGATCGCTCAAGTGGCACTAGATGACCGATATGCAAACAAGTTTGCTCCTCTTGATAGTACGGCCATCTATCCTAAACCCGATCATAATCTTCTCTACACACCTATGACCGGTGAAATAAAATGCCCTACAAATATACCTTTGCCTTGCGCATTCCATTCCATCTCCTTCGGTGTTGATGCAACACATGCACCAACCTCGATCAAATGATATGATCCACTTCATATCATCACATGGCCTCCATGGTCCATCGATCTTGACCTCACTTGCTCTTCACCATTGCTTCGGTCCTTCGGCGCCAAGTCTTGCTTAAGCCTCCTGACACTCGGTACCAACAGCTTCAAAGCCTCCAACTTGCCCTTCACCTTCGCAACCGGTCCATCAAGCCAAGTCTTGCCTTGATCTTCACCATCTTAGCCACATGACCACATGTCATGTTTCATGTGCATTAAGCTCCTTCATCACATGTGTGAGCCTTGCAACATCTTCCAAGTCATTTCCCCTCTATGGCATATGTGGCTCACACAAATGTACCCGTGGACTAATCACCTGTGTATCTCACACCAAACACATATTAGTCCACCTAAGTTGTCACTCAATTACCAAAACCAAGCTAGGACCTTTCAATAGGGAATAGATCCGATTGGCCAAATATTCCCGACGTCTAGCAAAAGACACAAGTTTGTGTTGGTGGCAACAGATTATTTCACCAAATGGGTTGAAGCTATCCCCTTAAAAGAAGCTTTGTCGGCTACTGTGATCGAATTTATCAAGGAGCATATCATCTACAGATTTGGTGTTCCTCAAACCATTACAACAGATCAAGGAAAGATGTTTACATCAAAAGAGCTTGAGGATTTTGCTGCTAGCACAGGTTTCAAGTTAATTAATTCATCTCCATATTATGCCCAAGCCAATGGACAAGCTAAAGCTGCTAACCAGATCTTGATCAAAATTATTAATAAAAAGATCAAGGAAAATCTGAAGAAATGGAATTTGATACTCAGTGAAACCTTGTGGTCCTATAGGATGGCTTGTCATGGTGCGACTAAATGTTCACTGTATGAGTTGGTCTACGGTCATGAAGTTGTGTTACCTTGGGAAATCAATATAGGGTCCAGAAGAGTATCACAACAGAATAATTTGAAAGCCGATGAGTATAAGCATCTCATGATGGACAACCTTGATGATTTAAATTTTCATCGGCTAAATGCTCTTGAGAATATTAGAGCTCAGAAGTTAAGAGTTGCTAAATATTATAATTGAAAGGTCGGAGAGAAAAAGTTTAATGAAGGAGACCTAGTTTGGAAAGTCATTTTGCCTGTTGGAACTAAGGATAACAAATACGACAAATGGTCGCCAAATTGGGAAGGACCTTATCGGATTACAAGATGTGCTCCTGGTAATGCTTATTTATATGAAACTTTAGAGGGCGTCAAGTACTTCAGAGGAGTTAATGGGAAATATTTTAAGAAATATTATCCTAGTCTCTGGGTGGATCTACTTTGATTAATCAGTTTGGTCAGTAGCTGGTATGATTGTATCGCCTTCAGACTAAAAAAAGGAGATATAGTCGATATGTATCGTATCGCCTTTAGCTGGTAGAACAAATAGCCGATGCAAGTGAAGCATCGCCTTCAACACAAAAATATGGATTTAAGGATTTCTGAATTTAAGGGAACTCAATGGGGCTTATCACAGAGAAATCATAGAAAAACAGAAGCTTCATTATATTCATAAGTAGATTTCTTACACAATAGGTTGATCATAACAATCTATTCAAAGACTTTGTCTACTATGAATACAGAGGGGGTGGACTCTGCTATCTCCCCAGCTACTCCATCGACGCCATCGAAGTTCGCTTCCATGGCGTGACTTATCTCCGGGGTGATCTCGAGGCCACCCAAGTCTTGGCCGGTGTAGGCCTGGGCAGCTCCGAGTGCCATGGCGGCACCATGGCGAACACCATGGAGGGCAACCTCATGCACCCTTGCGGGGATGTTGTTCACCCTCTCGGCAACGCTGTCGCCGGTGCCATGTGACTTGGCGTACGGTTGCCGTGTGACTCGGCGTACGGTTTGCCATGGGACTTAGCGTTGGTTTGGGTTTGTGGTTTGTTATCCTGCCTGGATCCTGTTTACACTAGATTTTGGACTAGAAAGGATTATTCTTTTGTGAGCACAAATGACTAATTTATTAGTGAAAGAGTCAGCCAGAAAAATAAAAGACGCCTGATTGGATCCGAACACAACCAAGACTCGGGTAGGCCAGACATGACAGACTTTTTGGGTTCGGATGAGGAGTTCGAGTTCAGGTCATCTTTTGTTTTATTTTTATGTATCCTAGTCGTGTTAGAATAGGAGTCTACCGGGTTATAAATAGCTAGAAACCCGATTTTTGTAAGACACACAATCAATCAATACATCGGCCACCGGCCAAAACCCTAGGAGTAGGAGTAAGGTAGAATTCGGCGGAACCTTCAACCAGGCAGGGCTGCATCGGCTTGACCGACCTCCGGTTTGCTTGTAAGTTTCACCAATGGCTCATGTTATTGTTCAATAAGGCTATATTTGGCATCGACCAAACTCTTGTTAAGCTATGACATGGCTAGTTATCGGTCTAAGTTCATCTTTTGTAAGACTGTCTTGACACTGATCAATCTCTTGCTTTAGTCGATCTTGACTAGTTATCGGTTCTATTGGTTTTGGCAAGCCAATAGATTCATTAAGTTATCGATGTTGTTTATGCTTTAATGCTTTTCTTTAGATTTAAACAATATCTTGCCCAATCAAGATTGGCAAAGTAGTGTTGACGTCGGAAGTTATCCGAATCACACACCAGCAGGGCTAGAACACCCGGAGAGGTTGCGGTTCAACCTGAGACAGCAGGGACCTTGGCTAAAACGACAAAAATCGATCTAAAGACCGGTTTTGATCGATCTAGGGTTTTGGGTTTCTGTGTTGATAACTCTAGAACTCCTCCTGGGAAGACCCGTCGGGGAGAAGCACGTAGAGGTTGTTCTAGGACCAGCAAGGCCGCCTAGAACGCCGTCGAATCTCGCCGGGAGATGCGCCGAACAGCAAGGTAGAGGGGAAAAAGGGTAAAGGGGATAGTAGATTGGTTTTGATCGATTGGTGCTGGATGTCACAATCGGCCATGATCCTCTCATATATATAGAGGGGGTTGGTCTTATCCCAATAGGAAACATCTCTAGATTCAATCTCCAAGTTTCCTATCCGGACTCTATCAAAATATAGAATCCGATCCGGTCACAACAAAGTAATCCTAATCTTGTCAATCTTCAGATCGAACAAATCAGCTTAATGAGCTTTATCAGCCCTAAATCGTCCTTACAAGAGAAAGATTCGTATATTAACACCGGACTCAATTTTCATAAGGCTTCCGACCAGGGTCATCTGGTCGGACATATCATAAGTGATCGAAAACCCAAAACGACTAGGCCCATCCGATCCGTTAAATATTAAGTAAAAGAAGACAAATTCGACTCTAATATTTTAGGTCGAATGCCTCTTCTAAATTCATCTTTACCTATGACACTTTTGAGTGTCAACAAGTAGCTTAAGTTTAAAAGCTATTTAGTTTCGGCTATCCAAAGGCTTTATACGCTTACACCCAAGGAAAATAGCCGATCTAAGCCTCTCATCGACTATTTTGTCAATCTTGATTGTTACATGTGCGTTCGAGATATCCGACAAAATCATGGTTTGATCTAAGAGTAGATAGATTTGATTTAACATGTTTATCATGGGTGTATTTCTGAACCCCACTGATATATATGATAGATTAGATTTGCTTGATCTTAAACCGAACCGTGGTTTTAACGGGTAGATCTTGTTCGTGCCTCATAGACCCTGTATCGGCTAAAATAGCCAATCCAGTTATGCTTCTTTCATAATGTGTACTTTTAAGTAGTTTAGAAATAATAAATCTGCTCGTTGCGTCGGACGTGATCTAGCTTGGTCATCAATATGGCTGTATGGAGACACCCCACAGTTGATGTTCAAGTTATTTTGTCGATCTATTTGTTATTATGGCTGCATGGAAACACTCCACTGTTAACAAATAGAACTGCCTATGTAATTAGCCAATCTATTAATTCTACATCACTCAAACGTACACATAGATCTTTATTTCCTTCACATGTCTAAGCTTATCGGTTGTTTTTCATTCTAAATGTTTCTTTATATATACAATAGCCGTTTTGCTTTATACGTTATTCGACGCTTTCAACAATCATGTCTAAGCTTATCGGTTGTTTTTCGTTCTAAATGTTTCTTTATATATACAATAGTCGTTTTGCTTTATACGTTATTCGACGCTTTCAACAATCTTTTGGGAGTTGACTTTGCAGTCAATATCCTATAAACAATGGCTATTTCAGAGCCGCATAATTTGGAACTGTCTGGCACCAAACCGGCAGGTTCCACAATTTGACAATGTTTTCTTCTCCTTGTCAATTACAGGTCAAATTGTCTGGCACGTCCGAGGTCGCTCTCACCCAGATTCGACGCCGCCACCTTTTGAAGGTCCAGGAGGTCAAGACCTTGCTCTGCGCGGCCTCTGTGGATCGTGTTCGAGTGTGTTGGCCCTTCAGTCAAATTTTCATGTCAACAGATCCCTAGGACCCGGTTCTAGGACAAGTAACCCGGCAAAACAGCGCAAACCATGAGGCCTATATGGCTCTGAGACTGGCTAATTAATTAGAGAAGCCTTATGTCATTATTAGTTTTATATGGACATGGGTACAGGGATTCTTCTACGCAGGATACTGCTTGGTACGGGAGACCGGTTCCCAGGCTCGGGCGCCAGACCTGGTGTTATTACGGAAGGTAGCTCTATGTCGTGACATATGGAACTAATACACATAGGAGGACTCTTTGTAACTGCCTTGTAGTGAACCCTGCTGATCCACCTTGGAAGTGGGTCAAGAGGTTGGCCGCCTCGGGCATAAGGGCAACACGACTCATGGGTAAAGATGTGCGAACTCTGCAGAGTAAATAAACTGATATATCAGCCGTGCTCACGATCACGAGCGGGCTTGGACTTCTTCGAGATTAGTTGGTTACTGGTTGGTTTTGGGTTCGGGTCATCTGATGGACTTCAGGTGGGGTTGCTTGATGGACTTCAGGTGTGGTTGCTTGGTGTGACTCCAAGTGCAGTTGCTTGGTGGACTCCAAGTGTTGGTTGCTCGGTGTGACTCCGAGTGTAGTTTTCCTCGGTGCGACTCCGAGTGTGGTTACTGTTACTGTTGGAGACTGAGGTTATAACCTAGTAAATAGGTGCATAGGAAATAGGACTTGATAGGATGTGTCGCTTTAGGCGCTTGAGTCAAACTGAGTCAGCCTACCTTTGATATCAGCCTCATAAGCATATATTTTCTACACTTGCGGAGTACATTTCGATGTACTCACCCTTCCGGTTTGTCCCCCTGCTACCCTACCCAGACGTTGGAGTCTACGACGCGGAGCAGGAGTACCCAGAAGACGGTGGATACGACCCAGACGACTTGTACTAGGATGGCGCAGCCCCCGGTCGACCTTCTGTGGAGATGGCGTCCAGTTTCCGCGAGTCTACATTAGAGTTAGACTGAGAGTCTGTACTTTTCTCTCAGACCCGAGCGTCATTTATGTAATAATGTTCGATATATTAATAAAGCATTGTTTTGATATTTACTATGATGTCGATATATGTATGAAAATTGATCCTGGCATACATATATTATGCTCCAATTTTGTTCTTAAAATTGGGGTGTGACAGAATGGTATCAAAGCCGTGTTGGTCGTAGGACGCTACCCTAGTCAGTCGTCAAGTTTACCAAACTATTTTCATAAAAGCCTCACCTCATTTCCCACTTCTGTAGTCTGTCTCTGCTGAAAATTCAAACTCTGTTCAAAGTAGGTCCTCCAAATCGTAAGATGCCCACCATGATTATTTGAACTCGTAGCACATTGATTTACATGTGCTTGCGCTCTTGTTTGCTTTGCTTCTTTGTATTGACCGTAGCCTCCCCGAATCTCGGGATGAGATTCAACTTAAGGGGGTAAGTTTGTAACACCCCGGGTGTTAAATTAATTAAAATAAATTAGAATTTAATTAGAAAATGCCAAAATCCTAGATGGAGGAAAAATCCTAACTTGATGTTTGTTGCATTCATGCCGTTGCATAATTTTATTGGGTGAAAAAGAATTTATTAAACCCGTTTAGGGCGAATCGAATTTATTCTATTTAGAAAATAAATAAAAAGCTTATGAAATTTTTTCCAAAATTTAAACTCAAAGTTTTGTTTGTGAAACCTAGGGAAACTATTTTGAAAAGTATTGCAACTTGATTTGATTTCAAACTGTTTGAATTTGAGTTTCAAATGAATTTACAAAGAAAAGAAAAAGGAACTCTCCTCTCTCTCCCTATCCTCCCCTTTTGGCCCAGCGGCCCAACCCCCCTGTCCAACTGCGCCGGCCCGCAACCCTGCCCTCCCCTCCCTCGGTGACACTGCCAGCCGGGCCCGCCACCTTCTCTCGCTGACAGATTGGGCCCACCTGTCGGGCCCGCAACTCCACGCGGTCGGCGCCGAGCTCTCCGGTCGTTCGTGCCCTGCCTCTCCCTCGCCCTAGGGTTCCCCTTCCCCTCATAAAGCGCATCCCGGGGCACCACCAGTCCACGCCGTCACCCCATCTTCCCTCCCCATGACTCATCCCTCACCACAGCACCTCCTGGGCCGCATCTCGCCGCCGTCATGGACATGCTCGGCCCGAGCTCGCCTGATCTTCCCACCAGGGCCATCCCCGGCATCCCCGCTTGGCTGCTTGGCACCGCAGGAGCTCGACGAGTCCTCCCCGCTGTTTACCTTCACCGATCTAAGTCGTTTCCTCGCCGCAGAGCCCTCAAGCGCCGCCGCAGCCGCCATTAATGGCACTAGCCCGAGCTCCCCGATCTCCGTGCACGGGCTTCCACTCGCCCCTCCGCCTGCTTCATCGGCACCGCAAGGCTCTGCCGCATTCCCCGCTTCTCCTTCCATCGCCAATCCACGCCGGAGACCCTATCTCCCGGATCTCGCTGGAATTTCCTCGCCCCCGACACTTTGTGCTCACTGCCCGCTCCCACCACCCCCTCCTGGTCGTCAACTCCACCATCAGTGAGCGATTCGAGGCCCCCTACACCTTCTCCGCCGCTCGCCGGAGTACCACGGGCGCCGGAGCGCTATCCCGGCCAACTCCGGCGAGACCGCCGCCGTCGGGCGCTCGGCTCACCCTAGCGCCCAGGACGCAAGGGGGAGGTGCTCCCCAGCACCATCCGATCTGGAGTGGATGGCCCAGATCGATCTTTGACCCGGTCAACCTAGTCAGCACCCCCGTCCACCCAATCCGCAGGCGCAACGTGGTGGTCAGCATCCATGTCGGCAAGGTAAAAGCCGTCAGCACCCATTTGCGATCCAGCCCCTGTTGTCTCCTTTAATTAATGCATAAGGGCAACACGACTCATGGGTAAAGATGTGCGAACTCTGCAGAGTAAATAAACTGATATATCAGCCGTGCTCACGGTCACGAGCGGGCTTGGACTTCTTCGAGATTAGTTGGTTACTGGTTGGTTTTGGGTTCGGGTCATCTGATGGACTTCAGGTGCGGTTGCCTGATGGACTTCAGGTGTGGTTGCTTGGTGTGACTCTAAGTGTGGTTGCTTGGTGGACTCCAAGTGTTGGTTGCTCGGTGTGACTCCGAGTGTGGTTTTGTTCGGTGCGACTCCGAGTGTGGTTACTGTTACTATTGGAGACTGAGGTTATAACCTAGTAATAGGTGCGTAGGAAATAGGACTTAATAGGATGTGTCACTTTAGGCGCTTGAGTCAAACTGAGTCAGCCTACCTTTGATATCAGCCTCATAAGCATATATTTCCAACACTTGCGGAGTACATTTAGATGTACTCACCCTTCCTGTTTGTCCCCCTGCTACCCTACCCAGACGTTGGAGTCTACGACGCGGAGCAGGAGTACCCAGAAGACGGTGGATACGACCCAGACGACTTGTACTAGGATGGCGCAGCCCCCGGTCGACCTTCCTATGGAGATGGCATCCAGTTTCGGCGAGTCTACATTAGAGTTAGACTGAGAGTCTGTACTTTTCTCTCAGACCCGAGCGTCATTTATGTAATAATGTTCGATATATTAATAAAGCATTGTTTTGATATTTACTATGATGTCGATATATGTATGAAAATTGATCCTGGCATATATATATTATGCTCCAATTTTGTTCTTAAAATTGGGGTGTGACGGAATGGTATCAAAGCCGTGTTGGCCGTAGGACGCTACCCTAGTCAGTCGTCAAGTTTACCAAACTATTTTCATAAAAGCCTCACCTCATTTCCCACTTCTGTAGTCTGTCTCTGCTGAAAATTCAAACTCTGTTCAAAGCAGGTCCTCCAAATCGTAAGATGCCCACCATGATTATTTGAACTCGTAGCATGTTGATTTACATGTGCTTGGGCTCTTGTTTGCTTTGCTTCTTTGTATTGAACGTAGCCTCCCCGAATCTCGGGATGAGATTCAACTTAAGGGGGTAAATTTGTAACACCCCGGGTGTTAAATTAATTAAAATAAATTAGAATTTAATTAGAAAATGCCAAAATCCTAGATGGAGGAAAAATCCTAACTTGATGTTTGTTGCATTCATGCTGTTGCATAATTTTATTGGGTGAAAAAGAATTTATTAAACCCGTTTAGGGCGAATCGAATTTATTCTATTTAGAAAATAAATAAAAAGCTTATGAATTTTTTTTCCAAAATTTAAACTCAGTTTTGTTTGTGAAACCTAGGGAAGCTATTTTGAAAATTTTTGCAACTTGATTTGATTTCAAACTGTTTGAATTTGAGTTTCAAATGAATTTACAAAGAAAAGAAAAAGGAACTCTCCTCTCTCTCCCTATCCTCCCCTTTTGGCCCAGCGGCCCAACCCCCCTATCCAACCGCGTCGGCCCGCAACCCTGCCCTCCCCTCCCTTGGTGACACTGCCAGTCGGGCCCGCCACCTTCTCTCGCTGAGAGATTGGGCCCACCTATCGGGCCCGCAACTCCATGCGGTCGGCGCCGAGCTCTCCGGTCGTTCGTGCCCTGCCTCTCCCTCGCCCTAGGGTTCCCCTTCCCCTCATAAAGCGCATCCCGGGGCACCACCAGTCCACGCCGTCGCCCCATCTTCCCTCCCCATGACTCATCCCTCACCACAGCACCTCCTGGGTCGCATCTCGCCGCCGTCATGGACATGCTCGGCCCGAGCTCGCCTGATCTTCCCACCAGGGCCATCTCCGGCATCCCCGCTTGGCTGCTTGGCACCGCAGGAGCATGACGAGTCCTCCCCGCTGTTTACCTTCACCGATCTGAGTCGTTTCCTCGCCGTAGAGCCCTCAAGCGTCGCCGCAGCCGCCATTAATGGCACTAGCCCGAGCTCCCCGATCTCCCTGCACGGGCTTCCACTCGCCCCTCCGCCTGCTTCATCGGCACCGCAAGGCTCTGCCGCATTCCCCGCTTCTCCTTCCATCGCCAATCCACGCCAGAGACCCTATCTGCCGGAGCTCGCCAGAATTTCCTCGCACCCGACACTTTGTGCTCGATGCCCGCTCCCACCACCCCCTCCTGGTCGTCAACTCCACCATCAGTGAGCGATTCGAGGCCCCCTACACCTTCTCCGCCGCTCGCCGGAGTACCACGGGCGCCGGAGCGCTATCCCGGCCAACTCCAGCGAGACCGCTGTCGTCGGGCGCTCGGCTCAACCTGGCGCCCAGGACGCAATGGGGAGGTGCTCCCCAGCACCATCCGATCTGGAGTGGATGGCCCAGATCGATCTTTGACCCGGTCAACCTAGTCAGCACCCCCGTCCACCCAATCCGCAGGTGGCATGTGGTGGTCAGCATCCATGTCGGCAAGGTAAAAGCCGTCAGCACCCTTTTGCGACCTAGCCCTTATTGTTTCCTTTAATTAATGCACAAGGGCAACACGACTCATGGGTAAAGATGTGCGAACTCTGCAGAGTAAATAAACTGGTATATCAGCCGTGCTCACGGTCACGAGCGGGCTTGGACTTCTTCGAGATTAGTTGGTTACTGGTTGGTTTTGGGTTCAGGTCATCTGATGGACTTCAGGTGCGGTTGCCTGATGGACTTCAGGTGTGGTTGCTTGGTGTGACTCTAAGTGTGGTTGCTTGGTGGACTCCAAGTGTTGGTTGCTCGGTGTGACTCCGAGTGTGGTTTTGTTCGGTGCGACTCCGAGTGTGGTTACTGTTACTGTTGGAGACTGAGGTTATAACCTAGTAATAGGTGCGTAGGAAATAGGACTTAATAGGATGTGTCGCTTTAGGCGCTTGAGTCAAACTGAGTCAGCCTACCTTTGATATCAGCCTCATAAGCATATATTTCCAACACTTGCGGAGTACATTTAGATGTACTCACCCTTCCTGTTTGTCCCCCTGCTACCCTACCCAGACGTTGGAGTCTACGACGCGGAGCAGGAGTACCCAGAAGACGGTGGATACGACCCAGACGACTTGTACTAGGATGGCGCAGCCCCCGGTCGACCTTCCTATGGAGATGGCATCCAGTTTCGGCGAGTCTACATTAGAGTTAGACTGAGAGTCTGTACTTTTCTCTCAGACCCGAGCGTCATTTATGTAATAATGTTCGATATATTAATAAAGCATTGTTTTGATATTTACTATGATGTCGATATATGTATGAAAATTGATCCTGGCATACATATATTATGCTCCAATTTTGTTCTTAAAATTGGGGTGTGACAGAATGGTATCAAAGCCGTGTTGGCCGTAGGACGCTACCCTAGTCAGTCGTCAAGTTTACCAAACTATTTTCATAAAAGCCTCACCTCATTTCCCACTTCTGTAGTCTGTCTCTGCTGAAAATTCAAACTCTGTTCAAAGCAGGTCCTCCAAATCGTAAGATGCCCACCATGATTATTTGAACTCGTAGCACGTTGATTTACATGTGCTTGTGCTCTTGTTTGCTTTGCTTCTTTGTATTGAACGTAGCCTCCCCGAATCTCGGGATGAGATTCAACTTAAGGGGGTAAATTTGTAACACCCCGGGTGTTAAATTAATTAAAATAAATTAGAATTTAATTAGAAAATGCCAAAATCCTAGATGGAGGAAAAATCCTAACTTGATGTTTGTTGCATTCATGCTGTTGCATAATTTTATTGGGTGAAAAAGAATTTATTAAACCCGTTTAGGGCGAATCGAATTTATTCTATTTAGAAAATAAATAAAAAGCTTATGAATTTTTTTTCCAAAATTTAAACTCAGTTTTGTTTGTGAAACCTAGGGAAGCTATTTTGAAAATTTTTGCAACTTGATTTGATTTCAAACTGTTTGAATTTGAGTTTCAAATGAATTTACAAAGAAAAGAAAAAGGAACTCTCCTCTCTCTCCCTATCCTCCCCTTTTGGCCCAGCGGCCCAACCCCCCTATCCAACCGCGTCGGCCCGCAACCCTGCCCTCCCCTCCCTTGGTGACACTGCCAGTCGGGCCCGCCACCTTCTCTCGCTGAGAGATTGGGCCCACCTATCGGGCCCGCAACTCCATGCGGTCGGCGCCGAGCTCTCCGGTCGTTCGTGCCCTGCCTCTCCCTCGCCCTAGGGTTCCCCTTCCCCTCATAAAGCGCATCCCGGGGCACCACCAGTCCACGCCGTCGCCCCATCTTCCCTCCCCATGACTCATCCCTCACCACAGCACCTCCTGGGTCGCATCTCGCCGCCGTCATGGACATGCTCGGCCCGAGCTCGCCTGATCTTCCCACCAGGGCCATCTCCGGCATCCCCGCTTGGCTGCTTGGCACCGCAGGAGCATGACGAGTCCTCCCCGCTGTTTACCTTCACCGATCTGAGTCGTTTCCTCGCCGTAGAGCCCTCAAACGTCGCCGCAGCCGCCATTAATGGCACTAGCCCGAGCTCCCCGATCTCCCTGCACGGGCTTCCACTCGCCCCTCCGCCTGCTTCATCGGCACCGCAAGGCTCTGCCGCATTCCCCGCTTCTCCTTCCATCGCCAATCCACGCCGGAGACCCTATCTGCCGGAGCTCGCCAGAATTTCCTCGCACCCGACACTTTGTGCTCGATGCCCGCTCCCACCACCCCCTCCTGGTCGTCAACTCCACCATCAGTGAGCGATTCGAGGCCCCCTACACCTTCTCCGCCGCTCGCCGGAGTACCACGGGCGCCGGAGCGCTATCCCGGCCAACTCCAGCGAGACCGCCGTCGTCGGGCGCTCGGCTCAACCTGGCGCCCAGGACGCAATGGGGAGGTGCTCCCCAGCACCATCCGATCTGGAGTGGATGGCCCAGATCGATCTTTGACCCGGTCAACCTAGTCAGCACCCCCGTCCACCCAATCCGCAGGTGGCATGTGGTGGTCAGCATCCATGTCGGCAAGGTAAAAGCCGTCAGCACCCTTTTGCGACCTAGCCCCTGTTGTTTCCTTTAATTAATGCACAAGGGCAACACGACTCATGGGTAAAGATGTGCGAACTCTGCAGAGTAAATAAACTGGTATATCAGCCGTGCTCACGGTCACGAGCGGGCTTGGACTTCTTCGAGATTAGTTGGTTACTGGTTGGTTTTGGGTTCGGGTCATCTGATGGACTTCAGGTGCGGTTGCCTGATGGACTTCAGGTGTGGTTGCTTGGTGTGACTCTAAGTGTGGTTGCTTGGTGGACTCCAAGTGTTGGTTGCTCGGTGTGACTCCGAGTGTGGTTTTGTCCGGTGCGACTCCGAGTGTGGTTACTATTACTGTTGGAGACTGAGGTTATAACCTAGTAATAGGTGCGTAGGAAATAGGACTTAATAGGATGTGTCGCTTTAGGCGCTTGAGTCAAACTGAGTCAGCCTACCTTTGATATCAGCCTCATAAGCATATATTTCCAACACTTGTGGAGTACATTTAGATGTACTCACCCTTCCTCCTTGTCCCCCCTGCTACCCTACCCAGACGTTGGAGTCTACGACGCGGAGCAGGAGTACCCAGAAGACGGTGGATACGACTCAGACGACTTGTACTAGGATGGCGCAGCCCCCGGTCGACCTTCCTGTGGAGATGGCGTCCAGTTTCCGCGAGTCTACATTAGAGTTAGACTGAGAGTCTGTACTTTTCTTTCAGATCCGAGCGTCATTTATGTAATAATGTTCGATATATTAATAAAGCATTGTTTTGATATTTACTATGATGTCAAAATATGTATGAAAATTGATCCTGGCATACATATATTGTGCTCCAATTTTGTTCTTAAAATTGGGGTGTGACAACACAGTGGCAGGTGCACGCCTTGGTCAAAGTAAAATTTGCAAAAGGGCCCCCTTCTCCTTCTCTTTCTCATTCTCTACTCTACCTCCTCTCTTTCCCCTTTCTTCCTCAAACGGTGGAGAGGACGAAGCGCATCGCCGCCTGCCGAATGCCAGCCGCTCGCCCCTGGCACATCTTCTCTCTATCGTCCCTTGGTAGTTGAAGATAGCGCACCTCCATGCAGTCTCCATCGACGCTCAAGGCATCGTCGTCACCAATGGCTCCCCTCAAATTGGGAAAGCGCACTGGTTGGCCCTTGGTGTTGTGCCCCAAGTGCGGCGAGGAGGTCTTGGAGCTCACCTGTGGCCCGGGATCCATGGTCCCAGGGGCCATATTCTTCAAGTGTCGGTTGCATGATAGGGATGTAAGTTTTAGGGTTTGTCTTGTTGTTGCTTTATGTTGTCATTTCTTTGGTTAGTACCTAATGGCGACAATTTTAGGTTCCTGGAACTTGCCCATGGTTTCTGTTTGCTGAAAAGTATGAGAAACTACTGCTTAACATGGGGCTTCTTGAGAAGGCAGGGACTTCAAGTGTTGGCATTATGCTTGAGGACTGTTTAGCTCAAAATGAGCAAATGTAGTTGATCAATTTAATCATGTTGGTTGTGTTATGTAATCCCCTCTTACATGCATCCAAGGACATATACAGTGAACTAAAACATCCATCAATCAACTTCAAATACAAACTGCTGCCTGAATTTATCTTCCTAATTTGTTGCCCATAATCCTACAACTCATTAAATTGTTCCACCTCATCTCCATATATGATTTTCCATGCTATTCTCCTAGCTCTAGACAACTTGTTCCTTGAGGGGGTCAAATTTAATTCTAGTTGCACTGTCTTTGCAAAGTTGGTCAGACTAATCTTCTCATCAGCTCTGAACTTGTCCAGGTACTTCTTGGCAAGCCATGCTGCAGTGCACCTTTTCATTACCCATTTCTTACAACATGTGTGCTCACCAACATAAGTCTTGATCAAGAAACATTTAACCCTTTTGTCAAATGATGCATACAAGTTCCATGGGCAATTTGCATCACAATGAGCTCTGATCCTAACCCTACCATTCTTTGGCATCTTTATCTCCACTCTATTCTTGATACTATATTCAGTAATAACCTGTCTAAGTACCTCTACTGAAGGAAACTTCATACCAACTTTGAAAATTGGGTTCTGCAAATCTTCTGGTCTGAAACTATTCATGTTATGCCTAGCAGTACCCTCTTCATCAGACTCTGGTAGCTCCGACTCTTCTTCATCAGATGACAACTCATCCCAGTCTCTGCTTCCTGAGTTCTTGTTTGTGGTAGTCTGGTTATGCCTCCTGCTCCCTGCTCTAACTATTATGCCCTTTGCTGCACCCTGATCAACCACCTCTTCATCAACATTGTCAAAGAAAAGGTCATCATCATCTTCATCAACTTCATAATCAGTGACAACAAAATCCACTTCTGAACCTCCTTCGCTATCAGTACCATCATCACCATTTGTCCTAGTATTAGTACCACCTTTTGAGGATTGATCACTTTAGGTAAGCTTGCAATTGGATTTAACACAATGTCATCCTAGCTTTCACTATCAATTGAGTTGTAATGGTCAATAAACAGTACATAGTTCTTGACCTTAAAAGCAACTTGCTTCATAATCTGTGCTTCTTCATTTGATGCAATCAAACGTAATCCATTTGTCATGTCCAACTCGGGCAACAACCAATACACCTTCTCATCCAAATCATAACCTAGCAGCACTCTCATCTCATCTAGTCCAGTATAAGACCAGTACACAACTTTGATGTTATCAAACCAATCTACTTTGCCATTGAGGTACACACGATCTTTACCCAGCCCAGAGAAAAATCCCCCATGATGCACTTCCGCAGTAAACTCTTCATCATCAGGACCTAAACAACAAAACAAACCCTAAATTCAAACATAGAATCGCAGCATTTGCACCAAGCCGTTGTTTTTGCCAACAAATCCTACAACTAAGACCCAAAACGAGTGCCATATACACTATGGATACAGGCTCTAGGATGTTTACCATAGATTGGTGTCGCTTGCTCTAGTGGCCGTCGTCGACCAGACATGGTGTCACCGCCCCGCAATCGGTGCGGCCAGGCAGCACGCACCGCGGCGCTCGATGACACCAACGGACCACGCTCCTTCGCCCAGCAGTCACTGGTAGTCACCGGTAGTCCCCGGTTTCTATGGCACCCAGGCGCTTCGTCCTCTCCACCGTCTGAGGAAGAAAGGGGAAAGAGAGGAGGTGGAGTAGAGAATGAGAAAGAGAAGGAGAAGGGGGCCCTTTTGCAAATTTTACTTTGACCAAAGCGTGCACCTGTCGCTGTGTCTAGTCCACGTCGGATTATGGAGCTGGCGTGGCTGCAGTTGGACCGTGGATGCGCCGCGGGGAAAGATAGAGGACCTAGATAGTCGAACTTTTATTTCGAGAACGTAGATGAGAATGCCTCAATAGTTTGAGGACCCACAATGCATTTTACTCTAATACTAATAATGAAACACGGTCTCTCAGCACAGAATTTCATTTCATAGTTTGATAGAGGCTACCATTAGCATTTAACTCTTGCATTATATTATTATGATCAAATGTACCATATCACTATGTAGTCATGTGATATGTTCTAATTACATATCAGTTTTCACATATTCGTCTTTATCAAAACAAAAAATAAAGTGCAAGTGCAATTTTCACAGATTCGTCCTCACCAAAACTAAATGTGCAATATATGATAACTATTGATCTTTATTCTAGACTTAACAGCTGAGGCACATAACAGCATTGTCTTATATAGACGAAAATCTCTATACTTAACAATATTTAGAAAGACGAATAGGAGTACTACTTGCCGATAGAAAAAAGCACAGGAGGAAATAAGTGATGCAGTGCATACGCATGCAACGAGCTGGACAGCGATGTAGGGGACAGACTCTACAGCGGCCCACGTGGCGGACTCAGCGCCACTTTGCGATAGCGATGTGCCGTTGGCCAACCCCGCGGCCTTTTCCATTGCCGCTGAGAGTTTCCGTCGTCGTCGTCGCTGTGGCCGCCGCCGCTGTTGCTGGAGCCGCGTTCGACTGGAGAGTTCGGGAGATGTCCGGAGGGGAGAGGAACATGGAGGCCCTGGAGATTCGACCTGCGCATCTGACCGTACCAGATCGCGGTGATGAAAGGTCTTAGTGGACAAAATGGTTATTATAGGACTTCAATGGTTGTAGCTTCTCTTAAATAGGACTACAATAGTATAATTTCAATCTTGATCCAATGTATAAAAGATAATATTAGTATTTATAGTACATAATTAGTATCAATAGCTAGATCGTTAGTATATATTCATAATAAACCTGTTTAGAGATATATAAATCTAGTCAAATTTTAAAAAAAATTAACCAACATAAATCTCATAACGATACTTTTTGTGGGATGGATGGAATAGATAATAAAGTCATACAAAACATAGCTAGATACACAAATCATCTCTATAAAAATCTCTAAAATACTAAATCAGTAGGTCTTACGATTGTTTTAAATTACCAGTCTTATTATCATTGGAATTATCGCTCACCACTGAAAGAATAATACATTAGACCCTAGAATACATGTAAAAAATACGAGCGACTATGTTATATTGATAATTTAACTCAAAATATCACCACGAGGAATCTAACTGTTTGAGACGCACTCAGTTTTTACACGTTGACTATTTTCGACCAGTCCCCCTTATGAATTATTTCTGGCTCTGCCACTGCCGTCCACCACAACACGCTGTTGCAGGAGTCCCTACCGCAAGATCCGCGCCAGCCACCCGGGCGTCGAGCTCGCCTACGCCGACCTCTTTGAGCGCCGTCATGGCGATGGTGGAGTCGCCGGGAAAGTATGGTCAGTATGCTGCTGTACGTATGTGCAGGCAGGAGTAGTGTGATTCGATCGAGCTTGCTCGGTGAACGATTCATTGTGTATGTGCAATGTGTTGCAGGGTTCCAAGAGGACGTTCTTGCCGGCTGCTGTGCAGGACTGGGGAGGTACCACTTCAACCGGGACATTGTTGCGGCAATCCGAGCGCGGACACATGTGAGGATTCGTCTGCTCGTCTGTCCTGAGATGGCATCCACCTTACGTAGGGGCTCCTGCAGCAGCCTGTTGTGGTGGACGGACAGCTCCTTCATCTCCTTGAGGCACCCTATCCGGGGGTCGTAGCTTGTCGGGTCGGTGCCGGCGAACAGGGCGAGGAATGACGACACACATCCCGCCGGCACCATCGGAGACAATACGGATGGTGCCGGCACCATTAAAAAGATCTGGAATGTCATTAGAACATACAAACAATATTTTAATTTACCAAATTTGATTAAAAAGGTCTGGAATGTCATTAGAACATACAAACAATATTAGAAGTCCTATTTAAGAGAAACAAATGATTGGAGTCCTATTTGGGAGAAGCCACAACGATTGAAGTCCTATAATAGCTATTTTCTCATCTCAGTGCGTGCGCTTTTTCGACTGCTAGGAAACAATAAAATCACTTTCTCTCTCTTCATCAATATAGGCTAAAATCACTTTTTTTATTGAGGTAGCACCCTATTTAATGTGTATCTTAGGTCAGTCTTAATGTACGGTTTCATCTTTTGGTTTTCAAGATCAATAAAATCATAGATAAAATAGATCTCTTCCTCAATGTATAATTTCAATGCACAGTTTCATATGTTTTGTGCTCTCATAATTCCTCTTTCTCTCTTCTTTTCCTCTCTTGAGTCACGCGTGTTGTGTGAGATGAAACGTAATGACTCTCTTAAGGGTGGTTTCACCTATATTGGAAACAACACTAAAAGGTTTCGTGGGGATGAAATGTTTTTCTTTTCTCTCCTTCTAGTTTCATAAAAAAGCTAATGAACATCTTATTTAACGTATATGAAACCTTTCATAAAACTTCACTAAGACTGACCTCGTAGAATTAGCATTGAGATCGACCTCAGGGTGAGTCAGCTTCGTTGATTTCATCCACGCGGCAGCCTAGGGCTGCGGCAGCCGGGAGCAACGCTTGTGCCTGTGCTGAGGCTGTCGTCCTGCTATTTGTTTATCTTTTTGTTTGATTTGAAAACTACAAGGATTTTAGGTCTATTAACTTCAAAACTTTTATAAAAAAATAAAATTAGTATACCTTACCTGTACATCATCCGTTACCAAATAGATCGGAGAAAGAAAAAAAACTCTCCCGTCTATTTCACGTCTAAAGCACAGGTTTATAACCAGTTCATCTCACGGAGCTGTAGTACCACTATGTATGGATAAAAGTTTTCTCGATTTACATAAGAAAATCCATTTAAGTACAATGCCCCATGACCGTCATACCCCCGTGGGTCGAGTGTTTTTATGGACAAAATAAGAGAAAGTGCAATGAACACATGCACTTAACTTCCTGTATTGAAATCTGATTTTATTCCTTATGATTAAAGGCTGGACTCTCAGTTTATTTATAAAAAACTAAATGAAGTATTTCTATTAAGTAAATATTATCTTTTTCTTATACAAATTAAAAAGTACTACTGTGTTTAGCAGAGATGATGTGGATAGCTTGTATCAAGAGGTTCACATTAGTGGAATGAAATGACTATTAGTGGGAGATGATATGGATAACTAGTGAGAGATGGTGTGGATGACCTATATATTGAAATAAAATTTACAGTGGTGATTAACTTTAAAAGATATGGATATAGATTGCTTTAACTCAAACGCTAGATGAGACAGTCACTTTTGCGGCCTCCAAAAATATTCTTTGACTTGTGAAGATTGTTTTCTGTTAACAACTGCTGCCTATACTCCCCCGTCTAAAAATATAATTTTTATTTTTCGAGAAGTCAAATAATTTTAAAATTAAAATTATATAAAAAATACTAGTAACTACAAAATAAGTATGATTAAATTGATTATGAAATATATATAATTTTAGTAAATCTAGTTGGAGACATATATATTAATACTCTCTCTCCATCCTAAGATAGATGTTGTTCTCGTTTATCATGGAGTCAAACGATTTTAATTTTGACCAAATATATATCCGAAATACATAATTGGCACCATTACATAGATCGTTAAATCTATTATCATAATAAACTTATCACGAGATATAAGGGTTGCTAATATTTTTTTTACAAATCTAATTAAACTTAAGAAAGTTTGATCGACATGAATACCGTAATGACACTTTATTTTGTGATAGGTTACATTGTAAACTAGGTCAAAGTTAAACTAGTTTAACCTGCGCACGACATATCATTGCATTGTTTTGGAGACGGAAGAAGTACTCCTATTAGTGCCCTACATGTTCATGTGTTTTTTTCCCTCTTACATGCATTAAATCACTACTCTCTAATTTTACTAGGTTTATAGAACATATTAGTAACATTTATATCTCTAAATAAATAAATTATAAAAATAAATTCACCAGTGTATCTAACGATATTAATTGTGTATCGTAAATATTAATATTTTTTGTATATATATATTTGTGAAATTTTACCGTGCTTGGAAATAATGAGAGCCCTTCATTTCGTTAGATCTGATGGTTTAAAAATAGGAAGAACCAAGTGAGAGGAACTTAAGTTGTGGACCAGAACCAAAAATAGAGGGGTCCGGAACTCATCTATAATTAAATTTGGAGGGTATGACAGTATTTTTACATTTCGCTACCTATCATCGGAGCAAGTTTACTTCTCGTCTCTTATCCGTGTGTTCTCCCTCACGTAGAGGCAGCAGCAGAGTCCTCGCGGCCCCTTCGCACCCAGCAGACACTGTCGTCTTCCTCTCGGAGCCGGCGGACGCAGACTGCGGCGACTAGCTGTGCTTGCCGTGCGGAGCTTTCTCTAGCAGGCAGACACTGTCGACGCGCGTGATCCCAGGCATGGCGCCCCGGCTAGCTCCGGCTTGGCCGAGCCGAGTGCGACTGCGTGAATGCCTACGTGCATGCATAAAGCGCTGCGCGGCATCGATGCAAGCAGCTGGCCGCGTGACGGTGCTGCGTGCGTGCTCGATCTACGATCTGTTTTTGCTGTTCGTTGCTAGCATGGTGATGTCACCGTATCATCATACCTACATAATATATGGCTGTTTTCCTTTAGCAAAATATATATCCAAATACAACATAAATACATGTATACTCTGAAGAAGCGTCAAGCTTCTCAGCTAGGACGATCAACGAACGCTCTCAGATGCACCCCTCCCTCCTCCAAGCATCGTGACAAGACCCAGCAGTGCTGACGCCACTCCTAGCTAGATCGACGAGTTTTGGAAAAGGTGGGTAGGAGACAGGCAGCGGCAAATTATGAGTCGATGAACGATGGGCGGCGGTCATTGGTGAATTACGGAGCGGCAGGCGGCGGCGATGGCAGCCACATCGGTCGGAGAAGAAGCTAGACACGGACTGCGTAGAGAAGAAGGGACACCGCAGCTGGTGCAACATCAGCCTGGGGCGCGCCGGTGTGGGCCGCACAGCCGCGCAGAGCGTCTGTGTGTCGAGGCAGAACGTCGTATAGTAGAAATACAAAACTACCCTTAATTACTTTTCTAGCTCTAAATTAACTTTCGAGGAGGAACCGGTGGTTCCTCTCAAGCACTGTAACAAAGCTCTTATTATATATTTACTTAAAGTTGATTGCATTTGATTTCTCGGGAGATCGATGAGAGAAGGATATTTAAAAGGGGATAGAACTAGGAGCACATCATAGAAAACTGCATGCTCGGCCACACACATTCACTAATTCATATAGCATGATCGATTAAGGTTCGCTCAGACTATCTCCAACAATACTATGCAAATTTGAAGACCCATTTATGGTATGCGTCGCCTTGCAAGGAAAAGGTTGCGTACCTAAAAACTGCGGTCTCCAACAACGAACGCAAAAGAAAAGCCCAGTAGACCGACAGTTTGTTTGGCGCGCGGTCGATGAAATTTTCGCGGGAAACAGAGGGAAGGGTATCATGCGTACTGCAGGTTTGGCCGCATGACGGGATTATCTTGCTGCCCCGGCTACCTGTGAGAAGGGACTCGAACAGGCAGCGAGGTAGCCGCCAGCAACAAGCCCGGGCGTTGGGGCAACTAAATGAATCAGAACACAGGTAATCTAATTTTTGGCGATTTGCTTCTCTGATTTCACATTCCTTTTTAGGGCTCGTGGGTTTCACCCCCAATCCAAGGGGAGCTGGAGAGGATGAAATGCGATTGGGGGGATTTTGACTTTTTACAGGGGATCAAATCCCTCTCAATCTCCTTCAATCCACTTGGATGGAGACTAAAATGAACGAACCCTGAATTTGTGGTCAATTGGTTTCTAAATCGTCTTCGATTTAGGTTTGGACTGCAGTTGCGTTGGCCATGGCATGGAGCTATGTCAAAATGTCAATGTTTGGGACAGCAGCAGCATATTCCAGGGATGATGAGATCATGGCTGCTGTGGCCGTCCTCACCCAAACACCAAAAAAACGCCCTTGGGGAGGTTCAGTGCCAGGCCACAAGACTTACAAGCGTCATCGAATTGCAGCGGACTGGCAACTGAATCAAGACTACTTTGTTGAACGTCCACTTTACAATGAGGAACATTTCAGAAGGAGGTACAATTTTTGCCTAGTTTCAATTTCCATGACACACTGAATTAATTTGATAAACATTTCTAAATACGTGCTTTAGGTTCCGTATGAGACGAGAATTGTTCCTACGGATAGTGAATGAGGTCACTGCCAAGAATACCTACTTCCAACAGAGGAGAAATGCTGCTGGGCAGTTAGGATTCTGTGCTCTTCACAAGTGCACGGTGGCTGTAAAGATGCTACCATATGGAGGCCCAGCTGATGAGTTGGATGATCATTTGAAAATGGGAGAGAGTACTGTCCTGGAGACCCTAAAGGAATTTGTTATGACTGTGATCAATGTGTTCGGCAACGAATTTCTTCGTCCTCCCAAAAGTGAGGAGATAGAGCACATATTAAGCATCAATTTGGCTAGAGGTTTTCCAGGAATGATAGGCAACATCGATTGCATGCACTGGGAGTGGTCTAACTGCCCGACTGGTTGGCAAGGCATGTACAGAGGGCATAAAGGTAAGCCAACTCTAATACTTGAGGCGGTGGCGACCGAGGATCTTCGAATTTGGCATGCTTACTTCGGTTTACCAGGGTCTCACAATGACATTAATGTTTTGCATCGTTCCAATGTTTTTGATGATTTGGCTAATGGGAGGGCACCCTCTGTTGAATTTCATGTCAACGGCAACATATATTCCCTTGGATACTACCTAGCAGATGGCATCTATCCCGATTGGGCTACACTAGTGAAAAGCATTCCTTTGCCAATTAGCAACAAGCAAAAGGTATTTTCAGAGCAACAAGAGTCATGTCGAAAGGATGTTGAGAGAGCTTTTGGTGTCCTACAGGCTAAGTGGAAAATCTTGCATAGGCCAGCTCGTTTATGGAATCAAAAGGTACTTAATTCCATCATGCGTGCTTGTGTCATACTTCACAACATGGTAGTTGAAGATGAGCGCGGGGTTCAGCTACCTAATGTCCACCCATCAGAATGGCCTGGAGTGGCTGACCCACCAATTAACCAGGATAGAGAAATTCCAGGAATTGAGAAACTTGTTGATGCTCAATCCATCATTCAGGACAGAGAGACAGCATCTCAGCTTCAAAATGACCTGATGGAACACATGTGGATGTTATATGGCCAATGCGCTGGTCCTTTTGGTCCTAATAACAGGAACTAAAGTCCACCACATGTGGGTGTTATATGGCCAATGAGCTGGTCCTTTTGTAGGTTTATTAGCTGTAGGTTTGATAAGAACTGAAGTCTTTAGCTATAGCTGTAGTTAGCCTTCTGATAAGGCCTTTGTATTTTGTTGGTAGCTCACGTGAACTGGAGTGGCTGCAAGATATTTTGTTGCTTGTTGATAAGTGCTTATTGATAAGAAATATATAATATTCTGTTTGATTTCAGCCTCCTTTGAAAAATTGTAGCATAGTTCATGCTACTCTGATTATAAGAAATATATATGATATTTTGTTGTTATAAAGACACATTGGTCTGCAAGCCAAAAAAATTGCAGAAACAACACTACCTCCCACCTGACAGATGGTTTTGTGCTACATTATTAACAACATTGATTCGAGATCCAATGCCAACAAAGCATATCTCAAAGAGAAGCCAGAAATTGGCCTTCATTGATCCCACAAGGCTGAACAAAGTACGTTGCCAGATAATAGGAATAGTTGCACACAATACAAAAGTTCACGATTGAATATAACAGTTGTTTACGACATTACATGAAGTTCAACTCAAGTGAACCAAAGTTGCACACACAATACAAGAGTTCAACTCAGATAATAGGAATAGACCCAATATATTCAACACACACGCTCCTTAGTCTTTGTTGTTTGAGGGGTTGATGAACCCTCTGCTCTCCATGATTTTCTGCTGCATGCCAAGATAATAATTTTTTAGATAAGGGGGGACCTTCTCAATGTCAACCGACATAATACTAGCCTCAGCTGTGATCAGTTGAGCCTCAGTCTCCTTCTCCCTAATCTTATTTTCCTTCTTTTTCTGCTGCAGACTCATCTTCATATGCTTCTTCTGAAGGTTGAAAAGATCTCTTTGAATTTTAATTTTTTCATCCTTCCTACTAAGGATTTCAGCCATTTGCTGGTCTTGCTTCTCTTCGGTCTTCTCTGATTTCTCCTGCAGCCTCTGGAGGACTTCAACAGCAGTACTAGATGATGATGTCTCTGTGAAGCTCTTTGATCTACGCCTCTTTGCACTGTCCCTACCCTCAGGCCGTGATGTGTCTATATTCTCATTTCCAGATTCTGCATGGCCTTGAGTTGGAGGAGACGACATTCCACCAGGTGATGTAGAGCTGTTTAACTCCAGAAACTTATTGTTCCATTTGGCCTCATTGCGAAGTATTTTCCAGCAATGCATGATGGTAAAAGGTTATGTCCTCTCGTACATTGCTACAGCATCATCTATCTGTAGATATGAATATAGATTAAACCGGTTAGAAAATAAACATATGCAAATTAGAGAGATGAAGGAAAACATGAGTGAAAATATACCCGATCCTGCTCATTTTTTCCGCTCTCATTCAGCCTATCAACAGCTGCTTTGTGCCCACAAAACTTGTTCATAGCTTTCTGAATCAATGCCCATCTATGTTGAACCGCAATCTGGCTACGGTTGGACCCTTCAGGCTTATGCTCATTGAAATAATCATGCATCCTCTTGTAATAACCACCTGAAGTCTGATTCACACCTGCATGTTATGCCACCAAGTTATTTGGGCATCAAAGGGTCAAAGATTTCGTAAAAGATGTTGCACACTATTACCAGTAATAGGGTCTTTGCTAATATTCAGAAATGCTGAACACACCACCAAATCCTCCTCTTTGGTGAATGCAGTTCCTCTCCTGGACACGTTTTTCGTCTTTGCTGCCCTTCTGCGATTTCAATGGTGGAGGCTCCTGAGAGCCATGGTTGTTGTCAATGGAGAACCCCTGACTAGGTTGCCCATTCATAGGTGGGCAGGACATCTGGAAGGAGCCATTCATGTTGAACTAGTGATGGAAAAGATGTTAATCATTTATGTATTGATATACAAATAGAACAAACCATCAGATGCATGGCTGCAATAAACCTGGGGGTTTGGAGGAACATCCAAAGATTGCAAAGCGGTAGAATAACCAAAAGCAAATTGATTTTCCCCAAAGATTTGTTCAGATTCTCCGGCGCGACCACTTGTGCCACCAAAAATGTTATCCATTGTCCTAGTACGAAGAGAATCTATTAATCATGTAGAAAAAGTAGGAGCACTGGATAAAAATAGAATGCTAAATTTGGAAAACAAATATAGCAGAATCACAACTAATAAAGTTGTGTGGTACATATATTCTCTGTTCGCTTCTTCAGTAGTATGTAAGATGAGATCTCCCGATGGGAAAAGAAACATAACAAAATTAAGCAGGTAAAATGCTAGACTGCCACATTATTTTTGACCGAAGAGTTTGGTGGTCTTGCCCCTATCACATAATTGCAATTATTTTAGATTGATCTGAGTATTTGATCAACTTGCAGGCAACAATACATCGTGTCTGACCAGCTAGACATATCATCTAAGTATTTGATGCTGATTTTTATTAACCATGATATAGCTGAAAAACAAACACAAGGTGGCCTCATTAGGTGGTTTGTTGTTGTCAGGTTCTATATGGTAAATGTGAATTCTGCAAGCTTTAAACTTTCTAATTAAACTCTTATAGAAAATACCAGAATACTCTATCTGAATTAAAATTTCTAAAAAAAAAATCCAATCCAAGATGATATGAAGCAGAGTGAGCTCATTGAGAAATCACTTGTCGTTGCTTCACCCAAACACATTGCAGCAAGGAACACGAATGCTCTGTGCTATAGCAACCAAGCCAAATGAATTAGGGGAGGACTGGAGGAGACTACTTCAGCATCCAGGGAGGCCACGCCATGTTGGACGCCTAGGAGATGGTCGGCCGGTGGCAGTCAAATAATGGAGCGGTAGCAGCAGCGGCTGTGCCGTTGAGGTGGGGACGCGCCGTCGCAGGGCGAGCTGGGCATGGCTCCGCGGCGGCCGGCGCGAGCACGCGGTGGCGGCGAGCGGCGAGCAGCGAGCCTGGAGGACGCGATGGCGGAGCGGGCTGCTAGGAATCCATACCTGCGAAGCCTAGCTTGGTGCAGATCTCGCCGACGGCAACTCGCTGGATGCTTTTCCTCTTCTTTCCCCCTCCCGCGAAACGGTTGTGCGGCGCGGCAGCTTTTTGGCGAGGAGAGAGAGGAAGGATAGAGGACGCTTATTTGGGTTGCCATCCGACACCGACGCATATTGGGTCTTGGGTTTGGGTACTCTGTTGGATCACGAATTCTTCATCTGAACCAACATGTAAGAGGCATTTTTGGGTTTGGGTCTTGTAATAGGTAGACTGTTGGAGACAGTCTCAGGTCACATATATGGTCATACAGAATCCTGATGGCCAGATCCGAACTGATGAAGTTCATATATTTTTGCTGGCCTGCCGCCGTAGTAAATTCACGACGGCGGTTAATCATTATTATTATATGAATACTAGGTCGTGTGTCCGTATGTTGCTACGGGACAACTAATTAATTTTTTATACTAAAAACACATAGTTCGCATGATAAGATAAGTATAAAATTAAATACCAACGTTAAAGTGACATTTAATCCAATTTGCAAAGTTCGTGAAACTAACAGAGTCACAGAACTCTAGTGTATAGATCTTTCTGATGCGGCTAAGATAATATTTCATACCGCCAGAAATAAATCGTTGATATCTATATTTGTTTCGTGCGCCAATAAATTCACAAATAAGTTCCGCCGTATCTCTGTTAGTGTTTGTCGCATAGATAAATATGTTACACTCATTGTATAAATATATATTACTTTAGAACTATTTCATACAGATATATATTGTAGAATAAGGTATCCAAGTCTTTAGGCAAGATTCACCAGTAATATATAGAAATAGTTATAAATCATATATATTATAATTGCAGGCGACGATAACTCTGAGTTAGCTACCCATTTGTCATCTGCAATATTTTCTCACGCATGGATTTTCATTTGAATGTATCCTCAAATCCATCCAGAATTATTTACATTCATTGTGGTCATGTATTACGAGTTAAATCTAGTTAAATCCACCATGAGTTGCAATGGGTAATAAAAATTAACTCAAATGGTTCATACAAGAATACTGCTGCTTTTTTTAAAAAACATAAATGGTAAAACTATAGTTAATCAAAACACGGGACTTGCCGAAGAGGGGAGAGAGTTTGGCTGAAGAGATGTATGGGAAAGAGAAATATTGCGTGACAGGTTAAGCAACATTTTTTTTTGAAGAAACAGGAGGGCCGGGGCGCCCCGACTGGAATGTTGAACATTTAAAATAGTGATAGGATAATCCGCTTCTCAAGCTGAGAAGCTGGAAGTACGGAATCACTTAGATTATATTAGAAGCTGAGAAGCTGGGAGTAGCGAATCACTTAGATTGCATTAGCTAAAAAAACAAACGCTTCTTCCTCGCATTCCTTGCATCGCATCCCATCTCACAGGGTGCAGCACTGCTTTACGTCGATCGATACCAAGCAAATGCAAAAACGCTTGGAAGCTAGGTATCTACAAAACACATTCTCCTAAGGTGAAATTGATTTTGTAATTGAATCACAAGCAATACAGTAATTGCGGTTAAGGTTTTCTTGTTACCAAAAGTCCATCATGTACATCAATTTCCCAACCACACCAAACTACAAAGCTGTCTGCCTCCGGTTTTCCTGCCAAGCAAAGTTACAATACCATACAAATGCTATGAATTTTCAAACGTACGGATGAAACAAGTGAAACGTTACCTCCAAAGTCATCTGAAAATTACTAACTGATGTTTGCACCTCGTGCCCCATCCTTCCTGCCCTCTCTTTAGTCCAGTTTGTAGGGCTTTGTCATCAGTTGTGATTAAGCACACAGAACCTGAGCTTTTCCCCTTCCAGTAATTTTGAGACCAATTGCCATATATCTTGATGATTTACTGTTTGTTTATTATAGATCACATTCCTGATAGCAGAGCAGGACTGGACTCGATGACCTATTTATTGTAACTCTATCTTACTGTACAGCATGAGCTTAGCAATAATTCATTGCTGAGTAAGCGTAACTCCTGACCTCATCTGAAACAAAGAAAGGTTTATGAAGCTAGTTAAGAATGCTTCTAGTTGTCTCTACTTCTTTGGAACCTAAAACACTCCCCCACAGTCACTCTAATGCAGGACATGAAAACACCTACCAAACCCAAAAGGAAAGAATGAAAACAGGCATGAAAGCAATATTTGGCACCCCTATATACAACTTTCCGGCTCATCTGAACTGCTATCTATATATGACTCAAAAATATATGGACTCAGGGATCAAAGAAAAATAATTATAGCAGTAGCATCTATTTTCAATTGTACTATAAAAGAATTAGAGGTAGCAGTAGCATCTGTTTTCAGTTTTCCTTGAGAACAAGTAGCATTTGCTTTCAGTTTTTGCTATTGTCAGATTGCTACAGGTTTATAGTTTTTCTATAGTTTAGTAGTTTTGGTATTCAGCAAGTGCAGGTTTTAGACTTTCTGGTTCTGTTTTTAGATATTAGTAGTGGGTTCCGAACTTGTGCTAGCATTTGCCCATGCTAATGCTACGGTGGCATCGAGAAAAATAAATCAAAAATTAAAATAAATTATAAAACTAAAAAAATAAATCAACTGATGAAAGAAACACAAATTAACTAAGATTGGTCATTTCAACTCAGAAAAAATAGGCAAGCCCACACAACACTACTAAAGAAGGATCTTAAAGATCACAAACCACAGTCAGTATATTATATGGGCTTTGTTGTGGTACCTCCAAATAAATGTGAGTCATTCATTTAAATAGATCGGATGGCCACAATCATCTCTTACATCCTAGGAGGTAATAGATGAAATATGTATTTATTTTATTTTTTATTTTGTAAAGTATGATAAATTAAGAAAGTTTTGGATATAATTTTTCTTTTGTAGATCTAATTGATGCACGCATGATTTATAGGATGCAGTGAATCTTTTTAGTTTGGAAACTTCGGACGTGATGTATTAACATGTTGGGTTCTTTTGCATGTAACGTCTTTATGTTAGCTAGTGTTGTGTTAGCAACTTTTTTTATGCATGTACGTGTTCCACCTGTTGTTGGTTTACAAACTTTGAATGTAATTGATTTTTTATGCATGTACTACGTTACCTCCCCGTGTTAGTTTACACAAACTTTTTAAACGTAATTGATCAATTTTTTCATGCATGTACATATACCTCCTGTGTTAGCTAGCGTGTTAGACTTAGCTGACAACTTTTTTTTATTTCATATGCGTGTTTATTTTGGACTTCCGTTGGTGCTGCTAATGTTTGTCATGTACGTAACATATTTTTTGAATTATCATGCATGTATACAAAGGAAGGAAGCCCGTTTGCATGTTATCCGAAGATAACGAGATCCGGAGATCTTTTTTTCTCTTTTCTAGCTTGTTTTCTTAGATTTTTTAATTTACTAATACCTCATAAAATGTGAAAAATCAATGGCTTAGATTTGAGATCTTACCTCTTTGTAGGTAAAGTTTGTATCGTAGCATTGCCCATATTATATTATTTTACAAACAATGGTTTATGTAGGGGTAGTGATGTTTATTTTTCAGATCACAACCAATGATTTCAGGCTACAAGCAAGTAATACATATGCTATTTAGGGCCAGACCCCTAGCTAAAATGGCTTCTCATAGAGGCTGAAAGTAAACTTAGTTCTCAAATATCAAAAAGGCTGATCAAACAACATATTTGAAAAACAATCAAACATACACAAGGCTCATTAGCATATGTGAAATCTGAACATATGAAATTCATATGTTTTAGATAGACATATGCTTGTTTACCTTCTTAAGAGGATTGTAGATAGAACAGTAGAAGTCCAATCTCTTCCTTGATCGAGTAGCCAAACAGGTGTACATACAAGTTTTGACGGGCATGCAATGATCCGGGGTTGAAGCACACGACACCTCGATGAACTCCAGTATGTAGTTCTCATCCTTCTCTCTCTACAGCCCTTTGTGCACTACGTTCGCATCTCTTTCAGTTGGATTCATCTTCAACAAGACCATCGCTCCCTCAACGAAGAAATGATACACGCCAGAATTCTTTATCATCAAATAGGGAAGAGAAGCTTCTTCAATCGCAAGTAAACAATATGACTACCCAAAAACTTGGATATCTTCACAAAATTAGTTGAACAGAAAGAACATTCTCATAAATGTAGATAATGACTGAAAAGGTGACCATTCATCACAATACAGTCTTATGCTACCTTACTGCATACCGATTTTTAAACCCAAAGATTGAATAACTTGGAACAGTTGTGCATGCCAAGATTCAAATTAAGGTTCTTTTTGTGGTAGCTTACTGACTTGAAAATGGAGTATTTTTACAAAACAAATCAGATGTCTGGAATAACTAATCTTCTGCAATCAAGCTGCTGCAAATGCTTGTAGATATAATGCTATTCACAGAGAATGTTTAGGTAGAACAAATAAAGATTCAAGAAACCACTGCCCAAAAAACTGAGTTTCATTTAAAAGTTTTGGCTCAATGTCATCCAATGTAATAAACATCGATTTCATCGGTATAGTTATTTGCTCTGGACTTACATCAAACAGAAACTAACGAATAACCCACAAAGCAAAAGGTTTGGCTCTGTTCTGCTGCAGATATTACCCCTCGTATGTAAGAAATTACACTAAATTATTTATGACCACCACAAGAGCGGTGCTCTCAAGCTCAAGCAGGCCTCCAGGAAAAAAAATGAGAATGGTATTTAAACTACGCATGACATATAAAACATGAAAGAAGCCTCTATACCGCACAACAGAGCTCCTCACTACAGGGTGGACCTGCAGTTCCCTCTGTTATGAATTTCAGCATTCAGCTTGAGGGCGTCCAGCAATAAGCATCCATATTCCATCCTCACGCAGCCTGTAGCACTTCATAGTAGAAGAGGACCAGAGCCTTGGCATGTCTGGCCTCCTTGAACTTGCACGCACTGTCCAGCCACGCCTCCCACGCCGCACACTCCCAACTTCATCTCCTACACACTATCTGCTTAACCTACAACACATGTAGTAAAGGACATGATAGAACACAGATCCAGCCTAGACAATTGCTATTATGGGACTCCAAAGAAGTGGTTTCGCTAAAATAGGAATCCTAACATTGGTTTCTCTAAAACGACACTCCAAACGTTGACACTTTGTTTTAGATGACATTTGATATATTTTTTGTTTTCTTAATCAATAATACATGTATTTTTCTCCCCCTTGGACTCTTTTGCCCTTCTGGCTTTTTTACGTACCTGGCCAGGCTGGCCGGCAGGCTGTTGCCGCCGCCGCCGCCTGGGCAGGCTGGCTGGTGCCACCGCCGCCTGGGCAATCAGTGAGCTTATGTCTAAATAAACTGATGGCGACAGACAGGGCCCTTTGCCCGGTCCCCGACACAGCTCTCTCTCACATCACCGGTCACCGGAGGTCGGCACGACGACCGGGTTCGGATGCGGAGTCTCCAAACCGTTCGTCGCCTTAACCACCTCTGCTTGCTTTTTCAACCGTCAACGGCATACCAGAATCGTTGTTCTAGCCTGTTATGGGACAAGGGTTCAGACGTGCAGCCAACATCCACATCTGAACCAGGCGGCGGCGGCACCAGCCAGCTAGCCTGCCCAGGAGGTGGCGGCAGCAGCCTGCCAGCCAGCCTGCTCAGGCGGAGGCAGGAGCAAGCCAGCTTGCCCAGGCGGTGGCCACAACACCTGTTGTGCGGACACGTCAGGTACGTAAAAAAGCCAGAAGGGCAAAAGAGTCCAAGGGGGAGAAGAATACATGTATTATTGATTAAGAAAATAAAAAATATATCAAATGTCATCTAAAACAAAGTGTCAACGTTTGAAGTGTCGTTTTAGAGAAACCAACGTTAGGATTCCTATTTTAGCGAAGCCAATTCTTTGGAGTCCTATAATAGAATTTTTCTCCGGCCAGCAGAGGACATGGCAACCTTTGGAAAAGATCGAAGTTATTAGCAGGCATAATACATGTACACACATTAATTAGATCAGATCCTAATACAATTAGCCAATAGCTAAATATAGGGTTGGGTGCTCAGTTTCACACAGCAGGAAGGGAAGAGAACGATTGGCACACCTGGTGGTGCAGGACGGAACGTCGGGATGGAGATGGAAGTGTGGCAGGAGCAGAAGACAGACGAAGACACGAGCCAGTCCAGGGTGAAGGACGCACACGACATGCTCGCTTCCGGTGTTGTCTGACCGGCCTCCAAGATCACGACGGCGGCGGGCCGGGTTTGGCGCGCGATCGAGCCGGATCGGGGAGAGGGCCACCGACAAGCACGGGATCCATGTCGAAGTCGCGCTCGTAGGGCACGACGTCCTCTCTCTCGAGCCGTTGTTCGCACTGCCAGATCTCTTTGTCCTCCACGTTGCCATCGTTGCCTGCCCTCGAGGCCGCGCCCCCGCTCACGGCGTCACCCCAATAGCCGGAGCGGCGGTAAAAGGACAAATAAACCAGTGGTTCGTGCACTGCTCGATCAGCATCCCAGCTCGATCTGTGAGGTGCGGTATATATATAGCTATGTTTTAATTTGTTCAGTTTCAAGGCATACAAAGTTAGAAACCCGAGCGATAGGTATGGCTCCAGCTCGAGTTCTTGGATTCGTATCGCTTGCAATCGCCTGCATGTTGGCCGTGGCCGCCGCTGCTGGTGACGCCGGCCGGATGGCTGAAGGCGCATGCCAGGTTCTACGGTGGCGCCGATGCCTCTGACACCATGGGTAAGTGGCTGATCTGGCTCTCTCTCTCTTATTTTGCCATGGTTTATTACCCAAAGAAAAGATAGCAGGCCGGCAGATGCAGATATAAGCCGAGGTAGTGTCATGGTGCGGCAGTGTTGCATAGTATGTGACACTTCTGCACAAGCTAGACAGCACAAGGTAGGAGTTATGCTTTCTTTTTGTGTGAGGATTTTTGTATGGTGGTCTTGATTTGAGCACTTGGTTACATATTAAAGCTCGTGTATTTTCATCCCGCTTGGTAGTTTTTTTTTTACAATTATCCCGCTTGGTAGTAGGGTGGTTCATATACTCAAATTCAAAATGTTAAATGAATTTAAACCTTCGTTGAGTCCAACACCACAATCTTTTATAATTAGGGGCTCCACTACTTTACTCACTACTGGAAAACTATACTTTGCCGAGTGTCTCAGACTTTGCCGAGTGCAAAATATCGTGGCACTCGACAAAGCTCTATTTTGCCGAGTGTAGCACTCGGCAAAATTTTACACTCGGCAAAGAAAACTTTGCCGAGTGTCAGGCACTCGGCAAAGTTGGACACTCGGCAAATATAGACTTTGCCGAGTGCAAAGCACTCGGCAAAGATAAGCGCTCGGAAAAACTTCGGTAAATCGTGGTGGCGGCCACCTACCGTTAGCTTTGCCGAGTGCTTTCTAGCCTCGGCACTCGGCAAAATAATTTTTTTATTTTTTCGAATAAATTTTGCCGAGTGCCATATCTGGGCATTCGGCAAAGTTTATTTATTTTTTTGAAAACAAACTTTGCCGAGTGCTTTCTAGCCATGGCACTCGGCAAAACTATTGTTTTTTATTTTTTCGAATAAACTTTGCCGAGTGTCATACATGGGCACTCGGCAAAGTTTTTTTATTTTTCTGACAACAAGCTTTGCCGAGTGCTTTCTAGCCCGGCACTCGGCAAAATAGTTTTTTTATTTTTTCTAATAAATTTTGCCGAGTACCATATCAGGGCACTCGGCAAAGTTTATTTATTTTTTTGAAAACAAACTTTGTCGAGTGCTTTCTAGCCATGGCACTCGGCAAAACTATTGTTTTTTATTTTTTCGAATAAACTTTGCCGAGTGTCATACTTGGGCACTCGGCAAAGTTTTTTTATTTTTTGAAAAATAATTTTGCCGAGTGCCTCCTAAGGCCGGCACTTGGCAAAGTAATTTTTGCCGGGTGTTCTCATGTGGCACTCGGCAAAATATATATATATTTTTTGATTTTGGACCCAAATTTTTTTGTGTATCCTTGTGACAGTATTTGAAGCTCTAATATAAAATTTGGTGAAATTTTGACTTTTTTGGTATATTTCGTTAATTTATTTCATTTCGTTGATTTTTTTTGGTGCATTTCAAATTTGAACTGCACGGCTATGGAATAATGAAATTTGGTCATCCAAAAATTGATATTTATGATATTTAGCGTATGTTGGGGCCGTATCCAGGGAGTCACGTGAAATCTCGCGTATCTCGTTGACGTAACATGTCTAGTTAGTTGCGAGAAAAGTGGATTTAAATTGTATAAAATCCAAACAAAGTTCGAAAATCACGAAACTTGTAGAGGCGTCTTGTTATTGCATGTCGAGGCTGTGGTAAAAATTTGAAATGATTTGGAGGAAGTTGTGATGCATGATGCCTAAAACTCACATATCTCCACATGTGATAACAAGTTATCACATGTGGATATGTCTGAGTTTTAGACATCGTGCTTCGCAACTTGCTCCAAATTATTTCAATTTTTTACCACAGCCTCGACATGCAATAACAAGACGCCTCTACAAGTTTCGTGATTTTCGGACTTTGTTTGGATTTTATATAATTTAAATCCACTTTTCTCGCGACTAACTCGACATGTTATCACATATAGATGCTAGAGATTTTATGTGACTCTCTGGATACGGACTCAACATACGTTAAATATTATGAATACCAATTTTTGGATGACCAAATTATATTATTCCATTGACCTGCAGTTCAATTTTGAAATACGCCCGAAAAATCAACAAAACGAAATAAATTAAAAAAATATACAAAACAATATCAAAATTTGACCAAATTTTATATTAGAGTTTCATATACCGTCACAAGGATACACAAAAAAAATTTGGGTCCAAAATAAAAAAAAAACAAATTTGCCGAGTGCCACAAGGAACACTCGGCAAAAATTACTTTGCCGAGTGATGGACCATGGAGACACTCGGCAAAGTGTTAGGGAGAAGTAAAAACAAAGGCCCGCGCGGCCTAAATGGCCTGGCCGGCCCACTACCACCCCTCCCCCAACCCTAACGGACACCCACACCCACCCTGACCCCGCCTCTCCCGCCCGCCGCCCGCCCGCCGCTCCGCCACCGCGCCGCGCCGCGCCGGCCGGCGAGCCCCCGCCTCCGCCCCGGCGCACACGGCCCAGGCTAGCGGCCGCCCATGCGCGGCCCGTCCGGTCAGCCCCCGCCCCGGGCGGCTCCGTCCGTCCGCGGCCCGGCGCGGCCCCCGCCCGGCCGGCCCCCGCTCCGCCCCGGCGCCCGGTCCCGGCTAGCCGACGCCCTGCGCTGCCCCGTCGGTCCGCCCCCGCCCCGGGCGGCTCCGTCCGTCCGGGCCCCGTCGGTCAGCCCCCGCCCCGGGCGGCTCCGTCCGTCTGCCGCCCGGCGCGGGCCAGCCGCCGGCCGGCCCCCGCTCCGCCCCGGCTTAAGGGCCGCATCCCCCGCCCGGCCGGCCCCCGCTCCGCCCCGGCTAGCTGCGCACGCCGAGTGCCTCGTGCCCGCTCCCGGCCTCACGCGCGCGCCGTCGCCACTGCGTCCGGGCCCCGTGCGGCACAGCTCCTCTGGCGCGATTGGTGTGGCGGCACGGCTCCTCTGGCGCGATTGGTGTGGTGGACGGCGGTCGCTGGTCTGGGCTCCTCCTCTCCGTCCGATTAGTCGGTTTCGTCAGCTCGCTCCCCTCGTCGCTCGTCAGCTCGCCGTCCTCGTCGTCCGATTGCTCGTCAGCTCGCTCCCCTCAGCCGGTCGGTCGGAGGCCCCCGGAGTGGAGTGGGCAGGGAGGGGGACTGGGGAGAGACAGCAAGGGAAAGCGAAGGTGAGCCAGCTGCGATGCTGTACACATTTTCTCTTCTGGTTCATGTTTCAAAACAGATGGTGATATCACAATTGGTTTTTACCATCCGATGCTGAAACTCTTGTTGGGAAAGTATTTTCTGTACTCATCTACTGACATGCTCTCGATAACTCATGAGGTGTACTCCATAGTCCATATGCAATGTGCCCACAATATAACTACTTGGTTGACAGGTGAACAATCAATGGGAGCCTAAAATTTCCAAACTTCCAGTTTGTTTCTTATTCCTATATATATAGCTAGCTTCTGAGACTTTGAAGGTGGTGTGATATGAAATCACTTGCTTTTAGGTTCAATAGAGAGAGATTGCAATATCTGATCAACCTAGCCGCAAAAGCATTCTAGTTAGTGGGAATGCGATGCATCAGGAGTTTTAGATCCAGTAAAGGCATGGAAGATAGAGCCTTAATATATATCCAGTAAAAGCATGTATACTGTGCAAACATGCTTTTCTGGTTGCAAGCATTTTTTATATATCCATAATACATATTGTAGATTGAGACAAACACCGAATAATCTTGGCCAAAATTTTAACCATTGGTCGATCAGAAAACAGTTCTTGAGATTATCGCAATAATACACTCTAATGGTATTATCACACTCTGATTAATGACAACGTTGTACGTCCTACTGAAATAAAAAATCAAGTATCTAGATCTTCGTGCTGTTGCGACACTCGGCCTTCGTGCCGTTGTGATACTCGGCCATCGTGTCGTTGTGGTTGCCGACCTTATCTGATACTCGGCTATCGTGCCCTTCTTTTGCAGGTTTTGGAAACCTACCCGTCTAGGGGAGGTTCTGCCGAAATTTTAACTTTATATTAACATATTGTCTTTATGCAGGAGAAGGACCCGTGGGAGGCACTCGTCGACCCCGATCGTCTTCGTCAGCGTTGCAGGTCTGCCTACACCGTGTCGCCTCGCCACTGCACCGAATCGGCACTGCCCCGCTAGCCTTACTCCACCGCCACCCTATGTATAAATACCCCCTCTCTCCATATCGTAGTCTTTAGATCGCGTATCCCAGTTAGGCATCTCCCGTCCGAAAGAGATACGGTTGGAGGTATGCGGGTCTTTGCATATCTGCGTCTGTATCTGTTTCGGATTGTCCACGTTTTTTGGACAGCCCGCAAATGCGTAGATGGTTTAGTTTCCATGCTCCACTCCTGTCTGAGACGGTGTTTCGGCATCACCCCCTGTTGTTCTCCGGGTACACACTCTCCCTTGTAGGACGTGTATCGGGAGAACAGCGGGGAGGTTCTGCCGAAATTCCGTCTCAGATAGGAGTGGAGCATGGAAACTAACCTCATCTACGGATCTGCGGGTGGGATTAGGACCTATCCTCACCTATTAGAGAGTAGGGACACCACGTAGATGCAATTGATGGTCACTCATATGTGCTGATACATCTGTTAAAGGATGGAGGACCGTGAGTGGATGTACACGCTCCGGAGAGACAAGCATGATTATGACATGTTGTTTATAGTCAAGGTCGAACAATTCTTGGAGCATGCATTTGGCGAGAGTGCTGGAGGCCATTCTCTAGTGCCATGTCCCTGCAGCGGTTGTGACAACAGAAGAAGGAAAGATAGATTAACCATTTTTAAACATATTGTGAAGTCTGGATTTACTCCCGGGTACCATCGGTGGATCCACCATGGTGAAGACCATCGTATCAGGGAGGAGGTGGTGAGACCACGACTCGAGGCTTTTGATGATAATGCCGGGGTACCTGACATGATGGATGACTATCACCAAGCTCAGTTCGCTGAATGCCGTGAGAAGGAGGAGATGGAGGCTGCCGCAGATGCGTTCTACAAGATGTTGGACTTGGCACAGAGACCCCTTCACGATCGTACCAATGTTTCTCAGTTGGATGCTGTTGGTCGCGTAATGGGGTTGAAGGCCGAGTTAAACCTAAGTCGAGAAGGCTTCGACAAGATGTTGGCCGTGTGGAGCGGCATGTTACCGGAGGGACACATTATGCCGAAGAACTTGTACGAGTCAGAGAAGGTTCTTCTAGCACTTAAGATGTCGTATGACAAGATAGATGTTTGTCCAAAGGGGTGCGTCCTATTTAGGAAAGAACACACAGATGCAAAGTACTGCCCGAAGTGTGAATCCTCCAGGTACGTGGAGGTAGACTCAGGCAATGGCCATAAGAGGCAACTTACGATCCCCATGAGTGTCCTACGACACCTTCCGTTCCTGCCGAGGCTCCAACGGCTATTCATGATGCCAGAATCCGCAAAACAGATGACATGGCACAAAAATGGCACACGGTACAATCCTGGGAAGATGGTGCATCCATCCGATGCTGAGGCATGGAAGTACTTCGATTCGCGGAATCCTGACAAAGCAGATGAGGCTAGTAATGTACGTGTCGCGCTGGCAACAGATGGGTTCAATCCATATGGTATGATGTCTGCACCATACACATGTTGGCCCGTGTTCGTCATCCCCCTTAATCTCCCCCCTGGCGTCTCCTTTCAACGACATACCGTGTTCCTATCGTTGATAATTCCTGGACACCCGGGGAGTAATATGGGTGTCTTCATGGAGCCTGTGATAGATGAATTGATTCATGCTTGGGACGAAGGGGTGTGGACGTATGACCGAGCTACGAGGACAAGCTTCAAAATGCACGTCTGGTATCAGTACTCCCTGCACGACTTCCTGGCGTACGGGTTGTTCAGCGCCTGGTGTGTTCACGGCAAGTTCCCATGTCCAATATGCAAGGAAGCTCTGAGGTTCACATGGTTGAAGAAGGGTGGCAAGTATTCGTCGTTCGACAAACATCGTCAATTCCTCCCTCTTGATCATCCATTCAGAGAAGACATCAAGAGCTTTACGAGAGGTGTCAAAGTGACTGATCCTAAACCGCACTTGAGGACTAGTGCCGAGATTCGTGCTCAGATAGATGCTCTTGTGCCAAACCAAGAAGGTGGTTTTGTAGGATATGGTGAGCAACATATGTGGACTCATAAGTCCGAGTTGACGAGGCTCCCCTATTTCGACGACCTCCTACTTCCCCATAACATTGATGTAATGCACACTGAAAAAAATATCGCCGAGGCACTATGGGGAACATTGATGGACACTGACAAGTCTAAGGACAACCCTAAGGCTAGAGTGGACATGGCAGAGTTGTGCGACAGGCCAAAACTAGAGATACAGCCTCCTCAACCAGGAAAACGGTGGAAAAGGCCTAAGGCTGATTTTGTCTTAACAATCGATCAAAGAAGGGAAGTACTTAATTGGATCAAGACATTAATGTACCCTGATGGGTATGCAGCGAATATTAGCAGGGGTGTGAACTTACAAACTCTGCGAGTCAACGGGATGAAGAGCCATGACTACCACATATGGATTGAGCGGCTTCTTCCGTCGATGGTTCGAGGCTATGTGCCTGAGCATGTCTGGCTAGTCCTGGCAAAGTTGAGCTACTTCTTCCGCCAACTTTGTGCCAAGGAGATATCTTTGGCCGTCCTTATAGAACTTGAAAAAATGGCACCTGAGTTGGTATGTGAGCTAGAGAAGATCTTTCCACCCGGCTTCTTCTTGTCGATGCAGCATCTGATTGTGCACCTCCCGAACGAGGCACGCTTGGGGGGGCCCGTGCAGTTTCGTTGGTGCTATACAATCGAGAGATGTCTAAAGATTCTCCGCAAGAAATGTACAAATAAAGCCAGAATTGAGGCTTCCATTGTAGAGGCAAGCCTTCGGGAGGAGGTTGCAAACTTCACAACTGCCTACTACAAGTCGAACCTTCCTAGCAAGCATAATCCACCCTCTCGTTACAATGCTGGCGAAGTTGAATCGACCCTCAGCCTTTTCAAAGGCCAACTAGGCAGCGCAAGTGGATCGACCCCCAAGAGATTGGATCCAGAAGAGTGGCGCAAAATCATGCTATATGTGTTCACCAACCTAGTCGAGGTTGCGCCATTCATTGAGTAAGTTCTCAACGAACTTGATTCAATACGAAGTCACTTTTCTGTATCGAACCCCATTGATTCTCTTTGTTAGAGGGAATTTGTTCGTCAAGAGTGGCATCAATCAAGGGATCCTACCCCGCACGAACATGATACCCTTCTTTCAGAGGGTGCGGGAGCTAGTAGGCCTGATTTCATTTCTTGGTTCAAACACAAGGTACTTTCCAATGTAGCTCGTACATTCGTCGATATTCCTTAGTAGCTCGTATGTTCCAATAATATAACGACGTATCATGCTTGAGCTTGCAGGCGCAGACCAATGTGTCTATGAGTGACGAGTTGAGACAGGTTGCAAACGGCTTCAAGTTAAGGGTGAAGTCATATAGCGGTTATGACGTGAACGGATATCGCTTCCACACGTCAATACACGAGCAGAAGCGGGCCAGTCGGAAAACCACCAACAGCCAAGTTTTTACGCAGGGCACTAATGGCGTCGATTACTACGGAATAATTGAGGAGATCTATGAGCTTGAATATGAGGGTCGGGTACCTCTTACTCCTGTCATATTCAAGTGCCACTGGTTTGATCCTGGACGAACGAGACGAACCCCTCATCTTGGGCTAGTCGAGATTAGACATGATTCCGTCTATAAAGGAAAAGATGTCTATATTGTGGCTCAACAGGCCGTGCAGGTGTATCATACGCCATACGCGTGCCAAGCCAAAGACCATCTTAAGGGTTGGTCTATTGTGCACCAGGTATCTCCGCACGGTAAACTACCTCTTCCAAACGATGAAGATTACACCTTCGACACAAACACATATGATGGAGAGTTCTACCAAGCAGATGGGCTAGAAGGGACGTTTGAGATAGTCTTACCCAATGTGACCGAAATGGAAGTAGAAAATGAAACGGTTGATGACGAGGACCTTGGAGATGTAGTGTTGAATCTGAAGGACATTCAAATGCTTGAGCGATTCCATTTAGGCAAAGACAATGAAGAAGACCTAGAACATTCCGACAGTGTTGCCCATTTGGACAATTTTGATAGTGATGACGAGACCTATGTCCCGGGGGAAGATTATTTGTAAAGCATGTAATCCTTTTTTTAATTAAATTTTGTTATGTTTATTCATTTTGAACTATTTGTAATGTATGTACTAACACTTGTTCATTTTTTGTGAATTGCAGGTGACAGATCAAAGATGGCGGCCAACCGTTCACCGAGGCAGGTAGCCTCGATGTACCAGAGGCTACGCTTTAACGATGGACGTGAGGGGGCAGCTTCAGTGGCAGCGACGAGAGCAGGCCCTGGTCGCCCCAGCACTGGGAGGGGGAGGGGCAGGGGGAGGGGGAGGGGCCGTGGTCGCCCCAGGAGGGACCTGTCTCTTGACCAGCCGGAGGACCCATCTCTTGACCAGCCCGAGGACCCGTCTCCTACCCTGCAGGTGATCGCGAGACCCACGGGCGCGAGCACAGACACTCCGTCGGGGGATGAGGGTGCTAGGCAGACGGACGATGATACTCAGCAGACGGAGGACGGTTCCGCTCAGTCGACTCCCTACTTGCGAGGTCCCACAAACCTCCCTCCGGTTCCGCTTCCTGACCTACGCCCAGTAGTTCGTCCCGTGGGAAGAAGGTAAGTACTTATAAATGTTATCAAGTACTTCATATGATACATTGAAAATCAAAAGAGACACTGATATTTTTTTCTTAATCAACAATGCAGGGCCTGGCTAGTTATGTCGGGTGCTCTTGATCCCCCACGCACCCCCGCTACCGTGTTGGGATGTTTGTGCAGGAAACACTTCCCTGGCCTTGTGACCTTGAAGGATGGGAAGCGGGAGCCAGCCTGGTCGTGGAAGAGGTACGCGCTAGCCACGGATGACGAGCGGGACAACAAGCAGGAGCGGGTTTTGGCGGACTTTTGGGTAAGTGCCTCACAACTTAGCTCAATACATCTCCTCATTTGGTTGTGTCTTTTATTGAAATAATTAATGGATACATCATGTTTGTATGCAGAGTTTTTTCAAGGCTGAAGATGGTCGGGAGAAACTGGCAGATGAGACGGCACACAGAGCCTGTCAGAAGTACGTCGGCAACATGATTCACGAGGCACGACTCCAGGCCCACGTCGACTACTACAGGTCCATCAAGAAACAACCCCTCAAGAAGCGTGGCTCAAGATCGGTGGTGCTGACCAAGGAGCAGTACCTTCAGGTAGGTGAATAATATTGATTCATTTTGAGATTTAGGTACCGACAACATGATTCACTTGATGATTCACTTGATGTGTAGGTGCCACCTTCGTGGTGCATGGCGCATAGACCCGCATGGGCGATGATCGTGGACAGGTACCTTGACCCGGTGAACGAAGAAAAGCACCAGCTCGGCAAGCGGAAGCGGGCACTGAAGACCGGTCCAAGTCACCACCAAGGCAGCCGCAACCTCTCCGCATTCAAGCAAGCACTTGTGCGTGATGTCATTTATCTATTGTAACGCTCAGTTTTGCATCTCTTATCAACTTTGTGTCTTTCTCGCAGGAGAAGGCACACCCAGACATGCCGGTGTCAGAGATAGGGGCATGGGCTGTGTCTCACCAGGCCCGAGTGAAATCCGGTGTCATCTTCAACCCGGATGCCTCTGCCGAGGCTTACTCTGACCCGACCGTCCACACTAAAGTCAGAGAGTACGTAGAGGCGGTTAGGTCGCTGCATGGCCCAGATTACAATCTGAACACTGAGCCCTTGGAGACAGAGGTGATCGTGAGGCTGGGGCAAGGTAGGAAGCACGGGCGGTTGTGGATTGCAGACGGCGCTGACTCCTCGAGCTCTGCACCCTCTCTTTCCGACGTGAGGGCACGGAGCACGGCCAGAAGCCTTCCCATACGTGTACGACCTACTCCTACTCTGTCGCGGGTCGACGAACTTCAGGTAATTCTGGTTTTATTCGTCGTACATTGAACTTTACACACGTTGATTATATTTGCAATACTAAAACATGTGATTGAAACACTTTAGCCTGAGCTAGCAGAAACAAAGGAGACGACCGCGCACCTGTCCGCTCAGTTGGAGGCCACGCAGAAGCAAATGGCGGAAATGTATCGGATCATGCAAAGCCTCGGGCAAGCATCAGGTGTAGCCGTGCAGTTGCCAACTCCAGATCCGGTTCGACTCTTCACTCCTGTGAGTATAAAAGTTTAATGCCTTTATGCCGTTGTGATTATTGGCCTTCGTGCCGTTGTGATTTTCAGCTTTCGTGTTGATGGGATTGCCGACCTTCCTACCATTGTGATTGTCGGCCTTCGTGCCGTTGTTTCTTGCAGGTTGGAAACCTCCCCGTGCAGGGGAGGTGCTGCCGAAATTTCCATTTTTCCGTCTAACACATGCTCTTTTGTGCTCTTTTGTGCAGCCTCCGTCGGCGGGTTCAAACAATCCTGCTACCGTGTCACCGACGGCGGATCCCGTCAATCCTTCACCGCACTCCGGTCCGTCACGGGTGCAGCCTTCATCGTCGCAGCAGGGATGTTGAACTTTGTGATGTTGAACTTGTAATAATGAACTTGTAATGGTAAACTTTGGTGGATTTGTAATGGATTTTCGATGGATTTCCGATGGATTTATGAAATATGTGTGTCCTTGTGATATATAATGCATGTTGGTGATATAGCTCTGATGATTGATGTGTATATATATATGTATAATATCTGTTATAATGGACTGAAAAAATATAAAAAAATTGCAAATCTCGGTTACTTTGCCGAGTGTTTCAGGTAAGGCACTCGGCAAAGTTTGTTTTTAATATTTCTCTAAAAACAGTCTTTGCCGAGTGCCTACAACAAACAATACTCGGCATAGGTTTTTTTATTTTTTTTAAAACTTCTTTGCCGAGTGTTTCAGAAAAAAACACTCGGCAAAGTACGTTTTTATTTTTTTAAAAAGTACTTTTTGCCGAGTGCGTTGACTAAAAAAACACTCGGCAAATTTTTTAACTATTTTCTTAAAAATAATTTTTGCCGAGTGCCTTGATTAAAAAACACTCGGCAAAGTTTTTTGGAAAACAATTTTACCGAGTGTTTACGACGCTCGGCAAAATAACGGCTAACGGTAAGCGGCGTAACGGCCGAAAAAATTTACCGAGCGCCTCACTAAACACTCGGCAAAATATATTATTATTTTGCCGAGTGCCCGATATAAAGCACTCGGCAAAGTCTTTTTTGCCGTGATTTATGTTGCCGAGCAAACTTTGCCGAGTGCCTTGCTTAAAAACACTCGGCAAAGTCTTTGCCGAGTGTTTTTGGGCTCTTTGCCGAGTGTAAAAACACTCGGCAAAGTGCCGGCCTGCAGTTGTGACTTAGCATCCTCCTTACTTTTTCACCTACTCGTCAACTCGACAAATATCATTTTCCTTAAATTATGTGGCCATTATCACCGAAATCCACATTAGGGCTCGATTGCACTTATACTAGTTTAATTGTCTATGTAGCTATGGCTAGTTGTTGTAGGTGTAGTTGTAGTTGAGTAGAGTAGCTATTAGTTGCTTTAGGGCAAGTATAATAACCGACTGTAAGCTGGCTAAATACAGAGGTGGAGGAGAGAGAAGAAGAGAGAGAAGAGAAGCGAGCTGTAAGTTTACAGCCGGCTTCGACACAAGAACCGAGAAACTTTGTGAGAGTGATTAGTGGGCCATGTATTAATTATGAAACACTAACTACTGTAGAAGCGGGTTGAGAGAAGACTGTAAGGATTCTTACAGCCAGCTTGTTGGCTGTATTATTAGCCTTGCTCTTACTTGCTTAGCTCAACTAGGACGAGTAGCTTGTTTAGTTGCTAGCCTCTTTGCTTATCTACTAGTGGCAACTTGCTACTAGCTAGACTTGTGTATGAGGCTTGCATTATGTGAATTAGGCTAGGCAAAGTACTAGCTATTAGGGTTGTGTTTTAGTCTAACCACTAATTTGCTCTAGTACGTGTTATGTATCTGTACAGAAATTTGTGAAAACTAAGAGCAAATAATATTGTATTTCATACAAGTGGGTTATTACCCGGTCCAATGCTTCAGATCAAACTAAGTGAGAGTCAGTTAGGTATACCACCTTTCCATTGCTCGTGAATCCTACAATTTGATGCTGCGACCCATGTTGTTCTATCAAGCCAGACTATTTTAGTTTTTTTCCTTTAGTTCACTTACATATTTAAAAAGAGATAACTAAAAAAGTTATTCCCAACACTTTGTACACAATGATTGGTCGAATCCCTCGTCATAAAAATGATAAGAGTCGTCATGGGCCACCTTTCCATTGCCAGTGAATCCTACCAGTTGAGTTATTCTTGCTACCCATGTCGTTTTACCCCCGCCAAACTATTTAAGTTGTTTCCTTTAGTTCACTTACATATTTAAAAAAGAGATAGCTAAAAAATGATTCCCAGATTTGTACAAAACGATTGGTCGGATCCCTTGTTATAAAAATGATGAATTGTTGCTCTATTAATTTTGTGCAAGTTCCTAGTTTTATATCTTGGTACTCTTTAGTTTTTAGTTTGCCAAGATAAAATTGTTCTTTCTAGCCTTAACCTAAAACTTTGTGGATGCAAGTTTTTTTACTCCCTCTGTTCTAAATTATAAGTCATTCCAAGAATCTCGGAGAGTTACAAATTTTAAAGTTTGACCAAAACTATAAAGAGAAATACAAAGATTTATGATATCAAATAGATAGATTATAAAAATATAACTAATAAAGACTCTAATGATACTTAATTGGTATCGTAAATATTATTATATTATTATATAAATTTGGTCAAACTTATAAACTTTGACTCTCCAAGATTTTTGGAATGATTTATAATTTGGGATGAAGGGAGTACCAAATTTTGATTGTTGTGAGATGCTATATAGCAAGAATTGGAGTAACATATTGTTTTAAACTTGAAATTTTGAAATGTAAACATTAGCCCATTAAAATTAAAATGTGAAGATTCATGTAACACAAATTTTAGCACTTATATATTTAAACTGTATAACATATGATTCACTGATATCTAAGAGTTGATTCCATTTTAAAGAATTCAACAACTATATTTTCTATATAAATCAAATTTCATCATTACGAAGCTTGCACATTCAAAATGGAATCACATACTGAGTTTTAATGGGCTACTTCCACAACTCCATTACTGATTCAAATTTTGCGAATTCATTGTGAATATGTGATACTGAGTTTTTAACTTCCCCCAATTGATAAAGCATGCGGTCAACGAATCACATACCAAAGTATGATTTCATTACATTGTACTTTTCCACGAGCGCCCATTTACTCTACAAGCTGATGCAGTCATCTAATCACTAGAAATTGTATTAGAGTATCTCCAACAAACTATCTAATCAGACTTACATATCATATTTTTGGTAGTGGTAATGGAGACCAAAAAAACATACTCCAGCAGACTACCTACTAGGTCTACTAGGCATCTCAAATTTGTTAACCCTCAAATCCCCCCTCACACTATCTAATCCTGTTGGGCCAACATGTGGCTACCCAAAATTTTCCCTTCGTTGTTTCCATCCGCCGCACGTAGTCTCATGCTCGGTATCGTCCGACGCCAATGCTCGCAGGGAGCCCACCGCTGGCCTTCGTCCTCGCCACCTTCCCTGCCTCCACGCCACATTCACGCTGGATCCGCAGCGGCGCCTCTCACCGGTGACCCCCTCCCCACGAAGGGGTTGCACTCCGGCAACAAGTATTTTCCAACCATATCTGAGGTTGAATCTGTTTAGAGGAGTTTAAACGTGTTCATACCCAAGTCCAAATAATCAACATCCGAGACCATATCCGAATACTCAAATCGCATATTTATGATGTCACTATCCATTTGTATCATATCTGATACTATCTGTAATAAAATCTGAATCCGAATAGAAATATGAAAACAAAAATAATCTGTCTGTATCCGACCGTTTTAAGAGGATGACGTATAGAGCCAAAGTTTGGGTAATAATGTAAGAGTTAGAAGCAAAAATAGGTAGTATCAAAATATATATGACTACCCAAACATACAAGTAGGGGCTACTTTGAGTAGTATTGCTAGATATGCTCTTACACGTCCCGTAGATTTTCATTATGTATATCCGAAAGGTCATTAGAAGTCGTAACAGTAAGTTTTTTGGTTCACAAAATCGATACAAGTGAATGGCTGAACCTGTGCCAAGTTATTATTTTACCTGAGGTAACATATTAAAAAGACTCGATCACTGCTATGCGTGCTACATAGTCCTTAAATTTCTTCAGACAGTATCCATTTTTATTCAGCTAACCAGGTAACCACACTCATCTTAGCACAACTTCTTGTGTATTATGGTTGTGGCCTGCTCTGAACTATAAATATATCTTGGCCAACCAAGCAACCTTCCACATCTTGGGCACTTCCGAACTTCTGTTCCAGATACTGTCCAATGGCAGCAAGGCGCTGACCAAACTGCCGCCTAAAGGTTGCATCCACAGATAATGGCTTCTTGCTGTAATCTACGGTCCTACAAAGCACTTGACCATCAGTAGGACCAGAGTTAAGCACCACCATCTCCTCACTGAAATTCGCAAAAGCTAGAGTTGTGACTTTGCCATCAAACTTGTGACATGAGAGTCTCCATGGAGTGCCACGGGTTCCAGAAGCGAGGGTTTCTCCAAGACCAGGGGCAATCTCAGCCTCTACTAACTTGGGATCATGGTCAACTGGGCTAATTGTATGAAGCACAAAGGAAAGGTCTGGCTGCAGCATTTCTTGCACAAGAACCGCCATCTTTGCGTCTCTCTGAGGTACACCAGCCGCTCGACGGCTAAGGATTGCTCTCCTTGTGTATAATGATGCCCAAACCTGTCCAACTGCAGCTCCAAAGGATATAGGGTCAGAGAGACTGACATTAGGAATTGATTCATAGAGTCCAGCAGCAGACATTCCAGCCAGATCCTCCACATTAGCAGTAGATCTGACAATTAGTCGAACATTGTGACCAAATGTTTTTTTCAAAGATTCAATGATTTCTTCCGATGGAGAAAGAAGTGAAACAGTGGCTTGAAGCTCTGAGGATAGGCTATCAAGTTCACCATTTTCAATTTGAGCTGTTTCGATCCTCTCTAGAAGGTTAGTGTAGGATTTGAGTGATCCACTTTTCTTGAAGGCGTCCTCCATGCATCCAAATGGAATGACAGCACCTGCAGGAACTCTGAATGCTGCTGGAGTTCCTTGGTCATTGTAAACTGCCCAATAATCAATGAAAAATGTAAAGATAATAGGAAATGGAACATAAGACTTTCAAGAAAGCAGTTCTGCCGTACTACTATAAGCTTGCAGTTCTGTTGTACTCCTATAAGTTTTTTTCAATAGTGTAATGTACAAGGTCTATGGATCCATAAACACTATCATACAGCAGAAACGACCTTTTTTCTCGAACCACGCAGGAGAGAGAAAAATGTGCATCATTTCATTAAGGTAGGAAAAAAGTAGTACACGAGTCTAGAAGGGCCCAAACCCGAGTACAGGAACACACACACCACACCCAGGAACTAGGCTAGATTCGCGCCACAATCTACGAGAAACACAACCAGCAGAAACGACGTTAACAGTATCATTTTTTGCCATTCTAGCAGATAAAAAGCTATCACAACATTCTTTGTTACTGTTACATGAAAACTAGGCTTATTCTTGATCACCTTGGTTAAATACTATGTTTAATCATTTGTTATTTATTAAAGGAGAAATATTCAGCATTATCAGCTAGATTTACTTGCTTTGACTAATACCATTGGCATATATATTCTACAAATATGGATTGATGGTAGTCTGTTTAATACTTTTCTCTGTTAATAAGCAGCAACATACTAATAACGTCCAGGCAAATTGACTGGTTGTATAAATGATACTTGTCAAATTCAAGAACATTCCTAAACATGACATTTTGCTCTGCGAATGAGCATGATAACTACCTTTATTCCCTATCATCAGAGAGCTTGCGAACCTTGTATCATCATGATGTTTGCAAACTGGTGAGAGGATGGCACATGAAGGACCCGAACTTGTCCCAAGGCAACCTTCTCACGGACGAAGTGAATGTCAATCTCAATATGCTTCATGCGGCGATGATGGACGGGGTTGGCTATCATGTAGACAATGCTGACACTGTCGCAGTATTCGTCGCCGAAGCAATGGAGACGTGGAGCTCCTGCAGGAGCTGGCGCAGCCATCAACACTCAGCCACCACATGAGCAATAACACGGTACTCTGCTTTTGCAGTGGAGCGAGAGACCCTGGTATGACATTTGGAGGACCAAGAAATCAGATTGTCGCCGAGGTAGACACAATAGCCGAAGGTAGAGCGCTGAGAATCTGGGGAGCCAGCCCAGTCGACATCGGAGTAGGCAACCTGTGACTGAACAGGGCCGACACCGATGTGGAGGCCAGAGGAGAGAGTGCCCTTCAGGCAGCGTAGAATCCACTTGATCAGTGCGAGGTGCGGCTCGCGGGGATCATGCATTAAGAGGCACACTTGTCACACGGCGTACGCCAAGTCAGGACGAGTCAGCGTGAGGTACTGAAGCGCGCTAGCAACGCTCCTGTAATCGGACGGGTCAGCAACAGGAGCACTGGTGGTTGCGGACAGCGGGCCTGAGTGTCAACAGGTGTCGACATAGAGTGACACTCAGCCACACCGGCGCATTGAAGAAGCTCGTCGGCGTACCGTCGTTGGGATAAGAACAAGCCGTCGGCGGAGCGAGTGATAGAGATCCCAAGGAAGTGATAGAGGGCGCCAAGGTCAGTCATGGTAAACTCAGAGTGGAGTCGCCCAATGACCTGCTGAAGAAATGTCATCGAGAATGCAGCAAGGACGATGTCGTCGACGTAGAGGAACAGATAGGCGATACTGGTCCTATCGTTGTAGACGAAGAGGGAGGTGTCTGAAGTCGAGGCGACGAAGCTGAGCTGGTGAATGTATGTCGCAAAACGCTGGAACCCCGAGCCTGCTTCAGGTCATACAGGGAGCGCTGCAATAGAAACACATGGTCAGGAAAAGCAGGGTCGACAAAGCTTGGGGGCTCCTGGCAGTAAACGGTCTCCTCCATATGTCCATGGAGAAAGGTGTTCTTAACATCCAACTGATGGATAGGCCAGGTGCGTGAAGCAGCAATACCAAGAACAACCCGAATGGTCGCAGGTGACCACCAGACATATTTTGGTTGTCTAATTTCCAAGTGGTGTGTGGTGTTGAGTTTTTTCGTGTTTGTACTGGCTATATGAGCCTCTCTTTTTCCTCTCTTAATATAATGATACGCAGTCTTCCTGCGTATTCCAGAAAAAAAAAAAAGTCTCATCGTAGTCGAGGTCGTGGCGCTGGGAGAAGCCACGAACCACCCAACGAGCCTTGTGGCGGGCAATGGTACCGTCGGAGTGGTACTTGTGCTTGAATATCCACTTGCCTGTGACCATTTTGGCACCGGGTGGCCGGGGCACGAGGCCTTGTCCCGTTGTCGATGAGCGCCTTGTGCTCCTCAACCATGGCCGCACGCTAGTTTGGATCAGCCAAACCGCTGCGGTAGTTGGCGGGAAGCAGAGAAGTGGTCGTCACAGAGAGACCTACATACTGCACAGCCGGTGTGGCCCTGGACTGGGTCCACGTGACGCATTGTTCCTGCTGTACGGGAGGTGCTGGTGGAGCTGTGGGCGCCTCTGGCCACTGGACAGGGGCAGCAGCTTGCTGTATGGGGGCAGGAGGCTGCTGGACAGGCATAGGAGCCTGCTGGACAGGTACAGCAGCTGGTGCCGGTGCTGGAGAGGACCCGTCATGCGCCTGGGGACGCCGGCTGTAGACAAGCCGGATGGCCCGAGCTGGTGGAGCAGCTGGAGCCGAGGCAGCCGCTGGAGGAGCAGCAGGTGGTGGAGCAGCTGCTGGTGGAGCAGCAGGCAGTACAGGGACATGAAACAAGATCGCGGGATCGTCGTTCAGCTCCTCGATGAATCCTTGGTGTGGCTGCCCAACAGCAGTGGGCAAGGATGCAGGATGCACTGGCACTATAGTACCTACAAGCAAAAAATCCAGGTCGTTTGGCGAGGACCCGGAGGGATAAAGACCGCAGGGAAAACATGTCTCATCGAAGACCACATGGCGAGAGATGATGACGCGCTGAGTGGCCATGCCAAGGCAGCAGTACCCTTGTAGGAAGAGGGATAGCCGAGAAAGACAGAAGCTGTGGAGCGAGGTGAGAGCTTGTGGTGAGCCGTGGCGGTCAAGTTCGGATAACAGAGACACCCAAAAACACGTGTGGGAGTACTCGGGAGGTTTATTGTGGAGTAGAGTATATGGAATGGCATGGCGAACAGCAGAGCATGGACGCCCGTTGAGGAGATATGTGGTTGTGGCGAGTGTGCATGGAGGAGTATCGTGCGGCTGATGTTGTTCAATGTGTGAAGAAGGCATTCAGCCTTGCCATTTTGTGGGGAGGTATATGGACACGAGAGGAGTAAATGAATACCACGAGAAGCAAAGAGAGTATGGACTATGGAGGGTATTGTTTACGAAACTATGGAGGGTATTGTTTACGAACTCAGTGCCGTTCTCGGCTTGGACAGCTTTGATGGTAAGGCTGAATTGAGTGTGGATAATTGCAAAAATTTGTAATATGTGGGGACTTCAGATTTGCGAGTGAGGGGAAACGTTCAACAAAAATGAGTGAAATCATCAAACAAAACGAGATAATATTGGTACTCGGATACACTGACAACCGGGGATGTCCATACATCACAATTAACAAGTTCAAAGGCATGGAGCTAAATGAACTAGAATCTGAAAAAGGAAGCCGCACATGTTTGCCAAGCTGACAAGAATGACATAGGTGGTGCTCGACTTTATTATAGCTGATGGACGCATTACGACAAAGAATCTCGATTGTGGCGGAGCTGGGATGACCAAGACGGTGATGCCAGAGGTCGGTGGAGAACACGGCATTTCGCAGCGTCCCACTGGGGTTCCTCAGGTTGAGGAGCAGAGCCGTCGATGTGCGAGCAAAGGCTGAACTTGCCACACAGCGATTTGAAGAACGCGCACTTCAAATAGTTGGAGGTGAGCTCCAGCGTGAAGTGGACGTGGGATTTCACATTGACCGTGGCGTAGGGATGAACCACGATCGCTCAAGCGAGCCCGGCGCCCATGGCACCCATGGTGCTATCTCCAGTGGCGGGTAGGGTGCCGCTGCCAGTTGCGGGCTGGGTGCTGGCCATCAGGAGGAGAGGTAGGGGACGGGCCGCTGGTGTGGTGGACACGGCGTGAGGGACTCACGCGTGGGAGGGAGGGGTGGCAGCGTGTCGGGCTGTTGCGTGGAAGGGGGAGAGCTGCGCAATCGCGCGGAGAGGAGTTCGCGCAAGTGCGGGAGAGGGAAACAGAAACGGGAAAAGAGGATCTAATTGGCTGATACCATGTAGAGACACCCATGTGTGTGTGTGTGTGTGTGTGTGGGGAGGGGGGGGGGGGTGGACCTTCGTATATATAGCCAATATGGCTGGGTATACAAGAAATACAATCGAGTATATACGACAGGTGCTAATTATAGCTAATCACATAAAAACCTGTCTAATATATCTAATAATATCTCAACTGAAATTGGTACCTTTATTTGACACTGAGGAAAGAACCGAAAGAGTTCCACATGCAGCAGCTTTTGCACCAGATGATTCAATTGATGCCTTTGAAAGCTCGAGCACACCAGACATACCATTCGCTCCTAAAGTATAGCTCTTTTGCTGAAGTGAAGGCCCCTTAGGTTAGGGAAAAGAAAAAAAGCAAGTATGAGCAAGTGTAAAAACATGCATTGTAACATGTAGTCAGCAAGATGTGATGGATTGGTATGCTTTGATTAGATGATTTGAAGCAAAAGAAACTTAACCTCAGACAATTCTAACTTCTTGTCTGTAGTCAGCAGTGGTGAGAATTGCTGTGCAAATAGATTTCCTCCACTGGATGGCTCTGAAGACATGGCAGCACACTCATCTGTGTTTGAAACAACTGAAAGTTCAACATTATTGGATGATGCACCTAACCTGTAAAAAGGAACACCAAAATTCACCAAACATATTCACGTAGAGGGTGCATAGCAGTAGCATACTACTTCAACACCACTAAGTGGTGCTTAATTAGCAGTCAGGTTTACTACTTCAGTATGCAACTGAAAATTCTACTTCCACACATTCTTTCATTAGAAAAAACAACTTTTAGGGCCTGTTTGGAACAAAGGAATATAAAACAGAGGAAAAAACAAAGGAATATAATGGATGTGTAGTGGTAAAACAGAGGAAAGGAAAAACACAGGAAATGAGTTGACAAGGGTGTTTGGAACACAGGAATTCACAACACTGGAATTATAGAACATCATCATGTGAATGATAAATGACCATTATTAATGCTTAATGCAATGATAATATGTTAGTTGCACATTTCATCTATGACTATCTTGTATGTGGGGCCATTGGACCATGTTCATGCAACTAGGAGGCAAATAAAAATACAGAAATAATATCATCCATCCATTGCTTTCCAATGTGTTTCTCTGCACAACTTGGAGCACGTGTGGTGGCTGGGCGCGGCCGCCGAGCGCGACGAGGCCATGGCGGCATGGCCGTCGGGCGCGGGTGACCCAGATAGGTGGAAGCCGAGCAGGGCGGGCAACATGGTTTGAAGCGACGCAGCGGCCGAGTGCAGGCACCAGACGACATGGCGTGGTGGCCGGACATGGGGAGGCCGAGCGGATGCGGTGGTGCGGTGCCCAATTCTTCCATTTATATGGTGATTAGCTATTCATTTATCTCTTTCTCGTGTGAATTTCCTCGGGCAAGCGCGGAGGAAATAGGCTTGGTGGACGCCTAGGGCGTCGCCTATATTGCAGGGAGGATATTTAGGAGAATTGTTACCGAGTTTGTTAAGAAGTGCACCTGAGTTATAAAGGGCACTCTAGTTGCTGTAAACATTATCATAGAAGAAAACACCTCCCTGTGTCAGGGTGGGGTTTCCATCGACGATGGCATCGGCCTTGCTATCCCCTTCACTCTTGCTCCCAATCCCTATTAATCTTGCACTCCACGCCGACCACGCCATATCAATTTGGTACCAAAGACCACACACAAAGCATCGACCACCATGTCCGGCGTTCTAGATCTTGCCGAGATGGTGGCCAAGCTGGAACGCATTTTCGGGCAGCTCACCACCCTCAACAACCAGATGGACTCCCCAACAAGTGGGTCGCTCAAACCAAGAAGTTCTAGTTAGGCAAGGACTACGACGACTTCACCGAAGCCTCCACCACGGATGGTCAGCGCAACCGTGGCCGCGGTGGGGGCAGGGGGATAGGGGCGATGGTGGTGGCAGCGGCGACTTCCGCCGCAATCGCTACGACAAGCACTATGGCCGTCCTTGAGCCCCCAAGATCACCTTTCTATCCTTCGATGGCAAGTTTGATCCGCTCACATGTCTAAACAAGTGCGACAACTACTTTCGTGGCCACCGCACGCCAGAGGAAGAAAAGTGGATAGCGTCACTTCACCTGGGCAAAGCCACGGTGAACTGGTACTACTAGATTGAGGACATCAGGATCATTTCCTGACCTCACTTCATCGACTTAATTAACCTTCGCTTCGACCGTCCGATCTGCTCGAACAACCTTGGCGAACCCAAGGCCCCTCCGATCTGCTCGAACAACTTGGCGAACTCAAGGCCCTCCAACGTGCAGGCTCCATGGAGGACTACCAGCGGCGCTTTCTCACAGTTGTCCCACTGTGATGGCCTCACTCTGTAGCACAAGGTGGACCTCTTCACCACCGGGTCGGACTAGCCGCTAGTTTCCAATGTCAAGCTCCAGTGCCATCGAACATACAAACGACGATGAGTATGCCACGTGCTTATGAACGTCACCAACATGAAGTGTCCAACGTCTCAGCGCGCCCAAACCCCTTCTTCTCATTTTATTTTTCTTTTTTTCTCTCCTCTTGTACAGTGGGGGTTTCCCTGCTGTATTTTCCGCTAAAAAAACGACTAACACGATGAAATCGTGCCACGATAGCCCTATGGCAAGCCCGACGGCCCCATGCACACTTCCGCTACCTAAACCCGAAGGAGATGGCCAAGAAGCTCAAAGTGGGCAATGTTATTTCGACCCACGAGACATATATGTTTGAGCACAGGCCAAAGGTGTCTTCCTTTTGGAGTTGGCGGAGGGCAAAGAGGATGACCTAGGTGACACACTTCGCGATCTTGGCACCTCCTTACACACCTTGATAGAGATCGGCACCACTGACACCATGATGTTGCAAGTGCTTGTCGGCGGTAAGCGGCTACCTTTGTCCACATGGAGGTAAGATCACACCACGACCAAGGCTATCAGTTATGGCTGTTAGGTTTAGTCCCACATCGATAATTCATGATAGGGGAGCACAACATATAAGGCGGGGGCAGTCCTCACCTATCAGGCTAGTCTTTTGGGTTGAGTTAGGCCCAAGACCTTATATGTTGTGGGCTCCAGTGGACCTGGGCTCGAGGGGCACCGGCTCGTGGGTATAGCGAGCTGGGCCAGATTCCGTTGCGCACTCTAACAATGGCCACCAACGGTGACAGCTTGCGTAGTCTGACCATGTGTGCGTCCACCTCATCCAAGATGAACATCTATACTTCCACTAGAACACCACCAAGACCACCGTGTACATTGCGCCAGGCTCGCACTGATGGTCGTTCAACCGTACCGCTACCCGCAACTCCTGAAGGGGCATGCTGGAGCAAGGGATCATCTGGGAGTTGACATCACAATTTTCCTCTCTGGTGCTCCTGGTCCACAAGCACGACGAGAGTTGGTGCTTTTGCATCAACTACCATGCGCTCAACGATAGGACGATCAAGTACAAATTTCATATTCCGATGGTGGATGAGCTCTTGGACGAGTTGAAGGGCACCCCACTTCTTCACCAAGATTGATTCGTGGAGCGGGTACCATTAGGTGCACATGCACCCCAACGACATCAACAAGACGACGTTCTGCACACACAGAGGTCACTTCGAGTTCCTCGTCATGCCCTTCGGCCTCACCAACGCCTCGGCAACATTCTAGGCCTTGATGAATGACATCTTGTAACTGGCTACTACCGCCATCTATGGTGGACACCTTCGGATTCATGTCTACTCGGGTGGAGCATGGTTTGCATTCCACCATACGATATACTAGCACTATGGCAGGAAGAGGCCACTACAACATTCCTGAACGTGCATCCCTGGGAAGTGATGAAACTTACCCAAATCCTTCATTGAGAACTTTGACTACAAAGGACTAGCGATAGACAAACAATGAAGTATCTGATTTAGCTTCCACAAAGCCAAGTTAGAGCAAGTAGGAAGCAAACAGTTGTACCAAACACACAACACCTGTTTGAGGACATACAGTGATTTGTTGAGGTGACAAACGAGATTAGGATGAATAGGATCCACAAAACCAGCCAACTTAACACAATATACAATCTCATCCAATGTCCCATGAAGGAAGACGTTCTTCACATCCAACTAATGAATGGCCAATGCGGAGAGAGAGCTCAAGACATAATTGTTCGAACTATCGCAAGTTTGACCACCGGACTGAAAGTTTCTGTAAAACCATCTTCGGGTCACTAAGTGAAAGCCTGAAGTATCTGTCGCGCTTTATAGCACTCAAGGGAACCATCGGCAACTTTGGGTCATTGAGTGAAACCCTGAAGTATCTGTCGCGCTTTATAGCACTCAAGGGAACCATCGACCTAGAATTTGTGTCTGTAAGTCCACTTACCACAGATGACGTTAGCGTTTGGTGGGTTAGGAACCAGGTCCCAAGTCTAGTTATACAAGAGAGATGGGTGTTCCTCCTCCATGGCTGCCCACTAGTTCAGATCAACAAGGGCAGTTGATGTGGTAGATGAGGTAGGAAAGGGGCGACGACATGATCACCCTCCTAGTGCAGGCTCTAAGCAACTAGATTAACCGAATGTTTGCAGATATATACTCCAAGGAGGCCAACTAATCATCATTATTAAGGTATCTTCTAGGCGTTGCCTAGTCATCACCTTGGTGTCCAGGTGCTTTTCAAAGCTAGGTGTTTGGCTTGCCACAACCTGGACTTGTGAAATCACAGAGGGATCAGGTGAAATTGCGGAGGGAGCAAGCAAACGGTCCCATCCAAATGATACAGGAGACCATGGCATCCAAAAAGGATGTAGAAGATAGCAAAGTTACAAGAGTCAAGATCTAGCATCACAGGAAGTTGGGATCAAAGAAGAGCAACACTACCATCTTTGCTGCAGCGGGCGTGTAGAGAATAGAAAAACACCTCATACCCCAGCTTTCATATATATAATTTGTTCTCTTGAGTAAAAGGCCATTTGGTATTGACTACTGAAGTACATGCACGACAACAGCTGAGAGGAGCTGCTACTGCCTCTAAAGGCTTAATTTTAGCTGCTACAGTAGTAATAGAATCAGCAGGGGCAGTGAAGGAGCAAAATTGGTTTCGTATATGTATTAGCTAGAACATAGCTGTTGCTACCTATGTCTGAGATGTATTAGCACCATAGCATGTCAGTTACTGTAGCATATCGACATGAGTGCTTATATGATGAGGGTACTACCTCATGTACATGATGTAACCTTTGTGAGTTTGAATAAGAGAACAATAGTATCTCCATTGGTTCCTTTCCTTTCATCAGTTTCCTTCCCACCTTCCCATAATGGTTAGTTTGGGCTACCAGTTACAAGAAAGCTATATACAATTAGACACCTACATCAACCCAACCCCAAGTCGAAGCGGGAGGCTGACAATTGCACAAACTGGACCTAAAATCCGTACACTGTACAGGTAGGCCTTTAGTCATGATATTCACAAACTGAAGAACATGTAGAACACGAACTTCACCAAGGGCGACTTTCTCGCAGACGAAGTGAATGTCAATCCTGATGTGCTTGGTTCGTCGGTGAAGAACGTGGTTAGCAGCATTCAGCGATAGCATCAATGTTTTCAAGGCGGTAAAGCAAGGCGTGGCGAGTGACTACCGCCTTACGATTAAGCGACTAAAGCGTGAGGCGAGGCGACACCTTATGAATTTAAGAAAAAAATTAAAACAGCAGCTTAGATGATGAAGAAATCTTAAAATGAGGCCTTCCTCACCCTGTTTCGCTCAAATGTGTCTTGACATGGCCCACGAAGGCCCAATCCAACAATCAATCAGCATATATATACATCTCAAACCCTAACTCTTCCTCGTGTCCATCCTCATTCTCTTCCCCTAGCCGCCGTCACCACACATCTCGTGCTCCCCAGCTGCAGCACACATCTGACGCACCACCACCTGATCTCCCGCAGGCTGCAGCCACCGTCGGTCGCCTGCAACTACCTCGCTAACCCTTTCCGGCAAGTGCACAAGTACCAAGCAGCAGCGCAGAGGCATAGGAGCACAGGCACAACAACCGGCCACCATACTCCAGGCAAGGCTATCTGCAGCCCCGCTCCTCTCTCTCTGGATGTGCTCTGCTTCCCTCTCCTCTGGATGCTCTGCTATACTCTTCCCTCCACCCCTCTGCTTCCCCTCCCTCGCTGGATGCGCCTAGAACACCCGTAAGGCGAGTTGTCTGCTAAGCGATCGTGTGCGCAGCGCCTTGGCGATTAACAAGCGACGCCTTAAAAACACTGGATAGCATGAGCGACGGTAAGCCCTCCGCTTCAGCACTGGAGCCAGAGACAATGGTCTGATGCTTGGGCGTCCAAGATGCAAGGTGTAGCTAACGTGAAGTGGTGGGGGAGTCAGACAAGGGCAAGGTGCGGCTCCCAGGGTCGTGCATGAAGAGGCACACCTTCTGGACCACATAGGCCAGTTCCGGACAGGTGAGTGTCAGGTACTGCAGCACCCCAGCAAGGCTGCAGTATTTGGACGAGTCGATGACAGGCACACTGATTGTGGCAAAGAGCTTGGACTCCACAGGCGTCAATGTTGAGGCATGCCAGCGTGCTGGAGAAGCTCAATAGCATACTGGCATTGAACACAACATGGCGTGAAATTATGACGTGGCGCAATGAGAGATCAAGGCAACGATAGCCTTTGTGGAAAGAGGGGTAGCCGAGGAACACGCAGGCGGCAGACCATGAAGCGAGCTTATTAGCAGATTTGGTAGTGAGATTTGGGTAGCAGAGGCATCCGGAGACACGAAGGTGGGATAAGTCAGGCTGCTGACCATAGAGGCGAGAGAACAGGATCTGATTGCGTATGGCAGAGCATGGGCATCGATTAAGAAGATAGGTGGCTATGGCGAGAGTTTCGGCCAAGTAGGCTGAAGGCATGGAAGAATGGAGGGTGCATTATTATTGATGGTGCACAAGCTGCACTCAGCTTTGCGCCTTTGCCATTCTGAGCCGAAGTTTAGGGACAAGAGAGACGCAACAGAATGTCATTGGCTGTGAGGAAGCTAGTGGTGGCGTTGTTCACAAACTCAGTGTCGTTATCAGCTTGAAGGCACTTGACGGGGGGCGTGAACTGTGTGTGGGCATAACCAAATGATAAGAGTTGCCAGAGACACCCGAAACGGGGGATGTCCACACATCACCATGATTAAATATGTTCATTTAAGAAATAAGAAAAAAAATTCCATGACATGGGAGCAACACAGTCCATATCAGAACGGAATGAAATATTAGTAAAATAGAACCTAACCTGACATGTTTTCCCTCAAGTAACCTCATGTTCGTAATCATGTCATCGTCTTCACAAGTTACAAATACGACTTTCTCCTGGAAACATATGTAATTAGCATTCTTTTTTTTTTCTTTTTTGAAAAAGTGCAGTGGAATTCATTAAGAAGGGAAATCATAATTAAATAAAATGAGGTACTAACTTGACGAGCTCTAACACCAAGGTGTGATAGGTGAGGTAATTCTTGTAGAAGAATAACACCCACTATGTTATCCCCAGCAGCTTTGACCTGTCAAATGAGGTTACCTTTGCGATATCAGGAAGTTGTCAAGACAACAACAACAACAAACCAAGGATTTAAATGTTTATAGATACCTCTTCATCTCCATCAGCCTTGTTTACAACTAGCACGACAGGTTCTTTGATGGATGATGGCAATGATCCAGGTGCTATTCTTTCAACCTGAAAAAATGAACTATGACCAAAGAAACAATGCTATAAACACATGATTCTTTTTTAACTTAAATATGGCAAGCAAGGATGGATTGGGATGGTTTTAAAGACTAAATGTAACGTCCCGACTCCACGAGACCGGGCCCACTTACATCTGGCAGCTTTTCTAGGATATAGACTTCCCTCACAGACCAACACCAGTCTTTTCTGCGCACTTTGTCCTCACTCGTGCGCACCCGGGAAGAACTTCCCGGTCGGTCACCCATCCCTAATTTTCTCCAGGCCAAGCACGCTTAACTTTGGAGTTCTTTGGAGATGGGCTTCCGAAAAAGAAGTTGCAACTTGTTGATATGAGTATCATATTATTCCTATTAAGCCTTAGGCCGGAATGTTACACTAAAGGGGTGAACGAGCCTGCAACTTGACTGGTTAGCAGAGCTCACAAGTAGCACCATAGGTCCTACATTCGACTCCCCATGTGAGTGAATTTCAGGCTGGGCTAATAAAGGCCCCTCGTTGGCTCACACTCCATACCCTAAAATAGCTGCCACCAACAGGACGTAATTGTCGATTGTGAAACCAACCTTTGTGGCCATTCTACATGGGTAAGAGTCTAGGGTCAGTTTTAATTAAAATGGCCAGGAGATGTCTCCTCCCACCGCTCTAATTTTTTAGACTCAAGGGGGCCAGAATTTTTAATGAACCAAGGTCAAACCCAACTCATGAATCATAACTGAAATAATGCTAAGATCAAATATCCTGGTCTGACAGAAACCTGTCTTATGGTCTATGCTTCAGTTTTCAACAATTTACAAGAATGATTTATTATGAATTATCATCAAATCTATCTTTTAGCTCTTTTTAATCATTCAATGAAGCTTAAGCCGTGCATAAACCCACCATGTGTGACTGACAATTGTTCAGTACATAAGCTGATCATTTGAATGATAAAATGTTTGATCTTGTCATACTGCAACATGTTTCGAATTACATCTCTATAAAAAAAAGGAGCAAATTGTCATTTTTCTTTGTGGTGACATGGTGTGGGATTCACGAAATAAATGGTGTGGGATTCACGAAATAAACTTGCATCGATAAAAGTGAGAACACAACAGGGCAAAAGGAGCAAATGGAAGTTGCCCACACCTGTATCAAGGCTCCATGGGCCACTCCAGGAACAAGAACATCCCACACAGACGATCCAAGAACTGCTCGAGTTGCTTTTAAAAGTACAGTGCAAAGTTTCGAGACCTGAAAAATAACACTAAAACAAATCTAATAGTTAGATTCACATCAGTCAGATTGATGTTAATTTTAATATCAGTATCGTCCAAATGATGTGCAGGAGCACTCAGTACTCTTCTGTTGCTCCAAAGAAAACATTACCCAGCACGAATTTCAGCCTCAGTGTATGTTCTCACACTGTTCTCTGGTATTCCAAGGGCTTTCCCAAGAACCTACATATGTAGACAATCAATCTGAAAATTTAGACAATCAATCGGAAAATTTACCCACAATTCACAAGAAAGTTAAAGTGTGAGAATAAAGGGAAATGTTGGCTTATGTTCTATTGAACATTGTTAGATTCTAAATTGTGTATATGCGTGTGTATATGGGCTTGGGCCTGGCATAGCTGCCGGCCAGCCCCTCCTCTGTTTTGGTTAGAGAGTTGTAGGAGATCTCAGTGGTATTGTTTCTATAAATCACCGAGATCTCCCCTATATATATGTACATAGGCCTCTCTATCAATTCAAGGATTATTTTCCACGCAATCCATATTGCTTTCATGGTATCACGAGTCTAGGTTAATTTTCTTTCCTTCTCTCGACCCCTGCGCGCGATTTTCCGCCGCCATGGGAAGCACCGAGAATCCCATCTCCAGCACAGCCACCGACGACGGCAATCCCATCGTCGTTGACTCCCAGCAGTCACCGTCCGCTGCTCCTCTGCCTCTCCAGAACAGGGACGCCGCCCGCATCGCAAGAGAAGATCGCGAGCGCGCGGCCAAGGAGGCGCGCGACCGCGCGGCCTAGGCGGCCTGCGATGCTGCCCTCGCGCGTGCGCAGGAGGCTGAGCGCGAAACCGCGCTTGCCCGGGAGGAACGCGACGCGGCGGACGCTCGCATCCGCGCCGCTCTTGACCGCGCTGCCCAGGAGCGCGCAGCCGCCGCTCCGTCTCCCGTCGACCCCCCTCCAGTCGATCCGCTCCTGGACGAGGGATCGGATGACGACGCCTCTGCCGCCGACGCCGGCAACGACGAGCATCTTCGCGCCGTCCTCCTGCAGCACGAGCCGCCATGCCCAGGCCGTCGCAGTGCAGAACATTCGCCTGCTCGTGCCGCTCGTCCTCGACGTCGGCTCCACCTACGGCCGCTGGCGTGAATCTTTCCTCCTTGCCGTCGGCCGCTACTCTCTGCAGCAACATGTCCTCACCAACACCACTGCCCCACCTCTCCGGACTGGGTGCGCATGGACTGCGTTGTCCGGACTTGGATCACCGGCACCATCACCGACGCCCTCGCCGAAGCTGTGGTCGAGCAGGGCACCTCTGCTCGCGCGAACTGGCTCGCCATCGAGTCACAATTCCAAGGCAATCGCGAGACGCGGGCATTGCATCTTGACGCTGCATTCCGCAATTTCAAGCAAGGCGACCTCGACATCACCACATTCTGCCAAAAGCTCAAGGGGATGGCGGAATCCCTTCGTGATCTTGGTGAGATCGTACACGACCGTACGCTCGTCCTTAATCTCCTTCGTGGCCTCAATGGGCGTTTTGAGGCCATCGGTCTACACCTTCGTCGCAGCCGTCCGTTCCCGACGTTCCTGCAGGCCCGCAACGATCTGCTACTCGAGGACACCATGGCTGATGCTGCACCAACAATTCCCGCGGCCATTGCCCTCGTTGCAACCGCGGGCAGTGGGCGCGCCTCGGCTCCGGCACCTCCTGCCGCTCCTCCCCAACAACAGCGTCCTCCTGCTGCTCAGCAGCCCTTCAACTCCGGGGGGGGGGGGGGGGGGGGGGGGCAAGCGTTCACGCCGTGGCAAGCATGGCGGTGGCGGCCGCAACAACTTCAACACCGCTGCCAACAACGCCGGGGTCCAGCCACTTCTTCGTGGCCAAATCTACACCAGCCATGGACAGGGTCCATCAATATGTGGCCTGGACCTCGACCCTCGACGCTGCCACATCCGCACGCCTTGCTCACCAACGTTCAGCCAAGATCTGGAGGACAGCCGGTGCCTCAGGCACTGCTCACAGGCGCCCAACAAGGCTGGGGTGTTCCTCCCAGCTACTCGCAGTGGGCACTGCCCCCGGCTGGTCTGTACAGCCCTGCTGTTCCGCCGTCACCCGGATGGGATGCGTCCAGCCTCGCCTCCAACTTCCAGACGATGTCCCTTCAGCAGCCCCCTTCGACAAATTGGTACTTCGACTCCGGGGCTTCCAATCACATGACGTCTGATGCTGGTATTCTTACTGTCCCTTCTTCTCCACATACATCACCTCCATCTCACATTGTTGTCGGTAACGGGAACCTTCTTCCCGTTACTACAACTGGCGTTACTACTCTTCCTAATAACCTTCATCTTAATAATGTCCTGGTTTCACCTGGCCTTATTAAGAATCTTGTTTCAGTACGCCAGCTTACTTTTGATAACAACTGTTCTGTGGAGTTTGACCCTTTTGGTTGTTCTGTGAAGGATCTTCCCTCTCGGAGAGAGATCGTCAGGTGTGACAGCTCCGGTCCCCTCTATCCGCTGCAGTTCCCGGAGTCTGCCTCTGCTCTCCTCGCCGCCACCAGTCCTTCACTTTGGCACCAGCGTCTTGGGCATCTTGGCCATGAAGTTTTGTCTAAACTAGCACAGTCATCAGCTGTCCCTTGTAATAATAGTACTAGTACCTCTTTATGTCATGCTTGTCAGTTGGGTCGTCACACTCGTTTACCCTTTCATACGTCATCTTCCAGAACCACACATATTTTTCAGTTAATACATTGTGATTTGTGGACATCACCCATATCTAGTGTTTCTGGATGCAAGTATTATCTTGTCATTATTGATGATTTTTCGCACTATGGACTTTTCCGCTACGGCTCAAGTCTGACACTTTCCCTACCCTGTCTAATTTCTTTGCTTATGTCGCCACACAGTTCCGCGTTGCCATTCAGGGTGTCCAGTGCGATAATGGTCGCGAATTCGACAATCATGCTTCCCGCGCTTTCTCTCTCCCATGGCGTCCAGTTTCGGATGTCTTGCCCTTACACCTCGCCCCAAACGGTAAAGCCGAACGCATTATTCGTACCATCAATAATGTTGTTCGCTCCCTCCTGTTTCAGGCTCATGTTCCCCCAGCCTATTGGGTTGAGGCTCTTTCCACTGCCACCCTCCTCCTTAACATCCTTCCTACCAAGACACTGAAACTCTCCACCCCCCACTTGGTGCTCTACGGGTCTCCACCCTCTTATGATCACATCCGTGTCTTTGGGTGTCGTTGCTACCCCAACCTTTCCGCCACAACTCCCCACAAACTGGCTCCTCGGTCCTCCTTGTGTGTCTTCCTTGGTTACTCCTCTCATCATAAAGGCTACTGCTGCCTTGACCGGTCCTCCAACCGGATCATCATCTGCCGACATGTTGTCTTTGATGAGACATCTTTTCCATTCTCCGAGGATCCAGGCCGTCCTTCTTCCCAGGACTTTGATTTTTTGGATTATACTGACCCTGTGATGGCTCCCCAGCGCCGTCATTTTTTATACCTGCAGGAACTCCTGATGACCCCGCACAGCCACGTGCGGCTCTTCCAACAGGGAGCAGCGCCCCATGGGTTGCTGCTGCTCCTTCGGTTGGTCTCCCCGCCGGCCGGTTTTCTGCAGGCTGGGCGTCCACTACAGCCGCCTCAGTGACACCTGCAGCCAGTCCGCCTCCTGCTGCCATTCAGGGTGCTGCTACATCGCCTTCAGCGCCGGTCCAGGCTACTACTCCAGCGACCCAAGCTGCTGTTCGCAGCAGCCCCTCTACTGGACCTCCAGCGGCCGGTAACAGCTCCATAAGCTCTCCACCAGGCTTTCAGCGTTGGGCTGGTCTCTACTATCAACGGCGTCCAGTGCCCTCTCCACTTGACTTGGCTGCTCGGGCACCGATCCCTCCAGTACGGCTCACTTACAGCCGCCGCCCGCGGCCTGCTTCTACGGCGCCTGCTGCACTAGTTCATGCACCACCTTCCTCACCAGTGCGTATTCCTGCTGGGGCTGTTCCAATTATTCCAGTGACCAACCAGCACGCTATGCGGACGCGTGCCAAGGCTGGTTTTCGACAACCGGTCCTTCCAGTCATGCTTCAGGCAGATTCGCTCTCGCCAATTCCACGGACTTATCGTGCTGCGCTTGCTGACCCCAATTGGCGTGCAGCTATGCAGGAGTTTTCAGCATTGCTCTCCAATCACTTGGGACCTTGTCCCTCACCCACCTCGCTCCAATGTGGTAACAGGGAAGTGGGTCTTCAAGCACAAGTTCAAGGCTGATGGTTCTCGAGCGCTACAAAGCGCGTTGAGTTCTTCGTGGTTTTACTCAGCGTCCCGGCATTGATTATGATGAGACTTTCAGCCCCGTGGTGAAGCCTGCTACAGTCCGCACAGTGTTGTCCCTAGCTGTCTCTCGTCAGTGGCCTATACACCAACTTGATGTCAAAAATGCCTTTCTTCATGGGAATCTCTCAGAGACAGTATATTGTGCTCAGCCTTCCGGGTTTGAAGACTTTTCTCACCCAGAATTTGTGTCACCTGAATCGCTCCCTCTACGGCCTTAAGCAAGCGCCCCGTGCATGGTACAGTCGTTTTGCCGGTTTCCTTCTTCAGTTAGGTTTTGTGGAAGCCAAGACAGATTCTTCACTCTTTGTCTATCGTTGTGGCTCTGAGACTGCCTACCTCCTGCTGTATGTGGATGACATTGTGTTGACAGCTTCCTCTCCAGAATTGCGTCATCGTATTGTTGCAGCCCTACAGCGGGAATTTGCTATGAAGGACTTGGGCGAACTTCATCATTTTCTGGGTATGCAGGTTCAGCGTACCGCTTCAGGGTTGTTCTTGTCACAGCACCAGTACATGTTGGATATTTTGGACCGTGCTGGCATGGCTGATTGTAAGCCGTGTGTCACTCCAGTTGATCTCAACCTGAAGCTTTCTGCAGATGGTGCTCCTATTTCGGATGCTACGGATTACCGCAGTCTTGCTAGCGCTTTGCAGTATCTCACTTTCACATGGCCTGACATTGCTTATGCCGTCCAGCAAGTGTCTACACATGCACGACCCCCGAGAACCTCATCTTGCAGCTTTGAAGCGGATTCTTCGCTATGTTCGTGGTACTTTGGACCTCGGCCTTCATATACGTGCATCAACCCAGTCTGATCTTGTGGTTTATTCTGACGCCGACTGGGCTGGTTGTCCTGATACTCGTAAATCCACTTCAGGCTATGCAGTATTTCTTGGTGATAATTTGGTCTTCTGGTCTTCCAAGCGCCAGAACACAGTCTCCCGCTCCAGCGCTGAAGCCGAGTATCGTGCAGTAGCTAATGCGGTGGCAGAGGCTTCCTGGTTGCGCCAGCTGCTGTCAGAGTTGCATTCACCCCTGGATCAGGCAACATTGGTCTACTCACATCAGTACGGTTTACATGTCTTCCAACCCCATTCAGCATCAGCGTACTAAGCACATTGAGATTGATCTTCACTTCGTCCGAGAAAGAGTGGCTCTTGGCGCTGTCCGCGTTCTTCACGTCCCAACGGACGTCTCAGTTCGCCGACATCTTCACCAAAGGCTTGCCTTCTTCAGTCTTTACGGAGTTTCGGTCCAGTCTCAACGTTCGCCAACACAACGCTGCGACTGCGGGGGGGTGTTAGATTGTAAATTGTGTATATGCGTGTGTATATGGGCTTGGGCCTGGCATAGCTGCCGGCCAGCCCCTCCTCTGTTTTGGTTAGAGAGTTGTAGGAGATCTCAGTGGTATTGTTTCTATAAATCACCGAGATCTCCCCTATATATATGTACATAGGCCTCTCTATCAATTCAAGGATTATTTTCCACGCAATCCATATTGCTTTCAAACATAGCATGCACAAATGTTTGCTTGAAGTGTTGAAATCGGTCTCTAATTTTTTGTACTTTATCTTTTAGGAATTCCTCATATGAGGAAACAAATTTTATTGTGGATTAAGCATGAAATAATCTAGTACTCTATCCTTATTTTCACTTCCTTTTGGACACACTGCATGTATCTTCCTCATACAAATATGTCCAGCTCCCACTTTCTTGTAACTTGCAATCCAACCACATTTACAGATCTTCCCTAGCTTCCTAACCCATGAGCGAAGCAAAAAAAAATGATGCAAATAAGCAAAGATCATGTAGAACAACCCTCGTTATATAATGTTTATGTCCGGTAATTTTGATCCTATTGGCTCAAATATTTATATTATGTACACTAGCATATTACTTCGCAATAAAGATGCAGTAGTAGTACACTAAGTTAACCTGAATCATCAGTGATGATTGGTAACATTCCCATCAAGTGTTCTGCCAGAGAGGTATGGACAAATATCATGATGTTTTATCTCAGTCAATAAGCAATGGACATTTTCTGAGGAAGCAATTTCAAATGTATGATTTGGGCCTCTCTGTTATTTCCTCAGAATTGAGGTGTTGCATTCAGCTAAGGGATACTATCTCACATTCCAAGATCATATTGCCCGTTCTGGCATTACTGATAATCAAATGACTACAACACCAATTGCTCTTCACTTGGACCTTCGCCCAACTGATGGAACACCACTTGGCGATCCCTCTAGATATCGTCATATTTGTTGGAAATTAGCACAGGTAATTTGGGGCAAATCTGATGTATTGGCCTTAGAGGCAATGAAAACTGCAGGGATACATATATAGGGCAGCAAACTTGGCTGCCAAGAAGCTGTTGCAAAAGCTAACTTGGCTGCCAAGTTGATGCCAAGTTGTTGCTAAAGTAAAGCATATTCTAGAGTAGATGCTAAGCATGGATAAGCACAAGAGTTAAAAGAGGTCTATCAATCTCCCCCTAAGTCTTGTGTGTATGCTTCTGAGCAACCTGGACCATCCCAATCTTGGCGCGGAGCTCCTGGAACTTGACTCGCCCAAGGGACTTGGTCAGGAAATCAGCAAGCTGGTCTTGCGTGTTGATGTAGCCAGACTTGATGCTCCCCTCATCCAGGCAGTCTCTGATGAAGTGATACCTCACCCTGATGTGTTTACTGCACTCGTGGAAGACGGGGTTCTTTGCCAAAGCCAAGGCGGACTTGCTGTCCACCCTCAGCTCCACGGGTGCTGCATCTCTGCCAATGAGATCGCCGAGCAGCCGAGCGAGCCAGATGGCCTGAGTCGAAGCGGTAGTGGCTGCGATGTACTGGCAGAGATCGCCGAGCAGCCGAGCGAGCCAGATGGCCTGAGTCGAAGCGGTAGTGGCTGCGATGTACTCTGCCTCGCAGCTGGACAGAGCCACCACCTGCTGCTTGACCGACTGCCAGCTGATCAGACACTTGCCCAGGAAGAATAGCGCCCCGCTGGTGCTCTTGCTTGTGTCAATGTCGCCGGCGTGGTCACTATCGCTGTACCCGATGAAGTACGCCGCACCGGGGCACCTCGGGTAGTGCAGGCCGTAGTCGGAGGTACCCGCAACGTAGCGAAGGATCCTCTTGACGGCTTGCTGATGCTCCGTCGTCGGTCGCTGCATGAACCGACTGACGTAGCCCACGGCGAACGCCAAGTCCGGCCGCGTGTGGACGAGGTAGCGAAGGCTGCCCACAATGCGCCGGTACTGCGTGGCGTCGACCTCCTCCGCCGTGCTGTCGCGGCTCAACTTCAGCCTCTCCTCCATAGGAGTGTGGGTTGGGTTGCAGTCGATGAGCCCGCCCAGCTCGACGATGCGCTTGGCGTAGGCGGTCTGGCGAAGGGAGATGCCGGAGCTGTCCTGGTGGACCTTAATCCCCAGGTAGAAAGAGAGGAGCCCCAGGTCGCTCATCTGAAAGACGGTCTTCATCTCCGCATTGAATGCCTCAATCTCGTCCTCCTTGGTGCCGGTGATCACCAAGTCGTCGACGTAGACGCCCACCAGCAGGGCGTTGCCACCCTTGCCCCGCCGGTAGACAACAGCCTCGTGAGCGCTCTGCTGGAACCCCATTTGCTTGAGGGTGGAGTCCAGCTTGGCGTTCCAAGCTCGAGGCGCCTGCCGCAAGCCGTAGAGGGCCTTGCGCAGGCGAAGAACCTTGTTCTCCTTGTCGGGGATTGCGAAACCCGGCGGCTGACGGACGTAGACCTCCTCCTTCAAGTCGCCGTTGAGAAAGGCAGACTTGACGTCCATGTGGTGGACATGCCAGCCCTCCTAGGCTGCCAGAGCGAGTAGCAGGCGAACGGACTCCATGCGTGCAACGGGTGCGAAGGCGTCGTCGAAGTCGACTCCCTCCTGCTGAACGAACCCGCGCGCCACGAGTCGTGCCTTGTGCTTGATCACAGCACCAGCCTCATCCTTCTTGAGCTTGAACACCCACTTCAGGGTGATGGCGCGGTGGCCGGCGGGAAGATCCGCCAGCTCCCACGTGTGATTCCGCTCGACGGCGTCCATCTCCTGCTTCATCGCAGCACGCCATGCCGCGTCTCCCTCCGCCTCAGCGAAGGAGCGGGGCTCGTCGTCGTCGTGCGCCAAGTGCAGCTCCCCCTCGAAGTCGTGCTGCGCCAATCCAGGAACGGGCAACTCGCCGAGGAGGTTGTCCATGGTGCGGTAGCGCAGAGGCTCGTCGTCGTGGTAGGCGTCGACGCGGTCCTCATCGTCGGTCAGCGGAGTGGCGAACTCCACCGAGCGCTGCTCATCGTGGACCGGAGCTGCTGTGGCCGATCCCGGCGGTGTGGCCGCCGGTGCAGGAGAGCGTGGAGTGGCCGGTGCAGGAGATGCAGGAGCCGGTGCTGGAGAGCCAGGAGTCGGTGCTGGTGCAGAGCGAATCGTAGCCGATGCCGAAGGTGGCGAAGCGTGGGGTGTGGCCGGTGCCGAAGGTGGTGGAGCGTGGGGTGTGGCCGGTGCCGAAGGTGGTGGAGGACTCGCCGGAGCTGGAGGCGAGCGAGGAGTCGAGGCGGGCGAGCTCGATGAAGACGAGCTGCTAGCTCCCCCGGCTCCCTCGAAGTGGACGTACTCGACGACGAAGTCTCGGAGGGTCGAAGTCGAGCCGTCGTCCACCGCCTTGTCCCATGCCCAGCCTCGTCCCTCGTCGAACACGACGTCACGCGAGATGCGGACGCGCTGTGTCGCAGGGTCGAGGATGCGATAGGCCTTGACGCCCTCCGCGTAGCCGATGAAGACCCCAGGTGCACTCCAGTCGTCCAGCTTGCCGACGTGGCCGAGCTCCTTGGCGAACGCGAGGCAACCGAAGACACGAAGGTGGCTGACCGTCGGCTTGCGCCCATGCCAGGCCTCGTACGGCGTCTTGCCGTCAAGCGCCTTGGTGGGCGAGCGGTTGAGGAGGTGGACAGCCGTCATCACCGCCTCTCCCCAGTAGATCGCCGGCAGCCCTTTCTGCTTGAGGAGGGCGCGGGCAGTGGCCACCACTGTCTGGTTGCGGCGCTCGACGACGCCGTTCTGCTGCGGGGTGTAGGGGGCGGAGAAGCGGCGCTGGATCCCCTCATCGGCGCAGTACGCCGCGAACTCAGCCGCTGTGAACTCGCCGCCGTTGTCCGTGCGCAGCACCCGAAGCTTGCGGCCGCACTCCTCGGCAGTAGCTTGATGGCGCTTGATGGCGTCCGCAGCTGCCCCCTTGGTGTCGAGCAGGACAGCCCACATGAAGCGGGACACGTCGTCAACGAGGAGGAGGAAGTAGCGCCGTCCTCCGGGTGTAGCAGGGGTCACGGGGCCGCAGAGGTCGCCATGTACAAGCTCCAGCCTCTCCTTGGCCCGGAAGCTCGCCTGGCGAGGGAAGGGCAGCCGGCGCTGCTTGGTGACAACGCAGGTGTCGCAGAACTGCTCCACGTGGTCGACGTGCGGCATCCCCCGCGCCATCTCCTTGCTGCCCAGCTGCTTCAGGGCCTCAAAATTGAGGTGCCCGAAGCGCTCGTGCCACCGCCACGCGTCGTCGTCGCGGCGTGCAGCAAGACAGAGGGGCTGCGCCACCTGCACGTGAAGGACATAGAGGCGATTCCTCCCTCTGTTCACCTTGGCGAGGAGCCTCCGACTGCTGTCCCAGATGCGCAGCACCCCGTGCTCGATCTCCACGCGCGAGCAGTTCTCATCCAGCTGTCCCAAGCTGATGATGAAGTTCCTCAGCGCGGGGATGTAGTACACGCCAGTGAGTAGCCGGTGCTCGCCGGTCTTGGCGGTGAAGACGACCGAGCCGACTCCCTTGATCTCTACGGCGGAGGCGTCCCCGAACTTGACGGAGCCTCGCACGCCGGAGTCCAAGTCAGAGAAGAACTCCCGCCGCCTGGTCATGTGATGGGTGGCGCCGGAGTCGAGGTACCAGCCGTCGATCTTGTCGTCGCTGGCGGAGCCGAGGAAGGCGTGGGCGCGCGGCTCGTCGAGGTGGAGAAGCGCGGCGGCGGTCGGCGCTGGAGAGGAGCTCAGCTCAATGTCCCCGTGGATGTAGAACAGAGCCGGCTCATCACCCTCCTGTGCCTGCGCGACGTGAGCCTGACCGCCGCGCCTCGCCTGCCGGCAGTCCCTGGCCCAATGGCCGGTCTTGCCGCAGTTCTTGCAGATGTCGTCCCGGTTCGGCTTGCGCTCGCCGTCGGCGCCGTCAGGAGCGCCACCACGTGCCTGGGGAGCCTTGTCCCGCTTGCGCGGCCGACGCTTGCGAGTGCTCGACGACGGTGCAGCCTCGCCCTTCCGCCGCTCCTTCTGCCGAGCGAGCCACTGCTCCTCGGTGTAGAGAAGCCTGCCACCGGCGTTGGTCGGCTGCGATGGAGCCTTCCAGCGCTCGTCGATGGCCTTCAGGCGGCCCATCACCTCCTCGATCGTGAGCGAGGTGAACTCCAACAGAATCTCGATCGACACAGCAACCTGCTTGTACTTGTCGGGGACGACGCGGAGAAGCTTCTCAACAGCCTCCTCCTCATCGAACTTGGTGTCGCCGTACCGCAGGAGCTGCTGCTGCAGAGTGGTGAGGCGGATGGCGAAGTCCTCGACGTCCTCGCCGGGCTTAAAGGTCATGTCCCCCCACTCCTTCCGCAGTCGCTGCAGCGTGGATCGTCGCGCGTGGTCGCTGCCGATGCGCGTCGCGGTGATGGCGTCCCAAGCGTCCTTGGCGGTCTCTTTGTCCGCAAGGGTGGTCTGCATCTCCACCGGTACAGCGGCGAGAAGCGCCTCCATCGCCCGCCGATCCTCGGTGAAGTCGACGTCGTCGTACCATACCGCGTCCCACATGTGGCGCGCCTGCAGCTTGACCTTCATCACCATCGACCACTCGTTGAAGTTGGTCTTGGTGAACATAGGCCAGCCGCTGCCGACGCCGGCGTCCTTGACGATGGTCTGGACGAGTGGAGGAGACCCCGGTCGGCCACGACGACCACGGCGCCGCTCTGGAGAAGGGGAGGCGCGTCGCCTGTGAGGGCTGCATGCACCAGCGTCCCATCTGCCCAGCTCGCGGTCGTCGAAGACGTTCAGCTCGCGTCCGTACGGGCCGTGTGCGAGCCGCGCTGGAGCATAACGCGCCCGCATCCCTCGCTGCGCCTCCAGCTGCTCAGCCTGCGCTGCTCCTCGAGCGCGCGCTGGATGCGCGGATCCCGAGCGGCTGCTGCGTCGAGGTCGCGGCCAAGCCAACGGGCGCCGCGGTCTTGCTGCTCCTCGCGTTCCAGCCACCAGTTGGCGTCGCGGGCAGCACGCGCCTCCCAGGCCTCCTCACGCCCAGCCATCTCGAAGCCGCGCGCACGAGCGAAGCCACGCGCTCCCAGGTCGCGTCGGGCTCCAGCGCGCAGGGCCGCGGTGGCATCCACAGCCTCCCAGGCCGCGGCTCTGCCTCCCACGCCCGCAGCAGCTGCCCCGCGCAGGTCCTGGTCGTAGGCGTCCACTGCTGCTCCGCGCGCGTGCGCGCCCCGCGCGCCCGCCTCACGCTCGAGCCTCGCGTCCGCCCGACCGCGTCCAGCAGCAGCAGCGCGGTTGCCGGCCTCAGCATCGCGCGCGTGCGCGCCCGTCTCCACGCGTGCGTCCGGGTTTCCCGCCTCCATCCACTCCCGCTCCGCTCCAGCTGCGCGCCCGCGCGCGTCGGAGTCGCCGCGCAGGGCCGCAGCAGCCGTTGTCGCCTCCTGGGCAGCCGCTGCGGCCTCCCTGGCCGTCGCAGCAGCCCGCTCGGCTGCGAGCTCGGCAGCCGCGAGCCTCTCTGCTCGAGCGGCCGCCTCCGCTCGCTGCCCTGCCTCCTCCTCGCGCCTGTCCGCTGCAGCACGCGCGCGCTGCAGGCGCGCTGTGACCCGCGCAGCCTCCGCCTCCAGCGCAGCGAGGTCCTCGTCGCCGTCGATGTCGATGGCTGCCTGCCTGCGCCACCTGCTGGAGGTGGTAGAGTGGCTAAAGGAAGAGGAGTAGGAGTGGAGGGACATGCAGGCGCGCTGTGACCCGCGCAGCCTCCGCCTCCAGCGCAGCGAGGTCCTCGTCGCCGTCGATGTCGATGGCTGCCTGCCTGCGCCGCCTGCTGGAGGTGGTAGAGTGGCTAAAGGAAGAGGAGTAGGAGTGGAGGGACATGGCTGTGGATTGGGATGGGGAAGGGAAGAACCAGGAAAGGAACTAGGCTCTAGATACCATTTGTTGGAAATTAGCACAGGTAATTTGGGGCAAATCTGATGTATTGGCCTTAGAGGCAATGAAAACTGCAGGGATACATATATAGGGCAGCAAACTTGGCTGCCAGGAAGCCGTTGCAAAAGCTAACTTGGCTGCCAAGTTGATGCCAAGCTGTTGCTAAAGTAAAGCATATTCTAAAGTAGATGCTAAGCATATTCCTAATGGATAAGCACAAGAGTTAAAAGAGGTCTATCAATATTGTGGGAAGCCTTGTTTATCTCACTGTCACGGTTGGACAAATACACATCTGGGCCTAGAGCCTGTCATGGTTTCTATAGATTGATCATTAGACATAATAAGCAATGATATCCGATGGTGGCCATGCTTCTATAAACCAACCTTAGATCATCCTTACCTATATATGTGACCTACCCTGCATAAACCAATCAGGGCCACCAAGAGGCCACCGCCGCTACGGCGCCACCTCTCCTTCCAGGAAGGATGAGGAGACCAACCTCACTGCAACCACAGCTGCTCATGCGGAGGCCAAGGCCGCTACAGCAGCAGCCGCCGTTGCAAACACTGCTATCGTTGCCCCGCCACCGCAAGGCCAAGCATGAGGCGGCCCTTGCTCAAGAACGAGATCTTCTCCAGTTGGTGCCCCTGCAGTTGTGTTGCTACCCGTGCAATTGTGCGACTGGAGGGTGGCCCTGATTGACCTACCAGTCACCCAACCGCAGAGGAACTGCATTGTAGAGAAACACCGCACACCCTAATCAGGGGGGTGACCTTCATTATATAGCCTAATAGGCTAGGGTTACAATGTACAAGGCCAATGGGCCGCAGGCCCAATATGGGCTGTTATCAGTCAGTGAACAACTATACAGGTAACCCTTTGGTCATAATGTCCACGAACTGATGAGACGATGGAACATGGAGCACCCGAACCTGTCCCAAAGCAACCTTCTCACGGACAAAGTGAATATCTATCTCAATATGCTTCGTGTGACGATGATGGACTGGATTGGCGGTCATATAGACAGCACTGACATTGTCACAGTAGACGATCGTCGCCGAAGAGATGGGTGCATGGAGCTCCTGAAGTAACTGACGAAGCCAACAAGTCTCAGCCACAGCGTGCGCAACAGCACGATACTCAGCCTCCGCACTCGAACGAGAGACCGTAGTCTGACGTTTGGAGGACCAAGAGACTAAGTTGTCACCGAGGAAGACACAGTAACCTGATGTGGAGCGCCGAGAGTCGGGACAACCAGCCCAATCAGCATCGGAGTAGGTTGTCAAACTGGTGGTACTACCTGTGCCGATGTGAAGCCCGGTGGACAGGGTGCCCTTGACGTACCGCAGGACACGCTTGAGCATCGCAAGATGAGGCTCGCGCGGGTCGTGCATGAAGAGGCACACCTGCTGAACTGCATAGGCGAGGTCCGGACGAGTCAGTGTGAGGTATTGTAGAGCACCGGCGAGGCTGCGGTACTGAGTGGCAGCCGCCACTGGAGCGCCGACTGTAGCAGAGAGCTTGGCATGAGTATCCACAGGAGTCGTTGTAGAGTGGCACTCAGCCATGCCGGCGCGCTGGAGCAGATCCACAACATACTGGCGCTGGGAGAGGAAGAGGCCGTCAGTAGAACGCGTGACAGAGATCCCGAGGAAGTGGTGAAGATCCCCGAGATCTGTCATGGCGAACTCGGAGTGAAGAAGCTCGGTGAGGCGACGAAGAAGCGAAGTCGACGAAGCGGTCAAGATGATGTCATCAACGTAGAGCAGCAAGTAGGCGATGTCGGCCCCCGCTTTGTAAACAAGGGACGGGTCGGAGGTCGAAGCAGTGAAGCCGGACCGCTGGACGAAGCCGGAGAACCGTTGGTGCCACGCCCTGGGCGGACAGACGTGGTCGGGAGCGGCCGGGTCGACAAAGCCGGGCGGCTGCTGGCAGTAGACCGTCTCGTTCAGATGTCCGTGAAGAAAGGCGTTCTTCACGTCCAGCTGATGTATCGGTCAGGAGTGAGAAGCGGCGATGCCGAGGACGACCCGGATGGTGGCTGGTTGGACAACCGGGTTGAACGTCTCGTCGTAGTCGATGTCGTACTGCTGCGAAAAACCATGAACGACCCATCTGGCTTTATGACGAGCCAGGGAGCCGTCAGCATGATACTTGTGCTTGAAGACCCACTTGTCGGTGATGACATTGGCACGAGGTGGTCGAGGAACGAGACGCCAGGTGCCATTGTCCACGAGCGCCTTGTATTCTTCCGTCATAGCCGCGCGCCAATTTGCATCGGCGAGCGCGGCGCGAGAGTTGCCTGGCAGCGGAGAAGCCAGGCTGGAGGTCGCCGCGGTGAAGCCATACCGCTGCATGGGCGGCGGAAGTGAACCCGTACGGGAGCGAGTCTCCCACGCAGGGGGCTCTGGAGCCGTGGGCGCCGCCGCCCGCGGTGCTGGGGCTGGAGGCACTGGAGGCACCTCGACCTGCGGCTCTGGGGCCGGAGGTACCGCCGGCTGTGGCAGCGAAGCCAGTGCTGGGCGCGGTCGACGAGTGTAGTGGAGGCCGATCCGCTGCCGCTCAGCTGCAATGGGTGCAGCAGCGGGAACAGGCGCGGCCTGCTGTGGCGCTCGGGGCAGCTGGTAAGCGGCACCATGCCACAGGATGGCAGGGTCCAGCCCGACGGGGTCGCTGGCATCGTCCGAGGTAGACGAGGCAGACGCAACCGAGGCCCGCGAGTGCCGAACGTCTGATGGAGACGGGACAAGCGCGGGTAGTATATCCTGTAACAGAAAATCAAAAGAATTCGGTCGAGGCTTGGAAGCCGCAAACGGAAAGTGAGTCTCATCAAAAACGTGTCGAGAGATGATGATCTTGCGAGTGGAGAGATCAAAACACCGGTAGCCCTTCTGAGAAGGAGGGTAACCGAGGAAGACACACGCTGCTGAGCGAGGAGAGTTTGTGGGGAGTCGTGGCACTGAGGTTCGGATAGCACAAGCAACCAAAAACTCGAAGGATGGAGTAGTCTGGCATCTTGCGGTGAAGGAGATGATAGGGAATACCATTATGGATGGACGATGAGGGTCGCCGATTGATTAGAAAAACAGCGGTGGAAAGGGCTTCAACCCAATAGGAAGGAGGCATGGCAGCATGAATCAGAAGCGTGCGAACAACATTGTTCAGTGTGCGAAGCATCCGCTCAGCTTTGTCGTTCTGGGCGGATGTGTAGGGGCACGAGGTGCGAACCAGAATGCCGCGGCTAGCCAAGAAGCCAGCAGTGGCATTGTTGAGGAACTCGGTGCCATTATCTGCTTGAAAACAGCGCACAGGGAAACTGAACTGTGTGTGAGCGTAAGCAACAAATTGAACAATATGGTCATAAACTTCAGATTTATGGCGAAGAGGATACGTCCAACAATAATGAGTATAGTCATCAACTAGCACAAGATAAAATTTATAACCAGAAATACTCGAAACTGGAGAGGTCCAAACATCACAGTGAACGAGTTCAAAAGGTGCTGATGTACTAGAAACCGAACTAGCAAAAGGCAGCCTAGCGTGTTTGCCGAGCTGGCAGGCATGACAAAGGCGGCGAGCTGCTTTATTACATTGTATGGCTGAAAGCTTATTTAGAGTGGTGACGACTGCTGGTGCTGGATGACCGAGGCGGGAGTGCCACAGCTCCGGGGAGACGACGGCGACATGACAGCGAGGAGGCATGTGATGTGGAATGGTGTAGAGGTCCCCATAGCTATTGCACCGAAGGAGGACCGTCTTGGTCTAGAGATCCTGAACACAAAAACCAGAGGCGTCAAACTCAACTGAACAGTTATTGTCGCGGGTAAACTGTCGAACAGATAACAAGTTGCGAGTGAGTTGCGGAGCGACAAGAACATTATCAAGATGAAAACAGCGATCAGCTATTTCTAAAGATGTGTCACGACAGAAAACAGGAATAGATTGTCCGTTGCCAACCGTAATGGAGGACGGTAGGGACGGGAAACGAGATAGAAGAATACCGTCCTTGGAGGACATGTGGGAAGTCGCTCCGCTGTCCATGACCCAGGGAGAAGACCCTTGAACCGCCAGCTGATTGAGGGTGGCGATCAGGCTGGCCTGATCCCAGCTGCCTGGAGGCACGTACGCCGGAGGACCAGTCGCGGCGGAGAACTGTGGCGGCGCGAAGGCGGTGTGCGCCTATGGAGGAGCCGCTGGTGGCGTCCACGGCTGCTGCTGCTGCGCCCACGGCTGCTGCTGAGGAAGCCACTGGGCGGCCCAAGGGTTGTAGCAAACCCAAGGACCAGTCGGCTGGGAACCCGGACGCCCGCCGAAGCCGCCTTGTGGCGCGACCTGCTGCTGGTTGCGCCCTCCGTCGTTGCCGTTGTTGCCATTGCCACCGCGACCACCCTTGCCCTTGCCACCGCCCCCACGGTTGGAGGTAGAGGAGGTGGACCGGCAGGACGGCGACGTGCAGGAGGAGATGGTGGAGGCGACAAGAGCTGAAGCCGAGGCCGCCTTGTGCTCGGTGCCGAGGCGAAGTTCCTTGACACAGAGCATGTTGGTGACGGACTTGAAGTCAAGGAGCGGCGACGTGTTGGCGATGATGTCGGCGGTCGAGGCGAAGCGGGGGTTGAGGCCACGCAGCAGGTTGAGCACAAGTTGAGCGGGGGAGATGGTGTGACCAACCTCCCGGAGGGCATCGGAGGTGTGCTTCATCTGCTGGGCGTAGGCGTCGACGGAGAGGTCGCCCTGGGACATGGTGTGGAACTCCTCCCCGAGGACAATGGCGCGGGGCTCCTTGTTCGCCTGGAACAGCGCCTCAATGGAGTTGTAGAGCGCGCGCGCGTCCTGATCAGGCTCCATGGCGAGGTCGAGGACGGTGTCGTCGACGGAGCCGTACATCCAGCCACGAATGCAGGCGTCGGGCTGAGACCAGGTGGGGTCAGCCGGACGCGCGGCCGACGTGTCGTCGATGTGCCCGAGCAGCCCGTACTTGGCGCAGAGGGCGATGAAGAACGCCTTCCACTTGGAGTAGTTGGGGCGCTCGAGGCTGAGGACGACGGGGATGTGCTGCTTCACGTTGACGGCGGCGTAGGCGAGGCAGAGGGAAGGAGCAACGGCATCCCCCATGGTGCCGGACGACTGGGAGCCAAGGGGTGGTGGAGGAACCCGTCGAGGACGTCATGGCAGGGGCGGCCGGATCGGGACGGCGCGGCAATCGTGCGGTCTGGAGCGGCAATCGCGCGGCCAGGAGGGTGGCGGCGCGAGTTAGGGCGGCGGCGCGAGTCGCGCGGCGGCCTGGAGAGGTAGGGCGGCGGCGCGAGAGAGGCGTGCGGTGGCCTGGAGCGGAGGAAAGGCGGCGGCGCGCTGTCGGGCGGCGGCCTGCAGCGCGCGCGGCCAGGGAGGCGGCGGGGCTAGAGGCGAGGTGGTGCGGTGGTGCACGCCCTGGACTCGGGCCCACGGGCAGAGGAGAAGCGCGGATGGAAGCGGAAGGAAAAAAAGGAAACCCAGAATTAGGGCCCCGGGACTCGTGATACCATGTAGAGAAACACCGGACACCCTAATCAAGGGGGGTGACCTTCATTATATAGCCTAATAGGCTAGGGTTACAATGTACAAGGCCAATGGGCCGCAGGCCCAATATGGGCTGTTATCATTACATTCTAACATGCATCCTTGCTCCTGCCCAAGAAGCACCAACTCTAGAGGAACTGCTTCCCTTGCTCACACCCAAGCTGCTGAGCGGGAATCCTCCACTGCCGCCCAGTTATGCAACATTGTTGTCGCACGCGCCAGCAACACCCTCGCACATGCAACCCACGAACAGGCCATCGCAACTGACAAGGACTTCAAGTCAACAACCCCCGGATGGCCCTCACTAGCACCTTCGCAATGCCCTGTTGGTCCATGAGGTCGTTGCCATCATCAATTTGCACGCTCTGGCAGTCAACATGTAGAAAATCCGCAACCTCATCCCCACCATCCTCGACACTGAATCTGGCAATTACACCAGTTGGAGCCATCAGATCCTTCTCATCCTCGAGAAGTACTCCTGCCACGTCCTCGACGAAGTTGTCCTCGAGGAAGTTGCCCGACTACATGCCAGCGACCCGCTACAGCCTGAACCTGAAGAAGGCGCACAAAAGAAAGCTGCAGACAAAGGCACGTCCACTTCGGCCGAGTCGTCCGTGCCTAGAAGCAAAAGAGCACGCCGGCCCAATTCCTGCCTTGCCGGCCCAATATGGTGCAAGTAATGTAATACTTTTAGGCTAAGATGAGAGGGGAGGAGGGGAACATGTAAGAAATATCAGAAGAGAACTCTGTAGAACTCGGCCAGAGAGCCGCCCTCGTTATTCCTATTGCTGCTGATCCCCAATTCTGTGCTTCCCCAACCCTTCCAATCTCTTGATGTATCTTACAATTGGTATCGGATTCGTTCGATCCTGGAGCCCAACTCCAGATTTCATCACCACTACACACGCCTCAGTCGCCGTCGCGGAGTCATGGATCCGGCGCTGCAGCTCGTCCTCGACACGATGAATCAGCGCTTCGACGACCTCGACCACCGCTTCGCGGATCGGGACCGTGCGGCCGCGGATCGAGAGGCGGCCGTCGATGCGCGCCTGGATGCGCTTGCTGCTTCCTAGGACTCGTCCTCTTCGGCGGTTGCATCAGCAACGGCGGCGCTCGCGCAGCGCCTCCTCGCATTGGAGTCCGTACAGGTCGATCCAGATTCAACTTCACTCCATCAGCGCCTATCCTCTCTCGAGGCGAGCTACGTCGACCGCGACACCGAATACTCCAACCGCATCACCGAACTGGAGTCGCTTCGCGTCGCCCACATGGCCGACAAACGCGACGCTCGGGTGGCGGCGTTGTTGGCAGCAACCCAGCAGTTCGCGGAGTGGTGCCCAGGCATGGAGGGTGTGCTCGCTTCCGTCAAGCAACGCATGGAGCATCTCGACAACAAGTGTGCCCGTGCGGTGTTCGACGCTACGCCGCCCAGCTCCGGTCTCCTACCTCAGCCCATGCCCGTCACCGTACACTACGCCGACGGCGTCCTCCGTCATTCGCCCAAGGGGCTCGGCATCGAATCGACTTCACGGGATGTGGGTTCCGGGATCGTCCCGACCTGGACACACGTCCCGGCCAAGGGTACGTGTTCTACCCCGATCGTTCCATCTGTTCCTCCGGGGGTCTTTGTCTCGCCGCCTCCACGTTCACCGCCTCCACCCCACCCATTTTACCCATACCCACTACCTCCGAGACCACCCGAACCCCACGTTGCCGCTAAATCCACCGCTCCACATGCCACCGGTCGCCTTCCCAAGCTATCCTTTCCTCGCTTTGATGGTGATAATCCTCGCTTATGGCGTTCCTTGTGTGAGGACTACTTTGACATGTATAGCGTGCCCAATTCTGTCTGGATTCGTGTAGCTAAACAGCACCTCGACAAAGCCCCTGCACGTTGGTTTCAGTCTATTGAGTCCACCATTGATTTCTCTAATTGGTCGGGTTTCTGCCGTCTTCTGCATGATCGTTTCGACCGCGATCAAAAAGAGTTGTTAATTCGACAACTCTTCCATGTCAGGCAAACTACCTCTGTGGCCGAGTATATAACCCAATTCACTGAATTAGTCGACCAATTATCAGCTTATTCATCCAATACAGATCCTATGTACTTCACCATGCAGTTTATTGATGGTCTCCGTCCTGGTATCAAATCAGTTGTGCTTGTTTTGCACCCTCCAAATTTGGATACTGCTTGCACTATTGCCTTGTTACAGGAGGAGGCGAGTCCTGCGCAGTCATCCCGCGTGCCTCGATCAGGTGATTGGTCTACATCCTCCCGGACTTTTCCGTCGGCTCGCGTCTCTACAACATCACCGACGCTGCCTCGTGCGGACAAGCCTCCAACAGCTGCCACGGCTCCTACAGACTCCAAGCTGGCAGCAATCAAGTCGTATCGTCGTGCTATGGGTCTGTGCTTCAAATGTAATGCCAAGTGGAGTAAGGATCACCAGTGTGCGCCTGAAGTCCTCCATGCAGTCCAGGCATTTTGGGATTCCTGTCCAAATGAGGAGGCTCTAGAAGAGGACTCTGATGCAACCGAGACCACTGAACAACTGTTTCTGGCCATTTCTAAAGCAGCCGTTACAGGTGTTCCTGCTTCTCGTAGCAATACTCGTTCGGTTTCAAAAGTAGAGCTAAAAGATCTTCTCAACAAGAAATGTCTTTCCCGCGGAAGACTCTAACTCCTCATAGCATTACGCTAATCCGCAAATATCGAATGATGCTTCGACAGATTCAGTCATCCATTCAGCTTTGAAATCGGAGACAAGGAAAACATCTTCATAGAAGCGCCGCGGATCAATATAGAGATGCGAACCAATATCCTTTTCCTGGTGGACTCTGAAGTACTCGTCTTTTGCACAAGGCCTCGTGTCAAATAACATCCAACCACGTCCACGTCCTCCTACCTCGCCCATTTGCTGAGATCATCTACATTTTGCTTCGTGTCGAGGGTCCTGCTTCTCGTACAGTACAGTTGCTTGGTACCATTGCAGATGTCCCAGTAAAAATTCTTGTTGATTCGGGCAGCTCATCATCTTTCATCAATGCTGAACTGGTTTCCCGCCTTCCTTCAGTGACTGCTTTACCTCTGAATGCTTCAGTCCAGATTGCAGGGGAAGGCGTCCTTCAGTGTTCTCAGCTCATTCGTGGTGTCCGCTGGTCTGTTGGAGCTTGTTCCTTCCTTTCAGACTTCAGAGTGCTGCCTTTGACTATGTTTGATGTCATAATTGGAATGGACTGGCTCGAGTCTTTTAGCCCAATGCATATTCATTGGCGACAAAAATGGTTGGCAATTCCTTATAAAGGCACAACTCAGATCCTGCAGGGCATTACAGTGGACGTTCCTGGACCATATATTGCTACACATTGATGACAATTATGCAGACACAGCTCCTGTGGCTACTCTTGTTCTACCACCCGCCATACAAGGACTGTTACATGATTATGAAGATGTCTTTCGTCCTCCATCATCTCTTCCACCATCACGGGCTTGTGATCATGAAATTCCACTGATCCCGGGTGCCCAGCCGGTATTCATTCGACCATATCGGTATCCACCTAAATTAAAGGATGAGATTGAACACCAAGTCAAAGAGATGCTATCACAAGGTCTGGTCCGCCCGAGTTCTAGTTCGTTTTCTTCGCCAGTGCTGCTTGTGCGGAAGAAAGATGGAACGTACCGTTTTTGTGTGGATTTTCGTCATCTCAATGCACTCACCAGGAAGTCCAAGTTCCCTGTGCCAGTCTTTGACCAGCTTATGGACGAACTCGCCCATGCTAAGTGGTTCTCCACTCTTGATTTGCGGGCAGGTTTCCATCAGATCTTGTTACAGCCCGGTGAAGAGCACAAAACGGCATTTCAAACTCATCTTGGTCAGTATGAGTTCACAGTAATGGCTTTTGGGCTCACCGGCGCTCCCGACACTTTTCAAAGCGCTATGAATGCCACATTGGCACCTGGTTTGAGGAAGTTCGTCCTTGTGTTCTTCGACGACATCTTGGTTTACAGCCCAACCTTCGAAGCCCATGTTGCTCATCTCCAACAGGTCCTTTAGTGACTTCGTCAAGATCAGTGGCAGTTGAAGATGTCCAAATGCACCTTTGCAAAACAGTCGATTCAATACCTGGGACATGTGATCAGTGCCGATGGCTTATCAACAGACCCGACTAAGATCCAAGCAGTTGTTGACTGGCCTATGCCTACATCTGTCAAAGCGCTCCGAGGGTTTTTGGGCCTAGCTGGATACTATCGGAAGTTCGTGCAACATTTCGGCATTATTGCGAAGCCGCTAACTGATCTGCTAAAAAAGGATCGCTGTTTTGTCTGGACTAATGATCACCAGCAAGCATTCACGCTACTCAAGGAAGCCCTCTGCTCTGCACCTGTCCTTGCACTTCCCGATTTCTCACTTCCATTTCAAATTGAGACTGATGCCTCTGGCACTGGAGTTGGAGCTGTGTTGCAGCAAAATGGACACCCTCTGGCATTTCTTAGTAAGGCACTGGGTCCTCGAAATCAAGGCCTTTCGGTGTACGAGAAAGAGTACTTGGCTATTCTTATGGCTGTGGATAACTGGCGTCATTATTTGTTACAGGCCGAATTCATAATTCACACAGACCACCGCAGACAGCCTGGCAACAGAAGGTGTTCCCACGACTACTTGGATTGCAATACAAGATTGACTACAAGAAAGGATCTGAAAATGGGGCAGCGGATGCTCTATCACGGTGCAGTCATTCGGATGTTCTAACTGCTATATCTGCGGTTCAGCACAATTGGCTCGAAGATGTGGTGGCTGGTTACAGTTCAGATCCTGATGCTCTCTCCTTACTGTCTCAGTTGGCAGTCCAACCTGATGCTCGGCCTCCCTATACCTTGGTTCAGGGAGTTATTCGCTACAAGGGGCGCATTTGGCTGGGCGTCAACAAACAAGTACAGACCCAGGTCCTACAAGCCCTCCATGCCAGCCCGATTGGTGGCCACTCAGGGGCTCCTGTCACATATGCCCGCATCAGACAATTGTTCTTTTGGCCTCGGATGAAATCCGATATCTGGGAGTTCGTTCAGAGTTGTGCCACGTGCATTCAGGCCAAACCAGACTGCGCACGCTACCCAGGTTTATTGCAACCTCTGCCTGTGCCAGCTGCTTCTTTCGAGGTTTTGACCATGGATTTCATTGAGGGTCTTCCCCCATCCGGCTCTTTCAACGCGCTTTTGGTAGTGGTCGACAAATTTTCCAAATTCTCTCACTTTGTGCCCCTCTAGCATCCGTTCACAGCTGCTTCAGTGGCCAAATTGTTTATGGACCAGATTTATCGTCTGCATGGTATGCCCAAAGTCATCATCACTGACCGGGATAGGATCTTTACGTCCAAGTTGTGGCAGCTGCTCTTCAAGTCTGCAGGCTCAGAATTGAGGTTCAGTTCTTCCTACCACCCGCAAACCGACGGGCAAACCGAACGGGTCAATCAGTGTGTCGAGACATTTTTACGTTGTTTTGTGCACACATGCCCATCCTCTTGGAGCCACTGGATTTCTGTGGCTGAGTATTGGTTTAACACTTCCACACATTCAGCTCTCGGGCGATCACGGTTTGAAGTACTTTATGGTTTTTCACCTCGCCATCTAGCCTATGATCTTGCTGATGCAGCGCCTGTGCCTGAACTGCACCACTGGTTGGAGGACCGTGAACTTATGCATGCTCTGGTCAAACAACATTTGGCTCGTGCTCAAACTCGGATGAAGCGTCAAGCTGATAAGGGTCGTTCAGAACGTTCTTTCCATGTGGGCGATATGGTGTTCCTCAAAATTCAGCCATATGTGCAGACTTCCTGGCTCGTCGTGCTAACAACAAGTTGTCCTTCAAATTCTTTGGTCCCTTCAAAGTATGGCAGAAGATTGGGCAGGTGGCTTATAAACTGGAACTTCCGCCCCAAGCGACCATCCATCCGGTGTTCCATGTTTCCCAATTGAAAGGCTCTGCTGGGACTCAACAGGTTTCACCTCTCGTTGTCTCTGACTTGCAGGCGTACCAGGTGCCCGTGACAGTGCTTCAACGATGCTGGACAGATGGCGCTCACCCTGTTGAGCAAGGCCTTATCCAGTGGTCTCACATGCCGCCGGAGCTTGCCACCTGGGAACCATTGGTCGCCCTGCGCCAACAGTTTCCTCGTGCACCCGCATGGGGGCATGCCGGTTCTAAAGGAGGAGGGAATGTCAGCGACCCGCTACAGCCTGAACCTGAAGAAGGCGCACAAAAGGAAGCTGCAGACAAAGGCACGTCCACTTCGGCCGAGTCGTCCGTGCCTAGAAGCAAAAGAGCACGCCGGCCCAATTCCCACCTTGCCGGCCCAATATGGTGCAAGTAATGTAATACTTATAGGCTAAGATGAGAGGGGAGGAGGGGAACATGTAAGAAATATCAGAAGAGAACTCTGTAGAACTCGGCCAGAGAGCCGCCCTCGTTATTCCTATTGCTGCCGATCCCCAATTCTGTGCTTCCCCAACCCTTCCAATCTCTTGCTGTATCTTACACTACACCTTCCCATTCACAACCTCAACAATGCCGTCCGCTCTGTCTTGTTTCAGGCCAGTCTCCCTCCTCCTTATTGGGTTGAAAGCCTTAGTACCACCATGCTGCTCCTTAACATTGCGCTCCTCTACGCCACATCAGGTCCCCCATCAAAAAAATGCAACATTTGGAGTAAAAGCAAATCCATGGTGTCATAACAATATAAATTAAACAAGCAGTATTTCATATTACAAGAGACGTCTAGTTTAAGGTTTAGTTTGCATTTTATACTAGGTTATTGAAGCCAATTCGCCACCTACATGCTCTCACTCGGCTTCGTGGAAGCCAAGTCGGACTTGTCGCTGTTTGTATTCTGCTGAGGAGACGACGTCGTCTACTTGCTTCTCTATGTCGACGACATTGTCCTCACTGCATCAGCAGCAGCTCTCCTTCACCACACCACCCATGCCTTGCAGCAGGAGTTCTAGATGAAGGACCTGGGTGAGCTACATCACTTTCTTAGGATGCAAGTTCAGCACAATGCCAACGGCTTGTTTCTCTCACAGAACCGGTTCATTCTTGTTGGCCATGGATAGCGCCTTGGTCAGCGATGACCAGATATCCCCTATGCTGTTCAACAAGTCTGTCTCCATATGCAAGATCCTCGGATAGCTCATCATGCAGCTCTCAAGTGCATTTTGAGGTACATTCACCGCACTCTACATCTTAGGTCCACCTCAGGCTATGTGGGGCCTTCCTTGAGGACAACCCTGTGTCCTAGCCCTCCAAACAGCAGACCACAGTATCTCAGTCCAACACGGAAACCGAGTACCGTGTTGTGGCTAATGTTGTTCTGTGCGAGCTTCACTCACCGCCCGACAGTGCTACCTTGGGCTACAACAACGTCAACGTGGTCTACATGTCCTCCAACCCGGTTCAGCATCAAAGCACCAAACATATTGAGGTCGATCTTCACTTTGTTTGAGAGCGAGTTCCCATTGGTGGTGCCCGCGTTCTCCATGTGCCAACGTCATCGCAATATGTTGAGATATTCACCAAGTGGCAGATTTCTTCGCTAAAGCACAAACCCGAGAGTGCTTCACTTGCTCAAACTCAATGCTTCAGACCTCCACTTCCACCTTGAGTTTGAAGCGGGGTGTTAAAGTTCATGAATGTCCATCTACTATAGGCCTATATGGTCCATGAGGCTCCTATATATGTAGTCATCTCCACTACTGAAGTGCTCATCTTCTCAAATCTCCAAGGTTAGTAACAGCCATCTCCACTACTACTGAAGTGTTAAAAAAAACTTCAGATCCCCAAGGTTAATAACATATTCGAGGGGGGGAAATAGGTGGAGTGCAGAATAGCATATGATAAACTTATGATCACAAGACTCGTCTACTTTTCATTCAGTAAACTCACCTTGACTTTTTCAGGGAATATAGAAAGAAGTGCTTCAGAGTATTCTTCTGTTAGTCTTCCTGATCTATCAAGAGTGGCTTTGAGTCTCAGTGCCCAAATAAACTTTCCATCCTCACTGCCTATGTACATGACAACAGTAGTTGAAGGGTACTCCTCACCACAATGAGAACACAAGTAGGGATGCAAATTCATGCATGACATATATTAAAGGAGAAATTGTACCTTCAAATTCAGATAGACCTTTCTGCTTCCAAGAAAGAAGCTCATTCACTATTGCAGTACACTCATTTGGTTTCCAACCTGAAAAGCTAACTTGATTTATGCCAATGACAAGGGCATCAAGGGCATCATCCCATAGACTTGTATTTGTAGGAAGACCCTCTGCAAGTGAAGCTGATCCACCTAAAGCTTCAAGAGCATTGATGTATCTGTTATGGTACCATAGCAACGAAAATAAAACCACATTTGCTTCCATGAGAAATAAAGTATGTACGAAAGCATCATAATAATTGAAGAAGAACAAATTTTATTTCAACTATATCATTACCTACTTAACAATACGAACGAATAATCCTCAAGCCCAATCTCACAAAGACGCCACTGCAAAACCTCAACAATCAATTTAATTGAAATACATGCATCCATTTCAACCCATACTTTCTCAATTGTGTTTTGACAAAATAACCTTTTGTCGCATTGCAATAGCACTATCTGGAGCATCATTTCTAAGGCCACTTTCCAGACCCTTCATTAGAATTGATCTTAGATAAGATAACGACAGCAAGGTCTTCAGCAAAACTTGAACGCCACCATTTTCATCCAAATCTTTTGCATCTTCCAGTTGGTCTAAATTCTGAGATAATCAATAGAATCACATATACACGTATGAAATGGCCATTACACTGGTGAGCAGCAGGTTCATCACTCAGTAAACTGGTTAAAGATAAGCAGTAACAGCTGTTTACTTATTAAAAAAAACTCACACTAGGAGGAACTTAGTGAGATATTAAGAAGAATAGGCTCCCAAATTACATAGCATCGAACCCAACAAGGCATGAATGAATACTAACAGAACTTAAGTACATCAGAAAGATGAGGCTACTCTTTTCTATTGAGTTGCCAAAACATAGAAATAGCAAATACGTGATGGTAGCACAAATTAACAACTCCAAACTTATTGTACTTGTCTATATTAGGGAGTGAAGAGCAAATTCACAAAAAAAAACTAACCTTTTTGGTTTTCAGAAAGGATGAGAGAGCTTCTAAGCCAGACTCATCCAAAGATTGCTCGATAGATTGCACTTGCTCCAGTAGGCTGCAAAGCCCAGATTACAGTATCACATAATTATTTCAAAACTATTTGACCACATAGTACAAAGAAAAGATGATGCAGCATAAAAGCTTCTTTTATATTATTCGCCTGCATGGTTGAGAATAAAATATGATTCACAAAATTATTTATGTTCTAGTCTGAAGGTTTAATGACAACCATCTTCCCAACATTGCTGAAGCACTCCTCGCTACGGAAGAAATTCACCTTTTGGGGTCTGGCCGGTGCCCGTGGTATTTCTTACTTCTTGGCCACAGCTCAAGGAGTTTCTTAGGTAGTTTAGGTCAAGACCTGTGTGTTGGGTGTGCTGGTGTGTTGTATGGGATCTTACCTTTTTTCTGCTTAATATAGTGAATTAGTGATATGCAACTCTCCTGTGTTCAAGAAAAAAAATATGAAAACCATGCTCGCATGGACTGAAAATGGACTTATTTGATGGTAATCATAGTTAAAAAGTTCTCTAGTGACATACAGTGGATTTATTCTCTTAACTACTCTTAGTATTTAATTATTCTAGATTCAACTTTCTTAATTCTGCACATAAACCATTTCTAGTACAAGAATTCCAATGACCTTGATTCTTTTGGTGCAATATTTTTGCCTTCATCACCATCACCAATGCATGCCTGTATTGGTACTTCTGGTGACATGTCGTTATGAATAAAAACTCAAAACTGATGTCACTATCTTTGTCACGTGAGGGTGCACATACAGCCTGCGGCGCAAGAGGGCTGCACATGGCAGAAGGCATGGCTGGGCCACAGGACCGTGACCAGAAACCATGGACAACCTGGCTAATTCAGGCAGGATATAGGATATCAGGATTAGCATGATTGAAAGAATAGTAGCTTTAATAGGAGCAGTTTATTATAGCCAACAGTGAAATCAAAATTTCTGAATGCAGAAAATGTGGGCAAATTAGGAATTAGACAACCTGCCAGCATTGAAGAAATCTTTTAATTCACTATAAAACGTCTTGAATTGTTCAACAAAAGCTTCATTGTATTCTCCAGGAGTCTTAGTAATCCTAGCAAGCATGGCTTCAGTAGCAATAAGATCCTCAGGGCCAGCATTCCGGTGAAGCTTGTTTTGTATTGTATGCTTGATTTCTTGCTGTTGATAATAGAAGATGACTGAGCAACAATTCCATTGAGGAAGTTATCCCAAATTGTGAAATGTGATCATCACCTTGAGATCATGTGGTATGTCATTACGATGAGCAATATCACGAATTCGTGTTAGAGGAACGGAGGCAGTAAATTCTGATTTAAATGAAGGTAAACAAGGATGAATCTTGCGTATCACAAGCAAATCCTGTATACAAAATGTAAATGGTCAGAATTACAAAATAGAATAATATTTGTCTTCATTAAGGCATATATGTTAGACAATTATGAGCTTGGGCTGGCCATGCGGCCCTAGCCCAGTCGCCATCCTATTTAGCTGCGTTGCCTTGGACTCCAAGCCTGGCACACCTGTATATTGTGTTGTATTCGGCAAGGATATCGGAGGACGGTTCTATCCATAAGCTGCCCCTATCCACACCTATACATACATGTACCTTGTACTCGACATAGTTCTTAAGGCGCCTAGGCGAGGCAGGGCAGTGTACCACCGCCTGGACGCCTAGGCGCCCACCTTGCCTGCCTAGGCGACCATTTTGTAAGGCGATGGGGGAGCGCCTGGATGCCTAGGCGACGCCTTGAAAACTATGGTACTCGACATATCAATCTGCTAGCATATTTGTTACCAGTCAGCTGATCCCTTGGTCTCTCCCCTGGCTGCACCTGGGAACTACCCCTGGCTGCCGCCTCTCTCTCCCTCTCTATTCTTTCTTCTATTTATTCCATGTAATCCTGGCTGATTTCCTCCCTGCCCCCCCCCCTCTCTCTCTCTCTCTCTCTCTATTCCTTCTATTCATTCCCTGTAATCCTGGTTGATATTCATCAATGAAACATTTGAGCCTGTTGAAGCTCTAATACAATCTACTATTCTACATATTTTCCCAACTTACAATATAGTCTAGTAAAGATTCTGCAAAACTAGTCATGGGCTCCTCACTGCAAGTTCATTTGGCTTGCAATGAACAACCGTTGTTGCACAGACGCTCATCTTGGCAAGAAAGGACTTCCTCATCTGGCTGCTTGCCCACTTTTTGATCAAGCAGAAGAGTCAATTCAACCTTTGAGACAGGTATGGTACGGAATCTTCCAAAGATTGGGATTGAATTCCATTGTGCGGGCCTCTATCAGCAGATTCTCAAGCTGGTGGTACCGGGCAATCAAAGAAGTGCGGAAGGAGATCAGAGAAGGCCTCAATTCAGTTATCATTAGCGTGTTCTGGGAAATCTGGAAACATCAGAATGATTAATTTTTAACAGCTCTCAAGTCCGAATATCATTGTGGTGTTGTAGCCAGGCACAAATGAATGTAGCTTAAACCTGCTAACGGGTCGGGGGAAACGGGTTTTTTGGGGCGGGTTCTCATATGGGGTGTGTGTTGACGGGTGCAAATAGGTGCTATTTCCCTACGGGTTGATGCAGGTTTGGGTTACAGGGCGGGTCAGCAGAAAGAATTGCGCTCATGTACCTCTCGTGCTCGGTAATATGTTTTTTGCTTGTGGCGGGTTGAACCCAAACGAATAGGGCGGGTTTATTCACTAAATATTTGGGTGGGACTGGGGCAGGTGAAGACTTCATGTGACAATGGGTTGGGGCGGATTTGTCCCCATTAGCAGGTTTAATGTAGCTTGTGTTCTGCTGAAGCAAAAATGTGCCAGGAGTTGCAGGCTAGGATGTTTGTTGGGGGATATAGGTTTTCTGGTTTTGGTAGTTCTGGACTTCTGGTCACCTACTTTTTTTCTCTAACTACACAAGAGGTAGAGGAATACAAGATGATCTGGATTTAGAAAGAAACCCAGCTCGCAGAACAAAACAACACCACACCCACCCACCATAACCGAGAAGGAAAGGGTGGGTGGTTCTAAACAAGACGAGGGCCTAACCATCACCTTCTGCACCCACTCACCCTCCGCGTGTCTTGATCCTAGACATGAGCGGGAATGCATTGCAACTCAATGTCCACAGTGAACCAGAGATTTTCCGCTGAGGTGTGAAGGGAACGAGACAAGCGCATGACGTGCAGACAGTAAGACAAAGAGATGATCGACCGCCCACCATTGAAAATCCTCACTGCCACCTCCTCTGTCAGCAAGATAAAAAAAAAAAGCTCCCCCCAAAAAAATAGTGGCAAGGCCCCAACCTATGATAATAGCGTGGTACTATCTCGGGGTAGTGACAACTGACAATGGTCGCCGGCTACGGTGAAGCCGGGGTTTGGGGTTTTTATAGCTACTTTTGCTGAGGTTTCTTCTTAGTGCAAAGTCATGGGGCGTTCTTTTTTATAGAAATAAGTAGTGATATAAATAAAATACTTGTAGGACAATGTTGAATGTCACAACCACTGAGGAATGAAGCAATCAACCTGAGCTGATGTGTTTTTCCCATAGTATATCCTCTCAATTTCACGAAAAATTTGCCTGGATATCTCAGCATGTTTATTGGGTCGATGGTGACCACCATCCTCAAAGCATGGTATTTGACCAGTATATATCCACTGTGATCAAGAGAAGATATTGAGAATGTTACCAAAACCATTTAACCAATATCATTGTCTCCAGACAACAAAGCTCAAGAGGAATATTTGGATAATCTGAGGGGAGGACCTTTAGATATATAGCAGAATATGTAAGAGCCTCCAAGTGACTCTGATCATGAACATATTCAGACAAGAGCCCACGGACAAGCTCCAACTGCAGAAACATCGCAAAGTGAATTCAGTAGATAAAATTAGTTTTCTTTCTCCAGAAGTGCAAAAAGTTTGAGTAATACCCTGGTTTTATATTACTTAGTAAAGAAAGTCCATTCAGCTTTAAATTAATCTCGACTGGAAGCTTTACAAATTCTACAAATGGAATCAGACTTACCTTGAAATTTCAGTATATATTAGATAATACCCAAAAAAAATGATAACCAGCTTTAAGTCCCTTTTTTTAAAAAAGATCTGGGCAGTAAACACTATACTTCTAGATAATAGCTTCACAAGAGATCCCAATTATCACAGTTAACAACTATTATGAATTACATCTAACAACAACTACTACCGAAAGGTAAACAGCCAGGTGTTAAGATCAAAAGTATAGACCCACATGGAATACTGTACCCATTTCACAAGAAAAAATAGGGAATTAATCAACCTAACCTTCCGCCACCAGTTTCTTGATGCTTTATCACCCTCCACCAATTTCAGCGATACTGCATCAAGCCCAGTCATGTCCCACTTCCTATCACTCTCATTATTGCGATGCTCATTTGACCGCATGAAAACTGTATCACTACCTTGCCATAGACCACCAAGTGTGCTCGACTCGAGTTCTGGTGTTAGATCGCCATCCCCAGCATTACAAAGATTTCCAATCTCTTCTAGAGCAATATTTCCAGATAGTTTAGCATCTTCATCTATCTCCTTCTCGGTACCTCCAGACAATTTAATCTCTGATGTTCCTAAAAGATCTAAAGGCTCTTTTGTCTTATTCCAGTGGCATGCCATATCAAATGAGCCATTTTTTGGCAAATTAACTACACGGTTGTCACCATCCTCCCATATTTTGTCCTTGCCTTTATTAAAAAATATCACAAACTTGAACTCCAGAAGTGTTTCTCCAGGGAGATCAAGCTGGCAGACCCAACCATTTGGTGTCCAATCCATCTCAACATGACTTTTCCATGAGCCAAGCTCTTTTGTCGAACCAATAATGCCAACATGCTCACCAAACATAACCTGGTGATCTAGACAAACATGAAGACGCACTGCATCCTGCTTTGAAGGATCTATTTGTTTTTTCTCCTTTGTTCTGTAGAATAAAAATAGTGAGTGTAGCCAACAAGTGAACGAACTCTACTGGAAATCAGACTTTCAGGACTCAGAGAGTTGCATGTGTGTAAGAGAAGAATTTGCATGTAACTGCTTCATCTTTTCTGCTATATAATGATCAAGCCAGAGAAGAAAAATATATTGTGAAGAAACAACTGTGACAAGATCCATGGAGTAGATCATAAAAGATTATCTACTTGTCATACATCAATGCATATGGGCAGAAGGCAACGCATTAAGTAGTAAATGGAAAGCTAGACATGGAATACCAAGGCCCGTTTGGATCTTTGGAATTGAATTCATTCTAAGAATTATCATTTAAACACAAACTAATTAAGCTAATATGGTTGTAAATGGAACATATTTGTATATTATTGTGGGTCGTATGAGAGAGATACTTATATGTTGCATTTCTACTGTAGAGAAACGAGTTGAAGAGAGTGTTATAAGTTGCAAACTAGAAATATAACATGGTGATCTATAGAATCAATTTTCATCTCCCACCCTATGAATTTGAGATAGACTTAGTATATGTGAACTTTGGAAAGTTGTGGAATGTCAAATTCCAAGCCAAATAGCCTAGTTTATTAAGTAGATTCCAATTCCCTCAAAATGAAAGGATCCAAACAGCCCCTTAGAGTCATTTGTATTAATTGTAAAAATATAAAACTGGTCAAAATGTACAATGAACCAGCATTGAATTGAATTACAATACTTTTATCAAATCAAATGAGTTCCGATAAGTATATTCTGGCAACATTACAATTAAATTATCTAACTACAGATGTTTGAATACTTCGAATTTACTCAAAGTACTATAAGTAGTGTTTGGTTGATGGGATGGCCGGATGGGATGGGATAATCCCTCTTTTGTGCTGTTTGGTTGAGAGGCAAGACTGAGGATAGGAGTATAGGACCGTCCCACCTGGGAATATCCTTTGTTGATGCCATGACTCCGGTCCCTCTTTTTTGGACCGACAGAGTCGTCCCCCCTGGGAGGAGCCTTCGCGGGCGCACGGGGAAGATGAGCGCGGACGCAAGCCGGGCAGCGAACGGTAGCGCAGGCCGGTGAGCTCCAGCGCCGGTCATGCCGCGCAGTTCACCCCTGCTGCCAGTCATGCTGCGCGGGCGAGGAAGAGGAGGAAGAGGCGGCGGCGCGCGTAGGCACGGCGGAGTAGGGGAGGAAGAGGAAGAGCGACCGAAGCGGAGGAGGCGCGCAGCCGAGCTCGGGGCAGAGGAGGCCCACAGCGGCGCGCGGCCGAGCTCGGGGCGGAGGAGGCCCACGGCGGCGCGAAGCCGAGCTCAGGGCAGAGGAGGCCCACGTCAGCGCGCAGCCGAGCTCGGGACGGAGGAGGCACGGGGCGGCGTGCGGCCGGCCTCGCCGGCGGATGAGACCCGAGGCGGGCCGCAGCCGGGCTCGTCGGGGAAGAAGACCCGGGGCGGCGCCGACGCTCGAGCTGAGGAGAGGAGGTGTCGGGACTCGGGACGAAGAGATAAGGAGAGAGAGGAAGGAAATTCTATGCGGCGGTTGCCGCACGGGAGCATGGCATGGCGTGCGCACCGCCCAATCGCCATTCGTTTACAATAGATGCAGCTGGGACCACCATTGCATGCTCTCGTACGGGGAAACATCACAAGCCATCTAGCCGCACACGTGTCAGTGAGACAGTGTCCCATAATCTTTTTTTTTCTGATTGGATCCCACTTGTCTTTAAAAAGAAAAATGGTCGATTATGCCCCTCGTCATCACTGTCTAGACATGTCAACGGGGCCCGTTCCCCGATTCCCCGCGGGGAATTCACCCATTAGGGGACGGGGATGGTACAAAATTTATCCCCACGGGGAATTAAATGGGGGGAAAATCATCCCCATAGGGTTAGGGTATGACGGGGACGAGGATGGTATGCAGTCCCCCGTCCCCGTTCCCCGCGGGGACCCGAAATGCTTAAGGTCCATGTAAGAAAAGTTTAATTTTTATGTACATTTAGAAGACTATGTCTTATGTGAATACGATTTATGATAAATTATTGATACATATGTCTATTTATTATTTAAAATCATGTGTTATTTACTTATGTATATTTGAGATTTATTGTCTTACTTTGCAAAGTGTCTATTTTATTTTCATTTAGTATATTGTTGATGCGGGGACGGGGATCCCCGCGGGGATAAATCCCCGAGCGGGGACGGGGATGGGGAAGAATTGTTCCCCGCGAGCCTTCACGGGGACGGGGATGGGGAAAAATTTCCCCCGCGGGGACGGGGATGGGGTAGTAACCCCCGACGGGGAATTCCCCGTTGACATCTCTATCACTGTCTCAAAAAATATCTCTTATCTCAAAAATCAAAGTAGAGATCAAGTTTGTCCATGGCGAGGTCGAAGATGGAGTCATCGACAAAGCTGAGCAGTTACGGACGCAACACTCGTCGGCATCCCACTAGGGGTCATTGGGCTGAGGAGGGGCGGAGTCGTCGATGTGTGAGCAGAGGCCGAATTTGCCACACAACGATTTGAAGAACGCCCACTTTGAGAAATTGGAGGTCAACTCCAGCGTGAAGGGGACATGGGACTTGATGTTGATCGTGGTGTAGGGATGAGCTACAATCGGCGGTGGCGACGCGATGGGGGCACCACCAATTGCACCCATGGTGCCTTGGCTAGTGCCCTGATCGGTGGCAAGCAAGGTGCCTAGTCCAGTGGTTGGTTCGATAGCCATGGGGAGGGGTGGAGAGGTGAGTCGCTGGGGGTGGAAGGGCGTGAGAGAGATCACGCGTGAGGGCCCGCGAGGAAGGGAGTCCGGCACGGGGGAAGAAGCGGGAAAATAGGATCTTATTGGTTGATACCATATAGAGAGATGGAGAAACGCCACACACCCCATTAGGGGTGACCTTTTATATATATAGTCTAAATGGGGCTCGAGTGGCAGATGCTCGTGGAGGAAATCTAGCACGGTGTAAGAGGGTAACTAAATGGCCAGGTGTGATTAGAACTATGCTCGTAAGTATTGAAGTTCCTCATAACACAACATGAGGAACCCGAGCACCACATGCGTGGGTGGGTGTTGTGCGTTGTTGCGGGCTGGAGGAACTTCTTGTGGAAGAAGTTATGCTTGTGCAGAGCTAGGCAACCGGACGACTTATCTTGTAGTGATTGTTTTCAAATTCTAAAGTGAGCCAAATTTCTTAACCAGACAAACTTCATTGGTATCTATAAAAAAAATCGATCTGCAAGGGTAAGATAGCCCTCAGACATTGCATTAAGAAAAAAAATATCATGGAAGTCAAGAAAACCTTCAAACTCTTGTCTCACTCATATACAGCGGCGCATAGTCCATGTAAGAATGACCACAACGAGACTAGACCTTGACCTATGCTTTAGCGTGGGACAAACAAGATGGTTTTTTAATACTAGCGTGAAATTCACTAGAGTCAAATCCAACACCTAAGAAGTGCTACTCGAGCCACCTGACCAACTCAGATAGCGGTCCTTTCGTAACTTGATTAGTATATCCTGATGGCTCCATGTGAATCTCCTTATCGTGCCAAAAGATGTGCATCTGAATACTCGTAAAAATTATTTTCTTCAATTTTTTAACATAGTGTAGTCATATGTTTGAATCTATCAATAACACATAGTATTCATAAAGATATGTATGGGTCCCAACTTGGTGGGCTTTGCAGGTGTGGGTCCCACCTCAGCATCGCGGTCTGCATCCTACTCCCTCCGTCCCAAAATGTTAGTCGTTTTCAGTTTACGTGCCACAAGTTTGACTCGATTTATACAAAATACGTGTAATATTTATATTTTAAATAAATTTGTTAAATAACTAGATTTAAAGATCTTTCCGATGATACTAATTATGATACTAATCGATGATATGTATTATTTATAAAAATTGCCGACATTTGTTTTTCGAGAAGCGAAAGCGAAGATATTTTAGGACGGAGGGAGTATGCAGCTTCTCGGTGATTTGGATAAGCACGGGAGTACACATGTTGGCCATGCATATTTTGGCTCGTTCGTGAGCTACGGTAGGCTACCAACTATCCTCGCAGGTGTCCAAATCTCAAGATGAAGCATGCTCCGGTGTTCAACTGTTGGGCTGACAACAAATATGGAAGTGACAAAGCTTTTCCTAGTATTTGGGTTTACCCTCGATGACCGTCGACGTTGGTCCTCAGATTTAACGGTTAGAAAAGTGGAGCTAAGTTTTTAGGTCCGGTGACCCCTAATCAATATCTACGGCTCAAGACTGCAAATCCTCGAAGACACAGGCCGATTAGACAGATGAGAGGGAAACGTCGAGTGTGCTATCGGAGTACGACAATGAGGATCTTCGATGTCGTCGTCGTGGTCAGTTCTCTCTTCAGGTCCGGCACCCCGACGAAGGCGTCACCTATGTTTGTTTCAGCAAAAATGTCTATTTTGAGAGCGTGTATATTTGATGTTGCTGTCAGTCTACTTATTTACCATTTGGGATTTGTTATCCCAAATCTTTGTACTATGGAGAGGGCTAAATAACGAAGATTTACAAGTTCAGCTAGAAATTAATAGTGATTTAAGATAAATAACAGTGATTTAATGAAGAAATCATATTTAGTATTTCGAAATTGCTTATACTAGTAGAGTAGGAGTATGTTTGATCATAGGAGTGTGCGTACATGCATGTATGTGAGTGTCTATATTTATTATAAAATAAAAAGGACAGTCACCGAATTGTTAATGCTAGTTAAGTATGAGTACAATAAAATATGAAGTATAATAAAATATAAGTATTTTAGTAAATCAAAAGGTTCAATAGACATGCCATAATATGGTAGGGAAACAAATTTAATTTAATTAAAATATTTTATTCTAATTATAATCTAGGAAAAAGTCCAAATTACCACCTTAAAGTATTGCTTATGTCTATATAACTCTTTAAATTAATGTTTGGTTCAGTTTACTCCTCTTAACTATTTGCTTATGTCTATATAACTCTCTAAACTAATGTTTGGTTCAGTTTACTCCCCTTAACTATTTTATCGGTTCAAATTACCGCTTAATAAGATTTGTCATATTTATTTCTCTATGTACAATTTGAGTTTTCATTTCAAATCTTGTGTGGTGATAGTAGAAATCATAGATATTTTTAAAAATATATTATCAATTTTATACCATAATGTTTAATATAGTTTTTTATTTTTAATTTTAATTTATTATTATGCAAATATTATAACAAGATTTTTTATTCTCATTTACCATAAACATAATTTGTTTACTACATATTAATAAAAAATTGGTATTCCCTCTAGTTTCAGTCGGTTATGGAAGATTTGTTCTCAATGTTAGTGCACTTGTTGCTGACCTGCTTGCTGATTGAATGAAGATTTTGAATGGATATGAATGAGCTATAGAAAGGTTTTGCATGCCAATAGCTGAACTCCTTTTGCTGTGAAAATAGCACATAAACGAATGTGTTAAATAGACAATGCATGGTGCATCATGACCTGCAAGCCGACTGTAAAGATTTTGCATGAATTTGACGACTACGAATTTTATCTATGATATCTGAAATGAACTATAGAATGGTTTTCCTTTTGCTGTGACAATAGCACATAAACGAATGTGTTAAATAGACACTGCATGTGGTGCATCATGACCAGCAAGCTGACTGTAAAGATTTTGAATGAATTTGACGACTACGGATTTTATCTATGATATCTGAAATGAACTATAGAAAGGTTTTGGTAATGCCAGAGTTGCACTGTTTTATGGTCTTTTTTATGTGACAGTAGCACAATTCAGTATAATGTATTAAATTAACAATACAGGTGGTGCTGCAGGGACACGAGTTTAGAGGGCGTTCGTTTCTCTGGTAAAAATTTTTTGTCATTCACATTGAACGTTGCGGCACTAGTTTAGTATATTAAAAATAAACTAATTATAAAACTAATTACAAGGCCATATGCTAATTACTGAGACGAATCTATTAAGGTAAATTAATCTATCATTAGCGAATGTTTACTGTAGCACCACATTGTCAAATCATGAACTAATTAAGTTTAATAGATTCGTCTCGTGAATTAGTCTTCGGCTGACAAATTAGCTAAACTAGAGCCGCAAGATTCGATGTGACAGGGCAAAAAAATTTTGCCCTCGAAACAAACATGCCTTTAGTTAAACGGATCAATTGAAGTCACTTGACGTTGGCTTTATGTGCTATTATCGTTTCAAAAATGATAAAGGGTGGAGGTGTGACTCAGCCTTCTTTTCCTTGGTACTAAAGCTTAGTCCCTGTCATATTGGATGTTATGACCCTAATTTAATCTATTAAAAATAGACTAACTACAAAACTAATTAAACAACTAAAGGTTAATTCATGAGATAAATCTATTAAGTTTAATTAGTCTATGATTTGACAATGTGGTGCTACAGTAAACATTTGCTAATGATGAATTAATTTGGTTTAGTAGATTATCTTATTAATTAGTATATGATGGTGTAATTAGTTTTATAACTGGTCTATTTTCAATAGGCTAAATTAGTACCATAATATTTAGTAGTGTGACATGGACTAGACTTGCTCCCGGATCCAAACATCCCCTAATCGAGCATCTCGACGGAACTCGATCCTGGAAATGTAGCCGAATGCAAAAAGTGCTAGCTTATATTAAGGATCTAGGCCTTGTTTAGTTTTTATCCTAAAATTTTTTATATTATCACATTGGATGTTTGGACACATACATAGAGTATTAAATATAGACTAAAAAATAACTAATTGCCTAGATTGCGACTAATTTGCGAGATGAACTTTTTGAGCCTACTAAATCTATGTTTTGACAATGTGGTGTTACAGTAAACATTTGCTAATTATAAATTAATTATGCTTAAAAAATTTGTCTTGCGAATTACTCTTTATCTATGTAATTAGTTTTATTAATAGTATACTTTTAATACTTCAAATTAGTACTGCAATATCCGATGTGACACTCAAAACTTTTCACTCTAGATCTAAACAAGACCTCAATGTGAGGCGAAGCTTTACAAGGAAGAGTGAGGAGAAGTAATGACATTCTTGAATGCAAGGTAGAGCTCCTGCCACTTCTTTCATTAAAAAAAAGAAGTAATAGCATTCGTCTCTTTGTTGAAAGGGAGGTTATGGCTGAAAATTAAGCCTAGTACTTCTCTCTAATGTGTCTACTCCTTCTGTCCCAGAAAGGAAGTTGTTTTGGGTTTTCATGCCACAAGTTTGACTCAATTTATATAAAATATGCGTAATGTTTATATCTCCAAATAAATTTATTAAAAAACTAGACTGAAAGATCTTTTCGATGATACTAATTACTTAGTATAAATATTTATATATTTTAATATATAATTACCGACATTTATTTCTCGGAAAGCGAGAATGACATCTATTTTGGGACGGAGGGAGTAGTTATCTAGCTATTTATTATTTCTGTTAAAGCTGTAGTCAGCTCTTAATCAATCTAAGGATAAGTAGCAATTAGAATATGTTAGAGTGGTTAAGGACCTTCTTGTATCTCAAGTTTGCTTTTCTATATAAACAAAATAAGCGGCTAAGGCCAAGCTACCTCTGACAGTTTAAAATCAAAACTTTCACTTTTGTTCATCTGACCCACAATTGGTATCTAGAGCCTAGGTTTTCTTGATAGAGCTGAAAGCAATGTCCAACCACTCTGGTCACTTCGGTGGATCCACTGGCGTCAGAGCTTGCGCCACCTTAGCAGCTGGCGTGGTGCCAGATGCCACTGCGCGCATCGCTGCTGCAGAGGCGGCAGCCATGCATGTGGCCGAGATGGCTAGGCAGGCGTCGCATCCCAAGCTGCGATGGCTGTTGTTGTGGCTCTGCGCGTGGAGATGCAGTAGTCGCCGCCTCGATGTGAGTTGTGGTCACCAAGCAACATCGAGGGTGTCGTGGTCAGTTACTAGTCGAGAGCAGGGAAACCGTGGCCGATGCTCTCCAAAGCGAACTACCACAAGTGGTCTATGTTGGCAAAGGACAAGATCTCTGGGATGCCATCGATGACTTTGTTGTCGACTTCCATGACGACCGGGCGCTTGGGAATATTCTCGCAGTCATCCCTCAAGAGCTGGGAGCTTCCCTCGCCGACAAGGCCTCTACCAAGCAGGCGTGGAACTCCATCGTTGTAGCCCGCGTTAGTGCTATTCGTGTACGCCAGGTACTGGCGGAGCCTGGAGGTGTCAGTAGGGGCCATGCCCCACTAACAATACAAATTTTCGTATACTATATAGAGAGAGTTTAATAGTCTATATTTATATTAAATGATATAATAAATAAAACCTTATTATATATATATACTAATGTCTAATATCTCTAAATAATAGGTATAGTGAAATATTTTGATTTATCTAAATTTATCTGTCTATTATATTAGGATATATCTATTGAAACGTTTTATTCTACTAGACTACTTATGTTGCATTATAATTTACATTTTTAAATAATGTATACTTAACTAGCAATAATAATTTGATGATCATCTCTTTTACTGTGAATCGTATAATAGATATAGACGCTCACATACATACGCGTACACTAACTTTTCCAAATAAACACATATCCTATTCCATTGTGGACACTTTTAAAATACTAAAACACTGGATTTTAAAATCCATGAGTCATCACAAGTAGCGCATCGTCGATAGAACAATCACCTACCACAGATATGAACACCTCCAAAATACTAAGCCGATAAAGTATTCATAGGTCATCATCATATGCGCTCCAATGTCAACAGACATGGTCGTCTACTACGGAAAAATAGCAAGGATGTTAAATTATTAAATATTAAAATAAATTGAAGAAAATAGAGCTTGACACAAAGAGAGCTCTGTATCATTGTATTAAAAATCAGAAAAAGTGGGTATAGAACCCTTACAAACAACACTCAACATGATCCAAGACTAGACCCAACTAGGGATCCAAGAAGAAGAAAAAAATCAAAACCGCAAAAAACTGACCAAGACCAGCCCCAACAACCCTGTCCTAGCCTTCCTCAGGTGCTACGTGCTACGACAGTGAGATAGGAAATACCATGTACCCCAACTAAACCCCAAAGTTTGATCATGATTAAGGAATAACTTAGTGAGACTGCATCAAAAAAATATCTTGAAAATGAGTCATCCCATTCACGGTGTTGTAGAGAAACAGTTTGTCATTGGACATTTAATGCTAATAATAACACTTGCTTAGATCTTATATATAGCTGATATAGGATTGATGCTTGAATGCTCTAGTACATATGCATTTGTGTGCTAAGAGATTTATACTCCTCATATCTACAATTCAACTGCAAATCACTCACCAATTTTTGAGCACATGTCAAGGTTAGATAAATCTCTTGCCTTAATTACTCATAAAATTTTGAGCATATGTCAACATTTGCAGTGATTCTGAGGCATCCGGTGGTGTTTGTTGACCAAACTTCAAGTATATTTGTTGATGTTTTGGTTCATATGGTTGTAACATTTTGGACAACAAATTGCTTTAGCGACAGACCAGTGACCACAAACATATTTGATTGTATTGGTTTAGGTTCCATTATGTTACTGACTGTACAGTCTGTAGTATTTGGGCTTAATTCCCTTTGAACTTGTAATACTTTGGTCCGGTAATCTAATATATGGACTGTGTGGATGTATTTGGGTTTAATCTCTTTGAAATTATAATATTTTTAAGTTAGTTTAATTCCTTTGAACTGATAATAGTTGGGATTGTGAATCCAATGAACTGTGTAGAAGGGAAGAACACCGTGTCAGGTGAAAAGTGATATTCTCGCTTTTGTAGATATTATTATGTGTATTTTCAATGTCAGATGGTTTGGACATAATCTGTGTGTTATCCTGTGCAAATTGAGGATTAGAAAAACTTGTCTGAAAAGAAAACGATAAACTCATAGTTTCTAATCAACTTGTTTATCAACTCATTTATCTGTGACCTACCACTGTGTTTTTTCCTGTCGTGTGCGTGTATGTATGTGTCTATATAAAAGTAGTGATTGACCATTCACGTGTATGTATGTGTCTATATAAAAGTAGTGATTGACCATTCAAAATTCATTTGAATAGATGGTGATGAAATGCACCCTCAGGAATAAGATAATTTTAAATGGACCACACATTCCAAGGTCTCACACAAAGTCTCACGAGAGGCTAACCAAGCAGAAAAACTAACAAAGTGTTAACCTCTTTGTAGCTGAAGCAACGGATTCCGCATGAGATGAGAACACGCGGCTCCATGGGGCAGCGACTCGACCGCGGCGTCGTACATCAGCTGCAGCAAAGGCTCCAGTGTTGTACAACAATACGTTGAGCCCACGTCGTGGTCTTAAGGAGGCCGCTGCTACAACGAACAAGGGGTCGAACGGTCGCAGCGACGCCATCAATTTTCCTCCTAATGCTCCTCAACCGCAATCCGACGAATATGTGGGTGTTGCCTCGCTTGTCCCAATAGGGGCTGACTTTGAGAGAGAGAGAGAGAGAGAGGAGAGAGGCCTCAGGGCATGCGCGGCGCGAGAAGGATGGTGATGGCAGCTGAATGTGTGGACATGGGCGCTGCACGAGAAGGATGTGATGGCAAAGGAGCGTGAGGACATGGTTTCCATAACTGTTTTTAGGGTGAAGTGGCGCGGATAATTCTCCGCTCTGATTCAAATTGAATCTAAACTTTAAGATGTGAAAAATAACTTTTAATATCCATGCATATATATGGATAATCTGAATCCATTTAGTTTCGAATGCAGGATAGAATATGAGATAGAAAAATTTAGAGAATATGAACCATCTGTAAATTTTATGTGGGTCATCTGTTGTTTATAACAGGATATCCAATAATTTCTCTTCCTAGACTAAGTCATAGAGGAATTCATGATTTAAAAAAAAATTGTTAGTTGAGAACTCTTTTGTTTGTGATGTCGCTTCACGTTATATTTTTTTTGTATTGATGAGATCTTGCTTCACATTATATTTTTTTGTATTAATGGGATCTTGCTTGTTGTTATTACGTATTGGCTAATAACTTATCATTTGTGAGTGAGGATAACTTGTTAAATGTTAATTGTGTCGGTGTCATAGCCACAACATGGAATGCAATATATGATTTTTGTCTACTACTTAATTGTTATTAAATCTTTACAAATAAATTTTTGACAAGTATAAAATTCTCTAAGTATGCATATTACTCGACTATTTAAATTTGTATCCAACCCGTTTCTGCTCCATGTTCACACCAGTTTCAACATAAAAAAATTGTATTCACATCCGCATCCAAGTATTATTTGTCTCGATCCAAATCCAATAAAGAAAAGCGGATTAGGATATGAAAAAAGGTATTACTCGCTTTGATCCTATCTGTTTTCATCCTTAATCTGTTTTAGTCTTTTATTAGGGCTCATCTACACATACGTATATTAATTTATAATACATATAATACACTATATATAGAGAGAATCTTTTGTCTAATAATAGCTACAATTTAAGAAGTGGGCATGCTTTGTAGCTCCTGTTTTCCATGTGTCATTGAATCACGTTTGATTTTCACTATACATCCATTACACGGGCCACAGGTTGAATGAGACAATCATGTTTATTATTTTTTATTATATAGATCCAACTAGATCTGGGCATTCGGTCATGACCAAACCGATCGGTTCGGTCCTTCGGTCACTTTGAAAGTTCGGTCATCTAAAAACGGAGACCGATCGGTTAGTTTCAAAATTCAAGACCGAGCAAGTTCGGTCTCGGTCATGACCGAACTAACCGAACTATACAAAACATCTACTAAATAGTATATTTTTTAAGCAAATTTTAGCATTTTTTCTATTCCATGGCAAAAATAACAATACAAACTATAGATTAAATAGAGTGATAAGAGTGATGGTTGATATAAACCCCTTAGAATAAATATTATATCACTAATAATAGTCTAAAGTACACATTATATCCATAAAAATTAGATGTTCGGTTAGTTCGGCCAGTTCGGTTACCCGAGGCATATGACCGAACTAACCGTAAAAAGTTTGGTTAGTGCGGACTCGGGACCGAACTAGTGACCGAAAATTTTGGTCTCGGTCTCGGTCACTTCGGTTTGGTCTTCGGTTAATTATGCCCAGGGCTAGATCCAACATTGTATAATTTTGAGTCTTTATTGCAAATGCTATATCTTAAAGAAAGGCACAAGACTAGACAAGTTTGAGAAGTGTGATGAAGGACTCATAGTTGGTTATTCCACTTCAAGCAAAGCATATAGAGTGTGGAGCAATTCAAGTAATATAGTGGAAAAGTTCATAATGTGGAATTTGATGAAACCAATGGCTGCCAAGATGAGAATGACAATCTAGATGATGTGAGAGACACTCAATTGGTGGATGCTATAAGGAACATGGATATATGTGATATTTGGCCAAGGGAGGTGATAGAAGTTGAAGATGACAAAGATCAAGTGGTACCTCCATCCAACATGCAAGCAAGTGGTTCAAATTATCAAGCTAGTCCAAGTGGTACTCATGACAAATCTCAAGCTCAACATGATCAACAAATGACTAGTGACCGTCAAGTGGCTCAACCAAGTCAAAGTGATCCAATCCAAGTTCTCCGACCAGTTGACATTGATAGAGATCATCCTCTAGTTAAAATTGTTGGTGATATTAGGAGTGGTTGCAAACAAGAGCAAGATTGACATCATTTGTGAACACTACTCATTTGTATCATCCATAGAACCAACCAAGATTGAAGAAGCTTTGCTGGATGTTGATTGGGTGAACACAATACATGAAGAATTGAACAACTTCCCTCACAATCAAGTGTGAGAGTTCATAGAGAGGATTCATAATGTGTTTGGAATCAAATGGGTCTTTCACAACAAGCAAGATCAAGATGAAAGTGTGATTAGAAACAAGGAAAGATTGGTTGCACAAGGGCACACTTAAATGGAAGGCATTGACTTTGGAGAAACCTATGCACTGTTGCTAGATTGGAAGCAATTAGAATCTTGCTAGCTTATGCTTGTGCCCACAATATCAAGCTCTATCAAATGGATGTGAAAAGTGCATGTCGCAATGACTATATCAATGAGTCAGTGTTTGTTGAACAACCGTCCAGTTTTGAAGATGCCAAGAAGCCCAACCATGTGCATAATCTCAAGAAGGCATTGTATGGATCAAAGCAAGTGCCTAGAGCATGGTATGAAAAGATTGAAGGACTTTCTCCTCTCTAAATGGTTCAAGATGGGCAAGGTTGACACGAATCTCTTCACCAAGAAGATTGACAACTTTGGTATCCTAAGATGGGCAAGGTTGACACGCCTAGAGTTGGTAAGATTGCCAACGACTCTCTTCTATAATGTAAGAGCATCTCCAACAGTTCCCCATCTCTCTTCCCTATTTTTGGTTTTTGGGAAAAATGAGAAAAACTCCTCTCCAATAGTTCCCCATAAGTCTTCCCCATCTTTTAGGATTTGGCAAATAGCCCGGAGTTATGCGTAAAAATGAGCGTCCCTCCGTAGTTCCTCATCGCAACTTTTCACGGGAAATTCTTCTCCCGCGCGTCGTGGAGTTTCCCGCGACCCGCGACTCCTTCTGCTTCGCGCCGCCTCCTTCTGCTTCGTGCCGCCGCCAAGATTCATTTGACGACGAAGTTCCTTCAACGTTCGCGAGCAAGGGTTTAGGTATGCCATGGATATGGTCTCCTCTCCTCGTTTGTTCTAGGATTTACCGCCTCCTAGGGTTTAGGGTTCCTCCGTAGTCGCGTGACGGCTCGCGTGCTGCTGGCCATGGCCGCCGATGGCCATGGCTGGACATGCCATAGCCAACTGCAGCTCGCTCCTGCAGGGCAAGGGCCTGCACGCATATGCTCTTGGCCTTGGGAGAAGTCTGGATTGCATGGCACTGGCTGACTGTGGCCGGATGTGGCATCTCTCGGTCGGATTGCATGGTAGATGGATGGCAATATGCCCCGTGAACAATCGTTGTGAATATATGATGTCAAATGTTGCAATTTAAATTGTATTGTACATGTAATTCGACATTGATTAATTATTTGTGATTTTTTTTGTAGGATGGACCCAATGTCTGGTGATATGTATTGGACGAACATGGTCATGAGAGATTCTGATGTTCCTGGTTTGGAAGACTTAAATTTTTCTTTCACACAGGAGACCCAGCAAACAAATAAGGTGCCTACTGAAGTTCAAGAAGTCGATGTGCAAGGGAGTGTAGGTGCACCACGTCCTCGCAGTTCAAGGCCAAACTTGAAGAGGTCTAAAAATTTTAAACCAGATGAGGATAAAACTGTGGTCTCTGCTTGGTTGAACGTGAGCAAAGATCCTGTGCACGGAGCTAATCAATCTAAAGCAACCTTTTGGAGTAGGGTACATGCTTATTATGAGAAACACAAGACGACTACAGCATATAGGTCAGAGAGTTCCATTATGCATCGCTGGATGACAATTTTGACGCAAGTGAACAAGTATTGTGGATGCTACGAAGCAATTGAGCGAAGGAATCAAAGTGGAGCAACCATTCAAGACAAAGTAATTATATTTGAATTTTATATTTTTTTCCTTTTAGTTTATTTACGAAGAGAACAACATTGATAATTTAAAATAATAATTTGCAGATATCTGATGCATCAGAGATGTACAAGAGATTAGACGACGACAACAAGACATTCACTCTAATGCATTGTTGGACCAAGTTGAAGGACGAAGACAAGTGGAAGGCAAAGAGGAAGGAATTGGCAGAGCAACCGAAGAAAAGCACAAACAAGAAGCAGAAGGTACAACCACACTCCACTCTGAGGCAAGGTGCAGAAACAGGAAACGAAGATGTCACTGAGATCTCACCTGTTGAAACCGAAGAACGAAAGAGGCCGCAGGGGCAGAAGAAAGCAAAAGAAGCTCTTAGGCGAGGAGGAGGCGAAGCTTGTATGGAGGCTCTGGATAAAATGTGGGCTAAGAAGGAGGCTTTTGACATGGAAAAAGAGAAGAAGAAGGAGGACAGGTTCATAGCTTCACTTGAGCTAGACAAGAAGCGCCTCGCTTTAGAAGAAAAAAGGGTGGAATTGGACTTGATGGAAAAGGAAGACAAGACAATGTCAATGGACTTGACATCTTTGTCATCGGTGCACACAACAATACTACACTATTATGCAAGAGCAGATCTTAGCTCGTCGTCTGTCCAATTAAGCAGATCGTAAATTTAATTTCATTTGGTGAACCTTTAAGCAGTAGTACTCTTCTATTTACAATCGTTGATTGAACCATTGCTTTATCATTCGGTGATGCTTTAAGCATCAATACTCTTCTATTTAATTTCGTTGATTGAACCAGTGTATTATTATACATATATATTGCAGTACTCTTCTATTTATAATTACCGCTCCAAACACCAGTCTGCTTCATGCCGATGAGACTTCATATTTTGTACTCAGCTGATGGTATTGTGTCGATCGCCTGCTTCCCTAGTGATGGTCACCTGCTAGTGTTGATCGACTAGTACCTGCTGATGGGACTACAAACTCTGAAACGAAGATGTCCCTTGTGTGGCTACTGTCTGCTTGTTCGCATTGCCAAACACAGTAATGTTATAAAAAAAACTTGATCACACAATGTTAACTAAAATTTAAAAATACCAATTACAATACTGATTCGATTAATTATATAAAAAGTCTATGATCCTAATATTTATCCGGAAAATGTTGCCACAAGTGCTCAATGAGGTCTTCTTTTAATTGGTGATGTGTTTCTTTGTCTCTGATCCTCCTATGGGCATCAATAAATTCATCGACGGTTTGATTGCTCTCATGAGAAGGTTGCACATTTTGTCCACCATACTCGAATCGCTCATCGGGGTCAACAGCTCCTTCATCCTCGATGATCATATTGTGCATAATGACACAAGCCTTCATGATATATCCTAGAGTCTCTGTGTCCCACACACGACCTGCTAGTCGAACAATGGCGAACCTTGACTGTAGAACTCCAAAAGCTCTTTCGACATCCTTCCTTGCTGCTTCCTGTGCTTTGGCAAAATATTTGTTCTTGTTCCCCATAGGCTGAGGGATGGACTTCACAAAAGTAGCCCATGAAGGATATATACCATCCGCTAGATAATGTCCATTAATGCTATAGTTTACCTGTGGAGCTTTACCCTCTGCGAGCTTTGCAAACAAATGAGACCGATGAAGGACGTTGATATCATTATGAGAACCAGGCATACCAAAAATGCATGCCATATCCAAAGATCATTTGACGCAACGGCCTCTAAAATAATTGTGGGCTTCTCCATGTGTCCCTTGTACTGACCCTGCAACGCTAGAGGACAATTTTTCCATGCCCAATGCATACAATCAATGGATCCTAACATACCGGGAAACCCATTTTGCTCCCCCAATGCCAGTAAGCGTGTTGTGTCCGCCTCATTGGGTGATCTCAGGTATTCATCTTCAAATAGATCAACTACTGCAACAACAAACCTCCGTAGGCTCTCAATTGCGGTACTTTCTTCAATGCGAACATACTCATCCGTAGCATCAGCTGCAACTCCATAAGTAAGCATACGGAATGCTGCGGTCACTTTTTGGAAGCAACTCAAACCAAGTACATTGGCAGCATTTCTTTTCTGCACAAAGTAGTCATCATATTCTTCTACCGCATTCATTATGCGTAGGAAGAGCTCCCTGCTCATCCTATATCTGCAATAAAGACATGAAAAAATTAATCATAATAATTACTATGTACATATCACAAGTAAATTAACACACACCTTCGACGAAATAGATGTGGGCCATATGTCGCATCATCAGCCAGATAATCTTGAAACAATCTTTCATGACCACCTTCTCTATCTCGAAAGATAACTTGATGGCCAGGTACAGAACCACCATGTCTTCCTTTTTGATTCGAATATGTTTCTACAATTCTACCTGCCGACAATATGAAATAGTCATTGTCATCTGATGACGAATCCTCTAATTCTCTTTGTACATGAGATTTCATAGAATCCATAACTCGTGGCTGACGACCTATGGATCAAGGTTGGCTGCAAGATTGTGGCGACAAGCTGGGAGGTTCAGGCGTCACCTGGGCGTTGCTCGGTTCACAGCAGGCCAAAGCCGTCTGGGCTGTGCGCACAGCCGGCTGCAAGGCTATCGCGGATTGCTGGGAGAGATCACAGACGCCTGGGAGGACCTGCCGACGGCCTCGCAGGTCCGTACAAAGGATGAGGAGGCGGCGGCGTGAAAAACACTACGGCAAGATTTTTTTTTTGCGTGGAAAAAATACCGACCAAAGAAATCTTTTGGATTGGAAATTTAAAAAGGGGAACTCTTGGAGATGCCTTCTTTTTTTCCTCCCCATGTACATTTGGGGAGTTGGCAAATACCATGATTTGGGAAACAAAATATGAGGAATTGTTGGAGATGCTCTAATCAAATATTCTATTGTTTTTTCTTCTATTATCTTACCGATTTTTTACTAGATATGATATGATAAAATAACATACGAATCAAATTTATATATATACATACACACACAGTATACATAACATCCTATAGTAATGTTACGTATATACTATATTTTTTTAAGAAAATCCCTTGGAAAGGCGCGTGGTATACTTCTAGTATTTAATGTTGCAATGGTTGTTTATCGACATTGTATATGTTGTCAACACAAGGCCATTCTCAGGGAGTTTTATTCTCATTAATTAGGTATCATAGCATCATTTTTTATGATGCCGTATATGATGAAATAGGGGGAGGGGGGAGACGGTTTTATCCTGATGAAAAGCACACCGTTTCCAAGGATTGGAACCATGTGAAACTAGCATTGGGGGTATGAAATTTCATTTCATCCAACAATCACTCAATCATGAGCTGCGTGTGTCCAACATTTTTCGATGATGTTTTCAGATGTCCCATTTTGATGTTGTGACCGTCGTTTGAAAATTATTGAAATTTCAGCTGTTTAGCTAGCTTGTGCGTGCACACAGTAGTACTACTCGAATATAACAAGTACTGTACGTAATAATCTTGCAGATGCAGCTTTAGAAGGAGAACTTGAAGACCATGTCGTGGTTGTACACCTGGCCGGGCCTGAGGGTGATCGACGGGAACTCGGGGTGGTTGACGGCGTCCACGTAGGCCATCGTCTCCAGGCAGAATCCGCCGTACTTGCCGTACACCTTGCCGTCCTTGCCCCTGGTGTGGTTGAGCCCGTTCCCCGTGTACAGCTGCATGGCCGGCTGGTTCGCCCACAGCTCCATCGCCCTGCCGGACGCGTCGTCGCGCGCCTGCGCCACGGGCCGCATGGCGCCCGGCTCGCCGTCGACGACGTAGCTGGCGTCGTACCCGACGACGCCGCGGCCGCCCGAGGCCCCGCGGATGCGCGCCCCGATCCGCGTCGGCGCGCGGAAGTCCAGCGGCGTGCCGGCGACGGGCTCGACGCGGCCCGACGACGGGAGGAGCTCGTCGTCCAGCACGGCGTGCCGCGACGCGTGGAGCCGGAGCGTGTGGCCCAGGACGTCGCCGCTGCCGTGCCCGCCCAGGTTCCAGTACGTGTGCAGCAGGAACCCCACGGGCGTCGCCTTGTCCAGCGCCGTCGCGTTCATGTGCACGCCCAGCGTGTACGGCGGGCTCGACAGCCGGTACGTCACGTACGCGTCCACGTTCCCGGGCAGCCTGCTTGCTCATCACAGGTTCACACTACTACACAGCACAGCACACAGGAGAAGAGAATTTGGTTGGCTGTTGTTGTTTTGTTAGCACCTTGCTCTCCGTCGAAGCTCCGGTAGTACAAGGTGATGTACGGCGAGTCGCCGCCGCCGGCGTACTCCTTCACCGTCCAGATGCTTCTGCTGAACCCTCTGCCGCCACCTGATGAATAAATAAACGAACAGATACAGATCATAGAGGATCGTTTCCCAGTCGGAGCAGAGCAATCCTAGTCCTGTCCGTCCATACCGTGGATCGAGTTCCTGCCGTCGTTTTTGTAGAGGTGGTAGACTTTGCCGTCGAGGACGAACCGGCCGCGGGCTACTCTCTGTGCTATACGGCCGGTTATGGGGCCGAAGTAGAATTGTGTATCGTTCTGGCCGGACAGAGCGAGTTTCATTCAGAAAATGACTCCAAGTGAGAATTCACAGCGTAATCCTGTATTTTCTACCACGATATCATCCAAGTAGATGCCTTAACACATTCAAAGTGGGATCCACGGACAGGGGACATGATCTGCAAGCAGATTGTCCTACACATACTTTATTCTTGTTGTTCAGAAAAAAGGGAATCGGATGCTCAGTAACAGCAACTCATACTATGCTTTATAAAAGCAAGCATAGTTTGCCCTGTAACCAAAAAAAAAAAAAAATATTAAAAAGAGTTCAAAGCAGAGGTTAATGGTAGCTCAGTTCTTGAACCTCGGGCAATGTTACTGGGCGGGTTGTGTGCTCAACAGAGCATCAGGCCATGCCGGTTAAGAGGTCAGAACAATCTCTACGTTTCGGCGGCATACAAACTTAAAAAGTAACTGAACTTAAAAAGTATGTAAAACACATCAAACGAACAAGCTCTACGTAGTGTGGTCAATCCCCATGCATTACTGTTCTCACACTAATCCGTTCATCAAACAACAGGCAGCGAATGCAGGCACGCTGCTGCAGAAAGATGGATGAACGCAAGAAAAAACAAAACTAAGAGCATTCAGAGAGGGGAGGCCGAGGCCTTACAGCGTATTCGGCGATGGTGTCTTTGCCGAGGACGACATCAGCCAAATTCCCTGGTCATGTGAAATCAAAGCGAGGTTGGCAGAACAAACATACAAGTGGCGACGCGACACGGGAGGCAAGAAAGAAACGGAAACCAGCACGTACCTTTGGAGTCCGGGAGGACGACGGACATCAATCTGGCCCCGAAGTTGGTGACCCTGATGGAGAAACCCCCCGCCACCTTGAGCTCGTACACGCCGGCCGCCTTCCTCGCTTCGGCGGCGCCGACGGCCACGAGGCACGCGAGCAACAGGCTGCAGGGTCTCGCCATTGGCGGCAGCTAGCGGAAGGGCAGGCTGGAGACCGAATTGGAGTAGATCTTCTATAACTTCATGTGCGGCGGATGACTTTAGAGTGACATCAAATGGCCTCAACCCATTGGATGAAAATGGACGGACCAGATCTGATGCTGTAGTACCATATACTACAGTGTACAGTGATCATAAACAGGACGGGAATATTGTGCTCGTGATTCGTCTACAGAGATCGCGAACACCTTGCCGCCCGACCCCGGCCCCGGCCCCGACGCCCGCAGCCCGTGTACAGCTTCACCCCGGGCTTGTCCGCCCATAGCTCCATCGCCCGCCTTGCTGTTGTACCCGTAGACGCCCACCTTGCTGCCGGACACCTGCCGGATCGGATGCACGTGCCCACGGCAGCCGGCGCGCGGAAGTCGTGAAGATCAGAGCTGCGTCTATGTTAGGCAGCCTGTCAGCTAACCCAGAAGGCTCGCAGCATTAGAAACAGTAGGATCCGTCTGAGTCGTGCTGACTCAAAGATGAACCTCCAGCCCAAGGCAGACGTCGAGACCAAGAGTGTGTCATCCTAGGAACTAGGAAGCCCACCAATAAGTTATTTGTCTTATTATCGTCCAACAGCTAGATAAAGGTAGTCTTGACTAAGGTTTAGAACGTATATGTATTGAAGTGAGAGATGGAGAGAGGAGGGAAGGGATTGTATAAACCCTATAGATTGTATAAACCCTATAAATTTTCGTAATAAATCATTTCTCTCTTTTTATTTTGTGCTTGTCTATCTTATTTGTTCTTCCTATCCAGCTGTGATCTATTCCTAGTGGTAACCATTGGTATCAGATATTAGTTCATACCTGGATCCCCACCACCACCACCACCACTTCACCTGACTCCAACACCGTCTCAGTGCCATGGATCCGGCCCTCCAGCGCATACTCGACACCATGGACAGTCGCTTCGACGAACTCGGCCGCCGCTTCGCCGATCGAGACTGTGCGGCTATAGATCTATATGACACCGCAGATTCACGCTTCACTGCGCTGGAGGCGAACCAAGCAGTGGCCAACACGGTGGCGGCCTCATCCGCCGTCACGCTGGATCAGCGCCTCTCGCACCGCGAGTCCGTCTGAATACATCTGGTCTCCCCCGCCATGGAACAACGACTCGCCACCCTCAAAACAATCTACATCGACCGCGATGACGACTACTCCTCCCACTGCATCTTTGAGCCGGAGACTCTCCGCGTGACCCACATGATGGATGAGCACGACGCTCGGGTCAAGGCGCTCGAATCGGTGACTGCGGAGCTCGCTGCTTGGCACCCAAACATGGAGGGTGTGATGGGCGATGTCAAGCTATGGATCGACAAGCTCGACTCCAAGCGCGATCGCGTGGTGTTCAATGTTATGCCACATGTTGCCGCTCTTCTCCGGTCCCTGTCCTGGGTGGTGGCACATGCCTTCGTCGGTGCCACAACCAATCTGCCCAGCAGGCACCGCGTCGACTCGACTCCACGAGATGTGGGTTCCAAGGTCATCATGACCTGGACACATGTCATGACCAAGGGTACGTACTTTCCCTCCCCTGATCCATATGTGTTAGTTTTCCCTCCTCCGCCTCCACCGCACCTGCCTAACCCAGCTCCTCCACCCTCGCCGCATATCCATACTCTATATCCTCTGCCTCGACTTTTCCCCCATCCCTGCCCACCCAATCCACTTAGGGCCATCGTTGCCGCTAAACCCATCGCTCCACAAGCCACAGGTCGCCTTCCCAAACTATCCTTCCCTCGTTTCGATGGCGACAATTCTCGCCACTGGTGTTCCCTTTGCCAAGACTACTTTGAGATGCATGGTGTGCCTTCATCTATGTCGATTCGTGTGGTGAAACAACATCTTGACAAAGTTGTTGCTCGCTGGTTTCAATCTATTGAACCCAAGCTTGATTTCTCTTATTGGCACAGTTTTTCCTGCCTCCTGCATGATCGTTTTGATAGGGATCAAAAAGAACTTCTCATGCGCTAGCTTTTCCACGCCAAACAATCTTCCTCCATTGTTGAATATGTCACCTAGTTCATAGAACTAGTTGACCAATTAAAAGCTTTCTCTCAGACCACAAATCCCATTGTCGGCCTTCACGCCAATATCAAAGCTATTGTGTTAGTTCTGCCCTCAAAGATTTGGATTCTACTTGTACTGTCGCCATGTTGCAGGAGGAGGCTAGTGCCGCTGTAGCTTCAACACGATCGAGCCCATCACTCCGGTGATTGGTTGTCCTCACCGAAATCTTTGGCAACTCATCGCTCTGCTCTTTCGTTGCCACCACCACCACTCCGTCGAGACAAGATGGCTAAAACAATTCCACAACAAATGTCATTCACCAACTCCAAATTGGCAACCATCAAGTCTTATCAGCGAGCTCTTGGTCTTTGTTTCAAATGCGGCGTCAAATGGTCTAAGGACCAAAGTGTGCACCTGACGTGTGTTGACGGAAGTTATAGCATGTTTTACCTTATCAAAATACTGTCAACAGGCCTCGGTTTCAAGGAAGTATAGCATATCATGAGCATATTTATCACTAATAAGTTCTACTTGTACTCTTAGCTTGTGAACTTGTAGGAGATGACAAAATGAACAAAATGCGGCCAGGTGGGCCCACCAAGGGGGTCGGCCGACCCCACCTTGGGGCCACCTCGGCCAGGGTGACATGGCATGATCCAAGAGAAGCATGTTCAAGCCAACATCAACCCTTGGATCAAACATGTGCTTTTACTCAATGGTGCAAGATGAGAAGCACATGGATGTACCCCCTTGGTGGGGACCATCTGCACTGTTCATCAGGATGACATCACCACCTTCTAGAAGATGTACCCCGGGCCCACATGTCATAGAGTGGGTTCGGCCGACCCCATGGTGAGCTTCATCCAAGTCGGTAGCAAAGCACATGTTTCACACGTGAACAATATCCAAGCCATTCATCAAGGTCGGTTGCTATGGCGGTTTGATCCAATGGCCAAGGAAGGAGAGCACGCGGATCGCTGACGTGGCACCGGAGTAGCCGCTACTCCACCTCCAAGCTATAAATACCCCCCTAGAGCTCTTCATTTGTATGCATCCAAGGAGAGAAAGTCTACTTAGTAGCTTTAGTGTTAGAAGAGAGGGAAGGGAGTGAGGAGTTCCACGGAGGAGTCCCGGCCTGTCGGGAGTCTTCTCCAAGGTGCGCCTCAGCGGATGCGATTCTTCTTGTAAGTGTTACATCTGAGTCCTTTTAGTATTAATATTCTGGTCTGGTAATTTAAGTTTACTGTTCTTTTACTTGGCACATTGCTTTACTTTGTTGAAGTGCTCTAGGCCTAATAAGCTTAGCTTTAGAGTAGTAAGATTAGTGTAGACGTGGTGTCTAGGCTATATCTTGCCAGTGTGGACTTCTTGTCGCACTTGTGTAGACGCCTGGTGGTAGGGTGATAGACACAGCCAGTGCTTGGAGTTCCTCTCGAGTGTTGTAGGCAAGTTGAAAATAATAGTTGGGTAGCAGCATTGCCGCCTTAGTAGTCGTTAGGTGGAAAACCTTTTAATCAACTACTGTTTCGTCCTTCGCCCCCAGTAAGGAATGAGGTGGTAAACCTCAGTACTCTTAGAAAACCAGTACCAGATATTGATATTAGGAATACCTCTCTATCCCAGTTATCATATACCCTTTGATCATCCTTTGACGACCCTACTTCTAGTTAATCCACTTCACGTTCCCTGTGGAAATACGATACCTGGAATACTCCCAATGAAAGGCTACAATTGACTACCGTACGCTTGCGGTATATCCGTTTGCCACTTCTGGTGTCAACAAGCTTTTCTGGCGCCGTTGCCGGGGAACGGTAGCTGTGTTAGCTAGAACAAAGTCGTTAAAGTTATCATAGTTTGATTAGAACTTTTATAAATCAATATGGATCAAACAACCCTTTTTGACTACGCTGCTCCATCGGGCGCTGAGTTGGAGCCGCCTAGTTCATCTCTTGCCATTTTGGCAGTTCGCTTTGAGCTTCGCCCTAGCCTTATAGCAATGGTTCAGGAGAATCCCTTTTCAGGAGAAGTAGATGAGAATCCTTATACCCACCTACGTGATTTCGAACAACTTTGTTGACGCAAAATGTGGTTCCGCGCCTCACACACAGCAAGCCGGAAAAGCGTGGCTTCAATCGGGTGCCAGGACGGTTTGGAATCCGGAGACGTGCCAGTCGGTTTGACCTGAAAACCAACAAGGGATAAAATTGTGAGAATAACCTGGAACATGCCGGATTAAACCAGACAGTTCCATATGTACGGCTTTTAAAGCCAATCACGACGGCACACAGCTATAGAAGCTGTCTGTCAACAGATTTAAAGATCATTCGGTTAACATTAAAATAAACATATGTAAGCAGTTGGTTGCCGAATGTGCACGTGAGGAAACGTCATCAAGACATAGTGAATTATAAATAAGTAACTTGTAAATATAAATCTATCCAAACAACACATGCATAGGTTAATCCAATTAGTCTGCCGTACGTCTAATCTTCATAAACCCGTCAAGCATAAACTAAGTCTACACCACTCCTTATAATTAGATTAATCCACCGCATGATACAATCTAATGATAAGGAGCTAAAAGCATGCATGTATGTGAACAAATCTACAAAGACTCATTACTCGAGTAAGCTTAACCAAGATCGGCAGACTAGCCGAGTTGGGGTCCATGAAGAAGGAACAGACAAACAAGCGCGATTAAACTAATCTAAAACCTGCATCTGCCGCACGATACCTAGTTTTGTAAAAAAGCCTAACCGTGATTGACATGCATGAACCCACAACATGTAACAATCTAGATTGAAAATTAATTTGGTCGTCATGATCTTGCAATTATTAAAACACAAACAAACTTGTGAAAAAAAACAAGGCCGAACAAAGATCAATCTGGATTGGGCAAAAGAGTGTTACAAAATTAAATAAAACATGCAACACATGATAACTTGATGAATCTATTAGATCTTGCCAAATCTAATAGAGCCGATAACTATCTCGCTTCTGCTAAACATATGAATAAACGCCCGCCGCACGGTATCTACTCATAAGCAAAGCATAAGCAAAGACTTCTTGATCGCTAACAAAGGACCGCCGCACGACCATTGAAAACAAACAAGACTACTTGCATCATATCTAAATCCACCGCATGATACTAGACATGATAACAAGGTTGCCGGGACTTACGGAGGTCGACGGATCGATGATTCCTCTCGAAGGACTCGACGACACGACTAAGGACTCGAAGATGGCACGGGGCCGGTTTGTATTGATATGGTTGTGAACAGTTTTACAATGGCCGAGGGTTTATATTTATACCCTAGACGAAATACGAGTCCTAGACGACTACGACTTACACAATGAAATTTGGAAAGATACAAATCCTATTCCCATTCTCCTCGGCGTCCTCCATTGTCACTTACCTTCTTGTGTAAGTCGACTCACTTCTCGAATGAGGTCACCGTTTCGCAAGATACCCGATTGTACAGGCCCTTACCGAAATTTTGAGGACTAGCCGACCGCTTGGACGTCTGCCGAATGCTTTCTCCATTGACAACTGGGCCCTCTTGTCATCTTCTTATGCGTGCGAAATTCCAGTGTTAACAAACTTTGTTCGTGTATTCACATCCAAGGGATGAGGCGAGTCACTCTTAAGTGGAAGCTATTTCCGTTCTCGTTAATGGGAAAAGCTAGACGCTGGTATACTCGCTACGTTGGTAGTGTGAACGGAGAATGGGAGAAACTGCAAGCCATGTTCTGCTTAACGTACTTTCCCATATCACGCACAGCTCGTCTTCGTAGAGATGTGCTAAACTTCAAACAAGACGAGAAGGAATCTCTAGGTGCGGCCTGGGCACGACTTACAGACTTAGCATCCTATGGCCCAGATTTAGCTATAACCGAGCCAACCCTTATGCAACATTTCTATCTCGGTCTTAGCCAAAACTCCGCACAATTCCTTGATTTATCCTCTAAAGGAGCTTTCCTACATTTACCCATTAGTGAAGGTAAGGAAGTCCTTGCGACCATTCTCAAGAACACCCCCTACACCGATGACCATGGTGAAACTCTAGAGGAAGATCAAACTCCTAGGGATGAACCCACGACAGCCGAAACTCCTTTACCTATACCCCAAGCTGTCAAACCTAGACCACAACCACCTACTCCTCCAAAGGAAGAAGTAATTCATCCTTTGGATTATCCTCTAAATATCGAGACAGATCTTTTCGCCGATTATGGCAATGTCTCGAAACAACCTGTGCAGAAGAGATCCACAGCCCGTAGAGCTCCTAATAACCACATGCCAACCCAGTTTGAGGCAAGTTACCTTAAGGCGACTGCCCAAGAGCTCATGTCTATTATGAGCAACGAATGGTTCAGGAAGGCTGAAGCATCATTAGATGTCGTTAAGCTTCTGTCCTGTTTCACATCCATACCGTGTGCCATAAACAAGACGGCTGTAGATTCCCTCTATGATCCTGCTGTAGGAGTAAATTTAATGTCTAAATCGTTGATGTTAACACTCCTAGGTGAGGAACCGCTAAACCCGAGCAATAAATTCCTTAAGCTTCCTTCTAGAAAATTGGTCGAGAGTTGCGGGATTGCACAGAATATTTCTATCACAATTAACAAGGTTAGCTTCCTCGCAAACTTCTTTGACGTAGACGAGGTCGACTTGTTAATTAGGCACCCACTCATGAGATTCATTGAGGGATTTCGTGAAGGGAGCCTTAAGGGTCACCTTGGGAAGGATCTAGATCTTTCAGTTCCTTTTGCCGGTTCCGTTAATTCGATAGCCAAACCAAAATCCGAGCCTGATCCAATAGAGGAGGTGATGTCGGTATCTTCACTAGAAACTTCTCAACCCGATCTAGAAGAAGACGCCCATGACTTTATCCAAGAAGAATACACTGATTTAGATGAACCGTTAGACTTGGATGAGTCTGAACCTCCACCAAAACCCTCTATAGAGCTTAAGCCACTTCCTTCTGGGCTTAAGTATGCCTTCCTTAATGGTGATAGAGAGACTCCTATGATAATTAGTGATCGACTTACAACGGAAGAAGTTTCTAAACTCATCACCGTCCTAGAAAAACACTGATCTGTCTTAGGATATTCGTTGCAAGTGAAAGGATCAAGATGCCCAAGAGGGGGGGGGGGGGGTGAATTGGGCTTTTCTAAAACTTCTTGCAAAAATTAAAACCTATCAAGCCCCAATTAACCCCCTAGTGCCTAGAAGTGTGTTTGACAAGAATCAATCGCACAAAAGACTATCGCTAAACCATTTCTACTCTAGCATGGCAATTCAACTTATGAAAGAACAACAAGTAAATGCGGAATTGAATTGCTCAAAGGTAAATGCGTAGTAAAGAGAGTAGAGATGACACGACAATCTTTTTGCCGAGGTATCGAGGTGTCGGCACACCCCCTAGTCCTCGTTGGAGCACCCGCGCAAGGGTATCGCTCCCCCTTGATCCGCGCAAGGATCAAGTGTTCACTACAAGCTGATTCTTCACCACTCCGGCCCGGTGAATCGCTCGCTACCGGTCACAACTTGGCTTGGGTCATCCACAATGCCTCCGGATGATCACCAAGCTCTCCGATCACCACCAAGCCATCTAGGTGATGCCGATCACCAAGAGTAACAAGCTAGAACTCTCACTTGACCAACACAAGGCCAAAGAGATGGATGGATGCACACTTGCTACTCAAATCTCACTAGGAGGTGTCTAATTCTCACAATTAGCAAATCACTCAACCTCACTAGGGCTCTTGCACTCACTCACAATCACAATGTGTTTCTCAGCTGATGGAAGTGGCAAGAACACTCAAATGGATGGAGGGAAGGAAGTATATATACTCCCCCAACCGGCCATCCAAAAACAGCACAAGACAGGCACTCTGCGGGGGCATCGGACGCTCCGATGCCTGGCATCGGACGCGCCGATGACCTCGACCAACGGTCGACCGTACCAGCCTGTCAGACGTGTTAAAGGAGCATCGAACATTGGGCAGCATCTGATGCCCCTGCATCGGACGCGTCCGATGCCATTTGAACCTCTCTGGACGGCCATCGGACGCTGGCCCTCAGCGTTCGATGCCAGCGTCCGATGCCTCCCAAAGTTCACTCCCAAGTGAACAGTGACACTGGAGCATCCGATGTGACACCATCAGAGCCTCCGATGCCACGCACCAGACCAAACCCTAAGTCGGGGTGGGCATCGGAGCCTCCGATGCCCCCCTCAGCCAGCGTCCGATGCCTCTTACAAGGCCAAAACAAACTCGGATCGTGATGCGGCCTTAACGACTTTTGATCCTCTTGACATAAGGCATCTCTCTGAGCTACCTAGGGCTATGAAATAACAAGTGTGCACCACACCTACCTCAATAGACTCATCTAGGTCAAGCTACTGATTCACGCTCCCCTTTATAGTACGGCCAAAGGAAAAACAAAGACCTAAGACTACCTAAGTGTCCTCCAACACCATATGACACTTAGCCTAGTCTACCACCGTCTTCGTCGTTCATCCTTTGAAAACAGAAATGATTTCCATCGCTAGGGACATGAACTCCATATGCCCGTATCGTCGACATTACCGTGACCTAACTCATCCCTGTTTCTGCAAAACACACGTTAGTCACAGTAATCTTGTGTTTCATCCAATCACCGAAACCACTAGGGGCCAAGATGCGTTCAACAAGATCTCAAGGGAATTAGTCCCGCTCTTTGCACACATCGCATTCCGATCGAACCCGATGCTACACCTTCTAGAGAGCCACAAAGGAGGCTCAACAATGCGATGAGAGAAGTAGTAAAGAAGGAGGTCTTGAAGCTCTTGCACGCAGGCATAATCTACCCTGTTCCAAACAGCGAGTGGGTCAGCCCCGTCCAAGTAGTTCCTAAGAAAGGAGGAATGACGGTCGTTAAAAATCGAAATAACGAATTGATTCCACAACGAACCGTCACGGGATGGAGAATGTGCATAGACTACCGAAAACTTAACAAGGCCACAAAGAAAGACCACTTTCCGTTGCCATTCATCGATGAGATGTTGGAACGGCTAGCCAAACATTCCTTCTTTTGTTTCCTTGATGGGTATTCGGGGTACCATCAAATTCCAATCGATCCCGACGACCAAAGTAAGACCACGTTCACATGCCCCTACGGGACATATGCATACAGGCGCATGACATTTGGCATGTGCAATGCCTCTGCTTCATTTCAGAGGTGCATGATGTCCATCTTCTCGGATATGATAGAAGAAATCATGGAAGTTTTCATGGACGACTTGTCAGTCTATGGAACAACCTTTGATCACTGCTTAGAGAATCTGGACCGTGTCTTACAACGCTGTCAAGAAAAGCACTTGATCTTGAACTGGGAGAAATGTCACTTCATGGTTCGAGAAGGGATAGTGCTAGGACATAGAGTATCTAAACGTGGAATAGAGGTAGATAGAGCTAAAATAGAAGTTATAGAACAGCTTCCACCTCCCACGAATGTTAAAGGCGTTCGCAGTTTCCTTGGCCACGCCGGTTTTTATAGAAGGTTTATAAAAGATTTTTCTCAAATTGCTAGACCTTTAACAAACCTGCTAGCTAAAGACACACCCTTTGACTTTGATGACAGATGCTTAGACTCTTTTTACCATCTCAAGAAAGCACTTATCTCTGCACCAGTCATTCAACCCGGCCCCCTGACTGGTCGCTACCTTTTGAGATAATGTGCGATGCTAGTGACTATGCTGTAGGAGCTGTCCTAGGACAGGCCCAGGATAAGAAACACTATGCCATTTTGTTAACACATAATTTTCGCACTATGACAAGTGGGCCAGCACGGTGCAGGTTCGGGAGGAGTCATCACCTAAGGGATTCGGCAGACAGCGAACGCGGTCGGCTAACTCAATGTATTCGGCAAGGCTGTGAAGGCAACTAGTCAACGGCGAGCAGGTTCAGCAATATGACGCTGCGGTCGACTATATCAGATTAAGGTCGGTTTGCACCAGAAGACGACAAATGCGGCATGTCAGAAGATTTAACAACGAGGATCTCGTCGTTTTTAGCGCGCGCCGGTTATTAGGGGAAGCTTGGAGCAGAAGGCGTCATATTTTAGATAGTTTCCTGATTTTGTCGTTGTAATCGTGTCCTTCTAGGACTCATAGGACACTAGGGTATAAATATAAACCCTAAGGCCATTGTAAAGACGTTCAACAATCAATACAACCAAACCGGCCCCGTGCCATCTTCGAGTCCAAGTCGTGTCGTCGTGTTCTTCGAGAGGAGCCATCGACCCGTCGACCTCCGTAAGTCCCGACAACCTTGCTATTATGTCTAGTATCGTGCGGCGGATTTAGGCATGATGCAAGTAGTCTCGTTTGTTGGTAATGGTCGTGTGGCGGATCATTACTCGATGATCGAGAAGTCTTAGTTTATGATAAGATTACGAGTAAGTACCGTGCGACAGGCACTTACTTGGTAACCTTAGCATAAACAAGATAGTTATCGGCTCTATTAGGTTTGGCAAGATCTAATAGATTCATTAAGTTACCTTGTGTTGTACGTATTATAATGTGTATTTCGTTGTAACACTTTATTGCCCAATCTAGATCTTGCTCGGTTCGGCTTCATCTTGTATAAGATCTATCCTATCCTTTCATATTTATTTTTGTAAGGCCTTTATACGATAGATCTACTATTTGCAATAGCCGATTCGATCATATCTAGATTGCCACGTGGTGAGGGTTCATGCACGTTGAGTATGCTTGATCTATGATACAACTAGGTGTCGTGCGGCAGGCGCAGGCTTTAGATTAGTTTAATCATGCTTAGTTTGTACGTTCAATCCCCATGGACCCCAACTCGGTTGTACAATCGAGATTGGTTAAGCTTTAACTCATATTTAATACACCATGCAAGTACAATTTTCATGCAAACGTATTCGGCAACTCGTTATTCACGTAACTTCGTTCATATTGTCGAATAGTCTTTGAGCTTGTTGGCAGATAGCTTTCATAGCTATATGTCGTCGTAAGTGGCTTCAGGGCCGTATATTTTAGAACTTTCTGGTCACACCCGGCATGTTCCAGCTTCGTATTTAACAGTTTCTTTCCCTTGTTAGTTGCAGGGCAAACTGACTGGCACGCACCGGACTTCTGAGCACCCGGTCCACGTTCGAAGCTAGCTTTTTTGGCTTGCTGTGTGATTGGCACAATGCGCCGCTTTTGGTGTCAACACACATTTTGGCACGCCCGGTGGGACCCTTTTTTCCTGCAGCAATGGCTGAAGTCACCGAAGCCGAGGCCAGCAACAAGGCGGGGCTCGTGCAAGTGCAGCTCGCTGAACTACCCGACGAGTACAAAGAGCAGGTGGATAATGCTTGTGCCGAATTCCAGGCCAAGTGCCTAGAAGCCTTCTCCAAGAACAAGAGCGGAAAGGTTCGCCGTCTGCACGATCTGCCGAAGCCCGTCCACCTCAACCCGAATGATCCCGGGGAAGCGGAGGCAGTGCTGAAAATGTCTCGCATAGTCAACGAAGCTGTCTCTGGTGCCATCGGTCGCATGCATGGGGCGTTTCTCAACACTTTCCGCACCATCATGATCGCCCAATTTGGCCCCAAGGCCGACGAACTCATGAAGGCGGAGTTTGGCCCAATAGCGGGGCCACATCTTTTCAACCTGCCGGATCACCTCAAGGGGGCAGGAGCTGCTGGTGAGGAGACCCCGCCTAAGGCTCAATCAAGCGGGATGACCATTCAAGAGAAGCACACGCCAGAGGGCCAATTGCCGACCATGGGTCAGTTCACGTTCGGCACTAAGGGTCAGCCGCCAGAGTCAACACGCAAGATCTCCCCGCAAACCTATAGGCTCATAAAGGACTACTACGGAAACGGGTACCATGAGATGCTTGAGCCTCACAACATAGAGGGCGCCCCAAATCCAGGATATGGGAAGCCGACGGCCGAAAAGACCGCCGACTCTAATGTCGATGTCATGCTAGAGAAGATGGCGGATATGATGCAGCGCACTTTCGGCCTGAAGCCTAAGGGCACTTATGCTTACAGGTCTCCGTTCCCCGAATGGTTCCACCGTGTGGCTCTGCCTCCCAGAGTCAAAGTGCCGACAGACCTGTCCAAGTTCTCCAGCTTAGACGACACCAGCACGGTGGAGCACGTCAGTCGTTATCTGCTCCAGCTTGGGGAGGCCAATACCGAAGATGCCTTCAGGGTTCGGTACTTCCCGTCGTCACTCACTGGACCGGCATTCGCATGGTTCACGTCACTACCGCCGGGCTCTATTCTCTCTTGGGCAGACTTGGAACAAAAGTTCCATACGCACTTCTACACGGGCACCAAGGAGAAGAAGCTGGTGGACATCATGTACGTGCGCCAGAGGCCAAATGAGACACCACAGGACTACTTGCGCAGGTTCAGGGAAGTCAAGAGCCAGTGCTTCGGCATGCACCTGCCGGACGACCAGCTTCCACCATTGGCTGTGGCAGGCATGCTCCCGAGCATTAAGGACAAGCTGTTCGGTCAAGAGTTTGAAGACTTGGGTCATCTCTCTCGCCGGCTGAATGAGATGACTATCCAAGCGCAAGGCTTCCGGAGGGAAGGACGCTTCCAGAAGGACAATGTCGCGGCCCAGATGTATCAGGCTTTCCTGGACGAAGCCGATGACTACACCGACGCTGAAGATGAGGTGGCCGCTGCAGAGCTCAACTGGGACAAGGAGCCGACCCAGGCCAACAAGCAATGGCTGCGCCAGCAGAAGGGGGCATACGACTTCGACGTCACCAAGGCCGACAAGCTCTTCGAGTTCCTAGTCGCCGAAGGGAGAATCAGGCTACCCCCGGATCACCCGATGCTACGTCCTGGAGGGGTCAAGGACAAGAAGTACTGCGGTTTCCACAACACTAACACTCATTCTATTAATGATTGCCGTGTGTTCAGGACAAGGATCCAGAAGGCCATCTAGGACGGCCACATCAAGTTCAATGGCAAGATGAAGATCGATGCTAACCCCTTCGCCCAGAACGCCGTGTTCTTCTCAGTGAACATGGTAGCTCCAGAGGACCCCAAGGGCAAGGGCAAAGTCAAAGTCCTCACCTCCGACAAAGCGCGCGAGTCTGGCACGGTGGACCCCGATCGGCACGTCACCAGCGATGAATTCCTGCAGCGTACCCAGGCCACGAATAGTCGATACGAGCACGGGGAGTCATCTTCCAGGCGTAGGCCTACCCACAGGGATCTCCTCAACAAGTGGCGCCGGGAAGGTGAGAAAGAGCGGAGGCGTCTCCAACGCGAGGAACAGAGATTCGCAGAAGAATATCAGCGTGAAGACGGTCACACGGAGGAGTACCGGTACCGTCTTGAAGAGAGGGCCTACCACAGAGAGCAGGCCTACCACAGAGAGCAGGAATGCCGCCAAGAGCAGGAGCAGGCTCACTGGGGCTGCCCGTTCTTCCGCCACTGCTGGAACGAAGGCTTGAAACTGCCTGCCGTCAACAACTGCCCTGAGTGCAGCGATCAGTACAGGGGGTATAGGCAGGATCGCGTCAACCGCCGTCCCGTCCATGAAAGATTGGGAGCACGCATCCCGATGGACGATCGGCGCCTAAAAATGGAAAGCCCGGATCGGCAAGCCAAAAGATATACCAATCAGGAGTGGGCGCACCACCAGGACGACAGCGAGGAGGCACAACCCCGCCCATATAGGTGGCAAAAGGGGCAGTGGTGCCCGCCAGGGCTCAGAAAGAGCCAGAAAAGGAGGGTGCAGCGCCTCTGGAATAGGGAGTTGGAAGAAGCAGCTGCCGATGGGAAGAAGCAAGAGTGGCGCCCAAAGGAAAAACCAGATGACACTGACAAAGGCGCTGACGGGGCCATGACTTTCTTCCTTCCCCTGGAATTCATGGCTCCTGCCGGCCGGGGGGCACAGGACGAGGTGTATTCGGACTCTGACGAGGCCGAGCACGACGAGCTCGCGGCACAGCTCGTGTTGGCTCAGAAGGCAGCATTTGACAAACCAGCCAAGCATCGGCATTTAAAGCCGTTGTATGTCAAGGGGTACGTCAACGGAAAGCCGCTGACCAAGATGTTTGTTGATGGCAGCGCAGCGATCAACATCATGCCTTACGCCACCTTCAGAAAGCTGGGCATGAACGATGAAGATCTGCTCAAAACGGACATGATACTCCGTGACTTTGCCAGCAATCCCTCTGACACTCGGGGTGCCGTGCACGTGGAACTGATGATTGGATCCAAGACGCTCATCACGACCTTCTTTGTCATCGATGGCAAGGGGGCATATAGCCTGCTTTTGGGCAGGGATTGGATCCACACCAACTGCTGCATACCTTCAACCATGCACCAAATACTCATACAGTGGGTTGGAGACGACATCGAGATTGTCCATGCTGACGACTCGGTGAGTGTTGCTGCTATTGAACCCACTTACTGGGAATTCGACGGAGTGGAATGCTTCTCCGATCGCGTATGGGGAGAAGGTCCTGTCAACATCTACGGCAGAGATCAACAGCCGATCCAAGCAATCGGCTCTCAGAGCTTCTTTTAGATGGATAACCCAACCAACAACAGTGAGGGCAAACTGGGACGCGGGTTCACGTAGGCCGACAAACTAGAAGAGGTAGATGCTGGTGACGCGAGTAAAAAGAGGCCAATGTTCATCAGTTCCAGTTTGGACCCTGAATTCAGAGAGCAATTGGTGGATCTTCTAAAAGAGTTCAAAGACTGTTTCGCTTGGGACTACACGGAGATGCCCAGATTAGATCGGTCCATTGTCGAGCATAAATTGCCGATCAAGTCCGGGTACCGCCCGTATAAACAGCCTCCGCGCAGGATCTACAAGGAAGAGGTATTGGCCGACGTGAAAAAGGAAGTGGAAAGATTACTAGAAGCTAACTTCATCTGGCCATGTCGATATGCGGACTGGATCTCCAACATTGTCCCGGTATACAAGAAGAACGGAAAGATGAGGGTTTGCATTGACTTCAGGGACCTCAACAAAGCCACTCCTATGGACGGGTATCCAATGCCAGTGGCTGATTTGCTAATATATGCTTCGGCCGGTTTTGAAATCATAAGCTTTATGGATGGCAATGCGGGTTACAACCAGATCTTCATGGCTGCAGAGGACGTCGCAAAAACCGCCTTCAGGTGCCCCGGCCATATAGGTTTGTTTGAATGGATTGTCATGACTTTTGGTTTGAAGAATGCCGGTGCCACATACCAGCGAGCCATGAATTACATTTTTCATGAGCTGATCGGCAAAATCGTAGAGATCTACATTGATGACATGGTGGTCAAGTCCAGAAGCAAAGAAGGACACTTAGCCAATTTAAGGAAGACCTTAGAGTGCACAAGGAAACACGGTTTAAAGATGAATCCAACCAAGTGTGCATTTGGGGTGTCGGCTGGTGAGTTTCTGGGATTCTTGGTCCACAAAAGAGGCATCGAGGTTGGCAAGAAGAGCATGGAAGCAATTGATAAGGTAGTGCCACCAACCAATCTCAAAGAGCTACAGTCGCTACTCGGCAAGATTAACTTTGTCAGAAGGTTCATATCTAACTTGTCCGAGCGCGTGCTGCCATTTTCTCCACTGTTGAAGCTTAAGAAAGATCAGGAGTTCATATGGGGTGACGTGCAACAAAAGGCTTTCGATGAAATCAAAGAGTACATGAAGGCACCACCAGTATTGGTTCCTCCACAACTCGACAAGCCTTTCAAGTTGTACGTGGTGGCCGACAACCTAACGATAGGGTCGGCTCTCATGCAAGAATTCGAGGGAAAAGAGAGAGTCATAGCCTATCTTAGCCAAAGGCTACTGGACCCCGAAACGAGATACTCGGCTACAGAAAAGTTGTGCTTGTGTGTTTTCTATTCCTGTACCAAGTTTCGGCACTATTTGTTGAATGTCGAATGCGTGGTAGTATCAGAGTTTGATGTAATCAAGCACATGTTATCAATGCCGATTTTGAGTGGAAGAATCGGTAAATGGATTTTAGCTCTCTCTGAGTTTGATTTACATTTTGAATCGGCAAAGGCTGTTAAAGGCCAGATTATGGCTGATTTTGTCACTCACCACCGTGATCCTAACGCTAACATGGTAACCATTGTCCCTTGGGCATTGTTTTTTGATGGATCCTCGTGCAGCAAAGGTGGTGGAGTCGGGATCGTGTTGATTTCTCCCAAGGGGGCACCCTTCAAGTACTCTATACCGATCGAGTACCCGGTGACTAATAATCAAGCAGAGTACGAAGCACTGCTCCGAGGGCTGCGGTTGCTTGTGGACATTAAGGCAGACGCCGTGGAGATCTTCGGTGACTCAGAGTTGGTGATCAAGCAATTGACCGGCGAATACGAGTGCAAAAACGACACGCTGCAGGAATATCTCGAAGGTTGCCAAGAGCTCCTCAAACAGTTCCGGTCGGCAACCTTGCAACATATTCCTAGGGGGCAAAATGAAGAAGCAAACCAGTTAGCCCAGGCAGCGTCCGGGTATAGGGAGAATCAAAACATTTTTGCACTTGAGGAGGAGCAAGAAGCTCGGTCAAAAGAGCAAGCAGCCCCAAAGAATGATCAAGTGATTCCGAGTGATAATCGGGCAGTTGAAGACTGGAGAGACAACATTGCCGACTACCTCAGGGACCCATCTCGAAAAGTTTCCCGAAAACTCAGGTACAAGGTTCTTAAGTTTACGCTCTTGGACAATCAGTTGTATTACAAATCCATAGATGGAGTTTTGCTTAAGTGCCTGAACCAAAACGAGGCTAGGAAGCTGATGTGCGAGGTGCACGAGGGCGTATGTGGTGCACACCAGTCGGCTCACCGTATGAGATGGATAATCAGGAGGACTGGATGTTTTTGGCCGACTATGCTCGAAGATTGCTTTGAATACTACAGAGGTTGTCAGGATTGCCAGCGATTCGACAATGTGCAAAGGGCCCCAGCATCAGCCATGAATCCGATCATTAAACCTTGGCCTTTTAGAGGATGGGGCATTGATTTAATTGGCCAGATCCACCCTCCATCCAGCAAAGGACATAAGTTTGTCCTGTTGGCCACGGACTATTTCACTAAGTGGGTTGAAGCCATCCCATTGAAAAAGGTGACGTCAGAAAATATGGTGTCCTTCGTCAGGGAGCATATCATCCACCGATTCGGCATTCCTCAATCCATCACTACTGATCAGGGAACTCAGTTCACTTCCTCTGAATTTTGTAACTTTGCCAAAGGGATGGGGATTAAACTCTATAATTCCTCCCCTTATTATGCACAGGCCAATGGGCAGGCAGAGGCTTCTAACAAAATCATGATTAAGATCATTCAAAAGAAGATCGAAGAGAAACCTAAAAGGTGGCACTTGGTACTCAACGAAGCTTTGTGGGCTTACCGAATGGCTTGTCATGGGTTGACTCAGACGTCACCATACGAGTTGGTCTATGGGCATCACGCAGTGCTACCGTGGGAGTTGCAATCGGGGTCAAGACGAGTTACATTGCAGAACGATCTAGCCAAAGAGAATTATAAAGATTTAATGATGGATGAGCTAGAGGACTTGCATTTGATTTGTCTCAAGGCCTTGGAAAATATTCAAAAGAACAAGATACGCGTTGCCAAGAACTACAATTCGAAAGTGAAAGAAAAAGGATTCGAAGAAGGAGACTTGGTTTGGAAAATGGTCTTGCCGATCGGTACCAAAGATAAGGTATTCGGCAAATGGTCCCCTAACTGGGAAGGGCCTTTTCGAGTTCTGAGACGTGCTCCGGGTAATACGTACATTCTAAAAACCCTCCAAGGAGAAGAGTTTGCTAGGGAAATTAATGGACGTTATCTAAAGAGATTTCATCCTAGCGTGGAGGTCGGTGCATAACGGAATCAAGGACTAGCGGGCACCGACGACCGATACAAGGTTGTGTCGCCCTTAGCACAAAAATGGCCGATAGAATCTATCGCCCTTAGAACAAAAACAGCCGACACGGCATGTGTCGCCTTTAGCGCGAAAAACGCTAAAACAGAACCAAATGCACGCGGTGCTGTGCAATCGGTTCAATGAAGAGATCGAACACTAGACAAGCACAGAAAGGGAAAACAGATTGTACACGTGAACATGGCAAAATAGAACATTGTTCATAACGAGGGTTGTACAAAGATTTCCTAAAGGTGCAGATCAGTTATCAAACACCCTGTTGATAACCGTCTGCGGGTTGGTGACTATGGCGAGGGCGTGAGCGTGGTCGTCGTAGGAGTCCAGAAAATCGTCGATCTGCTCGACGTCTTCTGGGAACGCCCCGCCGGGGAAACCGACCGGCATCCCGGAGAAGTCCTCCTCCGTGCGGACCGTCAGCGCCGACAGCCCCAACGCCACACCGTGGTGCATGCCTTGCAGGGCGACCTGCTCGATGCGGCCGTGCACGTTGGCCAGGCGTGCCTCGGCGGTGTCGCCCTGGGCGTTCACCCGATCTGCGACGGCGTTCGCCGCCATCTTCAGGCGCTCCAGTTCTTCAGACAGCGCTGTGAACAACAAAATGGAATGGATCGGTTAAAAGATCAACGAGAACGACCGAGAGCTAATCCAGGATGGGATGTTCATACCCGTGATTGCGTCGCAGAACTGCCGGCGCTGGTCCTCCCACTCCAGCTGGTCGATTCCGTACTGCTTTGAGATGGCGGCCAGCTCTTCCCGGGACTCGTCCCGCAGCGCCATGAAGTTCAAAGCGTCGTTGTGGTCGTAGAGGTCGTCATCGGAGTCCCGGTCCGGGTTCACCTCCCAAGGTTGGGAGTGGTAGGAGGAATCGTCGGAAGAGCTCGACGAGCCCGATGATGGAGCTCCTGGCCCCCCCGTTGCTGAAGAGGGCCGGGCGTGCCCGCCGGCGGTGGAGATGACGGGAATCCTGCCGGCAAACAGTAACAGGGTGTAAGCGGGGTTTTCAAGAAACCGCCACAAAGGGCGTAGGCGAGAAGTCCTACCCACGCTGACGGAGGCGCCGAGCGCGACTCCCCTCGGCCTCCTCGGTCACCGGGCGCTTGCCACGATCATCATGGCTCGCCATTGTACTTGGGGTGTTAGGGTTTTCTGGAGCGGAGCAAGCAAGGAAGCCGAAACGGCGAAAGTACTAGAGGAGCAAATGCAAGATGGGGAAGAAGGCAGGCCTTTAGGGGCAGTTTATAAAAGCGGAACAGTAATCGTGGCGGAGGTCCCGGGATAGCGTGGTAAATGTCAACCGGCGGATTGGGGTTTTCCCGCTTCCCGAGATGGGCCTCTGCAGTAACGGGCTGTGCGAACCGTCTGGATGCACTCGCGTGTTCGGCGGAGACTAGAACGCCTGGCTTCGGCAAAATTGCCGATTTAGGTGTTCGGGACAAACACTGGCCAGATTGCCGAACAGGTTTACACGGTTAATCACGATGTCGTCAGAACGGTAACCGATTGGATGCAAAATACAGATATATTACAAGAAGATGTTTGAGTCATTCTGACACAGGGTTGCTGAAATTAAAAGTTCGTTACACAGTCATCTCAGTTGTTCAAGAATTGATTTATAGCCGCCAGAGTATCGGCTTTGACCTGATTAGCATGGTCCAGTGCCTTTTGGTCCTCCTCTTCGGTGCCTTGTGCCTGTGAAAGCCTCGTGCTAAGTTTGATATCCTCATCAAGCACCAATGACAGCTTGGAAGATGTTGTTTCAATGATATTCGGTAAACCCGATAGCCGAGAGGTGCATGACTGAATATCAGAGTTGACCTGGGCTAGTTGGGCTTCCAGTTCAGATCTCTTTTCTTGCAGTTCTTTCAACTGAGCCTCCAGAGAATCCTGAGAGTTCTTGGCCTCTTGAAACTGAGTGTACAGATCATTGACTTCCTGGGTGCACTTGGACTTGGCAGTCTGAAGATCAGTGCTTCTGATTGCTCGTTTCACCTTGGCAAAGCAGTCATCTAGTGTAGACACGGCCTCCAGATGGAGCCTCAGATTTTCTAGAATGTCCTCAGCAATGGGCTCGAGGAAATTTTTAACCTCATCGGCGTCTCTGACTAAGGACAAGATGTCTTGACTCAGAAAGTTTGTTATGTTGCTCAGGACATCTTGGATGAGTGCCGATGGTCTTTTGGCCACTGTTCTTTTGTTCAGGAACTCGTTGACATCAAATGCATACTCGGAAGCTGAACTGATGAAAGTCTGTGTTGATTTAGACAGGTTAGCCGACCAAGGTAAAGTGTGAAGGAGGGATGAAATGAGGAATTAATTCTTACCTGATGAGTCGGCTGATTGACAGGGTCTTGATCTGGTTGAGAACCGGATTGGCCAACAGGATCTGGAGTTGAACCAATGAAAGTCTCATTGATTGTGTCATCTGTGAAATTACTGATCAGTCAAGGGAGGCAAGATCTGCTGGTTGAAAGGATGATTGAGGAACCTACCAATGTTGGCATCATCTGGTTTCTGGGTGTTCATGTCTATTTCCCCGGCGTCTGCATGCTCGTCATCTTCCAAGGTAATAAAGATTGGGGGCACTATTGTTTGAACGTTTTCTTGTTCAGGGGAGGAGGCCTGTAGTGGCATACAAGCCAGTCAAGAATAAAGTTAATAATGATGGAAGAGCTAAAACATCTTACCTTTGGGGGAGGTGTGTTCTGCTTGGTCCTGGTTTGCCTGGAGCTGGAGGTTTCCTCAATGGCCTTTCTCTTCTCTCCTTTAGCTGAGAGGATGGTTAGTGAAGCTGCTTGGGATTTCATAAACCGAGACAATGAAGGAGCACTGTGTCCCAGGACAGTGATTGGGCCTGCTTGATGATATTGGATAGGCCTGACGTCAGGATTGGGTGTGAAGTCCTGTGGAAATTTTAAAAGAATTAGAAATCTCAAATACTAAAGTAGCGGATGACTTGTTATTGTACCTCGCTGTCAGAACTGAAATCTGCTTGGATTTCCAGGCACATGGGATGGACTGGGCTGTTGAAGATATGATCATGCCATTCTTGCCACGAGGACTCAAAAAAAGGATGAGCAGACTGGATCAAGTGGAATGGTACTGGTTTGTGGTCTGGCAGATCTTGCCCTAGCCTGAATACTCGATGGGCCTGCATCCCTATTGTAATCTGCTCTTTGGACTGAATTTGCTCCCTGGGCCTGATGACGGTGGAAAAGATGAGTTTTGGAGGGAGCTGTCCACAACCTAATTGCCTGGCTGCTATGTTAGGGTGATAGAACTCATAGGTGTGCTTCACTTGTCTTCCCCTGTTGAATTTGGCTGGTAGGATGCAGGGTTTGATAAATGAGTTGAAGACTCCTATGGCCATTTCATCTATGCAGCCATCATCAAAGCTGAATTTGATAGGGAAAGTGAGGTTGTCATTCTCCCTGTAAGGTAACCAGAGCACCTGACCAAAGCCCTTGAAGAATAACTTGAAGAGATTGCCAATACTTTTGTTGATGGTTATAGCAGTGGCTGCTTCCCCATAAGTTTGGCAGGCTTTTTCTATGGCTGCTTCATCCTCAGCAAAGTTGCTGGAAGGAAAGCTGAGGTTGTCCAATGGCACGACAACTATTTGATGCATGTATAGCTGAAGCCACATCTGGACAAACCACCAGGGGCCATTGACACAATCAATTGGTGGTAGTCTGTCTGTGTCAGCATGAGTGGCATGATACATTTGAGTGGATATTTGATGCATCATGTGGTATATGGATCCCAGGAAAAGTTTGCCTAGAGGGATTTGTTTTCCTTTGGACAATTTGTCAGCCAGTGCAATGTAGTTGAGGGTTGGCTCGTTGGATCTCCCACAGAAGATGAATCTGCACAGCCACATGTTCAGAAAAGCCCCGTGCTCTGTCTCTACCACTGGGCTTGACACTTTGTTGTGGATTTCAACATACTTCATCCATCCAACGCTGACATCAATGGACCTCTGGGTAATTTTCTCTAATAGTTCATCAACATTCATGGTCGAAGTAATGTTCAAACCACTCATCATGAAGACATCAGCTAATGTGATTGTCATTATACCATGGCCGAACACAAAAGCATTAAGGGCATCTGACCAAAAATGAGAAGCTGCTATGAGCAATGGTTCATTTTTGGGCATTTGGTCCAGAGACAGTTCCAGAGCATGATGAATGTCTTGAGTTTCCCAATGAGGACCAAATTTCGCCTGGATTCTTCTATACCAGTTCCTCCAACCAGTGACCGCAGGCAAGGGCCAGTTCTTGAAGGTGTACCGCCACCTGTTCGATGAAATGACTCCATGCTTGAAGGGAATTCTGTTGGTTTCCATACTGATGATGTTGGTTGGATTGGAGTTTCCCATTGGACCCAAGAAGTAGGAATCGGGATCCGCATCACAAGGAATCAGAATTTTGTCCCTAAAGGCCTAAAAGAAGATATGTGCGGGAAAAGTTAAAAGAACCGAATGCCGATAGAAATTGACCGAATGTGTTGAAAGGAGAAGTGAGGTTTACCTCTGGAATCTCATCATGGGTCGCCATTACGGAGCTCAGGTGGAAATTGAAACTGTTGGCGATTTGGGGAGAATGCGGAGTTTGAAGCAGTGCCGACCTAGAATGCACGGTGGACTTGTGGTCAATTTCAGAACAAATGCCTTTATTCAAAAATTGAGGGGGCATGTGTTAACACATAATTTTCACACTATGACAAGTGGGCCAGCACGGTGCAGGTTCGGGAGGAGTCATCACCTAAGGGATTCGGCAGACAGCGAACGCGGTCGGCTAACTCTATGTATTCGGCAAGGCTGTGAAGGCGACTAGTCAACGGCGAGCAGGTTTGGCAATATGACGCTGCGGTCAGCTATATCAGATTAAGGTCGGTTTGCGCCAGAAGACGACAAATGCGGCATGTTAGAAGATTTAACAACGAGGATCTCATCATTTTTAGCGCGCGCCGGTTATTAGGGGAAGCTTGGAGCAGAAGGCGTCATATTTTAGATAGTTTCCTGATTTTGTCGTTGTAATTGTGTCCTTCTAGGACTCATAGGACACCAGGGTATAAATATAAACCCTGAGGCCATTGTAAAGACGTTCAACAATCAATACAACCAAACCGGCCCCGTGCCATCTTCGAGTCCAAGTCGTGTCGTCGTGTTCTTCGAGAGGAGCCATCGACCCGTCGACCTCCGTAAGTCCCGACAACCTTGCTATTATGTCTAGTATCGTGCAGCGGATTTAGGCATGATGCAAGTAGTCTCGTTTGTTGGTAATGGTAGTGCGGCGGATCATTACTCGATGATCGGGAAGTCTTAGTTTATGATAAGATTACGAGTAAGTACCGTGCGGCAGGCACTTACTTGGTAACCTTAGCATAAACAAGATAGTTATCGGCTCTATTAGGTTTGGCAAGATCTAATAGATTCATTAAGTTACCTTGTGTTGTACGTATTATAATGTGTATTTCGTTGTAACACTTTATTGCCCAATCTAGATCTTGCTCGGTTCGGCTTCATCTTGTATAAGATCTATCCTATCCTTTCATATTTATTTTTGTAAGGCCTTTATACGATAGATCTACTGTTTGCAATAGCCGATTCGATCATATCTAGATTGCCACGTGGTGAGGGTTCATGCACGTTGAGTATGCTTGATCTATGATACAGCTAGGTGTCGTGCGGCAGGCGCATGCTTTAGATTAGTTTAATCATGCTTAGTTTGTACGTTCAATCCCCATGGACCCCAACTCGGTTGTACAATCGAGATTGGTTAAGCTTTAACTCATATTTAATACACCATGCAAGTACAATTTTCATGCAAACGTATTCGGCAACTCGTTATTCACGTAACTTCGTTCATATTGCCGAATAGTCTTTGAGCTTATTGGCAGATAGCTTTCATAGCTATATGTCGTCGTAAGTGGCTTTAGGGCCGTATATTTTGGAACTGTCTGGTCACACCCGACATGTTCCAGCTTCGTATTTAACAGTTTCTTTCCCTTGTTAGTTGCAGGGCAAACTGACTGGCACGCACCGGACTTCTGAGCACCTGGGCCACGTTCGAAGCTAGCTTTTTCGGCTTGCTGTGTGATTGGCACAGTGCGCCGCTTTTGGTGTCAACACATTTCCTATGCCAGTAAAACGCTAACCGGACCACAGCTAAACTATGCAACAACAGAAAAAGAACTTTTAGCTGTGGTATTTGCTATAGACAAGTTTAGATCTTACTTGGTAGCAGCCAAGGTGATCGTCTACACCGATCACGCAGCTCTGAAATACCTACTTACTAATAAAGATGCTAAACCACGACTAATAAGATGGATCCTACTCCTCCAAGAATTTGATCTAGAAATTAGAGATAAAAGGGAGTCGAAAACTCTGTAGCTGACCACTTGTCTAGAATGCAAACTGAGGATAAACAAGACTTGCCCATCAACGACTATCTTCGGGACGACACACTCCTCAAAGTTTCAGACACCTACCCGTGGTATGCAAACATCGTCAACTACATAGTCTCAGGCTACGTACCACCTGAAGTAGACAAAAAGAAGCTTATCAAGGAGAGCTCGGTGCATCTATGGGATGACCCGTATCTCTATAGAGTATGCCAAGATGGCATACTAAGAAGGTGTGTGCCCATGAACGAAGCAGTCAATATCATGGAGAAGTGTCATGGAGCAGAGTATGGAGGCCATTATGGAACATTCCGAACCCATGCCAAGATTTGGCAAAGTGGATTCTATGGGCCTACCATGTATGAAGACACCAAGGACTTCGTGAAGAAGTGTGCAAGGTGTCAGAAACATGGGAACATCAATGCCCGTGATGCAATGCCACTCACAAACAACCTACAAGTAGAGCTATTCGACGCTTGGGGAATTGACTACATGGGTCCTTTCCCCCCGTCTCAAGGTTGTGAGTATATTCTGGTGGCAGTAGACTACGTATCCAAATGGGTTGAAGCCATGCTGTGCAAGTCAGAGGATTCGTTGCACGCAACGAAGATGTTCAAGGAAATAATATTCCCACGGTTTGGCACCCCAAGGTTAGTAATCAGCGATGGAGGAAGCCACTTCATTGACAGAAAGTTCCGACGCTACTTAACAGAAAGAGGGATAAGGCACAATATTGGAACACCTTATCACCCACAAACAAGCGGACAAGCAGAAACATCGAACAAGCAAATCAAGAATATTCTGCAAAAGACTGTCAATGAAATGGGGACAGCATGGAGAAGCATGCTATCAGATGCACTGTGGGCATACAGGACCGCATACAAGACTCCAATTGGTATGACCCCATACCAACTTGTATACGGCAATACATGCCATCTGCCCGTGGAATTGGAGCATAGAGCACACTGGGCAATAAAGATATGGAATATGGATTTGCCCGCAGCTGGAAGAAATAGGAGAATGCAGATCTCTGAACTGGAAGAATGGAGAGAGAAAGCCTATCACAACGCTAGGATCTATAAAGAGAGAACCAAGAAATGGCATGACAGGAGGATCAAGCAAAAGGAGTTCCATCCGGGAGACAAGGTTCTTATGTTCAACTCAAGGGTCAAGCTCTTTGGCCATGGAAAACTAAAAAGCAAATGGGAAGGACCATTCCTCGTGATCGACGCCGCAACACATGGAGCTGTCACGCTTCAGGACACCAACGATAACATCTTTAAGGTAAATGGCCACCGTCTTAAAGTTTTTCATGAACATGATCCCGTAGAAAATGAAGTAGACATGGTAGAGTTCAAACTATACACAACCTAAAACCTACAAGTCTCTTCTCTTCATTGCTTGAACCAAATCCTAAAAGCTACATGTCCTCGATTTCATGTCATGGTTCAAGAAGTTATAGGCTAGACTTACCTTAGGCTTTGAGGTGGGGCCCACAGACCCCAGTTAGGGGGCCGGGCGATCCCTATATGGGGCCCACCAGCAACAAGGGTTGTACAATTGCGTAGAGGGGCTCGAGCTGGGGACGTGACCGCGCCGGACACCCACCAAGGGGGTCGACCGATCCACCCACCTGCAACCCTCAATGCACACAGGTTAGGGGAAGCACGAACTTGGGAAGTGGTCGTTCCGAGGACCCAACTAGGGGGTCGGGCGACCCCCCCTCCAAACCCTGTACACATAGCTAGTAGACCGGGACGTGACGACGCGAAGTATGGGGTCGGGCGATCCCACTTTTGCACAGCCGCTCGGGTGGTGGACGTGACCGTCCCGAAGTCCCACGGAGGGGGTCGGGCGATCCCACCGAGAGGGGCCAAGTGCACCCGAAGTAGCGAACCGGCCTAGGAACGTCGTCCCGAACACGACCATGCTAGAAATACCCAATGGGGGGGGGTCGGGTGACCCCGCCTCGGGGAGGGTCGACGCGTAGCTGAGTTCACCGCGGCGAGGGGATAACAACCCCCGGAGATGAGCTCCAAATTCAAAATCTAAGGGGTCGGGCGATCCCTGCCTTGCGGGATTGGAACGGCGGCGCAACGGGCTCTATGAAGTTACGAGCTTTCCGCGGCGATCCCGTGAAAAATCGGCGTCGTAGTCGCCGGCAGCCGCTATTTAGCCTTGCACCCCTCTCCTTCTTCCTCCTACTCGCAATTCCACGCAAAGCCAGAGCCTCCTAGCCTTCCCTGCACTCTCCACCGCGACCTAAAGCACTAGCCATGGCGCCCACTAGCAAGCCTACGCGCCCTGCAACATCCACGCCACGACGAGCTCTAGCCGAAGATCTAGAGCAGACCCTCACGATCAACGTGATCGATGCGGTGCCGCTGGCCATGGTACCTCCACCAGGGGGGCTGGTCGGGCTGATGGCGGGGTCGCCCGATCCCTCCAGGGGTCGGCCGACCACCCCCCGTCCATCCCCTCGCGCGGCGACATCGTCCCGCTCGCTGACTCCGAGAAGGGGGATCGGGAAATCCCCCGGCCGCTCCATCACGCCGACTAGGCCGACCACAGGCCAACTCGCGCTGAAGGGGAAGGCCCCGCTGGAGGAGAACCCGCGCGCGATCACCACGACAACGGGGAGTACGGAGTACACTTCGTCGTATTCCCCGTCGACGCCCACGTTCTGGAAGACCCATCGGATTATGGCCGGTGGGCATGGCCGAGGGAAGGTGCTCGTCCCTTCTTTCAACACGGAAGATAAGGGCGAGCGGCGGGAGTCCCTGAAGTCCCAGGCTCCTATTCGGCGGAGGATGGACCCTCCGTCGATCAAGGGGCCGCCGGGACAACTCGAGGAGGAAGACGAGAAGACGGATCTGGAGAGGCTGATGCACGCACCTCCACCGTGCAAGCAAGGAAGTTGGAGGAGACGGTGTCAGAGTTGAAGATGGCGAATAAAGACTTAGAAGATGACTTTCGCCATCTTAGGATTAGCACCTCTGCGAAGCTCAAACGCTTCGCTAGGACTATGGGGCGGGATGACCTCCTAGACCCCCCGTCACCATAAATAGTTTAGCTTAGGTTAGAATAAAGTTCCATCTTAGATTTATTTCTTTTGAATTTCCATTTTAAATTTCCAATGTATTTCCCTTCTTAGAGAATAAATAAAATATATATTTCGTCTCTACTGGTGTGTTTGCCACCAGTAGAGCACCTTGCATTTTACCTTTGCGTTATGTTCAGAGTTCATTTATGGAAAAATTCAAGTGTGGGGGGGTCGGACGACCCCCAAATTTCATCACTGAACTGCTGAGCACAGGCTGTCACGCTGTAGTGCACAAAACAGAGATGTAAAACTAAATGGAAGAAAAAGCAAATGGAAACGAAAACCACCATTTGGTGGGGTCGACTGACCCCACCATGGTGACCTGGGCCCACCAGGTCACCTCTGCACAGTAAGCTCAACACTGCTATGTGGTTCGTTTCCCCTTTCTCTTCTCAGTTCAAGCAGTTTCACACTCATTCCATATTTTGAATAAATAAAAATAAAAAGCTACAAAGTAACTTGATTTATGATATGCTAAGAATGTTAATGACATAAAACCATGTTCTTACATATGTTTATACTAATGGGTAAACTAAATTAGGAAACCGTATTAACTAAGTTGTTGTTAAAAGTGAGATAAATCTTGGCTTAAGACTCAAACCTGTTTTTGTTTAAGGTGCTTAGAGATTTGTTTTTGAAAATATCTCAAAACCATAGTATCATTTACTCCTCTATAGTGAGAAATACCTACCAAAACCATCCATATGCATACATGATCAAAACCTTTTACACACATGCTACTTGTTTTTGTCTTGAGTTTGGTCAAACCTTGTTGACCCTAGTTGAGAATTTTGTCATAACCCCAAGATCAAGATCACGTACACACCATCTATATATGCAACTTCTACACTGGAAGTATGCCTGCACATGCCATTCATTTCCACTCTATAGATGCTCCGTACATTAAAGTTCTACAATCTCTCTCTCTCTAACTCTGGTTAGTAAAAAGAGACATTAAGGCTAAGCAAAAGAAAAAAAAATGTGGACACATGAAGGTCCACTAAAAAAAATTATGGACACATGAAGGTCCATTGTTGAAAAATGCCAGCCATGTCTCAAGGTAAAATAAAGTAGAGAGAGAGATTATATTAAAGGAGCATTCTAGTCCACATACTTTCCACACACATGCACATCTTGATCTAGGATTATGACATTCTTCTCCTTGGATCCTTGTTTTGACTTTACAATATATGCAAAACAAGTATGCTACTTTGTTTATCCCTACCAAGCTCCACATAAGCCTGATAGATTAGGATGAAATAAAAATAAGGCAATCACATACTATGCCTTGGTGAGGAACCAAACACCTATAAGAGTGTCTTGAGAGTACTATATGAGGAGTAAGCATGAACTATGTGTTTTCCTTTCAAACTGTCCTAAAAACTCTAAGTACCAAGAACAAGAATTCAGGGAGATGACTTTGCTTTGAGATTTGTCCCTTTTCTCAACATCTAAAGGATATATGATAGACAGTACCACATAACCCATTTGTATAAACTGTGTTAGGAATGATGCTTTATGATCATTATCATTTTAAGTATGTAATAATCACTTGTTCACTTTCTCTAACCTTTACTCGAGGACGAGCAAAGATTCAAGTGTGGGGGATCTTGTTGACGGAAGTTATAGCATGTTTTACCTTATCAAAATACCGTCAACAGGCCTCGGTTTCAAGGAAGTATAGCATATCATGAGCATATTTATCACTAATAAGTTCCACTTGTACTCTTAGCTTGTGAACTTGTAGGAGATGGCAAAATGAACAAAATGAGGCCAGGTGGGCCCACCAAGGGGGTCGGCCGACCCCACCTTGGGGCCACCTCGGCCAGGGTGACATGGCATGATCCAAGAGAAGCATGTTCAAGCCAATATCAACCCTTGGATCAAACATGTGCTTTTACTCAATGGTGCAAGATGAGAAGCACATGGATTCATGGGTCCACACCAAAACCAAATGCAACCATCATCACAAGACTTGCTCCATGACATGTGGGGTCACCAAGGGAGAGAAGAAGGTGGGCCAACCCTGTCATAGGGGGGTCGGCCGACCCCCCCCTTGGTGGGGACCATCTGCACTGTTCATCAGGATGACATCACCACCTTCTAGAAGATGTACCCCGGGCCCACATGTCATAGAGTGGGGTTGGCCGACCCCATGGTGAGCTTCATCCAAGTCGGTGGCAAAGCACATGTTTCACACGTGAACAATATCCAAGCCATTCATCGAGGTCGGTTGCTATGGCGGTTTGATCCAATGGCCAAGGAAGGAGAGCACGCAGATCGCTGACGTGGCACCGGAGCAGCCGCTACTCCACCTCCAAGCTATAAATACCCCCTATAGCTCTTCATTTGTATGCATCCAAGGAGAGAAAGTCTATTTAGTAGCTTTAGTGTTAGAAAAGAGGGAAGGGAGTGAGGAGTTCCACGGAGGAGTCCTGGCCTGTCGGGAGTCTTCTCCAAGGTGCGCCTCAACAGATGTGATTCTTCTTGTAAGTGTTACATCTGAGTCCTTCTAGTATTTAATATTCTGGTCTAGTAATTTAAGTTTACAGTTCTTTTACTTGGCGCATTGCTTTACTTTGTTGAAGTGCTCTAGGCCTAATAAGCTTAGCTTTAGAGTAGTAAGATTAGTGTAGACGTGGTGTCTAGTCTATATCTTGCCAGTGTGGACTTCTTGTCGCACTTGTGTAGACGCCTGGTGGTAGGGTGACAGACACAGCTAGTGCTTGGAGTTCCTCTCAAGTGTTGTAGGCAAGTTGAAAATAATAGTTGGGTAGCAGCAATGCCGCCTTAGTAGTCGTTAGGTGGAAAACCTTTTAATCAACTACTGTTTCGTCCTTTGCCCCCAGTAAGGAATGAGGTGGTAAACCTTAGTACTCTTAGAAAACCAGTACCAGATATTGATATTAGGAAGACCTCTCTATCCCAGTTATCATATACCCTTTGATCATCCTTTGACGACCCTACTTCTAGTTAATCCACTTCACGTTCCCTGTGGAAATACGATACCTGGAATACTCCCAGTGAAAGGCTACAATTGACTACCGTACGCTTGCGGTATATCCGTTTGCCACTTCTGGTGTCAACAACGTGTTAAATGTTGTTGATGCTCTCTGGGACTCATTCACTAAAATTGATAATCACTCTACTTCTGAAGATTTAGCAAATCCTGAGGAGCAGTGTTGTTTGGTTCTTTCTAAAGCTACATCGAGGGGTTCTTCAACTTCGCATACTATCTGCTTCCAAGGCTCAATTGCTAGTATTCCTACAATTAAGTTGATTGAATCAGGCAGTTCCTCTTCATTCATTATTTTGGCTATTGCAGCTCAATTACCCTAGTTCTAGCCTGTTTCTCAATCTTCGCAAGTTCAGGTAGCTGGTGGCGGATTGTTTCATAGTCCTCGTATTTTGCAGTCCGTTCCGTGGACAATACATCATCATCATTTTTGTTCAAATTTTAGAGTCCTTAATCTGTCAGACTTTGACGCAAATGTGGGCATGTGTTGGCTTTCCACTTCCAGCCCAATGCATGTTCATTGGCAACAAAAGTTGTTGGCAATTCCATACCAGGGTTAGTACGTAGTTCTGTAGGGATTGGATGTTGTCCTCCTAGATTCAATGTGCTTGTGGTTGTACTCAACTGTAGAAGTGGCCTGCACAGGAAGTTTAGCATTTGGTGGAATCATCTGCCTCCTTATTTGAACAACCTTCATCTTTATCGATATCTCGCAGCTGCAATCGCTCTATACCACTGCTTCCAGGGGCATAACCGGTCTTCATCAGGCCCTATCGCTACCCCAAGTTTAAAGGATGAGATTGAGCGGAAAGTTAAGGATATGTTATCCCAAGGAATCATTCAACCAAGTTCCAGTTCCTTTGCTTCTCCGGTTTTACTGGTCAAGAAAAAAGACGGTTCATACCATTTTTGTGTGGATTTCTGACACCTAAACGCATTGACGGCCAAGTCCAAGTTTCCTGTGCCCATCTTTGATCAGCTCATGGATGAACTTGCTCATGCAAGCTGGTTTTCCAAACTAGACCGTGTGCAGGCTTTCACTAGATTCTTATGCAACCAAGAGAGGAGCACAAGACGACCTTTCAGACTCACTTGGGATAGTATGAGTTTAAGATCATGACATTCAGGCTGACCGGGGCTCTAGGGACATTCTAGGGCGCCATGAACTCCACTTTGGCACCCGATCTTCGTTATTTCATCATAGTATTCTTTGACGACATCTTAATATACAGTCACTCTTTCGAAGATCATCTGCAACATTTGGCTTTGGTCTTCTCTTGGCTTCAAGCTGATCAATGGAAGGTGAAGTTGTCCAAATGGACATTTGCCCAATGCTCCATCTCTTATCTGGGTCACATCGTCAGCGAGGCGGGTATTGCCACGGACCCCGCTAAAGTCAAGGTGATAACTAAATGGCCCGTTCCATCTACTGTTGAAACTCTTCGAGGGTTTTTAGGCTTGGTCGGCAATTATCACAAGTTCGTTCACAATTTTGAAGTCATTGCAAGGCCACTCAATGATTTGCTAAAAAGGATTCATTTTCATCTGAAATTCCATTCATAACTTGGCTTTTCAAACAGTCAAGACATCTCTGTCTCCGGCGTCTGTGTTGGCACTGCCAGATTTCTCTGTACCCTTCCATGTGGAGACTGATGCATCAGTAACGGGTGTTGGTGCTGTTTTGCAACCAAATGGTCATCCATTGGCATTCATAAGTAAGGCACTCAGTCCTCATAACCAGGGCTTATCTACATATGAAAAGTAATATCTAGCTATACTAATGGTTGTTGATACTGTGGCGTCACTAGTACCTGATGCAAAGTGAGTTCATTATTCACACAGATCAAAAGAGTTTCATCCACCTCAACAAGAAGCACCTTCATACCCTCTTGGCAACAAAAGGTTTTCTGTAAATTGTTGGGCCTCAACTACAGAGTGATTTATCATCATGGAGTCGATAATGGTGTAGTCGATGCCCTTTATCGTCGTAGACACTCTGATATTCTGATGGCTATATCTTCTCCCTCACACGATTGGCAAGTGGCGCTACAAGAATGGTATCCTTCTAACCCCGAGGCTTCGAATTTACTTTCGCAGTTAGCCTTGACTGGCCATTTCTGCCCCCTATTGTCTTCATCCACTACAAAAATTGAATTTGGTTGGGCTCCAATTCATCTCTGTAGCACCAGGTCATTGCCGCCTTGCATGACAGTCCAATCAGTGGTCATTCTGGAGCCCCTGCAACCTTTCAGAAAGTTTGCAATCTATTTTTCTGACTACAAATGCGAGCTTCAATACTACAGTATGTGCAACAGTGCTTTGTTTGCCTTCAAGCCAAACCTGACCGAGCTTGTTACCTCAGATCAAAAGAATTCACAAAAGAGCAAAGAGGGGAAAATGAAGAACAAAATGTGATCCAAAAGATTTCAGTGCAAAAGCCAATAAGGCTAGAAGGAAATTACGGTCTCCCTTCCTGAAATCTAAATACACAGAGGAAAGATTATCGTCTCTGCGAATCACTACAACAGGTAGAGAGAGGAACCCTAATAGATGAAATGTATGGAGTCTGTAATTAACAATTGAAGTGATAGAGAGGGATGAGGGGTGTCATCCCTTATATATAGCTTATTACGCAATACCCCTTCTATCCCTAGATACATAGAGCAAACTAGCTAGCCCAGGGGCATTCTAGTCTAACTCTGTCAGGATTCTCACCAACGGTCACGCGCCTTCCTCGTCGATCGCTTCGCCGCAACGCAAGCCTCCTGATGCTGCCACGTGCCGTCCTAACGCACATCGACCTTCTCACTGCTACCGTCGCCTTGACGAAAGCCTCGCGATGCTGCTAAAAGGACCGTGACGCCTAAGAGGGGGGGGGTGAATTAGGCAACTAAAAACTTTACTCTAACTATGGCCTCTAATTACCACCTAGTCAAAACCTATGCAAGAAAGTAAACTAGATAAAAGAGCAACTATGGTTTTGCTATGTGTGTTGCTATCTCTACCGCAAAAGAGTTATGCGACCTAGGTTCCAAACCTATCAACTAGCCTAACAAATAAGCTAGGAAAGGTAAAGACATAATTAAGGTAGCAAAGTAAATGCGGAAGCTAAAGAGCAAGGTAGAGATGCAAACTCCCGTCGACGACTCCGGTATTTTTACCGAGGTATCGAGAAGCACGCAAGCTTCCCCTAGTCCTCGTTGGAGCCCCTCGCAAGGGCCAAGCTCCCGGTCGGGTGACTCCATGGATAGCTCCGGTCCTTCCCCACGCGCAAGTGGGTCTCCGGTTAAGCCACTCGTGGCAAAGCCTCTCCCGGATGCTTCCTGCCGTCTCCACTATCAATCTTTCAGCCGAACCGTCGCAGGCCTTGTTCCCTTCGGTACACGGTGGTGGCCACACCACAAACGCGGTTGGTGTGGTCTCGCAAGACTACAAGCCCCTCCGATGTACAACAATGGTGCACGCAAGCACCGAGTAGCAAGAGGTATGCAAACCTCACTAAACACTAGGCCTAAACCTAGAGCAAGCGCATGAGCGGTGGTCTAACTAGCCTAAGCACTTCGCAAAGCACCTACACTAATCACCATGTAAATCACTAAGCACTATGCATATGGAGGCACTAATATGGTGTAGCAACACTCTTGGTATGTTTCCTTGCTCCTCCACACCTCATTTGGCCGGTTAGAGGTGGTATATATAGACCCCCAATCAAATAGAGCCGTTGGGGGGGGGGCTGAAATCAGCTTTCTGTAGAGCATCGGACGCTACAGTGATGGCATCGGACGCGTCCTATGCTCATGTGATGAGTAGCCGTTGGAAAACTAGCCGTTAGACCTGTTTTTCGGGGGCATCAGGCGCTACAGTAGTGCATCGGACGCTGGCATCGGACTCTACCATCACACTGTTCATTCTGGGCTGATTTCGGAGGTCATCGGACGTTGCATCAGACGCGCGTCCGTTGCTCTGCATCGGAGCGTCCGTTGCTCCATTTTCAAAGAGACAGGCTTTCGTATTTTGGGCATAACTCTTAGCTCCGAACTCTGATTTTGATGATCTTGGACTTTTTGGAAAGCTAATGAAATTCTATACAACTTTATGCTAGTGCCATGTCAGTTTGAGCAACTCCAAAAACATGAGACAGTTCCAATTCAATCAGCTCTTGTCTCGGCTTGAGCGGGCATAACTCTTAGCTCCGAACTCCGATTTCGATGATCTTGAACTTTTCGGAAAGCTAATAAAATGCTCTACAGCTTTATGCTAATGCCATGTCATTTTGAGCAAATCCAAAATCATGAGAAAGTTCCAATTCAATCAGCTCTTGTCTCGGCTTGAGCGGCTCAACTTTGTTTGCGTCCGGGCCTCTGTTTCTTCTGTCTTGGACTTTGCTTGATCTTTGTAATTCTTCAATACATCTTGCAGGGTCTTGCTTGAGGTGTTGATCATTTGATCACCATATTGCCTTCGTCCAAGTCACATGTGCATCCTATTGGACTACAAAACAAACACTTGCAAACACATTAGTTCAATTTAGTTATGTTGATCATCAAACACCAAAATCCAAAGTTAAATGGGTCGAGGTCCATTTTTCTTACAATCTCTCCCTTTTTGGTGATTGATGACAACACAACCAAAGCAAGCAAATAATAGATACATAATTTTAAAATGCAATCTACTTGCTAGGATGCAATGCAAAGGCAAGAACATATGATGCTAAAAGATACCAAAATGAAAAGCACTACTAAAACTTATCTTGCCATTGCCATTAGGTCCCTTTGTGATATTATGGATTTAAGTCTCCTCCTAACTCCATAATCCACATCCTCCCTTTCTCGGACCATCCCAAAGTCATAACCACAAAAAATTTTGAATTTTGGTTTGGGTTATCAATTTTAAGTTGAGCTTGCTTTTGGTCCTTCATATTCTCCCCCTTTGGAATCAAACACCGAAAAGGAAGACATTAGTGGCACAAGGGAGGGTCAAATTTTGTGATCCTTTTTATGTGAAGTGGAATTGATCACAAAATTTGACTCCCACATTATATAAACTAAACTCCCCCTAAGTGTATGCATACATATGGTGTATGGCAAAGCATATGCATAACCGGCAAATTTATGCACAAAGGAGTGTAATCTATATAATGTATGGAGAAAGCATATAAGAGAATCAAATTGAAATCAACATAATGATATCGGTTAGGAATACCACATGTAGATACCAATTGGATTATCACCACACACGATGCTTGTCTCCGGGACTCCATTTTCCTTGCAATGAGACTACTACACATATGATAAACTTGAAAGTAGTGTTAGTCTCAAAGCTTCCAAATTGTAGAGTAATCTCCCCCTCAAAGTGTGCATACAAGTTTAAAATACTTGTAGGAGACATGCACATTGACTTGTAAGGTCAAACTACCATTTTTGCAAGTTGACATCACTAGAAATGTGACACCAATTGAAGATGGTAATCGGGGTAGTTTATCTATACTATTTGGACCTTGGCACATATAAGATAAATACAAGGTAAAAGAAGCTATGTGTCGTGCTCCTAAACAAATTAAACCATGTAGGTTTGCTCTAAGAATGTGAGTGGAGGCGAGCAACCCTACCATATGATAAGCCTGATGAATGCATGGCAAAAGATAAGAAAATACCAATGCAAACCTAGGCAGTGAAAGGAACTAGATGCTAAAAGAAATTGCAAGAATTTAAATCTAGTTACCTAACATGGGAGGGGGAACTTGGGTCCATAGTACCCACTAACATACTTGGCAATGACATGATCCAATGTGATGCACCCCATGATATGCACCCAAAACTTTGCCAAGTCTCCAAGTTCCCCGTGGCCAATTTGGCTACTCACTTCACTTTCGGGATCCAAACCTTTTTGGTGCTCTTCATGGTTGATATAATGTCCTTAGGCACCCAAATGCGTTTGGCCCCATTGTTGACTTGCTTGTTTACCTTGATGGCCACCACCTTGTCATTCTTCTTCTTCTTCTTCAAAAGGTAAGATGTGGAGGCCTTCTTGTTCACCTTGTTGGTGTAGGTGTTGGAGAGCTTGCTTGTTTGTTTTTTCTTCTCTTTCTTCTTTTTCTCTCCCCCATGCTTCACCTTGCACTCATAGGACTTGTGGCCTTCCTTGTGGCAAACATAACAAACCACGGTTTGCTCCTCATCAAGCTTCTTCACTCCCTTGACGGTGTTATCTTGATGAGTTCGGGTTTGCTTTGTCTTGCCTTTTGCTTGAGTCAAGTCCATGGTGAGGCGGGCCACTTCTTGCCTTAGTAGATCATTTTCCATTGCAACTTCTTGTGTACATGTTTCTACAATCATATCCTCAACACAAGCTTGTTTGCACATGGGTGAGTCTAAATCAAGTAAATCAATGCAAGAAGTAGAGGCATCCTTTTTAGGCAAATCAAAGATTGATTTTTCAATTTTAGGTGCCTCAGTGGGGTTTGCTCCGATGGCTTCTAGATTGACAACTTTATTAGTTAGCTCATCACAATGTTTGCACATGATTTCCATTTTAGCAAGCAAACTTTTGTATGCATCTTGTGTGCTAGCTAACTTTGCTTTTAGTTTTTCATTCTTCTTAACAAGTTGCTCATCATTACTTGTGCTATCACTTGTGTTTGCACTAGCCTCAAGTTTCTCAATTTTATTAGATAGCTCAACATTTAGGTTTGAAAAAGTTTCATATTGATCAAGCATGGCATTATAAGCTTGTTGAGAACTATCTAATTTTTCTTTTAAAGTATTTATTTTCTTTTGTTGGCTAGTGCAAGCCTTAGCATATTTGAGATTATCTTGCACAAGTTCATTATAGGAAGGTAGCTCATCATCACTATCACTATCACTATCACTATCACTATCACTAGAGATAGAGCTTGTGTTACCTCGTGCCATAAGACACACACGTGAGGAGCTTGATGATGAGTGCTTGTGACCACGCCTCTTGTGTTGGGCTTCATCATCACTTGATGAATCATCCCATGTCTTGATGGTGGTGAGGGCTTTGGCCTTGCATCCCTTCTTTTTCTTGTCCTTGGGTGTGGGCTTTTGTTTTGGACAATCTTCCACAAAGTGCCCTCTCTTGCCACATCTATAGCGTCCATTTTTCCTTTGCTCTCTTCTTTGATTGGTGAAGAGGCAATCTTCAATTGTGATGGGCACACCCTTGACATTGAGCTTGCAGGATCATCCTCTTCACTCCTTTCATAAGCTTGATTGTTTCTTCTTCATCTAAGGAGGAGTCAGATGAGGTGGAGGCTTGATCATCATCACTTGATTCTTCATCTTCATCATCCTCTTCTTCTTCACTTGAGGAGCTTGAGCTTGTCTCAACTTGCTTTTTGCCCTTCATCTTTTTGTGCTCATCACATGTGAGATGATGCCTTTGCTTGATGAAGTGGCTTCTTCTTGACCCATCTTGCGTGACATCTCAAATGCCACCAATTTGCCAATGACAATGGACGGGGTCATGGTGCTCAAGTCTTCCATGTTGTGGAGGATGGTGATGATGGTTGCATACTTGTTCTTTGGAAGCACATAGATGATCTTCCTCACAATATCCGCATCACCTAGCTTTGTAATTCCAATAGAATTGAGCTCATTGATAATTAGATTCAAACGAGAATACATATCACGAACAAGCTCATTTTCATTCATTTTAAAAGAATCATAACTTGATTTAGCTAGGTGATGTTTTTGCTCTCTAACATTACTTGTGCCATCATGGAGCTCATGGAGTTTTAGCCAAATTTCATGAGATGTTTGTAAAGTAAAAACATGGTTAAACACATCCCATGCTAAACGATTCAAACAAGCAATTTTTAGGCTCTAGCATTAAGATGAATTTCCTTTTCATCACCCGCGGTGGGCTTCTCGGGATTCTTAAGGGGTTTCATCCCGTCGCGGGTGACTCTCCAAACACCTAAATCAATTGCTTCTAGGTAGCAAGCCATTCTAGCACTATAGTAGGGAAAGTTTGTGCCGTCAAAGTGCGGAGGCCTAGAGGTATCCATCCCAACCACTCTCAATAGCGTCGGCTCAACGACGGTGAAGCCAAGAGTCCAAAAATGAGCCAACCGGCTCCGATACCAATTGAAAGGACCGTGACGCCTAAGAGGGGGGGGGGTGAATTAGGCAACTAAAAACTTTACTCTAACCATGGCCTCTAATTACCACCAAGTCAAAACCTATGCAAGAAAGTAAACTAGATAAAAGAGCAACTATGGTTTTGCTAGGTGTGTTGCTATTTCTACCGCAAAAGAGTTATGCGACCTAGGTTCCAAACCTATCAACTAGCCTAACAAATAAGCTAGGAAAGGTAAAGACATAATTAAGGTAGCAAAGTAAATGCGGAAGCTAAAGAGCGAGGTAGAGATGCAAACTCCCGTCGACGACTCTGGTATTTTTACCGAGGTATCGAGAAGCACGCAAGCTTCCCCCTAGTCCTCGTTGGAGCCCCTCGCAAGGAATCCCTCGCAAGGGCCAAGCTCCCGGTCGGGTAACTCCGTGGATAGCTCCGGTCCTTCCCCACGCGCAAGTGGGTCTCCGGTTAAGCCACTCGTGGCAAAGCCTCTCCCGGATGCTCCCCACCGTCTCCACTATCAAGCTTCCGGCCGAACCGCCGCGGACCTTGTTCCCTTCGGTACACGGTGGCGGCCACACCACAAACGCGGTTGGTGTGGTCTCGCAAGACTACAAGCCCCTCCGATGTACAACAATGGTGCACGCTAGCACCGAGTAGGAAGAGGTATGCAAACCTCACTAAACACTAGGCCTAAACCTAGAGCAAGCGCATGAGCGGTGGTCTAACTAGCCTAAGCACTTCGCAAAGCACCTACACTAATCACCATGTGAAAATACTAAGCACTATGCATATGGAGGCACTAATATGGTGTAGCAACACTCTTGGTATGTTCCTTGCTCCTCCACACCTCATTTGGCCGGTTTAGAGGTTGGTATATATTAGACCCCCAATCAAATAGAGCCGTTGGGGGGGGGGCTGAAATCAGCTTTCTGTAGAGCATCGGACGCTACAGTGATGGCATCGGACGCGTCCTATGCTCATGTGATGAGTAGCCGTTGGAAAACTAGCCGTTAGACCTGTTTTCGGGGGCATCGGGCGCTACAGTAGTGCATCGAACGCTGGCATCGGACTCTACCATCACACTGTTCATTCTAGGCTGATTTCGGAGGTCATCGGACACTGCATCGGACGCGCGTCCGTTGCTCTGCATCGGAGCATCCGTTGCTCTGCATCGGAGCGTCCGTTGCTCCATTTTCAGAGAGAGAGAGAGGCTTTCGTATTTTGGGCATAACCCTTAGCTCCGAACTCCGATTTCGATGATCTTGGACTTTTTGGAAAGCTAATGAAATTCTATACAACTTTATGCTAGTGCCATGTCAGTTTGAGCAACTACAAAAACATGAGACAGTTCCAATTCAATCAGCTCTTGTCTCGGCTTGAGCGGGCATAACTCTTAGCCTCCGAACTCCGATTTCGATGATCTTGGACTTTTCGGAAAAGCTAATGAAATGCTCTACAAATTTATGCTAATGCATGTCATTTTGAGCAAATCCAAAATCATGAGACAGTTCCAATTCAATCAGCTCTTGTCTCGGCTTGAGTGGCTCAACTTTGTTTGTGTCCGGGCCTCTGTTTCTTGTGTCTTGGACTTTGGTTGATCTTTGTAATCCTTCAATACATCTTGTAGGGCCTTGCTTGAGGTTTTGATCATTTGATAACCATATTGCCTTTGTCCAAGTCACATCTGCATCCTATTGGACTACAAAACAAATACTTGCAAACACATTAGTCCAATTTGGTTATGTTGATCATCAAACACCAAAATCCAAAGTTAAATAGGCCGAGGTCCATTTTCCTTACAGCTGCCAAGTGTCATCCTGTTCTGCATAGGAACCTCCGCTGGGTTTTGAGACCCAAACCGGCAAACTCGTCGTCCTGAGTTTTGAAGCCCAAACTCAAAAACCGGCCACCTTAGGTTTTGCGGCCCAATCCTAGAAACCGTCGGGGTAGTTTTCTGAGGCTCTACTACCAAATCCGCGTCATAGACGGAGCATGGGTCTGACGCCCCATTGTCGACGCTGATGTCGACGCATGTCCAGCCTCCACCAAGGACGACGCCTTCACCTTCCTTTCTGACTCGACCGACAATATTTACATCTTCCATGCAAACCCATGCCCGGCCTCCGCCAGGTGCCACGACGCCATCGCCTTTCGTCTTGACTCGACTGATGTCGTCTTCATCCTCATGTACTCTCGCTTGTTGCTGCCAAGTGTTAGCTACTGCTGCAAGTGTTCTACTGCAAGGTCCTCTGACCTCCTGGTCTCTCAGTCTAAGCCTCACGTTTGCCCTTCGCCAGATCCATCAGCACGGCACGTCTCTACTTGACCTTCACCTTGCCATCGACTGTTGCCTCCGAACTCAACACCTACACACCAACACAGCCGAGAGACATGTTGAACTCACGCCAACCCATGAGCCTGTTGACCAATCACTCATCACAAGGATGAACTACAAGGGCACATATCAACCTTGTATTCACATAATTATATTCTAATAAAGTGATAAGTTCTAGTGTTCCACTAACAACACATAATAAATACAAAGACACAAACAAATCTTTGGGTAGTTTGGGTACTAGGGTATATCACTCGAATTACCAAAACTAATTTTAGGTAATCCAATTCGCTATCCGAATTTGGGATCAGGTATCTTGGGTTCGGGTAATTTGGGTCTGGGTTCGGATAATTTGGGTTTGGGTACATGTAATGGCTATCAGGTATTTTGCCCAAGCTTAATGGCTATACTGTTTTACTAATTAGAATGCTTTAGCCTTGTTGGATCTGGGTTAGAGTAGTGAGCTTTAGCCTAAACCTGGTGTTTAGGCTTTATATTGTCAGTATATGCTACTAGTCACACGAATAGATTGTGGCAGCTAGCGGGTGGTGATAGCCCTGTCTAGCCTTTGTATTCCATCATGTGTTTTAGGCAAGTTGAGATGTTGCACGGGCTGGGCGACAACTATTGCCCCCAGTGAACAAGAGTGAAAATGCCAATATCTCTTTTACCATACCAGATATCGCTCGTTACAGAGATCCTCTCTACCAAGATTTCATAGACTTCTATATCATCATAGGATGTTCTTGAGCCTAATTAGTTCACTTCAAGTTTCTTGTGAAAAATATGATACCTGGAATACTTCTGGTGAAGACTACCTTGACAAATGTATGCTTGCGGTTTACCTGTTTACCACTTTAGGTGTCAACAAACTTTTTGGCATCGTTGTCAGGGAACGGTAGTTGTCTTAATTAGAATTGAGTCGCCCGAGTTATCTTTGTTTGGTCAGTCCATTCTCATCCCTTACACTGTAGATCAAACACCCATATTTGAGTTCGCTGCTCCAATGAGCGCTAGTCTGGAGCCGCCTAGTTCATCTCTAAAGGCATTCTGGTTGTTCGCTATGAGCATCGCCCAAGTATTATAGTGATGGTTCAGGAGAAGCCCTTTTCTGGAGACGAAGAAGAAAATCCCTACAGACATCTACATGATTTTGAGCAATCGCTCGTGCATTCATATCCAAGGTATGAGGCGAGATACTCTTAAGTGGAAACTATTCCCGTTCTCTCTGACGGGAGTAGCCAAACGGTGGTATTCTCGCCACGTAAGTGTAGAAGGTGTCGACAAAATATGGTCGATAGTCTACCGAGGGGTATGCCCAAGGTAGTAGATTGAGCGGCGGAGGCATGCGAGACGTCTGCAAAGCGTAAACACAGGGACGAGAGACGGCGATTTAGACAGGTTTGGGTCGGCAAGTCGCCGTAATACCCTACATCCTGTGTTCTAGTGGCTGGTTTGAATTGATGGGTTGGAATATGGCGTGTGTTTGGAGGGGATCCCTGCTCGCCTTATATAGCCGGGGAGCAGGGTTACAACTTGCCGAATCCTAACAGATTACAATCGGTCCCTTTTGGCAAGGAATCCAGGTCTATCTATCCGGATCTTTCTTGTCGAACAAGTCATCAGGAGAGTCCTTGGGGGCTGCGACGGCCTGGTCACGGGCCGCAAGGTCTTCTGGTTGGGCCGTATCTATAGAAGAGCCCAAGTTGTGTCATGGGGGTATACGAGTGTAATATCCCCACAGCTAGTCCCCGAGCACTTTGCATCCATTGTGCTGGGCGTCATGAAGTCTTCCGAGTAGGTCGAGTCTGGTCGTATGTTGGTGGAGGCGTCCTCTGACCAGGTCGCCTGGTCGTGGTTGCACTTGTAGTAGGCTTCCGACCAGGTTAAGCTGGTCGCGAACGTAGCAGCCTGAGCTGTAGCCGAAGTGCAGCCGGGTGGAGTATTCTGCGTCGTCCTGCAAAAAAGGATGCAAGGTGCTGCAAGAAAAATTTTGAAGATCTTTCATCTGGTGAAGTGTATCCACTTTGGACGCAGCTAGACACCAGTAGCCGATGGCATTCCGGTTGAAGTCCAAGCTAGTCCATATCAAGCTGTAAAAAAACAAGATGAACAATACATTCACCGCTAGTTGAAGTGTATCCACTTAGTCCCCGAGCTTGGGAGTAGGTGCTGTAGGCATGTGGTGCCAAGCTTGTATTTTTCCTGTATGAAATAGAGTTATTTTTACGAAACAAAAAAAGGCCTTGTGTACACGTAGTCCCCGGGCCTGCTGTGAGAAGCAGCATGGTTCTTGTAGCAGGGCCAAAGAAAAAGTATTAGTATAAATTTGAGGGGAAAGTCCCCGAGGGTGAAGTTGGAGATCTACAGTCCCCGGGAGTTACTGTAGCGCCAACCAGGAATTTGTAAAGCTTACTGTTTCCCCTGAAATGGACATTAGAACTAGCAGGGGTAATCAGTCCCCATGATTTAGTATCACGTTTACTGGCGCAAAATAATTAAAATTGAAGAAATTAATGAGGGCGAACGGACAGGCCGTTTTGTCAAACCTATGGCCCAACAGCCCATTAAGGCGAATGCGGAACGGGTGCGCGCGTGCGGTTGCCGCAGGCGAGGTGGCGGTCATGGGCGTGATGGGCACGGGTTCCCAGGAACCCTGGAGCCGAAGGGTCGGGCCGCACTGTATAAAAGGGGATACGGACGGCGGCGGTTCCTCACTTGTTCCTTGTGCTCTCGCCTCGTAGCCCTCGTCTCCTCTGCTTCCTTCAAGCGCGCGAGCGATTCCGAGCACAAAAACATTGTAACCCCAGATCTAGATTCGAATCCCCACCTCGTCGTCGTCAATGGCGGGCGGAAAGCGCACTCGCGGAGGCGCGGCGAAGGCGAAGAAGGCGGCGAAGGCGGAATCTGACGACCGCATCGAGGTGTCGAGCTAGGCGCGCGGGTGGACGCGGAGTGTTCTCCACCGGGAGAATCTCGAGGAGCTCGTCTTCGCCGGCCTGTTGCTCGATAGCATCACCGGCGGGTGGAGGGAGGCGTACCTGGAGGATTGGCCAACGCCAAACACTTCGGAGCTCGTCGTCTTCGAAGCTTTCTTCAGGTGCGGGTTCGGAATCCCGGTCCACCCCTTCCTCCACGGGCTGCTGGAGTACTACCAGGTCGCGCTGTGCAACTTGACCCCTAATACAATGTTGCACATCGCGGTCTTCATTCATTGCTGCGAGGCGTATGTGGGCATCGAGCCCCACTTTGACCACTTCCGCCACTTCTTCCGCCTGAAGATCAACGGCACCGGAATGCCAGACATCGTCGGGTCGGTGTACCTTCAGCTGCGGGATGGGATGGCGGAGAAGTACATCGCGATGCCGCTGCCTTCAAAGGCAATGGAGTACAAGCCCAAGTGGTTCTACATTCATCAAGAGGCGCCGAGGCCGTCGTGCGACCCAGCCTTCGCGCCGAAGGTGTTGCCGTCATGGTCGGAGCATCCCAGTGTTGCGGCAATGGAGCAGGTGGAGGAGCTCCTGAAGCTGGTCGACAAGCAGTGCGTCGACGGGGTGGCGGTGGCATCGAACTTCATCAAGAGGCGCTGCCAGCCCTGCAAGGAAAGGGCGCACCCAGCATACGAGTATGCTGGGGACGCGGAGGACCAGACACGGGAGGCGCCGGAGGCCCTGTCGTCGGAGGAGGTGTGCCTGCGGGTCGAGGCACTGTTCGACCTGCAGAAGAGGAAGAGACTGGAGTACTTGCGGAGGTCGTACTCCCTGGAGTACCCTCTGCCGAAGGTTAGTATCTTTGCCCTGTGTGTTCGTTAAAATGCATAAGTAGATACTCAGTGTCGAAAAAGTGTAACACAGGGTCGGGCGGCGTTCGTGTCGCAAGCGTCGTCGAAGGCGTGGCCGAAGGGTGTTGACCTGCCGCGGGATGGTGTCGACGACGATGGTCGCGGCGCGGCGGAGGTCGACGTGGAGGAGATCGAAGACAACGGGGATGAGGGGAGCCGAGTCCCCGAGCCCCGGTCTGGTGGGCGGTGGGCCCACGCTGACCCGAAGGGAAAGCGCCAGGCCGCCCCTGCAAAAAAGAAAAAGAAGGTGTGGCTGGAGACCGGTGGCGCCTTCGCCATTGACGAGGAGGCGGCGAAGCGTCGCCGCGTGGTCTTCGATGGTCGGACGACGCGTCTGACCAGACGACGATGAGGTCCCACTGAGTGCCCGCTTCGGCAGGGGATCCTCGGCGGGTCGCGGAGCGGCGAAGGCGAAGCCAAAGCCGAAGGAGACGCCGCAGCAGGCGTCAGAGACCCAGGGGTCGTTTGGCGGGGCGGTTGGTGCGCCCAAGCCGCAGGAGGATTCCGCAGGCAGTGGCGCACGTTCGCGCTCTCGTCGCTTCTCTCAAGAGAAGAAAGTGTCGGGTCTGTAAGTATCCCCTACTCATCTTACGATTCTTACCCTGGTCGGATCTGGGCGTTAACGACACGTCCATGCCCTTTGCAGGTCGGCAGATGCCGAAGAGGTGCCGGACATCGAAAGCGGTGGTCGGAGGGCGGAGGAGGCGAGTCTCCGGCGGAGGCTGACATTGGCGGGTCGGCGAAGTCGTCGCGCCGGCAGGGCTGTCAGAGGCGGCGGTGGACGTCGAGGTGTCCACAATCCCCGAGCCTCGAGGGGCGGAGCAGCCAGAGGCGTCCGAAGTCCCCGAGCCTCAGGAGGCGGAGCGGCGAGCGTCCCCAACGCCTGGGGGAAGTTCTGGAGGAGGCATCGCGGCGGGATGTGCTGCGGCTCAGGTGGCGGGGTCCCTGGGTCGTCACGCCCGGGGGACGAAGAGGAAGGTAGCGCCGCCTGCCTCGCCGGAGATCGAGGAGATCGAGCGTCCGGAGGAGGACCCGCATCGGCGTCCTGTCCGTCGTTTCCGCGTTGATGGCGACGAGGTCATCGAAGTTGATGACGAGGCGGCTAGCGCGGCGATGGACGCCGTGATCGGAGACGCGTCGAAGCTGCTGGAGAAGATCCAGGTGAGTACGTTCACCTCTTCATGTTGTCTCTCCCGGATGCCTTTGTTCATGCTAGTCGTCGTTCCCCTGCAGTACCTGTTGAAGGTCGGGGAGGAGCGTAAGCTCGCCCTTGACCGGATGGCGCCGATGGCCGAGGAGAACGAGCGGCTTCGAACGGATGTAAAGCGCGTCGAGGGCTAGTTTGCTGGCTTGGAGGCGCATCTAGAGGATGCCCACGCACGTTCTCGGGAGCTTGAGGAGATCATCCAGCAGCAGGGGCAGGAGAACTTCCAGCTTCAGCTGCGGGCCGATAAGGCCGACGAGTTCGCAGCACGTAAGTCGACGATGCTATACTCCCTTTTGCTTAGTACGCCATCTGGTCGGAGTCCTGAATCTTGGTGTTGTCTTCGCAGAGGCGATGCAGGCGGGCGAGGAGAAGCGTCTCCTGGCCGAGGAGAAGGCGAAGTCCGATGAGGAGTTGCGGAAGTGGCAGGCCATGCACGCCGGTAAGTCTCCTTGGTGGAGCGTGATCGGAGGTGGTCGTCGTCTTACCCTTTGCTTTGACGTTTGCAGTTTACCGGGAAAACGTGAAAATACAATTTGCAGATCTACAGCGGCGTATTGATGATTACCATGAGCGCTTTTGGTTGTTGGCGGAGGAGGAGGTGGCCCAGGGTGCAGTGCATCGATGAGGAGCCTTCTTCCCGCCAGAGAAGGAGCGGTGAATCGGCGACCATGTCGTCCAGAAGGCGCGTGGCCTGTGGGGGCGCTTCCAGGCGTACACCAAGGCAGCGGCGCAAAGTTTGTGCGGCTCATGGCCTCGCCATTCTTCGTTCGCCTTATCCGCGGATGGAGATGTCTAGGCTGGGCGCAGGCTTTGCGGCAAAAACGTCGGAGGCCGAGATGGAGCACCTGGAGGAGGAGGCCGAGCCTGCCGCCGAAGCCCTTGAGGAGGTGTAGACTTGTTCGGTGCTGGGCACCAGTAGTGTACATATTAGGAGATAGTCTGTAAATAGACTCTTGGGCGAACTGAATCAAAACTTGAAGCGAGTCGGCGTGTTTTGTTCGTTCCCCGAATTCCGCAGACCCGATAGCCGTGAGCCGTAGCGATGAACAGTTCGGCCTTGGGTTATCCCAAGATCCATAGTGTAGAGCGCAGAGCCCGTTTGCGCATAGGAGTCAAGGGCGTCGCCCAAGGAACCTCTGCTGGCATCCCATAGCGCAGAGGGCAGGCGCTCATGCACGCGTAGGGAGGTACCACGACCAGGGTCTTTTCCGAGAGGCTCGATCGTGGCGTGACATGGGCGAATGGCGACCGTTGTCGAGCGCGTGGGTGGCGCGAATGCGAGGCACTGAGCTTATAACCTCAGAATTCTCAGCCCAAGTAGCCTTTCCTTCATAGCGCAGAGGGCGGGCGCTCATGCACGCGTAGAGAGGTCAGAACGTCACCTGGGAGAACTGTTGGCCACGTACGTAGCGAGAGGGCGACGCTCATGCACGCGTCCGATGGTGACAACAGCCCCGACTCTGAGTTTTGTCGGCGTTAGTCAGGGCTTGAAGTCCAATGGTGAACGTGCGCATAACCGGCGCATACAGGCACTAGACGTATAGCCTCCGGAGGACTCAGCCCAAGCTTAGCCTTCCTTGTAGCGCAGAGGGCGGGTGCTCATGCACGCGTAGAGAGGTCGGGACATCGCTGGGGAGGACTACTGGCCACCATAGCCAGAGGGGGCGCTCATGCACGCGTCCGGTGGTTACGGTAGCCCCTGCTCTGAGTCTCCTTTGGCATCAGCCAGGCTGTTGGAGAAAATGGCGAGTCGTTCGGAGACGATTTGGGGGTCGGCGAGCCGTCCGGAGATGGGTGGAGAGGTCGGCAAGCCCTCCAGAGACGGGTGGAGGAGTCGGTGAGCTGTCCGGAGACGTATTGGAGAGGTCGTGAGGCGTCCGGAGACGGGTGGAGAGGTCGGCGAGCCGTCGCTTTAAGCGTAGAATTTTCTAAGGTGCGATACTCCAGGAGTTGGGCACGTCAATGCCTTCGAGGTCGTCGAGACGATAGGCGCCTGGGTCGGTGACTTCCTTCACCGTGTAGGGGCCGTCCCAATGTGAAGATAGTTTGTGCAGGCCGTCGGTCTTGAGTTTCGCTGAGGACGAGGTCGCCGACAATGAAGGATCGGTCTTTCACGTTGCGGTTGTAGTAGCGGCGAACTCCTTCGAGGATACTTGGCGGTGCGGAGGCAAGATGCCAGGCGCTCTTCCTCTAGGCGGTCGAGGTCGTCGCAGCGAGCCTGGTGGAGGCTTCCTCATCATAGTTCTCGACGCGCGGAGAGCGGAAGACGACATCGGCGGGGATGACGGCTTCGGACGAAGACCATGAAGTACGGCGAAACGTTGGTGTTACGGCGGGTTGAGTGGAGACCCCAGAGTACGGAGGGGAGCTCGCGCATCCAGCGACCAGGGTGCTTCTCGTCTTTCTGGTAGAGGCGTTTCTTCAGGGCGTCGAGGATCATGCCGTTGGCACGTTCGGCTGGCCGTTGGCTCGAGGATGGGCGAGGAGACATACTTGACGAGGATGTCGTGCCTTCGCAGAAATCCCAGAAGACGTTGTCGGTGAAGTGGAGCCGAGGTCGGTGATAATGGAGTTCGGGAGACCGAAGCGATGGATTATTTCGTCGATTAAGGAGGCAGCATTTTTGGCGGTCGCCTTGGTGATTGGCCTTGCTTCTATCCACTTGGAGAATTTGTCGACGGTGACGTATATCCACTTGAAGCTTCCCGGAGCTGGTCGGAAAGGGCCGATCATGTCGAGTCCCAGCAGGCGAAGGGCACGAGGCCGGTATTGCTTGAAGCGATGCGCAGGAACGTGGGTTTGTTTGGCGAAGAATTGGCACCCCTCGCAGGTGCGGACGAGCTGTTCGGGCGTCAGCGACCGCTGATGGCCAGTAGAATCCTGCACGGAAAGCCTTACGTACCAACGTTCGCGGCCGCATGGTTCCCACATTCGCCGGCGTGGATGTCGAAGAGAATTTCGAGCCATCCTCCCTGGAGACGCATTTTTGGAGTACCTCGTTTCTGGAGTTTTTGCGCATGAGTGTACCGTCGACCAGGATGTAATTGTTGACGCGGCGAACGAGGCGCTCAGCTTCGGTCTTGTCAGCAGGGACAAGGTTCTCGGAGAGATATTTGGTGAAGTCCTCGCGCCAGTCGGATGGCGTTGAGGGAACGGCAGCGACCAGTTGTTCTGTCGGCGGAAGTGGAGTCGTGACGCCGTGGATGAGCCGAAGCCTGAGTGATCGGCGGATGGAGGGCTCGAGCAGATCGTGGAGGAATACGCCGGCGGGGGCCGAAGATTTTGATGACGCCAACTTGGAGAGCTCGTCGGCCGCCTGGTTCCGATCACGCGGTAGATGATGGTATTCGATACCGAAGAATTTACCTTCAAGCTTCCGGATGGCAGCGCAGTAGGCGTTCATCTTGTCATGGGAGAAGTTCCAGTCCTTGTTGAGCTGGTTGATGACGAGGGCGGAGTCGCCGTAGACCATGAGGCGCTTGACGCCTAGCTCCCTGGCGATGCGTAGACCGTGGAGGGCGGCTTCATACTCGGCGGCGTTGTTGGAGGCTGGAAAGAGTAGCCGTAAAGCGTAGCGGAGCTTTTCACCGGAGGGAGATGTGAAGAGGAGACTGGCGCCCGCGCCATGGAGGGTGAGGGAGCCGTTGAAGAAGAGGGTCCAATGTTCTGGCGCTTCTGGTGGTACTAGAGTTTGGAGGTCCGTCCATTCGGCGATGAAATCGGCGAGTGCTTGCGATTTGATGGTCTGGCGGCCCTGGAAGGCGATGTCGTAGGAGCCGAGCTCGATAGCCCACTTGATGATGCGTCCCGTAGCGTCCTTGTTGCGGAGTATGTCCCCGAGGGGGAATTTCGTGACGACGGTGACCCGCTCGGAGCTTTGGAAGTAATGGCGTAGCTTGCGTGCAGTAATAAGGACCGCATAGAGGAGCTTTTGTACCTGGGGGTGCCGAGTTTTGGAGTCGTTCAGTACCTCGCTGACGAAGTACAGGGTCACTGGACGGGGTAGGGATGACCGTCTTCCTCGCGTTCGACGACGATAACGGACTGACGACCCGGTTTGTGGCAGCGATGTAGAAGAGCAGCAAGGGCTCCTTCTCCTTAGGTGCGGCGAGCACATGAGGCTGCGTGAGGTATTTCTTCACGTCAGAGAATGCAGAATCCGCTTCGGCGTCCCAAACGAACTTTTCGCCCGCCTTCAGGAGCTTGAAGAAGGGTAGCCCCTTTTAGCCGAGCCTGGAGATGAAGCGGCTGAGGGACGCCATGCACCCGGTGAGCTTCTGGATGTCCTTCACGTTAGAGGGAGCTCGCATGCGGAGGACGACCGAAGTCTTGTCGGGGTTTGGGCGAATGCCGTCGCGGCTAACGATCTTGCCGAGGAGGTTCCAGACGACATGCCAATGATGCACTTATTGGGGTTGAGCTTCCACTTGAACCTGTTGAGGGCCTTAAAGGTTGCTTCGAGGTCGGAGATGAGCATGTCGGTGGTGCGAGTTTTGACGACGATGTCATCCACGTAAGCTTCGACTTTCTCCGGGATGAGGTCCTTCAGGCAATCCTGAATCGCACGCTGGTACGTGGCGCCGGCATTCTTCAGCCCGAACGACATGGTCGTGTAGCAGAAGGCGCTGAAAGGCATGATGAACGTCGTTTTGATCTGGTCTTCTACCTTCAAAGCAATTTGATGGTAACCGGAATAGCAATCGAGAAAGGAGAGAAGTTCGCACCCGGCGGTAGAGTCGACGACCTCGTCAATGCGAGGGAGGAGGAAGGGGGTCCTTAGGGCAGTGCTTATTCAGATCGTGTAGTCAACGCACATGCGCCATTCTTTATTCTTTTTAGTACAAGAACCGGGTTGGCAAGCCAATCCGGGTGGTACACCTCTTTTATGAAAACGGCGGCTAGGAGCCGGGTGAGCTGTACCCTAATTGCCTCCTTCCTATCTGGCGCGAAGCGACGGAGCTTTTGGCGAACCGGCCTGGCAGTTGAGGAGACGTTCAGGGAGTGCTCGACGAACTTCCGTGGAACTCCAGGCATGTCCGCTGGTTTCCAGGCGAACACGTCAACGTTGCTCCGTAGGAAGCTGACGAGCGTGTCTTCCTATTTGGGGTCGAGGTTGGTGCCGATGACGGCAGTCTTCTCCGGAGCGCCGTCCACCAGGGCCACCTGCTTCGTGTCCTTCGACTTCTTGCTCGAGCGCTGGTCGGAGGTCTCCGGGATCTCGAGATCGTCGGGGCAGAGCTTAGCGGCGTCGGCGATGCAGTCTTGGGCACCCTGGAGCTGTTGGCGTGTCTCGGCGGAGTTGATTGTCTCCTGCTCGCACTCGTACGCCACTTGGAGATTTGCCCGAACGCTGAGGACGCCTTTCTTCGTTGGCATCTTGAGCACGAGGTAGGCGTAGTGTGGAACAGCCATGAGCTTGGAGAGCGTCGGGCGACCGAGGATGCGGGGTAGGCGGTGTCAAAGTCAGCGACGATGAAGGTGATGTACTCCTCGCGGAAGTGGTCGGAGGTGCCGAACTGCACTGGGAGGGTTATCTGTCCAACGGGGATGGATGGTTTACCTGGTACGATGCCCCAGAAGGGGAAATTCGCCGGGAACAAATCCCGCTTGGAGTAGTCGACCGCTTGGAGAAGATGATGTTGAGGGCGCTCCCACCGTCGACGAGGACTTTGCGGTAGCGGCAGTTGGAGATCACCGGGTCGATGACGAGAGGAAAATGCCCTGGATACTTGTCGTCTGACCATTGGTCCTCCCTGGAGAAGGTGATGGGGCGTTCCGACCAGTCGAGGTAGCGAACGTTGGCGGGGTCGTCTGTGATGGCCGCGGCGGAGGAGATGTCGCGTCGTACTTGGCGCCGCTTCTGCTCAGTCTCGATGACGACGTTGTCGCCGAAGATAGAGAGGGTCCTCGCTGGTGCACGGAAGGCAGGCTCGTTGTTGTCAGCGTCCTGTCCTTGTCGTTGTCGATTCGCGGTCGCTTGTCGTCGCTCCCGCGGACATTGCGGGCGATGGTGTCGCACTCGCGCATGGAGTGTCTGGCGCCTTTGTGGAGAGGACACGGGCCGTTGAGGAGCTTCTCGTAGTCGTTGTCGTAGGTGCACTTGGCGAGAGTACTGGTGTTGGCGATGTAGGGAGGAAGATGATAGAGCCACGAGCAAAAACGGCATTTCACAGGGTTCTCTCCTCCTGAGATAGAAATGAATATTTTAATATTTTTGATGTCTTCTAGCAAATTTGTCTCAAACTAGAGCGTCCAGCAGCAAAGCAACTTTTTTCCGTGTCTGCTGGCAAAGCAAGTTCACTTTTAATATCCTGCAACCAATTTTTCCTGAAAGTAAATGGATTATTAAAATCCTTGAAAATCCTGCCGCCTTCCAAAGTGACCAAGCCCGCCTTCCAAAGTGACCCAAGCCTAAACACAGTTAAGTGAATCTGAGCTCAAGTGTCCTCCAAGATCAAAGAGATCGTCTTTGAGCTAAGTGGCCTCCAACATATATGAATGAATGGATCAAGCCGGGCACAGCACAGAAGAACACATATGGATCACGCCAGGCACAGCACAGATCTTGGAACCTTGGAAAACGATGAATGGATCACGCCAGGCACAGCACAGACCGAGGAACCTTCGAAACTTTATATAATCGGAAGAAGCTAACTTTATAGAATCGGAAGAAGATTCAATCCGTAGATGAATGGATCACGCCGGGCACAGCACAGACCGAGGAACCTTGGAAACTTTATATAATAGGAAGAAGCTTCAATCTGTAGATCAGTCTGCTACATTTTGTTCAACCAAAACTATACAGACCACGGTGAGTCCATACATGATACTCCCTCCGACACAAAAAGAATACAACTATCACCTTTTAAGACGTTGAACAGTTTTAAGTTTAACCAAATATTTACACAATGCTAGTATTTTAAAATATCAAATAAGTATAGTCATGAAATGTATTTTATATAATATAAACATATTTGAGGCATAAATATTGGTATTCTTTTATGACTTAATCAAACTTAATAACATGACTGATAAGCAAGATCCCAACACAGTATTTACAGACCAGATGAGCAGGGTACACCATTATGTACAAAGAACTAGGTTTTCCTAAGCCAGATGAGCAGAGTACACCCTTATGTACACAGAATAGAGTGCTGTCGTCTTCAGCTAAAGTGAGTACGGGTGTCCACTATTCAGCACTCTGCGAATGACATCCGTGTTCCATCCAAATACAGAATCCGAGCTGTGAACACGTCCAAGGAAAAGGGGTCACCTGGAGATCGAGATATATGTAGAGAATCTTAACAAAAAATTGTTTGGGCTAACTAAGGATGGGCCTTATCACAGACCGACCGATATCAAATATAAGACTCACCTTGGAATCATGATTTCGTGATTGAAAATTCTGTCAGGGATGGCAGGAATGTGGTCCTTTTTCTCATTGGCGAAGTTTATGATCTGGAATAGCACTTCGTTAATCGACGACGCCAATGCAGCACGCCTTGTGCTGGTCTCCTCCAGGGCATTCGCTAAGAGCATATTGCACAAAATGTTACTTCTACATTCAATATGTTTATAACAACCTAATGAAGGCCATGAAACTTTAGTTAACTAAACTACCTCCGATGTTTGTCAGCCCTTTGGAGCTGTTTGACTTGCTGTATCTTTTTGGGCTCACGACATGCAAATTGATGAACCATTGCTCCCAATAAATGCGCTCTGTTTTGTTGACAAACCAACCTGGGTGTCTGTGTTTCTCGTCGAAGAAGGAGAGGCATATCTGAGATATTCAGTTCAGCCACTAATCTTAATTAGAAGATGACATAGTTCAGCAGCAACAGAAGTAAACTGCAGCATAAATCAAAATGGTTAATTGTTGTAGTTCAGACCTGGCTTCTGCGATTTGGGTGTTTCTCCACCCAAGCAGTGAACTGGTCTATCTTTTCATCAACTTCCTTTTCTAGTTCCGGTAGACCACATTGTACCTAAACACATGAAAACATCGAAGTAAGCAGTGGCAAAGAAAATGCAAATGAAAGAAAGTTATTAGACCGTAACAAGCAACAGCGACGGAGGTAGCGGGGGGGCGGGAGGGGCTCGAGCCCCTCCTACCGCTACCGAGTACATGAAATTCCTATAGTATCCTGTTGAAATTTTAGTCGTGGATGTATAAGGTAGGAGGGGCTAAGATTGTAGATGTACAAGGTAGGAGGGGCTAGAATTTATTGGGAGTAGAAGATGTTCTCTTTTATTAATTAGGCAAGCAATCCAATAGATATAGAGAATTATTCATCTAAGGCACAAGACCTAATCCTAACTTCTCAGTTCCTAGTCCACCGCCCCAACCCATGTCTATAGAGTGTTCCTTCCCCGCGCCCTAACTCATCCCTATAGAGTGTTCCTTCCAGTTTACGCGGCGACACGCAGTTCCTAGTGGGCGATGGACGTGACTACGCCGTGAAGCAACCAACGGGCCAGCTACTCCTGGGTGCGGCTATGCGGGGGCAAGCTAGCAGGGCCACGATCGACGACCGGCGAGCAGCCAGACTTAGTCGTGAAGCTGAGTGACGTGGCAAGCTGTGAGCGTGCAACCAGGTGTGGCGGCCAGCGGATGAGCAGCTTGACACAGTGGGTAGGCTGGCAAGCGATCATTGGCGGCAGGACCGGCGGGCAAAGCGCTAGGCGCAACGCTAGTGGACGAGGGCACGCCGCAGGCTGCAGCATGCTCCAGATATCCCGGTGAGCATTTCAGTATCAACTTTCATTCAGCCCCTCCTATTTTTTTTCTGGCTTCGTCCCTGACAAGCAAGGTAATCATATTTGAACAATACATCTGTCATCGTGGTTAAGTTGGAAACTGATACAGAGAAAGCAACTTGCTGAAACGCTTGTGAAACGTTATAGTGTATCTATCTATCTATCTATCTTCTATAATATAAAAGAGCAAATGAATTGAAAATACATTTTACCCCAAAAAAAAATTACCCACTCGATATTAGAACCCTCGGATCAATCGGTATCTCAAAATCTAATGGTGCAAACTAATCTGTTAGTGGGTCATCAACACGCTTACAGTCACCATGGAGAGTCTTACATGTTCCTGCCATGCAATTCATCTGCTCCCGCCACCCTCCCCAGACCGTCTTTTTTCACTGAATAATTTTTTTACCCACCCGCATACACGCAAAGACCCCTCCCATGAGTTTCTCTCCCTCCCTAGGGCCTCTTTGGAAGCAAGGGGAGCAAAACCCAGAGATGGAAAAACCCCCACTAAGAACTAAGATTGGTAATTAAAATGACATCCCCATGGATTATCCACCCTAGGAAAAGTCCGGGATTCCGGGGGGAATGGAGTTTCCAAGTTAGGCCTAGATATAAATCACGGTTGGGCATCATTCCTTCTAGAGAACTCTATCTCCCTTTCCCTTGTGCTCGCCAACGCAAGGGTCCCGTACCTGCGGCGATGGAGGATGGACCAGAGTGTGCCAAAGTGCGTGGAAAAGAGAGCAGCGCCGCCTGCTTGAGTAAGCTTTGGATTTCTAACACACAAAACATGAGTTGCTGCCCACAGCACATATTAATCTGTTGATCACTGTCTGTTGATTCTAAATTTTACAACTACACATGAAAATCAGTTAGCTCCTTCTGATTCTGGTTTACCGAAAAGTAGATCTCAATTACTCCCTCTGTCCAGGAAAACATGCAACTATGGGTTGCGTGCCAGAGAAAATAGTTCACGTTTAACCAAGTTTCCAGCACATAGTATTCATATTCATATCTATGACTCCAAATTAATTTATATAAATACATTTTGTAACTAATCTAATTATACTTATTTGATATCATAAATATTGATACTTTTTTGTCTATAATTGGTCAAACTTAAGATACTAAAACGTGATATTGTGCTAGAATTGCATGTTTTTTTGGATGGAGGGAGTAGAACTGACAATGAATTTGGATCATCCAAAGTCTAAATGGATTCAACCCACTTTGCATTTAATTGGATGGATGTTGTTTGGGCCTGGACATTCTTTCCATGAGATCCAAACGCAATGGATTAGTTTGGATAGAAAGAGCTCGATATCCAAATATCCATTGGACCTCTCCCATTGTCTACAAGGGGCTGATAAACGAGTTGCTGACACTCTCTCGCATCGCTCACACCCCATCTGATGTCTGTCAGGCTATGACGGTGTCTGTGCTGCGGGTGTGATGAGATTGCCCAGGGGTATGAGCAGGATGCCCAAACACAGTAGTACATCACTCAGTTGGCTGTCAATCCTAATTCTGTTCCCAGTTTTACCCTGACTGCCAGTCTGTTATGTTACAAAGGCCACATCTGGCTTGGCAGTAATCAAGCTATGCAACAAAAGGTTCTTCGGGCTCTACATGATTCACCAATTAGGGGTCACTTGGGGGTTCCGGTCACCAATCAGCGAGTAAGCCGGCTCTTTGCTTGGCCTCAATTGAAAGCCGTTGTTCATCAATTCGTCTTCAATTGCACGTGTCAGCAGGCAAAGCCCAAACGTACTAAATATCCTGGACTCCTTGATCTCCTTCAGCCATTGGCAGTCCCAACATCAGCATGGCAGATGATCTTGATGGACTTTGTGGAGGGCCTTCCTTGTTCCAATGGTTATAATTGCATCATGGTTGTGGTCGATCAGTCACCATGTACAGCCACTTCCTAGCTCTTAAACATCCATTTACAACTCTGAAGGTGGCTCAGTTGTTCATGACCCAAGTCTATCGCCTTCCATGGGGTGCCCACCTCCATTGTGTGCGACAGTGCTTTGTGGCAGGAGCTTTTCCGCTTGGCCAGGGTATCCTTGAGTATGAGTTCGGCATCCAATGGGCAAACTGAGTGTGTGAATCAGTGTATGGAGACATTTTTGGGCTGTTTTGTGAGTGCTGTGCCAGCTCAATGGTTTCACTGGCTTCACCTAGCAGAATTCTTACAAGTCTAGTGGACACACTTCCATTGGCCAATCCCTTTTTAAGCTCAGTATGGCTATCCATCCCGCCATTTGGTATGATGCTCAGCTGGTTTCTTCCTCCTCAATTTTATCTGGTTGTCTGCAAGAGATGGAAGCAATGCAACACCTCATTCAGCAACAACTGATTCGTGCCCAGCATCGTAGGAAGTACCAGGCTGATCACCACCACACAGAGCGCTGACATCGGTGATTGGATTTACCTTAAGAAACTCCAGCCGTATGTGCAGACATCTGTGGCAACTCGTGCAAGTAAAAAGCTTTCATACAAGTTCTTTGGCCCCTTTAAAGTGCTGGAATGCATCAGTCTGGTGGCATACAAGCTACAGTTGACAGCACTCTCTCAAATACACCCCGTTTTTCATGTATCTCAGTACAAGAAGGCTGTTCCAGTGGCTTCATCAGCTGCTGAACTTCCACAAGTGTTGGCTGGCTTTCAGGTACCTGTAAAGATCCTGCAACGCCGTCTTGCTTCATCAGGTACTGTTGTGTCCCTGCAGATTCTTGTGAAGTGGACCGATCTGCCGGCGTCGCTCGCCACTTAGGAAGATTATGAAGCGCTCCATCAACGTTTTCCATGCACGCCTGCTTGGGATCAAGCAGGTTCAAAAGGAGGCGTGGATGTTACAGCCCAGGAGGAGGGTGACCATACCGAAGAAGAGACGCGGAATGAAGCAGGCACGTCTACTGCTGGGGACCCGACAACATCGTCACGTGAGCTGAGCCGGGCCAGAACCAGCAAAAGGGCCAGACATCCAAGTGTCTGTATAGGCCACAATGGGCGTGATCCATAGGAGCTAGAGCCAGCTGCGCTGCTTGGACACGCCACTGGCAGAGCCCGATGAATAAGGGGAGAGACGTGAGCGAGAAAGGTAACAATTGTATTACCAAAACCCTGAACCCCTCTAAGAACATACCTCCTTCCGCCTGCTCCTCCTGTTCTTCCGGGTTCTTCCCTTTCTCAATTCGATTCTTGCTCCTACTCCTTCTACCCTGACAATGTCGAACAAGGTCGGTGACGCCGACAAGCTGGAACGGTGAGTACCTTGGGGACGGAAGTATTTGGACGATTGGATTGGATTTGGATTGACGAGGTACTGGACTGGATTTTCTGTGCATGATGATAGTTTGGATTGGATACATGCCTCACTAGTCGGATTCCTTTTGAACTGGGTTCATTGGATGCGGATGCTAATCCACTTCCAGGTCTGATCTCAATATTAGTAACAGTAATACTGAACCATGGCTCATGGCTACAGCTAAGTTAAGCATTACAATGACAGAACCAATTTGATTGGCCATAATAATACGGGGAAAGAGAAGACAGGTATTCTTGCCCACCGCTAGACAGTCGTATAATATGTGAAACGCCAGTAAACACTAGTCACAGATTTGGGTTCCAGACATGTTACTAAATAATCCTAGGTCGCATCTTCTTGTAACTTACTAACTTTAGAACACTCATCAATTATTGGGTCTTTGGAAAGTCATGTCACTGACGAATATAGGTTACATTTTCTCTTGAAACAAAATCTGGCTTAGAACCATATATTGTGAATATAAGTAGTGGTGAAAACTGTAGTTGGAAGTCTATGAAAAGTGAAAGCATAAATAATTTTTAAATGGATGTAGTAAATATACAAATATATAGTTACTTAAAGCACAACACCATATGCCTTGACCATGGAAACAAACCCAGATCTTAATGCAGGGAAATACTCACATAAGTGATCTCAAGAAAATCACAGTCAACATCTTTGGGGCGAACCAGGCTGAGGGTTCTATGGAAGAATATGGTGTGCAAAATGCCTGCAGCATAGTTCATATTACCATATCCATTAGCAGGTGCTATTGTAGTATAAAAGTAACACAGAGAAATACTCCAATTTCTTATTATTATTACTAATAGAAGGACCTGAAGTTAAGAAAGATAAGGATCCCTAGAGAAATCTCAAGAAGTCATCTAAGTGATGAGTGCAGTTACTAATAATCAGGGCGAGTATAAAGGTTAATTATTTGTAGAATGGAAAGAGCTCAAGCACATAGAACTCACAGCAGCAAGGACTCTGGAACCAAGATAAGCACAACAAAGTAGTGAAAAATACACAACATAAGTGTCATGTCGTATAATAATAATCTGCTGCAGAGTAAGTCCACTATTAGCCCAACTTTTTGTTAAGCTTCCACTGACATACATCCATACAGTATTTAAGTTCCCCATGGGGGAAACCTAGGTGAAATCCACTAGTTAACCATCATATGATTTCAAAACTGCAACATGAAATTACTCTGGGAACCAAACAACAAAGAAGCATGTGAATGAATACGGTACATTAGAATACAGCACATTAGGGTTTCCATGTCATGTCAGTAGAGAGCAATTTGTTGAGGGTTTCCGTGTCGTGTCAATAGAGAGCAATTTGTTGAGCTAATAATAAAATACCCCTTTCAACGAACATAGAGAGATGACAACAAGGGATGCGAAAAACTAAGATCTGAGCACTCACATCGCAGCACATCCCTGATCTCCGTCGGTTCCATCTCCTGCGGCCCAAACAGCCAGAAAAAAAAAGGAAAAAGAATTCGTCAAAATAAGCGACGAGAAAGCAAGCAAAAGAACCGTAGTGAAACCGAGGCAGGGTTAGGATCGGTATCGGACCAGCTCCTTCAGCTGACAGGTCTCGCAGTTCATCTCCGCTCGCCGCTGCGTATCGGGGCAGAAAAATCAATCCAAGCAAGCCAGGCTTCCTCACCAGCAGGTGAAGCAATCGGTCAGAACCGGATGGATCTGCGATTCCAGTAGTTGGAATAGTGGAGTAAGGGGAGGACGGAGAGCGGAACCTGATGCCTTCTGGGGACGCGAGGGCGGTGCTGCCTGCTGCAGCCGTCGGCGAGTGCTGCCTGCTGCCTGCTGGGGACGCGATGGTGATGGAGAGAGAGGAAGTCGAGGAGGCGTGCGTCAGTTCATCGGATGTGTTCGTCGGAGGTGGATTTTCTTTTCTTTATATGCAAGAGTTCTTTTTCCCCGAAAGGTCTTTTTTTTCAAAACTTGAGATAATGGCAATAGGGTTCAAATTCGAATCCACTTCTATATGTCTCTTTTCTAACTACACTAAAAAACAACATAAGACGTTATATAAAATCTCTACTCGTGAGAGATTTCAGAGCTTCCTAGGGTACTCGCTCCGTCTCTTTTTTTAGTCCGCGTAAGCGTGCCTGTGAGGTCCGAAAAAAGTGTCGGTAAGAGTACGTGTAAAACCCTAGGTGACTATATTTTTAGTATAGAAGGACTACCATGTTTAATATTTTTACTACGGTTCTTTTGCTACGGAGGAGTACGTGTAAAACCCTAGGTGACTATATTTCTAGAGACAATTATTTAGGGACGGAGGAGTACGTGCGAAAAGGCCCGTTGTCTTGGCTTGCCGCCCGTTGTCTTGGCTTGCCCTGGCGCTAGGCTGGCGTGTTTCTTCGGTACTCCCTTCCCGTTTCTTCAAATAATCAGAAGGCGTTTGTTTTTTGGCCAAAATTTTAGATGTTACGATCTTAATTTAATTTATTAAAAATAAACTAATTATAAAACTAATTTATCAGTCGAAGTTAATTAATCTATAATTTAACAATATGATACTATAGTAAATATTTGTTGATGATAAACTAATTTGGCTTTTAACAATAACTTATATAGTATAATTTGATCATACGATATTCTCACATAATCTTAGAATATGTGTATAAACCTAGTTCTTGATAAGAGCTAGCTTTTCTTTTTTTTCTTTTATTAAAATATAAAAATAATGTTTAGAGCTATGAGCAGTCATTGCGGCTGCCCTTACATGCCCCTCGCGCTGTGTTGGCACTTGACAGTCAAGCAAAAGTCTTTTATTGGTTTAGATAAAGACAATTTTAATGCACAAGATTTTAATACTAACTAGATCATAAATTAGACCGGATCCGGATTCTGTTTGGAAGTGTCGAGCAGAGATCCATGATAAATTAATTATTAAGGTGCTTTAAGATCCATGAAATATTTTTTGGAAAGACTACCGGAGCGTAAAGCTCAAACTACTTCAACATTTTAGCTAACTAAAAAAAATCTAACAAAAAACTCAGTGGAGATATCATTTTCTATTAGTTACTCTTTCGGTTCTATAAAGAATATCATTCTTATTTCTTGAAAAATAGATATTTTAACTTTGACCAAATACATACAAAATACTATTAGTATTTATTATGTATAATAAGTATCAAAAGATTAAAGGTTCAATATGTTTATAATAATTTTATTTGGAGATACGAATGTTGTTAATATTTTTTATAAACTTAAAAAGCTTGATCGTGTAAAACCCTAGGTGACTATATTTTTAGTATAGAAGGACTACCATGTTTAACCCTATATTTGCGAGGGGCTTCTAGCCCAGAACCAGTGTCCACGTCGCCCAAAATGTTCTCGGCCGTTAGATCCTCCATCCAATGGTCTAGATCGGTTCGAGCGGATTCCGCTGAAAGTCGCTTCTCGTTTTTTTGCTCGCTTCTCCGCCTTAGGCCCTGCTTCTTCGACTTCTCAACTGAATCCGGACAGCCTAATATATTACAGCTTCCGCTTCGCAACAGAAAAAAAACTCTCGTCTCTTTCTCCCGAGCCCGTGACGGGTCTCTTTCTCTCCCGAGCTCGCGACGGGCAGAAGCCATGGCGCTCCCCGCGGGCGGCGCGGTTGCGGACCTGCGGCGCGGGGGCGCGGCCGGCGCGGCCAGGCGGCGCGGGCGGGTGGCCCGGCGGCGGCGGCCATGCGGGCTGCGGTGGCGCGCCCGCGGCACAGCGCCGTGGCCACGGCGGCGGCGCAGTTGGGCGGCGCGCCGTCGTCGGCGCCGGAGCAGGTGAACCCCTCCCTTCTCCCTCTTCGTCTCCATGTTTCCTCACCACGCAGGCCCTCGCAGCTGACGTTCACCACGTGCCCTAGGGTTAGGGTTAGGGTATGGCGACGGCGGCGGCCGCTGCTCCCGCCCTCACCCTCCTCTCCCAGTCTTGGACGCAAGGCATGTCGGTCGCGTCTTCCTCACCGGTGCGGCAGGTGGCTGCGCCCCCAGCCCCGCGGCCCCCAACGCCATCGTCCCTAGGCACGGCGCAGCCGAGCGGGCCGTGCTGGTAGTGGTCGCCGGTGCGTGTGCCCCCTCCTGATGCGACATCTTCCCGCCAGGGCGCGTCTTCTCCTACACTCCATGAAACCCTAGGTACCTCTATCTTCTTCTCCCCCTCCCCCTCTTCCTCTCCCTGCTAATTCCCCCATCCGAGCACGCGTGGAGGCAAGGAGTCGCACGCTGGGGAGCCAGTAGCCAGTAGAGGGGAGTCTGGTGACGGGTGTACGGCTTGAACCTGTTCAGGAGCTGGCCGAAGATACAGGTATGACCCTTCTTTGCTTTTTTTAAAATTAATTTACCCCTGCAGTAAAACAATTTTATGTTTGTTATAGATTGTTGCTGGCTGCCAATCTTTCTCCTCTCTCCCAATGACGCGTGCATAGACTAAAAAATTACTTTATGATTTATTCCTTTCAGGTGTTGTGGTTTGTTGTAATATAAAAAATGAGGGATATACAAGATCATTGGTGAGAAATATTTCTACTCCCAGGTCCCTTGTTGCCTTGTTTGGCATTAAAATTTTCAAAGACCAACCTATATAGAGATGGCAGACGAGCAGATTTTTAAAATATTGATGCTCATAAATCTTGTGATGAAAGGGTCATTTATTGGCCACCCAAAGGTTCGTCTTCATGTGCTTTCAAATTTGGATCGTTTTTGGATTATATTACTCACATGCTCAGTTATCCCTTATTGGTTCCATTGGTGCTTGCTTAGGTGCTCACTGGTGTCGCCAATTCTCCTTGTTGCACAACTGCCTGCTATTGGAATTCGGCCAGGGAGCAAGATATAGAGAGATGACACATGAGCAGATTTTTTAAACCTTGATGCTCATAGATCTTGAGATGAAGAGATCGTTTATTAGGCTTCTTTTGGGTTATATTACTCTCATGCTCTGTTATCCTTTATTGGTTCCATTGGTGCTTGATTAGATGGTGACTGTTGTCGCCAATTCTCCCTGTTTCATAGTTGCCTGCTATTGGAATTGGAGTTTCTTGAGATGCTGAGACACAGAGAGACTAGCTGAGAAGGTTTCAGAACTCAAAACATGAAACACTCGGCCTTAGCTTCACATCCATAGTTGTTTTACTGATTAAGGAAAGCTTAATTGTTCATGTTAAAATAGAGGCTCTCAACTCACATTCCGGCTTTCTAGCCACAACAAAAAAAAGGAAAAAAAATTACAGGTTGCCACATTGTTCTACAAAACTGATTTATTTTCAAGCTTCGCTATGGCGTTGTTTGTACATGATTTAATCTATGCTATGTCGATGGACCTCATATTTTTGTTAGACATGTACTCTGCAAATTAGAAATACCAAACTGGAAATATCGTCCTTTTGCATTTCATTTGACTGGGCTGAGTTTTGTGTACAGTTAATTGCATCTTTATTAGTTGACATTATTTTATTATATTATTATTAATCTTAAATCATTTTTACATATTTTACTTCCAGATACCATTAGTGATGGGTATAGTGTTAAAGGGTATCCCAGTTATTTTATTTTTCTCCCATGCATTTGTCTGTCCTTATTTCAAGTATACCTAGGCAAAAAAAATCTTATAGGTGAGAGGTCAGACATACACTGAACTTTGCTAATATTTATCATGTCCTCACAAAGTTTAGAGAAATCTAGTAATAGTATTTCAGAATATGAATGTTCATATTTTGCAAAGATGGAATAATATTCTTGTTTGAATTGTGAGTTCAACTATTTAAAATCATACTTATTCTTCCTACATATGGATACTTATATTCTGCCAACTTGGTCGTGTGTCATCTACAAGTATTTTCTATGTTATGAGAGGTCCCATATTTTGCACTGGAGATGAGCACAGTTCTCTTCTCTAAAACCTATATTAGTCAAATATATATCTACCTAGAAGGTTCTACGTTTCATAATTTGGTGTCAATTTTTCAGGTTTATCTGCTTAGATGTATATTCATGCTGCTGATTTCAATTGTATTGACCTTGTCCATACCTATTGTAGCAATGGTGTGTCAGGATTGCCATACTGATGCTTCATGTGCTCCTCAAGATAAACCACCTATTTTTCATGCCAGAAAGGACTTTGATGTCTACAATTGCATGTGAGAGGCTATGGCCAGTTTTGATGGAAAGAGGGCAATGGACTTTGTGACAACTGGAGTATGCAGGTGAGAACAAGCCACATCTCTCGTTTTTACTTGGTTTTGTGACCAACCAAATACTTTCGCTTTGCTGGTTGTTACATAAATAAGATTTTTTTTTCCAAAATTTGATGATGAAAAATTTTCTGCTTGTAATTCAATAGTGCAAAATACTACAATTCGTAGCTTACCACAGAGGCTTCCAATTTGTGCATATATAATTTTGCTTCCTCATATAGGAACTAAATAGTGATGGTGTTTCAGAATTGTCTTGTGGTATGTATAGAAAGCCATTGTAAGATAGATGACTCCTTCAAACTAGCTTCTACTTTAGCCTTACGTGCGTTGATGAGTATGAGAGAGGTGTCCCTTCTCTCCTAAACACCTCTCGGTGTTCTTTTACCTTACAAGAATTCTGCTCTGTGCAGGTGCATATGAAAAAAAACATATCTGGCAGCATAGCTGTGTGCATTACTAAAGTAGTTGTCCTTATACATGAAAGTGAAAATGCTTCTGCTCCTTCAATCAAGCTTAGGTAAGCCAAACAAGACATGTGTTGTCTGCAAAGTATATCGATTTAGTGAATTGGCTTGGATATAATGCTTATTCTCAGTTTCCGCATTGTAGCATATCAAGAGCTGAAATAGAGCCAAGTCTCTACGCTGAAGAATTTCTTCTTGCTCCTAATCTCGTAGCCTGAGTAATCTCAAAGAAAGTAAGAGTAGGTGCTGCCAAATGACAAATTCCATGGCATGATATGTTGCTTGAAATTTTCTATGGGACTATTCTGCTAGCTAAAGAGCTTTGTTTTTTTGCCAAAACAAATAGCATGGGTGTTGTTCAAATATAATTGATTTGCCAACTTTTCCCATAGATATGCCTTTTTTCATTTTTGGAGTCACCTAATTGGCACATCCCGGCCATTAGATACAACTTTTATACGACTTTTGAGTTGATGCATACCAATTCATAACAAAGGGGGGAGTACCATTACATAGAGCTCAGCTAATCAACACAGCTGTCGTTTTAATTTTTAAAGCAAATTTGGCTCGTGTTTGCTAGCCTGATGAAGTGCAGCTGATGGTCCTTTTATTTTTAAATCTTGCCTTTCTTTATCAGCTTTGCTTTAACACTTGCTTTTCTATTTTTCCTAACACAAATTTTGTTCTGGTTGCATGCTGCAGATACTTTGCCCTTGCCGTTGACTGACACAGGTATATTTTTACCATCCTCATATTTTTGTGATCTGAAAATAACCAAGATCCAGCTTTAATATGCAACTCTGTAGGTACTTCGTCTTATTGTCCCAAAAAATTATGTTTCAATTTCAGTACAAGAATAGTGAAGACACAGAGCCGAGGCTCCTGTCTATATATTTTCCTCAGGGTCCCAAGTTGTCTGGGTCTGGCCATCTCATTACAGCAACAATGCTAGCTAAAATATTTGGTATCAGCTTAGAGATTTGTTCTCCTTCGTCCTCATTTTCATTGTTTGCGGAAGTATATTTTATGGGGTTTATCCATCATATTAATTAGTAACCAATTCTTTTACTGCATTCTGTAATTACCATGTGTCTTTTGCCTGGCTTCATATGCTTTGTTCAGAGATTTAGTAAAGCACCATCCACTACACAGAATGTGGTTCTTTTCCAACCTATATTGGGTCACCCTGCCTGCTTGGGATATAAGGCGATTCATGTTTGTAGGTGAGCCATGATGCTTTTTTTCCTTTTCTCTCTATCTTTGCTTCCATGTATATTATCTGTCAGCCTGTTTTCTATTTACAGATGTTATTTGTTCTAGATTCATGTAATTCAGGAATCACATTAAAAAGACTATGACGGTGCTATAGGAACAGAATTATGCATCAATATGAGATGCTAAGGAAATCATGTATATGTCCAGAGTTACAACAACATCAACGGTAGAGAATTGAAAATTCAATGTTTGTTTCTTTGATTAGTTTATAGCGATCACAATTTTTTTTCATATTCAGCTGTAGCCTTACCTGTACTTTTCTACAGACTTTGCCTACAGGAAACTATTTACTTCATTAATGATTTTTTAGGTCCCAGCTTTGGTTGCTTTACAAATAAGATCCACCCCTCCTATGACGAAACATCATCAACTTCATTCTTCTGGAAAAAAAATAGTTTAACTGACACCAAAACATGAACATCCTTGACCATATTACCACTCCTTGGAATTTCAATTCTACTGTGATGATTTATTCCAGGATCATCTATTCAGATCATTTTTCGTACTGCATTTTTTAGCTTCTGCTTTTGCGGCCCCTTGTTTTCATTACTAAAAACCAGGTTAAAATTTGGTACTAATTGTGGTGCTACTTTTTGTATTAGGGCGTGTACAAATTGACCATATAGTGACCATTTCAGGCTGAATGGGTCCATCTCAACACTGCTGCCACAGTTCCTACTAGGTCAAAGAAATTGGTATATATATGTTTCTGGTTCTATCGATCAACTAAATTCGATCTTCGAACTAATTCATTCTTTCGTTTTCCATATCTACTCATTCATTCTTTGATGACCTGCAGGACCCCAAGGTTATATGGATCCTTCTGCTTTTTTAGGCTGGTCATTGCACTATTTGTATTATATTCAAGAAGAGGGTCAGCAAAACTGATCAGAAATGAATCAGTACGATGTCACAAACATAGAGCAAGTGGATGTTTGCATCTTTTTCTGTCTGCATTCTATGAATAGCCCAAAATTATAACATATTGTAACTTCTGGTGCTAACAGCCCATGGGACTCCTGTAATTTTGTTCCCATTTTCCTCTCCATTTTTACTTATTGGCTCTCTTATTGCCCAATATGTTTCTTTGCTTCTATTTTTTTAACTATCCACGCGCGCAAAGGCGCGCCTCCTGTACTAGTATAATAACATCTATCAGCCAAGTGAATTTCTCGCGTTTATTCTTTTTTAGTCTATGCACCAAGAGTTCAAGTAAGCTATAGGTTCTTACAAATAGTAATTTAGCACATTTGGTCCAATAGATTGTACCTACTCCCTTCGTTCGTTGAGACTGTCGTTCTGGTATCTGGCTGCAGTCCCACAAAGAGTGTCGTTTTAGATACGACGTGGGTCTCACACTTAGTAAAGTATCCGACCCAACGTTTTGGCGCTAAAATTTTGATGCCAAAAAACTATTTTCACTGCTTGCCGATTTGTTTAAGTGGTAAAAAGTTGATGTCCATTTATTTAATTGTTGAATAGTACGGAGTAGTGTCTTGGCTGGTTTTGAAAAGGTGGATATATATGTAGCATTGACATAATGTGTGTATTTAATGAAGCACGTTGCAGCATCAAACTTGGAATCGTTGGCATGTAAGGGTATTCAAGTCTTTCTTCTCCCTCTTTGGTACGAGTCCTCAAGTTTACAATGACAATCTCAACGGGACGGAGGGAGTATTTTATTGTATTCTCCCTTCTTTGCATTTCTTTGATCATAAATTGAAGCTATCCTAACAAACGTCGTCCGAGAGCTAGCGTACTGTACGTATTATGTGTCTTTGCTGTGGAAATAGACCGGAGGATTCACTAAGCTTTTCTAACCTATTTTTCAACTAAAATAACGAGAACACGTGTAAGGATAAAACGAGCGCAGCAAAGTACGTTTATTTGTCTATACTAGTTATCTACTCTTCCCACTCGCATACCCTTCCAACTTATTTCCTCCAGAAAGGCATGTGGACCCGCTCAACTAATAATCAATAAGCATAAGCACCTATCACTATTATTATAGGGCAATAGCTTGAAGTACATGTGACAAAAGTAATTCATATCATTAAGAGCATCTTTAATACTCCCTCCATCCCAAATTATAAGTCATTCCAAGAATTTGGAGAGTCAAACTTTTTTAACTTTGACCAAAATTATAGAGAGAAACACAAACATTTATAATATCCAATATGCATATTATGAAAATATAACTAATGAAGAATCTAATTATACTTAATTGACATCATAAATATTATTATCTTATTGTATAAATTTGGTCAAAGTTAGAAAACTTTGACTCTCCAAGATTCTTGGAACGCCTTGTAATTTGGGATGGAGGGAGTAGTTTGCTAAGACTACTTCTCCAATATTAAAATTTTAGTTAATAAAATGAGTAAAAAACAATGCTCTAACACAACTCCCTCTATTTACGCTCCCAATCTTTCTACGCTTTGGAAAAAGGGGAGCTTCACGTGTAAATATCCACGGGTGCTAAACGCTGTGTATGCTCGTCGAGTTCGGCCTTGTTCAGTTCGCGAAAAATGTGGTGAAATATTACTGTAACATTTTCGTTGTTATTTGATAAACTTTGTCCAAATATGACATAACTAGACTCAAAAGATTCGTTTCGACATGAGTAGACTAAAAGTACAATTAGTTATTTCTTTTACCTATATTTAATAATCCATGCATGCGTCTAAAATTGGTACTGCCTAAAATATTTGGGGAGATTTTGGACCTTCTTTTTCTTTGTTTCGCTTGTGATCTCTCCGTGTTCGAGTCTGTGTCAAACCATCGAGCGCTGCTGCAGTGGGCAACGGGCGTATCGCCAGTGAGCAGTCATCGTCGGTCAGAAATAGGGTCATGTCTATCTGGAGAGAGCACTGGATCGGTCTATCTGGAGAGAGCACTGGATCGGTGGTAGGGAGATCATATATTCATATCTATCGGCTCCTGCCTCGAGGTGGATTATATTATAATTGTCCCTGACACTATTTGATCTCCCGACAACAGCATGTCCTGACAAGATTGACCCTAATTAACATGCTTAAACCAGCGACTGACATGAGGAGACAAAAAAGAAAAACGGTCTATTAGTTTTTGTTATGGCAGCCCTAACAATTGGCTTTTAAACTAGCTCTAAGTATTTTCTTATATTTTAATAGAGAAGAGAGAACAACTAGCTCTTAATCAACAACTAATCCCGTACACATATATTTTAAAGTTATGTGAAAGTGTTGTTAACACTGGATTTTGGTCAACATTGAGAAGATGACAGGTGGACCCAACGAGCAGTGAGAAGAGCATTCGGCAGACGGCCAAACGGTCAGTTAATTTTCGGAGTTTCGGCAACTACCTGTGCAGTCAGCTATTTTACAAGGGTGTGACTACGTTCGGGAAATAGATATGGCAAGAGAAGCCAATCACGAGGATAATCGACCATGGCCGTGACAGATTAAACGAGTATTCAAGAATCAGGGGGTCTGATCTTATTGGCCAGGAGTTGGATTTGGTGGCGTTGTGATGTGGCAAGCAAGCAAAGAAGACAATTTAAATATAAATATATATATATATATATATATATAAAGCATGCACGTCTCGACGTCCAGTTCTATATTTAGCATGAATGGCTTCACGATGAAGGGAAGGCTAGAAGACGACGTACATGTTCAACGGCCCTACATGTTCGGCTATATATACACGTATACATAATTAGCCAATTACAATTAGCCGGGCATGAACCGTATGGCCAGCTTGAAGACCAGTTCAATGGAAATATTATTACCCGTTTGACAGTTGATAATGAAAAGAAAATAGGAAAGAAATCAATGGTTTGTGGTGGAAGGGGCAAGTGCAAAACGTATATGGCCGGAGCTATTTCCGTGTGAAACAAGCAAGGGACCAGATTCGAAGGATTGGTCAGCAATTACGATATCACGTATCCATCTAGGATCCTTACTTACGTACCTACGTACGTAAGCATGTCATCTAATATTTTCCTTTATTTTAGATGTTATTAGGTAAGTCCCTTCAGGACTCTTATCTACCCAGGGTATAAATATAAAGCCTTGGCTATTGTAAAAAGGGTTCACAACCATATCAATACAAATCGGCCCCGTGCCATCTTCGAGTCATTTGTCGTGTCGTCGAGTTCTTCGAGAGGAATCATCGATCCGTCGACCTCCGTAAGTCCCGACAACCTTGTTATCATGTCTAGTACCATGCGGTGGATTTAGATCTGATGCAAGTAGTCTTGTTTGTTTTCAATGATCGTGCGGCGGATCTTTGTTAACAATCAAGAAATCTTTGTTTATACTTTGCTTATGGGTAAATACCGTGCGGCAGGCGTTTACTTGATATGTTTAATAAAAGCGAGATAGTTATCGGCTCTATTAGATTCGGCAAGATCTAGTAGATTCATTAAGTTACCATGTGTTGCATGATTTAATTAATTTTGTAACACTCTTTTGCCCAATCTAGATTGACTTTGTTCGGCTTTTCTTTACAAGTTTACTTATGTTCCAATAATTGTTGTTTTCGTGAAATTCCTTATAAATTGCATGATCATGATGGCCAGATTAATTTCTAATCTAGATTGTTACGTGTTGTGGGTTCATACATATCAATCACGCTTGAGCTTCAATAAAACTAGGTATCGTGCGGCAGATGCAGGTTTTAGATTGGTTTGATCGTGTTTGTTTGCGTGTTCTTTCTTCATGGATCCCAATTCGGCTAGTTTGCCGAGCTTGGTTATACGTCGATTTATAATTTATTTTTATTTGTTCAAACATGTCTTTTCTTACATGTGCATTCAGCAATCAATGTTTTTACATGCTTTCTTTTATATTAGCCGAACGACTCTATAAACATGCTTGGCAGACAACTTCTATAGCTGTATGTCGTCGTAAGTGGCTTCAGGGCCGTAAATATGGAACTGTCTGGTCTCACCCGGCATGTTCCAGTTTTATTCTCACAATTTTATCTCTTGTTGGCTTTCAGGTCAAACCGACTGACACGTCTTCGGATTTCAGACCGTCCGGACACCCGATTGAAGCCACGCTTTCCGGCTTGCTGTGTGTGAGGCACCGTGCGCCACATTTTGTGCCAACAAGTGTCATGTATGGTTATCTATGTTAAAAGCTATGCGTTAAAGTTAGAACTATTGGAAAAGTTAGCTTAGAATCAGCAGCTGACTCTAACTATTGTGGGTGACCTTAGAGTAAGGGGGTGTTTGGCTAGCCCCCTCTAGAGTTTAGTCACTAAAATTAGTCCCTAAAGTACCAAACACCCCACTATAGTTTAGGGTCCACTAAAATTTAGGGGTTTTTAGTAATGAAGAGGTAGCTAAAAGTGACTAAACTTTAGTGGTCTTTAAGCATGGTCACTAAGGCTGTTTGGTTGCTAGTCACACCTTGTCACACTTTACCTTAGGCAAGTTTGACCAAGTTGGCAAATGTTTGGTTGATGACTAAGCTCAGGCAAGATTCTTGTAGGCTCCACATGTCATAGAGTAAAAAAAGTGTAGTAAGATTCCCTTAGGCATGACAAAGTGTGGCAACCAATTTGCTTGCCACATTTCTTGTGGCTTGCCACACTTACTTACAGTTAGTTATGGTAAACTATGGCTAGCAACCAAACATGTCATAAATTTTAGGGAGCACTTAACTTTAGGGGGCTAACCAAACATGACCTAAATATAATAATGTTTAGTCAGCTGGCTCAGAAATTATCTACGTTACAAAAATCTGATGCGGCAGAAAAAGAAAAGAAGAAAGAGAGTCGAACGGACGCTAAGCTCTTCGCGAGACTAAAACACAAGAAACGAGAACAAAAAGTCTGCATACAGCCTGATGCGGGCGATAAGGCCGACGCTTCATCATGAGCCTAGCTTGCTCTCGATCCCGTACGCCGGCCGCACCGCAATAACGATTGCCCGCAAAATAATATGGAGCCAATGCCAATTTTATTTTACAATATACCAGTGTTTTATTTTCCATCATCATTGCAGTATCGTACCCTGCACGCGTCCTCTGCAGCAGTATTTGAAGTGAGCGGTATTTGAAGTTATGCGGGTATGTTTTGTTAGCATAGAATTTATGCTTGTATGTGTGGATGAAATAGCCATAGAGTTACAGGTTACTATGAATCCCAAATGATAATATTAGACATTAAATATTAAAATAATCTATATAGCCAACTTAACAGCTGTGACGGAACGACCCTAATCCTATGGCCCACGTGTCCCTGTCAACCTCTGACAGCCGAACCCATGTTCCATGTGATTAAGACCTGTTCGCCACCGGGCTACATCAGCGCCCAATGTCCGCAGGATCATCTCACAATTCGGTTACAGCATTGCATACTTTTACAAATAACATCGGAATAAAGAGCGGAAGACTTAACTAACATTAGTTTTACAAAACGAGGTTTCAAATGAGGTAAGGAGTACGGTTATTACAAACCATTGTTCGGGTGATTCAAAGTAGACAACGTAGCGGAAACATTAACATAAAGATACATGTAACACCCAGCCCGAGGGTGCACATTTACTCATCGGCCTCATCGGCCTCTTCCTGGACGAAGGTCACGCAACAGGGTGCGAGACACATCGGGGTCTCAGGCATACCTGCAACATGGGTAACAAACCCTGAGTACTGGGGTACTCAACAAGACTTACCCGACTAAAGAAAAAGGGAGAAGACTCAGGAATGAGAGGATTAGGGTAGTCAAGGTAAGGCTTAAGCAAGATCAAGTATTTTGCAGAAAAGCATTTTTGTAAACCTTATTTTATTTTTGAAAGATTTAGTATTTCTCAATTCTTCATCATTCATGATTCATTTTACATTTCAAAACATTCCTAGTTGAGAACCACTCTCCGTTGATAGTCAGTGGACCAAGTCTCCATAACCGAGGAGCAACGTTAATCCGGATAAATAATACTCAGCTGAGGATCCCTATCCACACTGCATATGTAGCACCCAAGCTTGCATATGCCAACTCGTCTACCACGATTCCTCCAAGATTGGGCCCGGTCCTACGCCACCCGGAAGTACAGTACACCACTCCAATTTTCCGCCAGCGACAAGTACCTCGGGACTCTAACCCAAGAGTACAGGTCCTGACACGTGGGTACATGCTACTTCCGCCATCTCTCCACTCCCAGTGCGCGGTTGTCGGTCCAATAAAGGATTCCTCGGAGCCAGAGCTTCCCGTAGTATGTGAATAGTTACAAGTCTTGACCAGCAGGCCCCCATACGGATGGTCCCTAATTTTCCAGCCAGAACTATACCTTGGTCATATCTCACCCAAGCGTAATAGTCCTGTCAGTTTTTCAACCATGTCCCGGTCGGTGTCAACTGTTGAGTCCCGGACTACAACATGACGGCACCGTACGCGCGGACAACCTCTTCTCGACAATGACCACATGCTAGCTAGGCAAGCAGTCATCGAACGGGAAGTAAATCCAAATTCCCATAAAGATTCTTAAGTGATCACACTTTTGAAAATGACATTTTATTGCAAGTCTAATTCAATAAGCATTGCTAAGCATTTTTCAAATACTTTTGAAAAGCAGGTATCAGGTGTATCAGTGGTCAAGGTGGATAGTGCATCAATTAGGATAGCACACAACTCCTATAAACCTAATGTAATAATTTAACTCAAAAGCATTTAAGGAAATCATTTTATAAATTCAAGGAAAGGGTTAAATGCACCGGGGCTTGCCTTGAAGAGCAAAGAGAGCAGACTCGGGGTAGGTATAGGTGTTGGAGCTCGGGGTCGCCTCGGGAGTTGGTTCGTCAACAGCGGCCTCGACTCTGGTACCTTCTTCGTCAACTATACGGATGCAATGATGAATGCTCATGAGAATGATGATATGGGCTTATGGTGCAAGACAATTCCACTGAATCTAGATTACTCTTAGGCAAGGCATAATCGAAATCTAGGTTGAGCATAAAAGGTAACCATTTCTTTCTTAAGCATTATTGATGTTAGGCCTTATTATAATTATCCTAAGTATTAACCAAACATATCATCACAGACATCATAGACCAAAGGGTAGGGGTCTATGAACATCAATCAATCCAAAGATCACATCATTAAACACTTATTACCAACCCTAATCCATCTTTTCTATTTTTCTTATTTTATTTAAAAGGTCATTTTATGAAGTTGCTCCAAAAATTACCAAATTAATCACATAAGTTCATTAAGGCATAAACAGATGGCAAAACAAATTTCATAATTTTTGGAGGTCATTAAGATGCTCAAATAAATCTAAACATTTAATTAACAAAAGGCACTATTCCTTAATTAAAATAAATGCTCAAAAATCAACTTGCTCCAAAAGACTTCAAAATTTTACCAGAGGTTCAGCATGTTATAACAAGGTCCCAAAAATTTATCTCAAGATTTTTGGAGTTATAGATCACTCTCCAAAAATACCAAAACCTTCATTTTTCAATTAAAAGGGGAATTTTACATTTTCAAATTTTTGCAGAAAAGTCAAGTTTCATATTTTTATAAAATACTAAACAGTGCAAGGAGCATACCATATTTTTCTCAAGATTTAAGGAGCAACAGATTAATTCACACAAAAAAGAGAAAACAGAACACTATTCATAACTCTCCAAAAAGGAAAAAAAAGCACTGTGCTCCTTCTATGAAGGGCTCGGGCGAAACGGGCTCGGGCGAAACGGAAAGTGAGTGCTCCGTCCGAGGCCTGGCCCGGAGGCTCGGGCGAAGCGGAAGGCTCGGGCGAGACGGAAAAGCAAGCGTCCGTCCGAGGCCTAGCTCGACGAAGCGGAGGGTGCATGAGTCCGCTCGAGGCTTGGGCTCGGGCGAGACGGTGTGGAAGCAGAGGCCGGAGGCCTCGGGTGCTTACCACGGATCGGAGGCAGGGCTCGAGGGTGTGGCTCGGCACGTGCTCGAGGGTGAGGCTCGAGGAAGGAGGCTCGACACGTGCTCGAGGGGCGGTGGTTCGGTGGAGCTCCTTCGGCGGCGAGCGGCGAGCGGCGCTCCGGCGACCCTGCGCAACACACGAGACCGCAAGGGCCTGGTCAGAGTCGCACGGAACCAAGGAACACGACACGAGGGTCGGTGAGGGATGATCATGGCCGGAGACGGCGAATTTCACGAACCCGAGCTCGCCGGGTTTCTGCCGGAGATGGGAACGGCGAGCTTACGCCGGGCGATTGAGGGCGGTAGAGATGAAATTGAAGGGTGGGAAAGCTTCACGAGCTCAAGGCGGAGCTTCTGAGCTAGGTGGTGGAGCGGCGGAGGCACTGGACTGGCCTGGCCACGGTGGCGGAGATGAGTGAGGAGCTCGGGGCTCCGGCGGGCTTATATAGCCGCGGCCAGAGGCCGGTAGAGAGCACGGGGTGGGGTGGATAAGATCGGCGGGAGCGTGCACACTCGATTGCGCTAAGGCGGAGGTGATGGCGTGCAGCCGGGGCCGGTGCGCAAGCTTGGCCGGCAATGGCCACGCGGCGGCGGCGCGCGGGACACTGTAGGGGCCGAGAGCGAGGGTCAGCGCTCGCGTGCGGACACGGAGGGAACAGGGAGACAGCGGCGGCAGGATAAGGGCGCGTGGGGAGCAGCCGTATGCGCTGCAGGCGCAGCGCCGGCGCCATGGCCGGGCCCCCCCCTCCCCCTGGCTCTACGGGAAGAAGAACAGTGTAGGGGCTAGGGTTTGACTGTTGGCCAGTATCTGTATTTTGCAAAAATCTCCCAAAATTTGAACTGTGCGACAAAAACTCAAAATACCAAAGTTGCTCAGAAAAATGAGATCTACAACTTTGTCAATATGAACATTTTCAAATTCCAAATAGTTTTTGAACTATATTCAAAAACAGAAAAGGGGACACTTTTCAAATTTGATTCAAATCAAAATTACTTTGGATTTCAAACTGAGACTTGAAAATTTGTAAATACCAAAGTTGTTCCTCTCGATCAGATTCACAACTTTGCTTTTTGAACCAACTCAAAATTTTGACTTTTGAAAAAGTTATCTAAAAGGGAATAAATCCAGGATTTGGGATTTTAGGGTTTTGCAAAAGGGAAAATCAAATCAAATCTGATTTTTGAACTTTGATCAATGCAGCAAACATCAGGGCACTAAATTTGAACAAGAATTAAATATAACTAGGCACAGAGGTGAAATTACCATTTTGCCCTTATAGAGAGAATTGGGCTTTTAGGGTTTTTGAAAAGGGAATCAAGGCATAGCAATAAGGCAAATCAAATGCATCACAGGAAATGATTAATGCTTAAGATGATGACATGTCAAGTTAATTACATTTGAACACCAGGGGTGTTACAACAGCCTACTCACTATATAAGATTTTGAAGATGCAGGCTTTAAGACCAATCTCAATAGTGAGTTTTATTTTGTTGTTTCTAAGACTGCCATGTCATATGAAATAAAATAAAACTTGAATGAAACTCTCCATTGAGAGCGAGTTTCATTGTAAAGTTTCATAGACATTAAATTTTATGACTGATAGAGAGTTGGTATTCGTGCCAAGAGCATTTCTTCTCTCACTTTTTAAATACACCGTCATGTCATCAATAATGCCTATGTGGCAACATATTTAATGCAAATGAAACTCAAATGAAACTTTCATTGAGATTGACCTAAGTGACATGGTACAGGCTTACAGTCAGCAGCTGGCTAAATTATTAGTCTTGCTCTCGCCTAAAATCGACCTTCCTATGACTCTTGTTTCTGTTCCCTCTGTTTCTTTGGTCTCATCCGCACGGTGGCCAAAGAGCAATCTCCGCCATGAAGATGTTGAAGAGCATACAACTCGATTGCAGCGCCGCATCCAACTCCTTCTGTAGGCGAGAGCGAGACGCCCGGCCAACAGGGAAACGACATGGGGTTTACGAGCTGTTAGGTTCGGTGGCTTTGCGAGGTGATCTCATCACAGCGCTAAGAGTATCTACACTCTTCATACTCTAAATTCATCTTTTATCCGTCTAGTCATCAATATTCTTTCCTCTATACATATTTCTTCTGCATCCATCATCCTCTATATCTCATACTCTATACTAACTACTAACAGTGGGGTTCACTTATCACTTCATCTAAATATATTCATGTGAGATCTTGATTTTAACAATTTATTGAAACGAATTTAATGGTGTAAACAAAATTTAAATTGTTTTTTTAGTTTATTAGTTATAATATATTTTAGTTATTAGTTGAATAGTATCAGGAGCAGGCCCCGTGCATGCGGTCTTTCACTTCCATCTCGCGTCCAATAGCAGCAACATCGGGGCCTCTGTACGTGGGTAGCGGAGGAACGCTGTTCCGCTGGGAATAGCAGACGGAGGCAGCGATGACGGATGTGCTGGCAACATAGCGTGTAGCGCTGCGGGGGTCCAATCCGCTTAATGATTCTGCAGGATCCTTTAGAGGTCCGCGGTGCGGTGAGTTTAACCATTTGTGTTACTTTTTGTTTGTTTAATGTGTAACGTAACTGGTTGCTGCCCGAGCAACGGAAGCCGTGTTTCCACAAACTCATTCACACTCTGTTTGGACAGTTAATGGTTCCCGCATCGAACGATTGCTCAACCATACAAAAATAAGGTCTTCTTCAGTTCGCAAAATTTATGGTGAAAAATTCATGTAGCACTTTCGTTGTTATTTGACAAATTTTATCCAAACATGATGGCTTAAAAGATTCATCTCGACATGAACAGATGAAAAGTATAATTAATTTTTTTTATCTACATTTAATTCTCATGCATGCGTCTAAAAATTCAATGTGATAGTAATGCGCAACATTTTTGGGGCAATTTCGTGAACTAAAGATGGCCTAAGCAAGGATCCATTTCATTTCCTTTACCGTTCTTTATCCACTAGTGATTTGCGCGCGCCCCTGCGCGCCGTGTAGACAACCACAATTAACCAAAAATTGCCAATAAACAGAGCAAGGAATATAAGGTCAATCTTAAAAGGAGAATCTCTAGACTGAATGCTGAGATGTTTGAACATTACATATATTTTACATATTTGAGTCATAAATCCTGGAGATAGTCTCTAGGAGCATTGTATATTATACATGACAGTCATGGGAACATTGCATATTATACATAGACAGTCACAGTACTTAGCGTACGTGTCACATGAGTGTATGGTTAATGATTTTATTCAGGGGAAGTGGAGGCTGTTCCTCAACTTTATGGTTGGTAAGGAATGTTCCAGCTTTGATCAAACAAACTTTCAAGTTCTAGCATGCTAGAAAAGGCAATCTCAAAGTGAGATCGGTTAATGCTGAAAGTTTACATGTGCATCTCAAAAAGAAAGTTTACAGGCGGTCTGTTCTCTTTAGCACAGCCCAAAATGCCACCATTTATCCATATAAAGAAAAAAAAACTATGCTAATCTACTAACTGATACTGAGTGCCTTGAATCAACACATTTTTTTAGCAAAAAAAATATGCAGCCTAGTAAAACAACTAAAAGTCAGCTCTGAATATTTCTGTTAAGAGTGAGTCGTATACATGTTAGTCATTTAAAGTGCGTGGCCTCGACATGAACATCTTTTCCTGCAGAGTGAAGTGGAGAAAATAGATAGATGCTTACCTACTGTGATCCAGGTTCCTAAAACACTATAGGACTCAAAGTAGAACAAATTACATAAATGACAAGCATTGAGGTCCTACCATGAATTTAATTGAGATCCTTCCTTTTTCAATTAAATTTTTTGTTGTATGAATATATATCAAGGAAGTTTAAAACATCAATGTTAACACAATCATCACTACACTTTCAACAGCCATAGATATCTAGAGTCACCGTATAATTCACTAACTCTGCTAAAACAACATGCTAAGAACAGTAATCAGTTAGACAGATATAAAGAAAGGTCAACCAAGAACATATTAACTGAACAACTTTGAATATACCTACCCAAGGATAACTATCAGCTCTGAATATTTACTGAACATATAAAAGAATGTCATAACAGCCGGAGACAAAACTGAGGAGGAGGTCATGAATGTACATGGGCACGAAGCATCCACAGAACATTCAGATCAAGATGATTCTGATATGTAAAGACTAACAATTGTACCAGATACCACATGGCAAATCTAAAAGAACAAAAAACACAGAGCAGTTGAAAGCAAAGGATGTACCACCTTGCATCACAATGCAGAGAGAATAAGCACCAACAATCAGCATAGGGAAACAGAAAAAAAGATCCTCACGAACAGATAAGCTAAGAAAAGTATAGGGGCACAGAAAAACATAGAGGCCAAAGACATAATGCCTTGGAAAGGAACTGAGTAAAGCACACGAAGCAAAAACGCCAAGAGCAAAAGGGGAGACCACAAACAAATTCAAATCCACATATATGTAAATAAAACCTGCAACAAGAAACAATTGATGCCAAGAAGCAACTATAGTGCCCAGACCAAAGCGCCAACAGAATTTAAGCTCCTGACGGCGAGCCCCATAGAAGTGGAACCAGAGAAAAAAGAGCCTTCCAATAGGCAAGACACTAACCATATCTCAACATCCATGCCATCTTTGTGAAAAAATACGGAGCAAAACACAGGAGGATCCAAAGAAAAGTAGAATAGAATACAGGACCACAGAGGTGTGTCGCCCCTTCCATCACACCATGAATAATCGGCCCCCACAGATGAGCAAAATATAAGAGGAAAAATCAAAGCACCTCACAAATTGCGTTGTCGTCCCGATCACTTTGCAGAGAGGAGTGCTCCATGCCGCATCCCCCACGTTACAACCTGAGAAGACTCCTTCAAGCTAAACCACCATCGCCCGCATCAGGGATGCCAACGTCGTGACAGATTTGCTGTGCGCAGGCGGCCAGTGAGAAAGGTCCCATGCCCGTGCGTGGTGTGCGCCGCTGCGCCCAACATCGGGAGCCCGAGACCCCCCCCACGCCGCCGCACCCCGGGGGCGTTCGCCCTGCACCCGGGCCCATCGCCAGATCCCGCCCGTGCTGTCGAACAAGCATACTTACGCAAATGCAGGCAGGAGAAGGTGTCGAACGCAACTCCACCGCATGTCCGGCGCCAGTCCTCCGATGCCCTCCGCAGGTGCACCGCTGCTCCCCCGCAACACAGATCCGTCGAGTCCCTGATCCCTCTCCAGCGGCACCTAGAAACCAAGCGCGGTGACCCACGCGGAGAGTGAGAGCATTAGATGCAGGGGAAAAGGAAGAGAAAGTGAGGACGGGGAGAGAGAGGCCGAAGCGCTCAGCTCGTGTCGAGGTGGGTTGCAGCACACGGGACCTTCTACTGACGGAGGCGTGGGCGGCTTCTTTATCCATGCCCATTCGGCACCTCGGGGGCGCGGAGTGGACTGGCCCAAGTGTCTAACGTGTCGCTGACTCTGAGGCCTGCGCCGCGAACAAAGCCACTTTATCCGGAGGCCGGGCTTTTTGGTGCAAGGGCTGAGCAGTTCGGCCGCTGCAGGTGGGCCTCCTGTGCACATAACCAACACCAGATCGACACGACCACACCACCCACGACATCTGATGGAACGGAGCAAGCGGTAGACGTAGCACTGCAGAGCGAGGGGCCATCGTGCCATTGTACCTTAGCCAATGGCAGTTCGACAACGGCTAGACGTGGCCAATGGAAGAGGGAGAAAGACAACAGAGCAGGTTCTTCTGACCTTACAGTTGCCATCTGCTCGGTCAACCAAAGCAGCACCGCCCGATAACGATCTAATAGCGCACAACATTTTTACTATCGTGGCCTAGCTGTGCGCGGGTTTTGACATGCCACTCTCTTGTTTTTAGATTGACTTCCCGACTTCCCGTTGCTGTTTGTTTTCTTGAACCAAACGGCACAGTTTTCTGCGACCGATTGTCTTCCCTAAACGAGCACGAGACTGATTGTCTTGAACCACATCGCAGTAGGGAAACTTTTTTTTGTTAATGTTACATGGAAGCATATTTCTTATTTGAAAGCCTACGGTACAGCAAACTATCAGCCAATTAGTAGAACAACGGCGCGCCGACTTTTGATATGGGGATGAACTATTGGTTATTATAGTAGTATATTATAAGACATGCCCACTAATCTTGAGATTATTTTACCCCTGAGTAGTACCAACCCTGAAAACATAAATACACCAAAAAGAAATTACAATAACAGAAATTGCACGGTTCTGTTGAAACGAAGACATGGTGGTGTGGATGAAATGTTGATAGTCCAGGTAGATATATTTTCGAAGAGGATACAAATAAAATAGATTTCATCTGAACTTGTTCAACGTGGTTCAAGACAAAATAAGTTTGGACGAACATTAACAACATGGAAGTTTAAAACCTGATACAAGTATACAACACATCAGGGCAACTCAGGAAGCATGTATACATAACAGATAAAGGAATCGATCTTTGGAGGAAAAACATCAAACCGTACCGTTTCACTGTTATTTGTAACACATAAACTATATTCTAGGGGTACGTAACACAAGAGGCTAAATGGCAAAAAAAAACATATAGTACAAGCTATTATCATGTCCTTACAAACAATGAAAGAAACAATAAAAAGTTAGGACACATCCTCCTTCGCCATCTTCCATAATAGATAGCATGAACTCATCAACACCTAAGGTTTTTTCTGCAACAATAGGATGGAGCTCAAGAATCAGCCTAGAGTGAGCATTTGGTCCTTTCACGGACCAAGGGGAAGAGATACTGTTGCACACGTGCTCTAACAAGGACTAGGAGGTGTGCCGACACCTCGATACCTCGGGAAAACATCACCCGTGTTCCTTTCCTCTCTTTACTTTCCACATTTACTTTGAGCATTTCAATTTTTGTCATTTATATTCCTAGAATTTTTATGCTAGAGTAGGATTGAAACCTAGGGTGCTAAACTTTTGTGCGTTAGAAGATAGAATACACTTTTAGGCACTAGGGGTGAAATGGACTAGTGTTATGCTTTAATTATTGCAAGATATTTTTAGAATAGCCCAATTCACCTCTCATCTTGGGCACCTTGATCCTTTTATAACTGAATAATGAGATAAGGATGCCTGACATGGAGCTAGAGGTCGATATATATATGGAGACCGATATATAGTTATCCATGTGTTAATCTCTTTTGAATTTTTTGATTTTCGCGATTAATTTTCGTTCAGTCGTCATGGTGTGTCTCCCTATACTTGTTTCCTATTTTACCTTTATGCACAACATGTGGAGACAAAACACATGTTCAAAAATAGAAATCGAGAGCATGTAAAAGACTAACTTTATTAATAGACACTTATTACATAGGTTGAAGTTAAACACTAATTCGAGCTAACACGAAGATTCTAAGCAAAACACTAACACTCGTGCCTATGATAATTGGGATAACTATGCTCAAGGCCAAAATTCTACATATTTAGCAAGTTGATGGACTAGCTTCTTAAATCGCTTGAGCTCAGCACTATCGGTCTCTTTATGGTTGTTCAATTTGGTCAACGAATCCGATATGAGTTTATTCTGCTGGCCTAGGACTGAGACAATGTCAGTGCGATGGTTGACCCCGGTTTCCAAAATTGCAACAGTAGTCCTCGGTCTCTTCTCTTTTCCGTTTAGTGGTGTTGGTGTAGATCTCTTGAGCGTCTCTCTCGGAAGCATGGGCCTAACCTGGTTGGTCGAAGCTCAGAGTCCATCAAAGCAAACCCAAGATGAAGCGATATATCTTGCACAGGTGATGTCTCCAAACTTGTTGGTTTTCACACAAAAAAGTGTCTCATTCGGCCTAGGTGGCAACAACTTGGTGTCTTTAGGTATGGGGATCTTGCAGTCCTTGGGTGCAACCCTCAAGAGTAAACATTCTTGCAATGGAGAGAGCATTCTGGTGGACACACTTGAGCATAATAGGCTCGGCCATAGCTCCTCCTTGGTGGGATCGTCGCGAGAGGCTAAGGATCATGAACCGGAACGATGGCCAGAGAGTTCCTCCTAGGAGGAAGCTTGTTGTTGTTGACTTCGTAGGGGATGATCTCTTTGTCGGCCATTGGGATCTGGAGAAAGGAGGAGGGCTTTCTTGCTACTAGAGAGGAAAGGCTTGATGGAATGATGATGGAGGTTCGACTTGCAGTAGGGGTCAAACATCCACCCATTAGGGTTCCACAACACTCCTGATTGAATGGTGGCACTAACCCACGTAATTAGGTAAAGGCAGGGTCAAAGGATCACGAGAGAGGCGAATGGGAGTGAGGCGACTGACTAGCCTAGGGGTGGTCTGCTTCGCTAGGTTGCCTTCTGGAATCTTCCCACGTGGTTGCCGTCGAGGATATTGCGAACACAAGGTTGATATGTGCCCTTGTGGTTCCACCCTGAGTGATGAGCGATCGGTCAACAGGTTCACCGGGAGGCGTGATTGGCAACATGTGTCTCTTGGCTGTGTTGATGTGCAGGTGTGGAGCTCGGAGACAGTGGTCAATGGCGATGTGGAGGTCAAGTAGAGACGGGTCGTGCCGACGAACCGGGAGTGGTGAAGGATGGGCGTGTCGTGCGGAGGACGTGCCATGTCGATGGACCCAGAGCGGTGAAGGGCGGACATGAGGCTTGGACCGACGGACCAGAGGGCCGGAGGACCAGCTGTGGAAGCTGGCACTTGACTTCGACAAGCAAGAGCCCATGAGGATGTGCGATGGCATCGGCCAAGTCGGGAGGAAGACGATGGCGTCGTGGCACTTGGCGGGAGGTCGGACACGGGCTTGCGTGTGACGCAAGTGTCATCGGCCAAGTCAAAAGGAAGGTGAAGGCGTTGTGCCTGGCGTGGAGGCTGGACATGCATCGACATCGGTGCTGGTGGTCGGGGTGTGCGAATCACACTCTGTCTACGGCGCGGGTTCGATAGTTGAGCCTCAGAAAGCTACCCGACGGTTCCCGAGTTTGGGCCTCAAAACTTGGGGTGGACGGTTGGCCAGGTTTGGGCCTCAAAACATGGGTGGCGGGTTTCTGAGTTTGGGCCACAAAACTCAGCAAGGACGGTTTCCCGGTTTTGCCTCAAAACCAGGGCAGAGGTTCCAATGCGGAACGGTCGACGCGTGGCGGCACCGAAAGGCTTGCGTTGCGGCGAAGCTATCGGTGAGGAAGGTGCGGCGGTCTACGGGACGACACGTGGCGGCATCCTGGAGCTTGTGTCGAGGCGAAGCGAAGGATGAGGAAGGCGCGTGGTCGTCGGATGAAAACCTGACAAAGTTTGAAGGACCGAGAATGCTAAAGCAAGGCGACCAGAGGGGGGGTGAATGAGAGCTTTAGTAATTTCTTTCGAAACTTAAGCTTTTGTCCCAAAGTTCAACCCCAAAAGATTCAAACACAAGCGTGATGCCAACGACCCTCAGAAAGAGGGTGGATGATCCCTAGGATCACAACGAGGCACCACCAAAGAGAGCAACCCAAAACTCACAAACTCCGAATAGAGTTCTTGCCCAAAAACCTACTCCCAAATGTAGATAGATGGCTACATCGAGATTCCTCCAAATACCAATGCTAACAAGTAGCAAAGATACCTAGAGAGGTTCCTTGGTGAACTCTAGGAGCAAACGAGAAGTCCGGAAACGAAGCCGAAAAGCCAGGAGAGCAAACGCACTAAAAACTAACACACAGCAGGATCTCGGACTGTCCGCCGGTCCCGGACTGTTCGCGCCTAGCCTGGACTGTTCGCGAGTTCCTGGCGGACCGTCCGCCGGTCAAATCCCCAAAACAGCAAAGCTACTGAACTCGTTCTGCTTAGGCCCGAACTGTTCGCGACCTAACACGACGGACTGTCCGCCCGTGTCCCGAGCCCAAAATGCCGAGACGCACAGCCACTGGTCCGGCTAAGCCCCAACGCGCGGACTGTCCGCGGTACCCGCGATGGACTGTCCGCGAGTACCCAGAGAGGGCGATTTCAATCGCCCCTCTCCCAAATCTTTCCAAATTCAATCCAAATTGAAATCCCTTGATCCCAAACTTGGAGAAGATGATCACTAGGTAGTTGGAAGACTAGTCCTAAAAAATCATCTGCTCAAATCAACTCAAACTCCGGGAAATCGAAGGGGAAGGTGCAAGAACAAAAAAGTTGCCACGAAACTCAAATCAACTCAATCTACTTGTTCATGAGGATTGAATTGAATTCCTTCGGTGGAAATGATCTCCTCACTTTAAAGAACAAGTTGATTCAAGTGGATTTGAAAAAAAACGCAATGTAGAGGGAGATCAGGCGACAGAAAAATTGAGACAAAAAGCAAAACACGAAGAACAACTCAAGAACATGAATCACAAACTCAATTTCCAGCCGGAAATCGTCCCCACGAGGAGACAACAGGATTACGGTCCCGTTTCCTCAAAATCTCCAGTTTACAGAGGTTCTCTGCGGATCTCAGTAGCTAAAACAGAGAATGGGAAGCAAGAAACCCTAAACGAAAATAGCAAATGACTGAGATAAGGAGGGAGGTGGGTGTCTCCCTCTACTTAAGCTGACATTATTCCCACTCTACCCCTACTGATATAGTGAGCGAACCAGCTAAACCCTAAGGCTATTGTTGACACCTGGGGTGGCACGTAGAAGAAACCGCAAGCGCACGGCTGTCAGTTGTAGCTTTTCACCTCAGAGTATTCCGGGGTATCGAATCCACGAGGAACACGAAGTGATTTTGAGAAAACTAGGGGGGTAAGGATATATAGGATAGTTGAAGGGAACAGGCACTATCTACTGGGGTAGATCCTAGTTCTATTAGACTTCTAGTGATTTAAGTTCTTTACTAGTGTATTGTGGGCGTACTAGCCTTTACCACTGACTTAGGTTGAACGCTAGCACAACGAGCCCTACTGTTAAACTAGACCAACTACGTGGTGGAATTCAAGGCGCACAGGGTTGTCACCACCTGCTTGCTACCACAGCTATCCGGGGGCCTAGCCGTATTCACTGGCAATATATAGCCTAAGTACCACACTTAATCTATATACTACTACTACTAGCCCTGTACTATAACTAGAGCACTTGAAAGTAATATCAAGCAATGAAACAAACACACAAGTACTGAAAGTAAATACTGGAAGATAGAATAGATACTAAGTTACCAAAGTTGAAGCGCAGAGCAGAGCGAAGCAGGGGTCTCCGACAACTCCGGAGCTCTCCAGACTTCTACTCTTCTCCTCTCCAGCTCCTCTTCTAGTGAGGCACTCACACTCTCTCTAATCTCTCTAACATAGCAAGTGGTCTAACCTAACCAAATGGGGAGGAATGATGTGAGGCCCTCCGAATGAGAGCTCAAGGGGGCCTATTTATAGTGCTAGGGAGCTAGGGGGTACTTATAGAGTGAGTGGGGGGGGGTCGGTTAGGGTTTAGGGGGTGGCGCCCGCCACCAAACCCTGGCGCCCGCCACCTCTCAGCCGTCGATTTCAACCGCCATTCATCCAACGGTCTTCATTTGCTCTCCTGAGTTGGTTTGAGGGCTGGCTAGGGTTTGGACACGTGTCCAAAGCCCACTATCCAGGTGATGGTCTTCTTAGCCCTTGGATCAAACCGCCTTAGTGTGCAACGGCCAGGATTTGAGCTTGAGGTGACTCCCACGGATCGATGACGTGGCTTGGGCCACTTTTGGCACGAGTGACCTGGCGGCCGCCAGTAATAGGTGGCGGCCGCCAGTAATAGGTGGTGGCCGCCACCTTGCTCTGGCCCATTTGGGCCAAAATGGCTTGGCCTTGCTCCTGGTACCCTTGTTTGGCCCAAATTCTATTATTTCCTGCATTAAGATAAGAAACTATGCACATGTGGAAATAGGTTAGTTATAAACCAAATCTTCTACTTTTTATGTTGTTTTACCTTGGTTTTGGGTGAAATGTTGATGGTGAAATGATGCTTTAAGCACCGTCAACAGCTATTCTGGACCAGCTCGAAGACGTAGTCGATCCGACGGCCACGCCCGCACATCCGGTAGCTTCGCCTCAACGCGACCTCACCGAATGCCGCCACGTGCCGTCACCGCCCCGGACGTCCACCTCGTGAACTCTGCCGCGCAAACCGTTTGCCCCCGAGTTTTGTGGTCCAAACTCGGAAACCCATCAGCGCCCAGGTTTTGAGGCCCAAACCTAGAAACCGTCTGTCGCCCGTGTTTTGAGGCCCAAACTCGGAAACCATCCAGCCGGTGGTTTTTCTAGGGCTCTACCACCAAACCGAAGCCGTAGAGGGATGCACAGCCCGTGCACACCGTCTACCCACATGTTTTCACTTGTCGCTGTCTAGGCTGTCAGCAACCATAGCTGATCCTCAGGCCACCAGTCCATCAGTCCAAGCCTCACGTCCGCCCTTCACCGCTCCGGGTCCATCGGCACGACACGTCTCTACTTGACCTTCACCTTGCCTTCGATCACCGTCTCTAAGCTCGACACCTACACAACACAAGCCAAAGAACATGTGCATCAAACCAGTTGACAATCACTCATCATCTCAAGATCCGGCATACACCCATGTATCCGCAGAGTTGGACTGGAATACCCCTAGGGTTAGCCTGTTCGCTCTATGTATCTAGGGGTAGATGGGAAATAAGTGTATTAGACTATAAATAGTGATGGCAGCCCCTCCATCCATTCTATCCTTGCAACATTTCATTCTCGTAGCCTTTGCTAGGTTTTCTTCCACCTGCTGCCTGTGATCCGTAGAGAGAACTGCAATACCTCTATGTACTTGTGATTTTGAGGAAATGGGACCGTAATCTCGTTGTCTCCTCGTGGGGAGAAGTTTCAGCTGAAATCGAGATCGAATTCGCATTTTGTGTTGTGTTCTTCGCGTTTCGGTTTTTGCCTCCTCGGAGATTTGCTTTGTTCTCCCAATCCGAGGGATGGTTTTTGATTTTGTTTGAATCAGATTGTGCTAGGACGTGAGCTTCTTCTTTCCACCGAAGGATTTCTACTCTAACCTCACAAGCACATAGATCAGACTAATTTCACGTTCGTTCTTCGTTCTTCCCCTTTTCTAGTGTTCTTTGGATTTCTCATGACTGACTTGGTTTGGTGCGATGATTTCCTAGGATTAGCACCCCAATACGTAGAGGAACACTTGGGAGAAGTTTGATCGAAGTCTCATTCATTTTGGTGGAGATCGAATTGCATTTGGCTTTTGACCCGAGCAATTTTGCTCTTTCTGGGCATTGGCAGACAGTCTGCCACCCTGGTCACGGACAGTCCGCACATCGGGGTTGAAGGAGAGCAGTCAAGCGTAGTCCCCTGACTGTTCATGGTCAGGTGACCTGCGGACAGTTCGCGGTACAAACCCGCGAACAGTCCGGGACCTGGTCAGAACTATTTCAGAACAGTTGGTTTTCGAGGTTTTTTACCGGCGGACAGTCCGACGCCTAGGCGTGGACAGTCCGGCATTCAACCACGGACAGTCCGGCATTGAACCGCAGACAGTCCGGGACCCTGACCGCGGACAGTTCAGGATTCTGCTGAAAGTGCCGTTTTCTCCCGTTGCTTTGGCACTTGGTTTTCGAGGTTCTTCGGTAGTTCCGCTGTACCACTAGGACATCTCCTAGGGTATCCACCTACTGGTAGGTCATGAACTTGCTCGTCATTTGAGTCGTTGTCTTTTAGGGTGATTTTCTGGGACAAGGGCCATCTATTTCTCGAGAAGAAATTTGAGGCTCCCAATCACCCCCCTCTGGTCGCCAATTCGGTCCTTCAGATATTTATGATTTTAATTCACAATTAAGTCCTCCTTGACAGTTTTCTAGATAAACCCTACTGGGATCACAGATTTATAAAACTCATGAAATTTGTTGATTTGAACCTCTATCCTATGCCTTAGCTTCATTTTATCACCATTTATGAGTTGTATTGATGGTTAAAATTTATGTTTAACTACCATCAACAAGCTCCCCCACACTTAGGCTTTTACTTGTACCCGATAAAAGGTTGGATTACTCAAGACATAACCTGGGACAAGATATCAACATAAAACCATCCCTAGTCAATCATGCTCTATAGGATTTAAAGTGTCTACCATGAAACTTTGAGCGGTTGGAGAGTGGAACAACTTGAAATTGATCACCTTTTTCTTTCAGTCTAACCAGCTGGAGAAAGAGTTTAAGATTTTGAAAACAAAACATAGCTTACCTTCTCCTTCCGGGGTACTCTCAAGTCACTCTTGTATGTGGTATTTGTGGGTCCTCACCATGGTATAAATGTTTGCCTTCTTTTCTCCTACTTCTAACAACTTTGTGTGGAGCTCAGGTAGGGATCAAGATAAGGAACATACTTGTATTACATTTATTGTAAAGTCAAAACATGGATCCAAGGATAAAGTTACCATACTCTTAGATGGTGAGGTCAATTAGACGTTGCATGGTTGATAACCAGAGAAGACATGATGCTATGATTGTAGAGTTTGGATCTTTGTCTGAACAAAAGCTAGATCGTGTGTGTCAATTCTCCATTAAATCAATAGTTATCTTTACCTAATTAAAAATTGGGTACCCCATCGCCATCACCTTGAACTCATGAGTGCTATATCATCCTAGTTTTTGGGCGCACATGTCAAATTCATGCAAAATGTAAAAAGCTAAGGTTTGTGAAACATGGTAGCATAAACCTTGGTTAAGTGACATGTATGCAACAACTAAGTTTTCATACAACTAGCCACTAAATATAATATGATGTTTATGAAATAATCTCAATACCCTTTGATTTGTGATATACTATATCATCCCTAAGTAAATCAACTTCTATAGTTGTTGTAAGCCAAACTTACCTTTTTAAGTTCCATTAATTTTATTGGGAAAAACATATATTCATGAAACAAAATTAGTATAGTTAGACACTATTTGAAATATACTTTCATACTACCTTTTGTGTCATAAATGTTATTGCTCTTTTATATAAAAAATTTAGATGCAGAAAAGCTAGACTTAGGACAAATTTGGAAATTGATTTATTCAGGAACCAAGGTGGTATATTAAAACAAAAAAATAACAAGTTGCATGAAGGACCATGGTTTTAAATAGTCCACTATAGCTTTTCATAGGGTTTACCACTATGTTATCCCCAATTGTTCTATCTAATATCCATATCCAAACCAAACTTATGAGGGAACACATCATTAGCAATGCAATAGTTTTTGAATAAGCAATGCACTAATTAGATGAATTGAAGAAATCAATTGCATTCCTAAAACCGTCAAGATTATATAAGCGGGAATGAGGTTCATGAGAATTAGGATCAACACTTAAGTAATCATCAAACAAAGGTACCCAGGTTGTCATGGAACATGCATTAGAAGAAAAAATGTCTAGAGTGAAAAAGAAAACCTTATCAATCACCATATTCCTCAACAACACCAACAATACGCTCAATAATGTTAACTTTAGAATGAGAGGCTTCAATAAGTCTAGGACCTATCACTCTCTTGTGCATTTCCTAATCAGTAGTGATAAATTAATCAACAATACTATGTAATCTTCCTTAGCATTACCAAACCAGATGTCTGAAGTCAAAGCAAAAAAGACACTAGGCAACACAAACTTCTTTAAGCTTAATGGACATTTATTGAATAACTTATCTAGATCTCAAGATGTGGTCTACCTAGAGACTTTAGCAAACTGTGGGTTATGAGCATTCTAGATGTACTCCTCTGAGGTCTCTATATCATTCACCACCGCTAAAGGAAGATCAAACCTAACAATCAAGTGACATAACTCAGCCCTTACAACTTCAAGTTTGTAATATGAGTTATGAACAAAACCATCAGGATTCAATGCGAGCCTAGACTTAACCATACAAGCATGGTTAACCTTGTTTCTATAAGCTTTCTGATGGCTAAGAAAATGGCGAGTACCAAAACTAGAATGAGCAGACAATTTAGCTTTACAAAACTTGCATCTATTAGTGGATCTAATAAATTTACCATTAATATATAGTCTCGAAGACCTCATCATAGTCATTCCGGACAACAGATTTGGGATGCTGAAAGGTCCTAGTTTGGTTTTGGTAATTGAGTGACAACTTAGGTGGACTAATATGTGTTTGAAGTGAATTACACAGGTGATTAGTCCATAGGTGATCATGTGTGAGCAACATATGCCATAGAGGTGAAATGGCTTGGAAGATGTTGCAAGGCTCACACATGTGAAGAAGGAGCTTAATGCACATGAAACATGACATGTTGTCATGTGGCTAAGATGGTGAAGATCAAGGCAAGACTTGGCTTGATGGACCGGTTGCAAAGGTGAAGGGCAAGTTGGAGGCTTTGAAGCCGTTGGTACCGAGTGTTGGGAGGCTTAAGCAAGACTTGGCGCCGAAGGACCGAAGCGATGGTGAAGAGCAAGTGATGTCAAGATCGATGGACCATGGAGGCCATGTGATGATATGAAGTAGATCATATCATTTGATGAAGAGGTTGGTGCATGTGTTGCATCAACACATGGAGGAGATGAAATGGAATGCGCAAGGCAAAGGTATACTTATAGGGCATTTCATTTCAACCGGTCATAGGTGTGTAGAGAAGATTATGACCGGTTTAGGATAGATGGCCGTACTATTAAGAGGAGAAAACTTGTTTGCATATCGGTCATCTAGTGCCACTTGAGCGATCTAACTTTGCGATGTTGTTAGGATCGAGTGGCGTGGTGAGAGCAAGTGAAAATCCTTTGAAAAATGATTGTGAAAATGCTAACACACATGCACATGATGGTGTACACTTGGTGGTGTTGGCACATTTGCAAAGGAGAAGGTGTTGGAGTTGATTTGGATCAACTCGGAGAAGTTTCGGAGAAAGCTTTGGTTGAAAAAGAGAGCGATGGATCTTGGATTGGAATTCTGTACTAATCCTTTGTGATTTGGATCTTGTATTCATGTGGGATGTGTAGCCCTCTGAATAAGCTTTCCAAAATGTCCAAGATCATTGAAATCGGAGTTTCGGAGCTAAGAGTTATGGTCGTTTTAGCGCGGAGGTCAGTTTTGGCCTAGAGGTAGTACCGACCCTACTACCGACCCTGATGCCGGTAGTACCGCCATAACCTCGGTACTACCGACCCCTCCGCGAGCAGATCGCAAAACTCTCTGTTCGGGGGAGTTTTTGGCCTACCGGTAGTACCGCCATAACCTCGGTAGTACCGACCATGGCGTCGGTAGTACCGAGGTTCGAAGTGGTTTTTTAGGCTCTCTGTGTAGATCTAGTTTTGGCCTAGAGGTAGTACCGCCATAACCTCGGTAGTACCGACCCTACTACCGACCCTGAGGCCGGTAGTACCGACCCTGAGGCCGGTAGTACCGACCCTACTACCGACCCCTCTACCGCCCGTGTTAGAAAGGCGATTCTAACGGTCCTTTTGTGTGACGGAACGACCCTAATCCCATGGCCCACGTGTCCCTGTCAACCTCTGACAGCCGAACCCATGTTCCATGTGATTAAGACCTGTTCGCCACCGGGCTACATCAGCGCCCAATGTCCGCAGGATCATCTCACAATTCGGTTACAGCATTGCATACTTTTACAAATATCATTGGAATAATGAGCGGAAGACTTAAATAACATTAGTTTTACAAAACAGGGTTCCAGATAGAAATTATGGTGCAGTTATTACAAACCAAGTTCTGATAATAGAAATAAACATAGGCAACATAGTGGAGAACAGCAAAGATACTTATAATCACCCAGCCCGAGGGTGTACAACTATTATTCGGCCTCATCGGCCTCTTCCTGGACGATGGTCACGCAGTAGGGTGCAAGACACATCGGGGACTCTGTCATACCTGCGCAGCATGGGTAACAAACCCTGAGTACTGGGGTACTCAACAAGACTTACCCGACTAAAGAAAAGGGAGAAGACTCAGGAATGAGAGGCTTAGGGTAGTCAAGGTAAGGCTTAAGCAAGACCAAGTATTTTGCAGAAAAGCATTTTTGTAAACCTTATTTTATTTTTAAAGATTCAGTATTCCTCAATTCTTCATCATTCATGATTCATTTTACATTTCAAAACATTCCTAGTTGAGAACCACTCTCCGTTGACAGTCAGTGGACCAAGTCTCCATAACCGAGGAGCAACGTTAATCCGGATAAATAATACTCAGCTGAGGATCCCTATCCACACTGCATATGTAGCACCCAAGCTTGCATATGCCAACTCGTCTACCACGATTCCTCCAAGATTGGACCCGGTCCTACGCCACCCGGAAATACAGTACTCCACTCCTTTCCAGGTACGACGACCACGTGGGTACATGCTACTTCCGCCATCCTCTCCCACTCCCAGTGCGCGGTTGTCGGTCCCAATCAAGGATTTCTCGGAGCCAGAGCTTTCCGAAGTATGTGAATAGTTACAAGTCTTGACCAGCAGGCCCCCATACGGATGGTCCCTAATTTTCCAGCCAGAACTATACCTTGGTTATATCTCACCCAAGCGTAATAGTCCCGTCAGTTTTTCAATCCTGTCCCGGTCGGTGTCAACTGTTGAGTCCCGGACTACAACATGACGGCACCGTACGCTCGAACAACCTCTCCTCGCTATTGACTAGGTACGGATCAGATACCTAGCCAACAGCCGGGGAGTAAGACCAAATTCCCATAAACATTCCTTAAGTGATCACACTTTTAAAATGGCATTTTATTGCAAAGTCTAATTCAATAAGCATTGCTAAGCATTTTTTTTAAATACTTTGAAAAGCAGGTATCAGGTGTATCAGTGGTCAAGGTGGATAGTGCATCAATTAGGATAGCACACAACTCCTATAAACCTAATGCAATAATTAAACTCAAAGCATTTAAGGAAATCTTTTATAAATTCAAGGAAAGGGTTAATGCACCGGGGCTTGCCTTGAAGAGCAAAGAGGGCAGGCTCGAAGGCGGCGGAGCAGTTGTCGGAACTCGGGGTAGCCTCGGGGACAGGTTCGTCGGCGGCTGCCTCGATCTTGACTCCTTCTTCGGTGACTATACGAATGCAATGATGCATGCACATGAGTATGCTAGCATGAACAATGCAAAAACAGGACATACAACATGAACCCTAATCACTTTCTCTATTTTCCTTAATTATTTAAAAAGGTCATTTTATGAAGTTGCTCCAAAAATTACCAAATTAATCACATAAGTTCATTATGGTGTAGATCGATGGCAAAACAAATTTCATAATTTTTGGAGGTCATTAAGGTGCTCAAATAATTCTAGACATTAATTAACAAAAGGCACTATTTAACAATTAAAGATAAATGCTCAACAATCAACTTGTTCTAAAAGACTTCAAAATTTCACCAGAGACTAAACATGGCATAGGAAGCTCACAAAAATTTATCTCATGATTTTTGGAGTTATAAATAATTTTCTAAAAATCCAAAACCATCTATTTATTAATTAAAAGAGGGATTTTACATTTTTAAATTCTTGCAGAAAAGTCAGGTTTCATATTTTTATAAAATACTACACAGTGCATGGAGCATAGCATAATTTTATCAGGATTTAAGGAACAACAGATTAATTCACAAAAAAAAAGAGAAACAGAACACTATTTACAACTCCCCAAAAAGGAAAAAGAGCACTGTGCTCTTTCCTCGCAAGGCTCGGGCGAGACGGGAGGCTCGGGCGAATCGGAAGACATGCGTTCGCCGAGGCCTGGCTCGAGCGAAGCGGGTTCGGGTGAAACGGGCTCGGGCGAGGCGGAAGCGACTGTTTCGTCCGAGGCCTGGCTCGGAGGCTCGGGCGAGACGGAAACAAGGGTTTCGTCCGAGGCCTGGCCGGGAGGCTCGGGCGAGACGGAAACAAACGTTTCGCCGAGGCCTAGCTCGACGAAGCGGAGGGTGCGCAAGTCTGCTCGAGGCCTGGCTCGAGCGAAGCGGTGAGGGTGTGTCCGCTCGAGGCTGGGCTCGGGCGAGACGGATACGTGTGCTCGAGGCCTGGCTCGAGCCAACAGTGAACGCGTGCGCCCGAGGTCTGGCTCGAGCTTTGCGCCGTTAAAAGACAGAGACCGAGGGGGCTTCGAGTGCTTACCACGGTCGGAGACAGGGCTCGGCGGGGCGGTGGTTCGGTGGAGCTTTCTTTGGCGGCGAACGGCGTGCCGGCGGCTCTGTCCACCAAAAGAGGTGCCGAGGAGCGGTTAGGATCGCACCAAGATGAGGAAGAGAGGGCAGGGATCAGATGGGCGGAAGGAAAACCCACGGCGACGAATTTCACTTCTTACCGAGGCGAGGTCGTTCGCCGGAGTTGGGAAGATGGGGTTACGCCGGGCGATTGGAGACGGGGGAGATGAAATTGAGGGGTGGGAAGCTTCACGAGCTCAAGGCGGAGCTTTCGGGCTAGGTGGTTGAGCGGCGGAGGGTCTGGAGTGGGCTGGCCACGGTGGCGGAGGTGGGTGGCTTCTCCGGCCAGCCGGTGGTGGCTTTTATAGGCGCGGGCAGGGACGGATGGGTGTAGCGCGGGCGCGGATAAGATCGGGCGAAGCACGCGCACTCTCGATTGCACGCTGCAGCGGGGCAGGAGCGTTGCCCAGGGGCCGGGCGCAAGCTCGCCGGTTTTGGACACGCGGCGGCGGCGAACTGGGGCGTGGGGGACAGGGCGGAGGTCAACTGGCGCGCGGGGGGGGGGAGATGCGGCGGCGATGGCGCGCGAGCGCAGACAGACAAGTCGGGGGCGGGCGTGCGGCTGCCAGGCGCGCGTGGCGCAGACGGCGCTGGCGCGCGGCCATGCCGGGCCCCCTAGCTGTAGGTTGAAGATGAACAGGGCTAGGTCTTAGGTTTGACTTTGGGCTGTTCTCTGTATTCGCAAATTACTTCCAAAACTTGAACTGAGCAGCAAAAACTCAAAACACCAAAGTTGTTCAGAAAAAAGAGATCTACAACTTTGTCAAAAAGAATATTTTCAAATTCCAAACAGTTTTTGAATTAAATATGAAATCAGAAAAGGGGACACTTTTAGGATTTGAATAAATTCAAAATTACTTTTGATTTACACTGAAAGTTGGAAATCTGTAAATATGAAAGTTGTTCCTTTTATCAAAACCTACAACTTTGCTAATATACCCTTTTTCTGAAACCCAATAGTTTTAAAGAAATTTTGAAAACTGAAAAGGGGACAAAAAACTGGAATTTGAATGAATTTGGATTTACTTCAAACTTTGTACAGAAACTTGAAAATTTGTAAATACCAAAGTTGTTTCTCTTGGCCAGATCTACAACTTTTCTTTTTGACCAACCTCAAATTTTGAATAATTTTTGAATTACAAAGAGAGGGATAAAATCCAGGGTTTGGAAATCAGGGTTTTGCAAAGGGATTTGAAATCTGATTTTGGTTTTGAACTTTGGCCAACACAACAAAACTTCAAGACATCCACTGAACAAGAATTACACAAAGCTAGGCACAGAGGTGAAATTACCATTTTTGCCCTTATAGGAAGATTTGGGCTTTTAGGGTTTTTTTTTTTGAAAAGAGATTGCTACACAAGTACTAAGCAAACATAAATGCAAGGCAAGAATGATTAATGACTAATGATGATGACATGTCAGGTTAATTACAGTTAAACACCAGAGGTGTTACATTTTGACCGCCGGTAGTACCGACCGAAGGCGTGGAAGCTCGGGAAAAGGGGAAAACGGCTAGTTTGTGGCTCCCCTCTATAAATAGAGGGGTGGCCGGCCTTTGGGAAAGGTTGAGCACCCTAGGGACTTTGTGTCCATGGTTGGGAAGTGCTTAGGAGCCCTCTAACTCACATATGCTTATTAGTGCTTATCCGATTGTGTGAGTGAGCGATTCTAGTGCGGTGCATGAGAGATTGCAAGAGTTGGCACTAGGTGTTCGAGTTGCAAGCCGGTGTGCTTATTACTCTTGGAGGTTGCCACCTCCTAGACGGCTTGGTGCGTGTCTCCGTCGTGAAGCCCGCGTGAAGATTGTGCGTGGCTCCGGAGAAGCTTTGTGAGGGGCATTGTGCTCGCCCCGCGGGAGATCGCGAAGAGCAACTCTAGTGGAAAGAGGCGTGAAGAGCGCCAAGTGGTCCGGCTGGATCAAAAGCTAGAGCTCTTGGTGAGCACTCCATCGTGGAGAGGTTGGCTTAGTGTCACCACTAGCGAGAGGATCGGCGGCAACCTTGGGCTTGCTTCAACGGGGACTAGCTTGGTGGCAACCAAGTGAACCTCGGGATAAAATCTTGTGTCCCCATCCCTTGTTGCTCTTATTATTCTTGTTTCCTTGCATATTACGCTTGTTCTTGTGTTCTTCGTGTTCTTCCTCCCTCTATCACTCTATCTTAGGTTGGGAAGGCTCGATCCACATTTTGGCAAGGAATCAAGACGTGAGGAAGCTACAATCGTCATCTACAACATCTAGGGAAGTGGGGTAATTGCTAGATCTGAGATTGCATCTCACCCGTAGCTTCCTGCAGGTGCTCGGTAGTACCGGCTTGGAAGCCCGGTAGTACCGGCATCGGTAGTACCGGCCCTACAGCTCAGTAGTACCGACTGCCTGCTGTTTGCACTAGCTTGTATTGCAATATTTATTCTTGTGCTAGTGTTTAGTTGCTTAGTTTGTGTAGCTAAATTGAGCTCTCTAATTTGGCTTGGGTAGCCTTGTTATTGAGCATTGCTAGTGAGCTTAGGCTTTGTGCTTTGCTTGCTAGATTGCTTAGGAGCTCCCCCGTGCTTGAAGTACTAGTTGCATAGGCTTGTGTGACCTTGCTTCTAGAATTGGTTAGGTGAGCTCTAGCTAGCCCGACACCTTATTTGCATTGATTAGGATCTTTTGTAAGGTGTCATAGAGTATAGGTAGAGGGGTGTAGTCTTGGCTAGACCGATAGTTTTAATTCTGCATTTGTTTTGGTTAGCTGCTCCAATTAAGTTTAATTTTAAAAGGGACTATTCACCCCCCTCTAGTCCGCCATCTCGACCCTTCAGATGCTTACATGTGGTTGCCAAGCTTGCTCCATTGCTATTGGAGTTGGAGCCTCCATCACCAGTGTTGCCTTCTACCACACCCACATCCAAATTGATCATAACAACATTGCTACCGAACAAGGTGACAACATTCTCACACACCGTGGTCATCCTCGGGGATTAGCCCAGTCGCGATGAGGTCCTCATTGATGGTTGTAGGATAGAAGACATCATCGTCAGACATGATAATTGATGGTTGTAGGATAGAATACATCATCGTCAGCCATGGTCAGCATCGGACTTTGTCGTATGACGAGGCACAACAGGCAGCGACTAGAGGCCCAGAGGTAGATGAGAGGTAGGAGGTGAGGTTAGAAGATGAGGAGAGAACGAGATTAATGAGGAGAGCAGCAAGATCCAATAGCAGAGAGATTGCCAACGAGGGTAAAGGCGACAATGGTGAGGCGCGAGGCGTGGAGGTGACTAGCGATGGCGAGAGAGGAGAGAGAGTGAGAGCAATTGCGATGCTCGAAGGGGGTTAGTGAATTTGGGTTAGGTGTAGGGCTACATGGGTTGGCTGAACGATGGGGGTATTCTCTTCCCCTGCTAATAGATTACACTTATGCCTCTCATTAGACAGTGAGCTAAGCCATGCGGGCCCAGGGAGCGGCTCAAACATAGCTGCTCCATCAGGCTGGGCCAACGGGGCTGTGGGCTGCATGTGCATCTCTGGAACACTAGCAGTAGCAGACTACGGTCACTAAATATCATAATTCGTTATTTAAGACATTTTGAAGGGCTGTAAATGAATATGGTATTGCCATCGTATTGACAACTGGTATTAATTCTTTTCTTGAGCAACACAATTAATAAACACCTCCTCCAAACAAAAAGAAAATGGTCGAATGAAGGACCAACCAATGCAATAATTAACCCCTCCGGCCACGATTAATCGAACCAAGCTTATACTACTCTCTCCATATTGAAAAAGTTGACGTTTTGACAAGGTTGGGTCAAACATTGAGAATATAAATCATAAATAACTTTTAAATTATTGAGTTTAGAGATGTAAAAATCATATAAATAAATTTGTCTTGAAAAGTACTTTCATAAAAATACATATACCACTTTCTAATAAATATTTTTAAGAAAACAAGTGGTCAAAGTTTTTCAATATAGAGGGAGTAGAGATATAAAATAAATGAACTATTATTGTAAAGAAAACGCACTGCCTCCATGAAAAGCATCCATGATCGAATGAATGATTAGCTAGCTAGTTGTGCAGGATGGGCGGGCGGCAGTAGGGCCCCTTGAGCCAGGCGTCGGCGATCTGCTTGTACGCGGCCTCGGTGAGGTGGATGCCGTCCCAGCTGAGGTGCGCCGCGGGGCTGGCGCACGCGGAGGCGCCCGACATGCCGCACCGCGCGCTGTTCTGGTAGTTGTACTTGCCGCCGCCTGATCCGCAGCACGTCTCGAACACCGAGCTGAACCCTGCGAACACCCGTCGAGAAAAATGCATGAACGAGTGAGAACCCAATATTGACGTTTCCGCGTAAACGGGCAGCAAGGCCGGCATGGGTCCGTCTGATCCACTGACTGGTTGAGGAATCTCAGCTCGATGGGTGCACATGCACATGCGCACGGACATGCATGCGGTGCTCACTGCTGCACGTGGTATGTTGTACTACGTACGTACAGTGCACGCTGTTTTTTTGTTTTTGTTTTGAAAAAATAAAATCCATTCCTACCGCGCTAGCTGCTTGTTTATGCACATAGGAGGAGTACCTAGTATGTAGTAGTACTGAACTTGGGCCTTGTGGAGTGTAGTGCTTGTCAGGAATCAGGAGGATGACGCGTTGAAAAAGGAAGTGCGAGGAGGCCGGGGCCCATACGATACGACCAGACAGCAATGCAATGCAATGCAATATGCAAGCATGGTACACAGGATCGATATGGATTCGTACCGTATGCCTGTGGGTTCCGGACCATGTCGTAGACGGCGTTGTAGAAGTCGGCGTACATGATGCGCGCCGTCTTCCTGTGCCTGCTCTGGATGATGTCCACCCTCTTGTGCAGCAGGGCGTTGTGGTAGGCGGACAGGTCGTTGAAGCTGTTGAGGCAGCCGAGGGCGTCGTAGTCGCTGCTGTTGGAGCTCTGGTAGATGGTCAGGTAGATGGGGAAGCACCCGATGGGAAGCACGCCGGGGACCACGATGTCCGTCGCGCCAAGCCCGATCAGTTTCTGCATCTCGATCGTGTGCGCGTCGTCATCAGCTAATAACACTAGTGGCTAACAGAAGAGAGAGAGATCGACACACTAGCTGCACGTCGTCGTACGTACATCGATTCCCCTCGAGATGGTGTTGACGATCTTCGGGGTGTACTTCCTGGCCTGCTCGATGGAGTAGCCACCGAAGATCATGGCGTTGTAGTCGTTGCCGCCGAACTCGCCGAACACGAACAGGGAGTTTCCCAGGTAGCTCTGGCAGCCTGCCGAACCGCCGAGCGAGATCGACGTACGGCATGCAAATGCACATCCATCAGACGGAGTTGTGAATTGCAATGATCGATCGAGCTGTGTAGCACGATCAGTATCTTACTCTGTCCGCAGACTGCGGTGGCGATCTGCTGGAACCACTGGAGCTGGAAGCTGATGGGCCCGTTGTTCCAGATCTTGTCGGAGAGCCCCAGCGAGCGGAAGAAGGGGGCGTCCATGGCCGTCGCGCCTGTGATCGCCATGTTGGCGCCCTGCTTGAAGTCCGCCGTGCTCGACTTGGACGGCGCCAGGAACGGAAGACCGAACTGGGAGCCTGCCATTTTTATTTGCCATTCACACAATTACAACACGTCTGGAATTGAAATGTTGGGGGCAGGCATTCGAATTCGAATTCGAATTCGAAAGAAAGAAAGAAACGCGCGCGCGCACTGAGACTACTGACTGAGGAAGTCGACGACGACGCGGCCGTCGGAGCAGCGGCACGTCGGCGTGCCGAAGTAGGTCTCGCCGTAGGGCGGCTGCGTGAAGGTGATCTGCGACGGCCTGCCGTTGGTGCACAGGTTGCCCGTGTCCGTGATGGAGTCGCCGAAGTTGAAGATGGCGCTGTAGTTCTGCGCCGCCGCCGCTACCACCCACGACGACGCGTACAGCAGGGTCAGCACCACCAGCAGCTCCATGATCGACCGACAAACAGACGCTAGCTAGCTTGCTCTTGCTATGCTGGCGGTTGCTAATAGCTGCCGACCAATGGATGGAATGGAAGCACGCACGCACAGGCACAGGCACAGGCGCCGGCCACAACGTGCAAATTAAAGTGGCAGGCAAAGCTAGCAACTGCCAAAAGAAAAGGAGATGAAAGAAAGATCTCGGCAGCTAGCTCCACCACATTTGTCACTGGAATAATGAAACGGGTGACTAGGAGGCCTGCTGTTTTTATAGCCTCTTGTCGCCTGCGCTACGTACGAAATCGCCCCTGCCTCCGGAGTAAAACCTCACCTTTTCTTTTCCAACCGGATTCCGGCGGACACGTATAAACTTCCGACGACGTTCGCTGCAAAGCGGAACAGTCCATATCCATATATATAGGTCGAATTATTAGGCAAATAAATGTGCATGTGAGAGCAGTTTGCATATGTTTTTTGAGCGGTGGTTACTCAATGCAGCAAAAACGCAGGGAGAAAGGAGTGTGGAGCTGATTTGATTAGCTGTATTTTCCCCTCCTTTGCGATTCTCATGTGATTCTGGGGGCCTTTTAGGTGACGGTGTGCTCACAAGGCCGCCGAACCTGCAACCTAGCTAAACGATTCATATAGAATGATTGAGAGACAAGTTTTTCTTTGCCAGCTAATCGGCCTTATAAAAGGTGGGCGCAGAGGAAGCCGTATCACGGAGAATAATCTGTCTACAATTGTCTATAATTCTTTTATTCTTGTATCGAACACCGTGACTGTGGGAGACATGGTGATGTTCGGAAATGTACCTCAATGGAGCTCTTACGTGGGTTGAAGGTTGTGTTTTAGCAACTCATGTGACGGGTCTCTTTGTTTTTTTTGTGTGTCTTGCTTACTAATTAATTGTTCTAACTTAGAAGTTAGTGCTATTTTTTGTGCAAGAACTTTGGGTGTAAGAACTAGGATTGCATTCTAGAGCGGAATATGTCTTTAATTCTACAATTATGGACAATATCATATATAATGTGCTTTTTTGCTAAGGATATGTTTAGTGTGTTGATCCTAAGGACTCGATGTTAGTGCGAATCTTTCTAATCTTTACGCTAAATTCAGCAGATACGGAGTGATAGTTTCCATAGCCTAAGGTTTGTCGTGATAATTTTTTATAGCCCCAACTCAACCTCCTCTTAGGTGATTCGGTCCTTACAAATCTCTAAAATGAATTGGATCGAAATGCACGGGCTGCCTCCACCCTCGAGACGCTGCCCTAGCACCGCTGCCACCCCCGCTGGCCACCACTGTTGGTCCCCTTCTCTTCTCCTGCGACATCTCACTGGAGGCTGAAGGGTGTGGGGATCCATTATTTTAATAAGTTTTTCCTAGTACATCAAGTTCTTAGGGTTAGTGTCTCTCTATGCTAGATTTTTTTGGTATTAGAGTTTTATCTCCTTCTTTTTCTCCTCGGAAAGGCTAGTTAAAGATGATGACGACAACTTTGGCGTCAACATCTTCACCGACATGACGACATGGAGACCTTTATTTTCGGACGACAGCATCAAACCAGAGATGATGTCGTCGCTGTGGAATAGTTTTCTTCGGTCTCTTCTCCGTTTTGTTGTGGTTAAATCTGGCTACGATGAAAGACTAGGGAGAATATTTTTCAGATCAGCCTTTCTCACTCTTCGGTGACAGGAAAAAGAAGGAAGATACTAGAAAGAAGAAGTTCCCCATTTTCGCCTATAGTAATGTTGGTCGTCGTTCGTTGGGTATATGTTCTTAGGTCATTTGCCGAGTGTTTGTCTATGCGGTCATCTCTATGCTGCAAAACATCTAACATGTTAGGTTTTGAGTTGTGCTATCCACAACATAGATGCAATTTTGTAATTTAGAGTACTTTGTAACGTGTTGATGTACCCAACTATTATATAATATAATTTTTCTTTCGTCTAAAGAAACTCTAAAACATCAGCCCAGTTTACTATCAAAAACTATTTATTTGGTACAAATCTACCGTTTATCCTTTTTGTTTCCTATTCTTGAGAATACTCATACATGTTCTAAATTCAAAATTTAATCCTTTATTTTGCATCACTACTTTAATGAATTTTGTATATATCTCTAGTTTTTTATTTAGTAACAGATGCTCAAATCGTATGTGGAGGAAATGGGAAAAAAGACAAATCTCATTTAGATCAGGCTAATTCAAATTATTTGGAGAACTAAACAGACCCAAAACTTTGATCCGGGGTAAACGTGCAGCGTTGTAAAATAAACTTTTCGCTACGGATCAAATAAAGTTTAGTCTCCAAATAAGAATTGTGATGTTGCAATTATAAATGCCACATGTGGCAGAAGGTCTCGTTAGACTGCCTCCTTCCGGCGTATCTCCAACCAAGCCTTTTGATTTTTATATGTTACTATGTTTTTTCTGTACAATTTCTATATGATCCCTGTAAAATTCCTGTGTTCCAAACAAGCCCTAATCATCGGTTCAGCTACTTTCACCCAGTTTTTGTCTCGTTACACTGCCTCCTTCCGTCGCATCTCCAACTAATCAGTTCGGTCACTTTCACCCACAGTTTTTAGCACTTAGGGCCATCAGAAAATCCATCCTAACAGCATGTAGCATGTGGCTCCACGGCCATGTCACAAAGCCAGAAGTCAGAACAGCAATGGCCCTTTTACGATTAACAAAAGCTAAATCAAATTCAAACGCAAATGGAAATAAAATCAGTTTAAATGGTATGTGTTGCCGTAACGTCCACAACTTGTTTATCACATTTGATTTACCAATGCTACAGCCAACAACAGTAGGGACTCTTGAACAACACGTAGGTGACTCTAGCACTAACCCACGCTGACCTTTTTGTTTGATCTGCCATCGATACAGCAGAAAATATATAGCGAATGTCTTCCAGCCCTGAAAATCCGCATATGCTTACACCAATCAGCAAAATTTTCTAATGGCGTAATCACTGCAACAAAATCAACACAAAATGCTCTGTGAGCCAACAGCGAAGGCAGGATGATATCCAGTGCCTCCATCTTACTGCCTCTGATGATGCAAGAAAGCAATCTCCCGTGCTAAATTGAGGATTTGAGGTGACCCGAAAATCAATGTGCTCTAGGAATATCTTCTATTGGTTGGGCATTAAACTAGGTCACACGGTTGGCATGTCAAGCACTTGAAGGACGTCCCCGAACTCAAAATCATGAGTCTCATTGTTGAAGCGCTCCACGAGCCTGTACCCACATCATCAGGTAGAACGAGTGAGCAGTCTCTAGAAGAGTCTTTGCCTCTGAATCGTTAGTTTGCTGGTGAAAACAACATCTTCCTCGAACAAGCACCGTGGTCCTTGTTCTCTGCAAACTCTGTGTAATGAGTGACTGTGTAGTAAGGACTTGCTTGAGTGCCTCGTGCTTTAATAGTCTTCAATCCTGTGAAGATCATGTATGGCATCTGGACTGGGGCATTGTATAACAAAAGAAGGAAACAGTAAGTCCAAAAAGGTTCAAAAGCAAAAAGTGTGAATTCTAACAAATTCTTGGGTTAAATAATTATAGGCCAGCTACTACAATGAGCTAAAAATAGTAAGTGGTGCCAATGGTTTTTGTATGTACAAAAACTTACCACTATATGCTCCCAAACAGACCATTTTGTATTAAATTGTTTTTTTATTAAGTGGAAAGGTTTACATGGTTTATTGCCTTTTTTCCTCCTGTTCAAAAGTGCCACCTCAAAAATTATAAAGGACAGACTAATCCCTTATTGTGATTACACTGAGAATATTAATACCCATGAACATTAGGTTAAATAGTCAGATCTAGATGCACGAGTCATGCAACTTGTGTTATTTAGTTATAGTTGACCACAGATTTGTGCATCACATTTGTGTGATACATGAAGGATGATGGGTAAAGCATAAAAAAAACTTATCTTGATGTAGCACACAAAATAAACAATAATGGTGATGTCAATATCATGTCAGTATTCAGCTTCCTAGTTCTACACGTTGTATGACAAGGCTGTATTTAATTTTAAGGGTCCATTTACCACAAAGTAACAAAACATGTAACACACCAAATTATAAGAATGTTTTGGCTTTTCTAGATAGATACATTGATTTAACTATGTACCTAGACATAATGTATATCTAAATGCATAGCAATATGTATGTATCTAGAAAAGCCAAAATGTCTTATAGTTTGGAATGGAGGAGTATAATGCTAGTGCTATATTCATGAGGAAATATGAAAACAAAAATCATGAATATTTTACCAAAGAACTAAGCACTACCTTGCATGAACATAGTGGTGTATCCACTTCCCTTCCACAAAGGAATAACAAAGTGACGGCTAAAAAGACAAACGAAATTAGATAAGAAATTCACATCATGGTACTGCAAACTCTGCAACCAGTAACTCAAAGTTAAGAAAATACCATGAATCTGATCTTTGTTCCAAAGATGGTAAAGCTTCGCCTTCATAGATGCACCTATATGACCCCTTCCTAAATGATACTAATATTCAAGAGAAGAGTAACCCAAGTCACAAACTTAAAACATTAGACAAATACAAAAGTCTGCATGACCGATGCCGAAGAATGAAAGAATTTATAAACATTACCAATTTCATATTACATTCAAAATTATTGTTCTTGATCTTTTTTGGGGTTAAACGGCCAAATAAGAGAGTTGGAAACCACATGTTATCCTCTGAATCTATTAGTTTAAAAAGATCAGAGAACATCCCCCAACACGCACACACATACACCGGACACATGGAAATCATGTACACATCCTACGGCACAAAAGTATGGCCCTTAAGGATCACCTGTGAAAACTGTGCTGATTATAACTACAATGCCAGCTCTATCCTCAACAAATAATGTTTCTCTAATGTTGGTTACAGCACTAAATTCTACAATCGAAGCAGTGCTTAAAATAAATACTAAAGCATGAACGACAGAATCACATTTTGATGCTTATCAACGACGGCGGTCAGAGGGTATCTCCTCAGTTCTTATACATAACTACATAAGACACACACACACACAAAAAAAGAATGAAATAATGAAATGACTAGTGAGGGGTCGGGGACTGACGTCATCCCAGGCGGCGACGAGGTGCTCGGGGGAGAGGCCCTTGGCGCGTTCGATGTCGGGGATGGATCCCAGCGGCTTCGGCTTCAGCGGGGTGAAGCCGCTCGCGAACTGGGAGTATCCCCTCCGCGGCGGCGACCGGGCGAGGTCGGCCGGCGCCGCGGTTCGCACTGGAGGCTGCAGCGGCGGTCGGGCGGGCCAGCCGCCGCGGTATCTGACATCTGCCAGGTCGCGGAGGGAGGAGGAGACGGTGGAGGCGGCGGAGAAGCGCAGAATTCGCAACGAAATCCGCTGCATCGCCGGAGCACGGAGGTCGTAGCGGCGAGAGGGAATTTAGGCTGGGCCGTGGCTCTATGACGAACTTGTGCCGAGTTTCCCTCCTACAGACACAGTCCTACTGCCAGCCACACTGCAGTTTAGCGATGAAAACCGAAGGAAATTTTCCCCTACCGTCCCGTTCCGTTTTCTATATTTTTCGGTCCGTTTTCGTATTTGCGAGATCCCGTTTTCGTATTTGCGGAAGTAGAAAAGGGTATTTTCCGTCCGTTTTCCAGTAATCCCGTTTTAAAACGGAATAGACCCGTATTTATTCTTTCAATATGTGTGTGCACTATGTTTGACAATTACATATCCCTTACATTATGTTAATATAACTACGAATCACCAAATATAGATGTTATGTACGTACATAGCATGTAAATGAATATTAAACTTTGTATACATTATATATGACTTTGATATATGTATATTTTGAGAATATTAGATTTATATATTATCTTAATTTAATTTTCCGACTCTCCACCGTATTTATCCGTTTCCGTATGTCCGTATATTCCGATTCCGTTTCCGAACCCGCACTTTTTGAACCCGGTCCCGTTTTTCCGCTACAAAATATAGAACGGAAATAGAAATAGGGTTTTTTCCGTTTTTCCGTCCGTTTCCGTCCGTTTTCATCTTCTACTACAGTCCTAGGTAGTCGCCACAGTTGTGTGTAGTGTACTTGTTGTTGCTCTCAAATAGCGGTCTCCCGCAACGAATTTTTATTTTTTGAAAATAATTTAATTTTAAGACTAACATGGTTGATTTTTTTTTTCTAAACTGAACGTTTAGTCCTCTTCTTCCGCCTGGTGCGGTCAAACCACGTTGACATGCGAAGTTGCGACGTGCCGGGATGAGATTTACAAAATGTAGTGGGAGAGGGGTTACGACCGAGATTGTACAATAATATAAGTTAGGAGTGTTTTATTATCTAAAAATACCTAAAGACTTTTTACCTATCACATCAAATGTTTAGACACATACACAAAGTATTAAATATAGACTAAAAATAACTAATTGATATATTGTAATAACTTTGCTAAATGATTTTTAAGCCTAATTAGACCATGATTGATAATGTTAAGCTACAATAAACATATACTAATGACAGTTAGTTAGTTTTAATAAATTATCTCATAGTTTTTCTGACCGATATGTAATTTATTTTATTAGTTTATTTTAATAGACTACATTAGTGTCACAATATTCGACGTGAACACCCATATAACTTTGTACCTATCAACTAAACACTCCTATTCCATCTATCTCAAATTATAAGTCTTTCAAGAATCTTGATAAGTCACTATTTTCAGTTTAAAGAAAAACCAAATTTAATGTAATGAGATAAGAATATTCATGATACTAACGACCTGTTTAGAAGAGTTGTGCTTCCCGATTCTTCATCTATGCTTTCTAATTCTCTGGTGAAGTGATTCTGTAGCTAAAAGTGATTCTCTTTGATTCTTTAGCATAAACTCTCAGAATCAAGATAGAGAATCACTTCACAGAATCAGGTGAAGCTATTTTTTCTAGCTCTCAGCCTCTTAGTTTATTTCAGAGAATCACTAAACAGAATCAACGTAGAATCATTTGTCGCTGAAAAATACGTTTGACAGTTAGGAGGTGATTTTTCCTGAGAATCCACTACGCTGAACGCTCCCAAACGGCCCCCAAATAAGGTTCGAGTGGCATCAGTTTCCGGCTAATTCCAATAAACAATCAAAGGACCCCTTCCTAGAAAAACAACCGAGCTAAACTTCTGACCACAACCAAACTTCCTTCTCTTTTTTAAATCCATTTAAGTACTAACTTTTCAAAGTGATCTTAAAACATTTTAGCACTTAAGTTATCATTTTTCACAAAGAATTATCTCAGACTTTCTCATGGATCTCACCACGTCACTAAGCACAATGTATATGCAAATGAAACTCACATTTAGTGGCACTATAACCATTGCAATTAAAGATATCTCCTCTTTATAATATGATTATCTATCCTGAACCCGATCACACACTCTATTTCATCTTGATCGGTAAAACAAAATGAGCTTAGGTGTTATACTTTGCCTTAAACTCATTTTGTTTCTCTTTCTTCTTTTCCAAATTGGAGCACTTTATTATAATGATTTGACCATTTCCATCACATTAATCTTGGATTTGGACCAACCTATCTTATAATCACACTTAAGTATATAGTTAGTCCAATAAATTTCTTCAATTAGCCAAAAGCATACTAGAGCTTTTAGCGGGGAGTATATAATTTATAAGTTAGTGATGAAAATTACTGAAATAAGGATAAATTTAAGAGCGGTGTATAGTTTTTAAATATTAGGGTCAGAGAATAAGAGCTAAGTAAGGGTTCAAGAACACATGTGAAATAGTGATGGAAGTGTTGACGTTGGAAGTGATCCGAATCACACACCCGCAGGGCTAGAACGCCCGAAGAGGTTGCAGATCAACCTGAGACAACAAGGGATCTAGCTAAACTGTTGAAACCGATCTACGGACCGGTTTTTTACCAGTTTAGGGTTTGATTCCTTGTGTTGATAACTCTAGAACTCCTCCCCGAAAGACCCGTCGGGGAGAAGCACGTAGAGGTTGCTCTAGGACCAGCAAGGCCGCCTAGAACACCGTTGAATCTCACCAGGAGATGCGTTGAACAGCAGGATAAAGGGGAAAAGGGGGGTAAAAGGTCTAGTAGATTGATTTTGAATGATTAGGGTTGGATCCTCAATCGGCCATGATCCTCTCATATATATAGAGGGGGTTGGTCTTATCCCCATAGGAAACATCTCCATATCGTGATCTCCAAGTTTTCCTATCTGGACTCCTTAAGATATGGAATTCAAGAGTCCAATCTGGACTAGAAAAGGTAAACTCGATTCAACTGATCCTCAAACCGATCAAACCTGTTTAATGGGCTTTAACGTAGAAGATAATAGTCTAAACCAACTAAATTGATTAGCAGATCTTTATAAAGAAAAGATCTTTAAATCGATACCTTAATGACCACGAATTGGCGTTCATCAACATTCCAATGCTTCCGACCAGTGTCACCTGGTCAGAAGTCTCATAACTTGTCGGAATATACTTATAGCAATAAGTGAATCAAACGACTAGACCAATTCCGCTTAGAACATCCGACTTTATAAATACAAATTACTTGAAGATGAATTCAGCTTAAATTATGACCCGAATGCGTCTTCTAGCCTTATTATGTGCTTATGACACTTTTGAGTGTCAACATATGCCCCCCTGTTTTTAGGTGATCTTTAGTAGAACCTAAAAACAAACCAAACAACAACAATGTCCAACTCACCGGTTATTCAGTAACTAAGGATAAATATGCATATTGGTCATTTTTTGTTCTAAGGGCGATACATGTATCAACCATTGCTTGGAAGACACTCAGGCTTCTTGCCAACACTCGGAAAGTATTTTTCAAATACCTTCCGTTTATTGCTCTTGGGAGACCTTCACCTTGTAACGTCTCTAGCATGTATGCAATCCCGAATATCAATTTGATCACTTTATAAGGACTTTCCCAACTCGGCGACCACTTGCCAAACTTATTGCTCTTCGACCTAAGCGGAAGTACAGTCTTCCGTACTAATTCTCCCACCTGAAACGATTTACTTTTCACCTTCTTATTGTAAGCTTTGGCAACTCGGACCTTGTCTCTCTCTATCTCCTTGAGAGATCTTAATCTTTTATTGGTCACTTCATCAATGTTGTCCTTCATGGCGCCATGATACATAACAGTGGATAAATCATTTTGTTTAGCAAGCCTATATGCATCTAGATTCACTTCAGCAGGCAACACTGCTTCTTGACCATATACTAGCTCAAAGGAGTAACCTTTGCAAGGATCAAGATTCCCAAGAGGGGGGGGGGGGTGAATTGGGCTTTTCTAAAACTTCTTGCAAAATTAAACCTATCAAGCCTCAATTAACCCCCTAGCGCCTAGAAGTGTGTTTGACTAGAATCAACCGCACAAAAGACTATCGCTAACCATTTCTACTCTAGCAGCATGGCAATTCAACTTATGAAAAACAACAAGTAAATGCGGAATTGAATTGCTCAAAGGTAAATGCGTAGTAAAGAGAGTAGAGATGACACATGATCTTTTTGTCGAGGTATCGAGGTGCCGGCACACCCCCTAGTCCTCGTTGGAGCACCCGCCGCAAGGGTATCGCTCCCCCCTTGATCCGCGCAAGGATCAAGTGCTCACTACGAGCTGATTCTTCGCCACTCCGGCCCGGTGAATCGCTCGCTAATCGCTAGGTCACAACTTGACTTGGGTCATCCACAAAGCCTCCGGATGATCACCAAGCTCTTCGATCACCACCAAGCCGTCTAGTGATGCCGATCACCAAGATGAACAAGCTAGAACTCTCACTTGACCAACACAAGGCCAAAGAGATGGATGGATGCACACTTGCTACTCAATTCTCACTAGGAGGTCACTAATTCTCTCAATTAGCAATTCACTCAACCTCACTAGGGCTCTTGCACTATCTCACACTCACAATGTGTCTCTCAGCAGATGGAAGTGGCAAGAACACTCTAATGCATGGAGGGAAGGAGTATAAATACTCCCCCAACCGGTCATCCAAAAAAGCACAAAACAGGGCTCTCTGCGGGGGCATCGGACGCTCCGATGCCTGGCATCGGACGCGCCGATGACCTCAACCAACGGTCAACTGTACCCTGTTGTCAGACTGGTTAAAGGAGCATCGGACACTGGGCAGCGTCCGATGCCTCCACATCGAAAGCATCCGATGCAGATTTACCCTCTCTGGAACCTCTCTGCATGGCCATCGGATGCTGGCCCTCAGCATCCGATGCCAGCGTCCGATGCATCCCACAGTTCACTCGCAAGTGAACAGTGGCACGGGAGCATCCGATGTGGCAACATCGGAGCCTCCGATGCCACGCACCAAACAAAACCCTAGTCGGGGTGAGCATCGGAGGCTCCGATGCCCACCAGGCCAGCATCCGATGCCTATATCTAGGTCAAAACCAACTCGGATCGCGATGCGGCCTTAACGACTTTTGTTCCTCTCGACATAAGGCATCTCTCTGAGCTACCTAAGGCTATGAAATAACAAGTGTGCACCACACCTACCTCAATAGAATCATCTAGGTCAAGCTACTGATTCACGCTCCCCTTTATAGTACGGCCAAAGGGAAAAACAAAGACCTAAGACTACCTAAGTGTCCTCCAATACCATGCGACACTTAGCCTAGCCTACCACCGTCTTCGTCGTCCGTCCTTTGAAAACCGAAATGATTTCCATCGCCAGGGGACATGAACTCCATATGCCCGTATCGTCGCCATTACTGTGACCTAACTCATCCCTGTTTCTGCAAAACACACGTTAGTCACAGTAATCTTGTGTTTCATCCAATCACCGAAACCCACTAGGGGCCAAGATGCGTTCAATCTCCCCCTTTTTGGTGATTGATGACAACACGAGATCGAGTATAGAGAGAAGAGGTTTTCAATCATGACATGTATGAACTTGCAAAGAATAAGAGAAAGTGATTAGGGTAGGCTCATACATATCATGCCAACACCCTGCACTCAACAATTAGAGTGAATAGCAAGTGCAAGAGTAATGAGCTCATATACAAATCAAGTGAGAATTAAGTGCAAGTAATGAGCGAAATGAAATGACATGACATCTAATATATCATAGTGAGCACAAACATGTCATGAGACCCATAGCACAAGTATATAACAAACCAAAGTGCCAAAAGATGCGATAAGTAAAGAGCGTATGTGAAACATAACACATCATAAGAAGCAAAACCCTCCTCACAATCGCTCCCCCTATCGCTATACTCATCCACTCTCCCCCTTTGGCATCAAGCGCCAAACTAAGCGTCGGAGGGTGGAGGTGGTGCAGACGAGTCAGGTGCCGTCTCCGGAGTGCGCTGAATAAACTCAAACTGCTGTAGGAACTCCTCGGAGTCGGAAGAAGAGACGTCGGTAGCCTGCTGACCCTCTGAAGCTGGAAGCTGCTGAGAAGCGGTCTGGGTCGGCTCTGGCACTGACTGCTCGGTCTGCTCTGGCTCTGTCGCAGTCTCTATCACAGTCACAGTCTGTGTAGCTGTAGCCGCCTGAGCCTCAGAGTGCGGAAGCTCTGGTATCGAGGAAAGCTCAGGTTGCACTGTAGTAGTCTCAGACTGGACGGGCTCTGCCTGCTCAGAGGACGCCACTGAACTCGGAAAGGTCTCAGTAGTGGACGTCATTGGAGCCGTCGACGTCGGAGCTAGATCCGGAAGATCTGGAGTAGGAAATCCAGTAAGCTCACTGAAAGTAGCCGACAGATCCCGAGTCACTGAGGTAGTCGTCGCATAGAGGGACTCTGTCGGGCGCGGAGTGAAGCCGGTGCGTAGAGGGCTGAAGACGGGAGGTCCTCCAGGCGGAGTGGTGAAGGTGGTGAACTGGGAGGAGCTCTGGCCAAAAGACGGCTGCTGCTGAAACTGCGGCGGCTGCTGACCAAGCTGCTGCGGCTGCGGAGGAACCGGTGGCTGCCACTGGATCTGGTGCTGGGGAGGAGGCTGCTACCCCTGCCACTGAGGTGGACCACTCGCAAGACGCTCCATGAAGCTCAAGGTCTGCTGCTGAAGTGCCATCATTTGTCGCTGCAGGGCGTCTGAGCGCTCCTGAGCCTGCTGCTGTGCCAGGGCCTGCTGCTGGGCCAGACGCTGCAGCTCCTAGGCTAACATCTGTACATCCTGAGTCACTGTCCTCTACTGCTCCTCCATCCGTGCCAGAATAGCAAGAAGTGCGGGGTCGGAGAAAGCAGTACCAGACGTCCCGGCCTGTGAGTCATGAGCTCGAGGCTGAAAGTGGGGCGGGAGCTGGTAGTCCTCGTCAGAGCTGTCGGTGGGGTCCTCTGCGACGTACGTGTCACCACCCTCTAGCTCTGCTAGCTCCTGCTCGGCGAGTGCCCAGACTGTCTTGTCCTGCTCCTGAGCTAACTGGGGGACCTCAGGCCTCTGGCGTGAACTGGACGGTGCCTGCTGCTCCTGCTGTCTGCGATCCCGACCGTGTCCCAACAGCTGACTCATGTTGTACTCGGGGAACACGGTCGCGGAACCGGTGAGAGACTGACTGGGGTGAGAACCAGTAGTGGCAGCTACCTTCCACAGTAAAAAGGATATCCAATGGGCATAAGGTAGCTGCCTGCGGGCCTTGATGCCCTCTGCAACAGTGTCCTCCATCTCACACAGAATGACATCCCAGACGTCGAACTCCTGCTGCCGGACCATGTATGCAAGTAACCAAAGCTGCAGGCGAGATAGTCCCTCTCCGAAGCCCACCCTAGGAAATAAGGTCCACCGAAGAACCGCGTTGAGGATCCGAGTCGTAGGGGTGAGATCCCTAGGCGCGCGACTCGAACCCTCACCGAACGGCTCAGTGAAGCAGGGGCGAACCAGGTCAGTCGACGGCTGTGCACCACCGTGAGGGCGGCGGGGTGGCTCCGTCCCGTCGTAGCACAGATCGTGGATCCGAGTCTGTGAGTGTGTCAGTCCAAACCAACTCCGGATCTCAGAAGAAAACAACATGTAGTGCTCCCCCTCAAAAGCAAACTCTATAGTATCCCTGTCCGGGTGCACCCAAAGCGAAGCATAAAACCGGAACACTCAGTCCTCGATATATGAGCCAGACCGCCCCAGAAGGTCCGCCAGACCAGGTAGATAGTTGAGAATGGGGCGAATCTGCTCTCCAGCTGCTGTGACTACGGCCTCCAGTGGACAGACTCGGTGAGGACGTAAGGAAATGCCGGCGTTTCTGTAGCCCTGGTAAAAGTCCTCCTGTGGCACTGTATAGAACGTTGGTCCTGCCTGCTGCTGTCTCTCCCTCGGGAACCACTGCTCGACTGGGACGAGCCTGAGTGTCTGGATCTGAGAATAGGTAGCCGCCCGGAGGTCCAGTCGCGGGATCGGCGGGGGCGCACGCCTCGACGGAGCACGTGCTCCCCGCAGAGGGACGTCGGGCCGGGTGGCACCGCTGTCCTGCGACGAGTGGACCGGCGCCGGGGAACCTCCTCAGGGGTATCCTCCTCAGCCTATGCCTCTGCCTCTGGGGCCTCTGCTGCCTCTGCTCTGCTGCTCGGCCTCTGCCTGGCCCTGCCCTGAGCTCTCGGGCTCCGCACCTGGAGACGTGAACGTCGTCCGGCGATCGGCAACCATAAGCGTGCCAGTCGGAGAGTGGTGGAACCGCTCTACCTCCTCAAGTGCACGCCTCTGCTTTGGCGACAGCTGGTCCTCTATCCGTAAGCCGCCACCACAGCCACCCTGCTCAGCACGCTCTGCGGCGTCTACCACTGCTCTGGCCTGATCGGCCTCTCTCTGCTCCCTGGAGCGCTTCCTGCGCGTGATCAACTTCCCCTTCCCGGGCCGCTGACCGGAAGGAGGGGGACGTGGAGGAGAGTCCCCTGGGCCACCACCGACGTTCTTGCAGCGCGACATGGCTGACAAGAACAGTAGGAACTGTCACTGAGAGAAGCTCTGGACTGCCGCTAAAAGAATTACTGAGCCCAGCTGACAACCCAACCTGACAAGAAAACCAGTGAACAAAAGCTCCCCCTATCTCACTGACACCCAACTGTGCTGTCACTCGCGAGGCTTGGCCTCGATCCTTACCCGCGGGCTTGGCCCCGGGTTCTCTGTCATAGCCCAACTGGCAAACAAGCCACTGACTCGCTACAAGAATAGACGAGATATATATAAGAACATATATTCTAGAGACAAGAAATCCTATCGGAAGCAAAGCACGGAGATAAGATAAGGAATGGGCTTTGCTACCTGACGTGCGACGAACCTAGCCAAGAGCGAGGTAAGTCACGGACGTTCTGGCACCCACGAACCACACCAAGGAGGACTGCAAAAGGTTTGAGTGAAAACAGGGTCAACACATGGTGGAACGGGCATTCGGGCATTTCAGCGAGCACCTTGAGGACATGGTGAAGGGAGAGGGGTGGAATGCTCACTGTGTAGAGGTTCGCTGGCCGGGGAAACGAGGCCAGAGTGAGGACGGGCTCGTGGACGGGGAAGATGTCTCTGGTGAGGTAGACGCGAGCGCCAGCGAGCTCCGGCGAGCACGGACGTGGCTCCGGCGAGGAGGGGGGGGATCCCCGACAGCGGCGAGCGCACGCGGTCAGCTGCGGTGGAGGCGCGTGCTGCGAGCGTGGCGGAGCGGCGACCGGCGGCGAGGAGCGCGGCGGCCGGCAAAGGAGGGTGCGGCGATTAGGGTTCGGGCATTCGGGGGCGGCGGCTCGGGCGTGGGCGAGTTGAAGACGAAGGAGAGGAAGTGATGACACGTGGGACCAGATAGCCAGTGAAAGAACACACCACGCCGCTTAAAGGAGCATCGGACGCGCCGATGGTTTCACATCGGACGCTCCGATGCCTGTCCAGAGAGCTCCAGAACGGCCAAAATCACATCGGACGCGTCCTTTGCCTCGGCATCGGACGCTGGGCAGCATCCGATGGAGATGCATCGGATGCAGACAAGACACTGTTCCAGCCGGGGCTGCCTATAGTGCAGGCATCGGATGCTGGGGGAGCTTCCGATGCAGCTTCCGATGCCACATTGTTGACACTAATTAACTCTTATTATTAAAGGTCAATTAAGCATGAAAATGGATGAATATATAAACTCCACCTTAGTATAGGATTTAAAACTAATGAATTCCACGAGTTTTGGTGAATTGTGAATCCGCAGGCACTAAACCAGGAAACAACCCTCGATTGCTTCCCCTAGAAGGAAACCGACGGGAGATAATGCATTCGTCAAGTCAGGAACCTACCGGAAGACTCCAGAGAACACCTAAAGACACCACAAGGCAGGACACCACAGGTGGCTGACCTGTGGGACCGACCGGTCCCATGGGCCCACCGGTCGGTCCCCCATGGACGTCGCTGGCTTTCGTCTTCTGCAAGCTACCTCCACCGCTTTTAAGGATCCATCTCAGCCCTACGTGAAGTCGGTTTGATCCAACGGTCGTGGTTGATCCCTCAGGGCTATATAAACAGACCCCCAGACCCCAGGTCAGAGAGAAGGTCCCTCTTCAGAAGACTACGCTTCATTAGAAACCCTAGAAGAGACTTCAGAGTTAGCTTTCAAGTAGAAGACTAGATACCCCTCTAGTAGGATTAGAACCTAGTCTTATTCTAGAACTAGAAGAGAGAGAGAGAGAGAGAGGAGAGATCAAGAAGGAGCTCCGGCCTGTCGGATCAACTTCTTCATCTTGTACCTGTGGATTCAAGTTCTTCGTTAACTTGCTTCAACGATTGTTTCGGTAATCAACATCTATATTTAAGTTTGAGCTATTGTTCTTATTATTCTTAAGGTTTAATGACTCTCTTTTGAGTACTTAATTCTAGTCGCTCTAGAGTTAGAGTAGTTGATAGTGTAAGCGTGGTGCTTAGACTTGATAGCTCATATTTGCCTCCTATAACACCGGTAGTAGTGGTTGTTCGCAAGGGTGACTCTTATAGCCTTGTTGATTCTTCTATAGTCCACTTACCCGTGTGTAGGCTCGGTAGGATTATACATTTGCATAAAAGAATCATACTCTGTTTGTGACCTTTTATGGCAATTTCCCATTAAGAAATAATATAACATATCACTCTTAAGTTGGATTAGATAACCTTAGTGATCCCCTCTATACTTTTAGCTTCTCCGTCCTTGTTAGTTTACTCAGGGGTTATACACTTGAGACTCAACACTATCCGTTCCTTTGGTGGTTCGATATTAAAACTGGGTTACTCCGGTGAAGTGCTACATCGGTAGATTTTATCTGTGCGCTTGCGGATAAAGTAGAGTGTGCATTAATTTATACCAACAAGCATTTTTGGCGCCGTTGCCGGGGAACAGTAGATCATTTTACGTCTTAAGTATAACCTTGTATTATACTTTTCCTTTTATCTGTTATACTTTGCCTTATACTTTATCTTTATCTTTTATACTTTATCTTTATTCTGTTATCTTTTATTCTTTTCACAATGGATTTCTCAGAGCCAATCACTAGCTCCATAGATTCCATTCCACTAAACCAGTATACCTATCGCACTGTCGTAGACTTAGAGTTGCCCAAATCTGCTAAGCCTATCCTTTCAGACAACTACGAGCTACGCCCATGCTTGATAGAAATGGTTAAGAATCAAACTTTTTCTGGCTTAGAAGACAAAAACCCACACATTCATTTAAATGAGTTTGAACAAACCTGTGCGTGCCTTCACATCGCGAGCATGTCTGACGAAACCCTTAGATGGAAACCTTTTCCATTCTCCTTAGAGGGAAGAGCAGGTACCTTCAAACTGCACCAAGTAAAAATGGGGATTGGAAAGAACTCTGCTCTAGCTTTTGCTTAGAATACTTCCCTGTCTCCAAAATTATTTGTCTTCGCTTAGAGATTCTGTCCTTCATCCAAGAGGATGATGAGTCCCTAATTGCAGCCTGGGAGAGATTCGATAATCTTGTCCGCTCTGGTCCAGCCTTATCTATTCCAGACCCTGTCTTACTTCAACACTTTTATAATGGTCTGAATAGAAAAACTTCAAATTACCTTAACTTAGCTTCAAACGGATCATTCCTACATACCCCAGCCTCCAAGGCAAGGGAAATGTTACAAAACTTATCTCAAATCACTCCTACTCCTGAAGCTAAACCACTAGAAGTAAATTAAAAGCTGAGCCTATATCCATTTTTAATCATGAACCAACCTCAGCTTTAATTCCTAGTGAGAGGGAAACCTCAATCTTAGGAGACACCTTTGATTTCGAGGATGAATATCTTACCGAATTTGGTAATACCTCGAAATACCAAACAATTAGGAAACCACAAAATCAAAAATCATCTTTCGAAAAACTTACTGATAAGGGTTTCCTAAAAGAGACTATGAAGAAACTAATCTCTATAATAAGTCATGAATGGTTAGAAGAATCAGAGCTTTCCACTGATATAATCCGCTTAAATTCACCTTCTACACATATTCAATGTCAAATCCATCAACAACCCTTCGAAGCTCTCTATAATCCTGTTGTGGGAACCACATTATGTCTGAAATCTTTGCTCAAGATTTATTAAAACAAATGCCACTTACCCCAACAGCTAAATTGTTAAAAACCCTTCAGGGCATGTTATTCCTAGCTCAGGAATCATGTATGTCCTGCCTGTCACAGTAGATAACACTCCACTACACTTAAGCTTTTATATCTTTGATATTAAAGAGTTTAATCTGCTGATAGGCCAACCACTTAAGCAACTCATTCATGAAGGACAATCAGGGATCTTCAATTTCCGTCTTGGGAAAATCTTAAAGGAACCATACCTATTACTCACTCTCTAAATGCTGAAAATGAATCATGTCCCGAGCCAGATCCTATGGAAGAACTTAAGAAAGCATCTCTTGAAATAATAAATGAACCTGAATATGAAGAAGATGCGCAGTTCTTCACTGAGGAAGAAGATAACACACCAGATCCAGATCCTCTAGATTCCTTAGAAGAACCTCCTAAACCTTCCATAGAGTTAAAACCCTTACCTTCTGGGCTTCGATATGCTTTCTTGAATAATAATCCTGAGTCTCCTGTGATCATAAATAATAATCTTACTCAAGAACAGACTTCTAGGTTGATCACTGTCTTAGAGAAGCATAAATCAGCTTTTGGCTATTCACTCCACGATCTAAAGGGAATCAACCCCGCTTTCTGCACCCATCGCATTCCTATTGATCCTAACATATCACCATCTAGAGAGCCACAACGCAGGCTTAACAATGCAATGAGAGAGGTAGTAAAGAAAGAAGTTTTGAAACTCTTGCACACTGGGATCATTTATCCTGTGCCACACAGTGAGTGGGTGAGCCCTGTCCAAGTTGTGCCTAAAAAGGGAGGCATGACTGTGGTAAAGAATGAGAAAAACGAATTAATTCCACAAAGAACTATTACTGGTTGGAGAATGTGTATTGATTACAGAAAATTAAACAAGGCAACTAAGAAGGATCACTTCCCTCTACCTTTCATAGACGAAATGTTAGAACGGTTAGCCAATCACTCTTTCTTTGTTTTCTTGATGGATATTCTGGATATCACCAAATCCCAATCCATCCAGATGATCAAAGCAAAACCACTTTTACATGTCCATACGGAACTTATGCTTATCGCTGAATGTCTTTTGGATTATGTAATGCACCTGCTTCTTTTCAAAGATGTATGATGTCTATATTTTCTGATATGATTGAAGAAATCATGGAAGTTTTCATGGATGACTTCTCTGTTTATGGAAAAACTTTTGATGATTGTCTTGAAAACTTAGACAAGGTTTTGCAAAGATGTGAAGAAAAGCACTTAGTCCTTAATTGGGAAAAATGTCACTTTATGGTTAAAGAAGGCATAGTGCTAGGTCACCTAGTGACTGAACGTGGAATTGAGGTAGACAAAGCTAAAATTGAAGTAATTGAACGTTTGCCTCCACCGATTAATGTCAAAGGAATTCGAAGTTTTCTTGGCCATGCTGGTTTTTACCGTAGGTTTATAAAAGATTTTTCTTACATTGCTAGACCTCTTACAAATCTTTCAGCCAAGGATGTTCCTTTTGAATTTGATGATGCATGTTTAGAATCTTTTAACACTCTTAAGAAAGCACTCACTTCTGCACCTATCATTCAACCTCCTGATTGGTCTCTACCTTTTGAGATCATGTATGATGCAAGTGATTTTGCTGTAGGAGCTGTGCTAGGACAATTAAGGATAAAAAGCATCATGCAGTCTCTTATGCCAGCAAAACTTTAACAGGACCTCAACTTAATTATGCTACTACTGAAAAAGAACTTCTGGCTGTTGTTTTGCTATAGACAAGTTTAGATCTTATTTAGTGGGATCAAAGGTGATTATTTTTACTGATCATGCTGCACTAAAATACCTGCTCACTAAGAAAGATGCTAAGCCACGCTTGATAAGATGGGTTTTGTTACTCCAAGAATTTGACTTAGAAATAAAAGATAAGAAAGGAGTAGAAAACTCTTTAGCTGATCACTTGTCTAGAATGTATTTTGAAAATCCACAGGAATTGCCTATAAATGACTCACTCAGGGATGACATGCTTTTTCAAGTCTCTAGATCTGACCCCTGGTATGCAGATATTGTCAATTTTATAGTTGCAGGGTATGTACCACCAGGAGCAAATAAGAAGAAGCTGATCTATGAGAGTAGGATCCACATATGGGATGATCCATATCTATTCAGAGTATGCTCTGATGGATTACTCAGAAGATGTGTGCCAGCTGAAGAAGGAATCAAGATCATTGAACGCTGTCACTCTTCACCATATGGAGGACATTATGGGGCATTCCGAACACATGCGAAGATCTGGCAAAGTGGATTTTTCTGGCCAACTATGTACCAAGACACAAAAGACTTAGTCCGGAGGTATGGATCGTGTCAGAGGCATGGCAGCATCAACACCAGAGATGCCATGCCACTCACTAACAACCTTCAGATTGAGCTCTTCGATGTCTGGGGAATTGATTACATGGGGCCATTCCCTAAATCAAGGAATCATGAGTATATCCTAGTTGCTATCGACTACGCCTCAAAATGGGTCGAAGCAGTGCCATGCAAGTCTGCTAATGCAAGAAACTCTCAGAGGATGTTCGAGGAGGTGATATTTCCAAGATTTGGAGTGCCAAGGATGGTAATTAGTGATGGAGGAACCCACTTCATTGACAAAGGCTTTCATAAATATCTGATGAATCATGGGATCCGTCACAATGTTGCCACTCCCTATCACCCTCAGACAAGTGGCCAAGCAGAAACATCAAACAAGCAAATCAAGAATATTCTGCAGAAAACAGTCAACGAGATGGGAACGCAATGGAAAGATAGACTACCTGAAGCACTGTGGGCTTATCGTACTGCATACAAAACACCACTGGGAATGTCTCCATATCAGCTCGTCTACGGAAAGACTTGTCACTTACCAGTGGAACTAGAATTCAAAGCTCACTGGGTAATCAAAAGATGGAACATGGACTTAGAAGCTGCAGGAGTCAAGAGGAAAATGCAACTCTCTGAACTAGATGAATGACGCGAAAAGGCATATCACAATGCAAAGATTTACAAAGAGAGAACAAAGAGGTGGCATGACAAGAGAATCAAGAAGAAGAACTTCACTCCGGGAGACAAGGTATTACTCTTTAATTCCAGGATAAAGTTGTTCGGGCATGGAAAACTACGAAGCAAATGGGAAGGACCTTTCACGGTGGTAGCCACTTCATCGCATGGAGCTATTACACTTCAAAATGATGAAGGTACGCTATTCAAGGTAAATGGGCAACGTCTTAAGATTTTTCTAGAACCTGAAAAGAGTCTTGAAGAGTTGGATGTCATCCAATTCTTCATTGTCCCATAGATTTACACTATCATCATTTTTCCCGATAAGTTTGCACATCGGGGATATATTTTCTAGGATTAGGATCAAGTTAAAGACACCACGAGCGACGGACTCACGAGGGCCCACTGGGTGGGACCAACCGGTCTCCTTGGGAGACCGACCGGTCTGCCCTGGAGTCCCCTCGCCCTCTGCCTTCTTTCGTTACGTGTCCCAACTCTTTCTCGTATCCATTCTGGTAACCTGATCCGCAGAATCGATAACTCCCGTAACGAACCTATCATGCCTATCATTCAGCCTCCTCAGCTATAAAACCAGCCCCAGGCCTGCCTCTAGATTCATTGCAGCCTCTTCCAGAAAACCAGCAACAACAGAGCTCTCCTCCTACCAGCACTAATGGCCTCCTATCCAAGGATCGACCTCAACGAGCCCGTCGACGACTCGATGGCTCTTGTCGTCGCCGCATCAAAGGAGCTCGCCGTAACGCCATCACAGGAGATCGCCCCCGTTGACTCGCCGACACCCGTTGATATGATCCCGCCAGAAGAGACCTCGTCGCATCGTCAACAAGCTTTCTACGCTCAAGCGGTGCCGGCGAGAGGACTTCCGACATTCTCCGTCTCCAAGCAGATCCCGCTTCTTCCTCCTAGGCCCAACGAGACACTCGTCGGGCTAAAGACGAACAAGCTTGGGGAACCCGCTGTCATAAAATACACATCCACAAATCCGCGTCCGCGCATTGATGGAGTTCGTGGTCACCCTAAACAGATCAAGGTCACTCCACCAGTAAACAGGGCACCCACCACTCCTAATATCGCGGCTAAACGCAAGAGAACTACCCAGCTAGATCACCTTGGGGACAGGATTGAAGACCTTGAGAGAGATAATTTAGAGCTCAAGCAGAGATACGCTTCTCTAGCCAAGACTACAAAAAAGATGGCCAATACAATGCATGAATATGTAACTAAACATATTAGCTTGAAGGCTAAGGTCATCAGTGTAGCCTCTACGCTAGGAAATCTACTCGAGGAAGAGAAGTAAGAGATAGTTTGTCAATAGTTTAATAAGGCACTCGTGTTTGCAGAGTCTCGTGATTAAGTCTTGTTTTATTAAGAGTTTTGTTTAGTTAATTGTTGTGTAATAAAAGTGCCTTGAATATCAATAAAGTTTTTGTTGGAGTTATCTTTTATCTTGTTATTTTGGATATGTGTCTTGTCTCACATGTTGTGATTAGCAGAAAATAGAAAATAAGTGTGGGGGAGAAGACGACGACAGAATTACCGAAAACCGATCGCGAAAGCTGCATAAAACAGAAGATATCATTACCAAGATCACGCACCACGAAGCGGGCCACGGTTGGGCCCTAAGCCCAACCGACCGGTTGGTGGACCCCACCGGTGGTCAGGGGTAGCCCCTCTTGCCTCCTCCTTCGTCCATGGTTCGGTACGTAATTGTTACACTCTATTTTTTTGATGTTTAAACTTCTGTTCGAACTAAAAACATATTCTCGTCAATAATATGCAATTCCTAAATTCTAATTAAAAAGGAAAAGATTATTTTGACATGCTCATGGTATAGAGTCTCACAACACCTTTTCTGAAAAAAACCTGCTTTGATAAAAACTTGAAGGAACCCATATTGCTTAGAGTTGTTATGGAAATATGATAGAAGAATAATGAGAACTCAATTCTTAAGGTATGAGCATTGGAGAACTTTACTTGCAAAGTTAAAAAGAGTTTAGCAACACTTCTCCTTTGTAGTAAATAAGTTGTCTGCCAAAGTCATTCATAATCAATTAATATTGCTTACTTAATACTGAGTTCTTTGTTGAGAGATTTATTATGCTCTAAAGATCGAGATCCTTACAAATAAAGAAAGATTCACTCTTCCGAAGTAGTATTGTATTAGAGGCATGGGCTATGCAAAAGTATGAAATATGAGGAAAGAAAAATGGACAAGTGTCCGACACACCTCAGAAAACAAGAGAAAAGAAAAGTATTATGATAAAAATATGATAAAGAGAAAAAGAAGATAGCCCATGGTCCCTCTAATTACAATATGCCAGCAAGAGTGACAAAGTTTAAAAAGATTAATGTCTTGATCTAAGAGTATAGTATTTTTCTCCATTGACTTAGTAACATAAAACTGCTTCACATAAATCAAATGCTTCGGTAAGGAATTGAAGTGCTACAAAAGGAGAAGGAAAGCTATGACTTGTTTCAAAAATTTCAAAAACTCCAATGTCTTATGCTAAAAGAAAAGAGTGATCTGTTTCAACTATTCTATTCTCTAACTACTCAAGGTTTTATGGTAAACACACTGAATCTTACAATGCAGGTATAAACAGAAAGGACTAATGTTTGATATCTTATCCTACAGTTATGATCCAACCTTTTATCGGGATGAGTAAAAGTCTTAAGTGTGGGGAGAGCTTGTTGACACTAATTAACTCTTATTATTAAAGGTCAATTAAGCATGAAAATGGATGAATATATAAACTCCACCTTAGTATAGGGATTAAAACTAATGAATTCCACGAGTTTTGGTGAATTGTGAATCCGCAGGGACTAAACCAGGAAACAACCCTCGATTGCTTCCCCTAGAAGGAAACCGACGGGAGATAATGCATTCGTCAAGTCAGGAACCTATTGGAAGACTCCAGAGAACACCTTAAGACACCACAAGGCAGGACACCACATGTGGCTGACCTGTGGGACCGACCGGTCCCATGGGCCCACCGGTCGGTCCCCCATGGACGTCGCTGGCTTCCGTCTTCTGCAAGCTACCTCCACCGCCTTTAAGGATCCATCTCAGCCCTACGTGAAGTCGGTTTGATCCAACGGTCGCGGTTGATCCCTCTGGGCTATATAAACAGACCCCCAGACCCCAAGTCAGAGAGAAGGTCCCTCTTCAGAAGACTACGCTTCAATTAGAAACCCTAGAAGAGACTTCAGGAGTTAGCTTTCAAGTAGAAGACTAGATACCCCTCTAGTAGGATTAGAACCTAGTCTTATTCTAGAACTAGAAGAGAGAGAGAGAGAGAGAGGAGATCAAGAAGGAGCTCCGGCCTGTCGGATCAACTTCTTCATCTTGTACCTGTGGATTCAAGTTCTTCGTCAACTTGCTTCAACGATTGTTTCGGTAATCAACATCTATATTTAAGTTTGAGCTATTGTTCTATATATTCTTAAAGTTATGACTCTCTTTTGAGTACTTTAATTCTAGTCGCTCTAGAGTTAGAGTAGTTGGATAGTGTAAGCATGGTGCTTAGACTTGATAGCTCATATTTGCCTCCTATAACGCCGGTAGTAGTGGTTGTTGCAAGGGTGACTCTTATAGCCTTGTTGATTCTTCTATAGTCCACTTACCCGTGTGTAGGCTCGGTAGGATTATACATTTGCATAAAAGAATCATACTATGTTTGTGACCTTTTATGGCAATTCCCCATTAAGAATAATATAAACATATCACTCTTAAGTTGGATTTAGATAACCTTAGTGGTCTCCTCTATACTTTTAGCTTCTCCGTCCTTGTTAGTTACTCAGGGTTATACACTTGAGACTCAACACTATCCGTTCCTTTGGGTTCGATATTAAAACTGGGTTACTCCGGTGAAGTGCTACATCGGTAAATCTTATCTGTGCGCTTGCGGATAAAGTAGAGTGTGCATTAATTTATACCAACACACATGCTGGGTTGTTTCGAAGTTTTCTGTTGCGACACCCTCTCCCAACTAAGTTCCAACTCAAGTAAGAGGCAAATAAACACCAGTTGGAACCTAGTATGAGCATCCTCGCATAAACCCTCAATTTTATAAATATTTTGCCATAGGCTATGTATCATTTTTAGGTAAAATAGGCGATAAAATCCAGAGGAGACAACTTGTGCCACCAAAACTAGGGGTCTCAACCATTAGGAGCCTCAAATGCTCCCCTTAGTGGTGGACGAACACAGCGGTTGCTCAAAACTTAACCGAAAAGAAACGACAAAGCAACAACCATGCATATGCAATGCAATACGGAATTTGAATATAGGTTGCTTGTCAAGTTTGCTCATGGGTAAGCTTCTTCACACGCTTTTTAGGGCGGTTATCTTAACCACGTCTGACAGGCCTATGTGCATAGCATAATTTAAACATGGCATATGATACAATGCAATGCAAAGACAACCCCCTTTCACCTTTTGACAAAGTTACTTAGATCAAGCACATTAAGCTCACTTCGCAATCTACAAAGAGTGTTTTCATCTAGGGGTTTTGTGAAGATATCCGCCAATTGATCTTCGTTCTAACTCCTTATAAGGATATGTCTTTCTTTGAAACATGGTCTCTAAGAAAGTGATGGCGAATATCTATGTGCTTTGTGCGAGAGTGTTCAACCGGGTTGTTAGCAAGCTTAACCGCGCTCTCATTGTCACACAACAAAGGTAACCTTTCTAGAACTACACCATAGTCTAAAAGGGTTTGTTTCATGAAGGATTTGTGCACAACTAAGCACCCGCGGCTATGTATTCGGCCTCGGCGGTAGACAAGGCCACACTATTTTGCTTTTTTGAACTCCATGAGACTAGTGATCTCCCAAGCAAATGGCACCCTCTGGATGTGCTTTTTCTATCTACTTTGCAACCCGCGTAATCCGAATCGGAATACCCAACAAGTTGGAAGTTAGCTCTTTTGGGATACCAAAGGCCAAAGCTTGGGGTGTGCTTTAGGTACCTAAGGATTCTCTTCACCGCTATGAGATGTGATTCCCTAGGATCGGCTTGAAAGCGAGCACACATGCACACACTAAACATGATGTCGGGCCTAGATGCGGTCAAATATAACAAGCTACCAATCATAGAACGGTAGAGAGTTTGATCAACCGGGTTACCTCCCACATCTAGGTCGAGATGTCCGTTTGTTGGCATTGGAGTCTTGATAGGCTTGCAATCATCCATGTTGAAGCGCTTGAGGAGGTCTTTTGTATACTTCTCTTGAGATATGAAAGTCCCCTCCTTCAATTGCTTGACTTGGAAGCCTAGAAAGAATGTGAGCTCTCGCCAATCATGGACATTTCGAACTCCTTCGACATCAAGTCACCAAATTCCTTGCAATAGGCTTCATTTGTTGACCCGAAGATGATGTCATCAACGTAGACTTGACAAATGAAGATCTCTCCATCAAGCTTCTTGGTGAATAGTGTGGTGTCGACCTTCCCAATGGTGAAGCCCTTCTCAATGAGGAAGTCCCGGAGGCTCGTACCATGCTCTTGGGGCTTGCTTGAGCCCATATAGCGCCTTGGACAACCTATAAACATGATTAGGATATCTAGGGTCTTCAAACCCGGGAGGTTGATCAACATAGACTAGTTCATTTATGAAGCCATTTAAAAATGCACTTTTCACATCCATTTGATATAATTTAATGTCATGATGTGATGCATATGCAAGGAGGATACGAATGGCTTTGAGTCTTGCAACCGGTGCAAAGGTCTCTCCAAAATCCAAACCTTTAACTTGAGAGAACCCCTTTGCCACTAGCCTTGCCATGTTTCTAACAACCTTGCCTTGATCATCTTGCTTGTTCCTAAACACCCATTTTGTTCCAATGACTCTTGCGCCTTTGGGTCGCTCTTCAAGTGTCCAAACTTGGTTGCGGGTGAAGTTGTTTAATTCTTCATGCATAGCATTCACCCAATCCGATCACCTAGAGCTTCATCTACAATGGTAGGCTCAACAAGAGACACAAAGGAGTGATGTTCAATAAATAAAGCAAGTTTTGAGATCGAGTCATTACACCCCTTGTTGGACTCCCTTTGATGAGATCTTGAGGATGAGCTTGTAGTAGAGGAGTAGTCCTTCATCAACCACTTGAGGGGCCGCTTGAGGAGCATCAACATCTTGAGCTTGTACCACCATTTGATCATGGGAGACATGAGTATCTTCAAATGGATCCCTCCCATCTTTGTCATCATCATGTGGACATTGGATGAGGATGGCTTTTAATGACTTGCACATCATCATCATCATCTTTAGGCTTGATGGCTCCAACCGACATGTTCTTCATTGCTTCCCTCAATGGTTCATCACCTACATCATCAAGATTTTCATGCTCTCCTTGAGAGCCATTAGATTCATCGAATTCCACATCATATGTTTCTTCTACCATCCCGGTGGCATGGTTGAATACTCGATATGCTTTGGACTTCAATGAGTAACCAACAAGAAAACCAATATCACATCGGCGTTGGAACTTCCCTAGGTGTTGGCGCTTCTTGTAGATGTAGCATTTGCACCCAAACACTCTAAAGAATGATATATCCGGCTTCTTGTTGTTGAGTAGCTCATAGGGGGTCTTGCCAAGGAGACGATGGGGGAACAACGGTTTGATGCATAGCAAGCGGTGTTGATTGCTTCCGCCCAAAATCTTTCCGGTTAGTGTGTACTCATCTAACATTGTTCTTGCTAGGGTGATTAGTGTCCGTTCTCTTCTCTCAACTACCCCATTTTGTTGTGGTGTGTAGGTTGCAGAGACTTCATGCTTGATCCCAACTTCATCACAATACTCTCAATGTGGTGTTGTCAAACTCCTTTCCATTATCACTTCTAATTTTCTTGATTTTCAAGTCAAACTCATTTTGGGCTCTCTTGGCAAACTTCTTGAATGAAGGGGTTGCTTCGGATTTGTCATGAAGAAAGAATACCCAAGTGTATCTAGAATAGTCATCAACAATCACTAGGCAATAGAGATTTCCACCCAAGCTAGCATATGTTGTTGGCCAAATAGATCCATGTGAAGTAGCTCTAACTCTCTTGATGTTGACACAAAGGCTTTGGTTGGATGAGTATTTGCAACTTGCTTGCCGGCTTGACATGCACTACACAATTTGTCCTTCTCAAATTTGACATCCTTCAAGCCTCTAACCAAATCCTTCTTCAATAGCTTGTTGAGAGTGTTCATTCCACATAAGCCAATCTTCTATGCCATAGCCAACCAAGTGATTGCTTAGTGAACAAACATGTCTTCAAGTTGGCATCTTCGGAGGAGAAATCCACTAGATAGAGATTGTTGTATCTAAAGCCTTTGAATATCACTTGTGTATCATCTTTCTTGGTCACAACCACTTCTTTGTCGGTGAACAAACATTGAAAGCCAAGATCACATAGTTGCCCAACGGATAGCAAGTTGAAGCTCAATGATGCAACAGAAGCACATTGGAGATGGTATGATCATTTGATATTGCCACTTTGCCCAATCCTTGACATTGCCCTTTGAGTTGTCACCAAATGTAATCTTTTCTTGGTCATTGACATTCTCTTCTAGTGAGGTGAACATCCGGGGATCACCGGTCATATGTTGTGTGCAACCACTATCAATCACCCAATGAGATCCACCGGTCTTGTAGTTCACCTACACACACAAGAAATCAAGCTTGAGCTTTTGGGACCCAAACTTGTTGAGGTCCCTTAACCTTCTCAACTAGTGACTTTGCAACCCATATTTGCTTTGGCCTATTCTTGTTAGGAGGCCCATGAACATGACTTTCATCTTGCCACTAGAGTCTTGTCTAAGCATGTAGTGAGCATTGAAAGCAAAGGGCCTAGCATGCTTGGGCAAGGGTGTGGGTTTTGGCTCTTCACAATCATGAGCAAAGTGTCCTTCCTTCCACACTCATAGCATCTCCCAATCTTCTTCTTCTTTGGCTTTGTGATGCTCTTGCGTTGCTTCATCTTCTCTTCAAGGAAGCCAATGCCATTTCTATTGTCTTCATTACGGTGTTCATGAGAAGCTCACTTTGAAGACATTGACCCTTGGTGAAGTTCCTCAATCCGGTGGTGAGGTGTTCTTTCTCCTTCTTGAGCTTGTCATTCTCTTGTTGGAGTTCCAATTGAGATGGTGTCATCTTGTAATCCCTCTCCATCTTCAATCTCTTGTTCTCTTCTTTTAGCATGTCTAGCTCAAGTGACATGCTATAGTCATCATCATGAGTCTCAATAGTGACTTGCTTTGTGGTTGCAAGCTTCTCTAGATCACTCTTGAGCTTTGCATTCTCATTCTTGATCTTGACATAGTCATCATAGTGATCGGCCTCAACCACTTTCTTGCCCTTGCCACTAGCTCTTTGCTCATCATGCTCACTAACCAAGTCCTCACAAGATGTTGCTATGTCACACTTAACAACAAGGTTAGGGCATCATGTGTCTCATGTGAAAGTATATCATAAGCAACGGTGAGAGTATCATATCAACTTTCACTTGAGTGTATTGTTCTTTTAGCAAAGCATAACTAGTGGTAAGATCACTATGCATCCTATCAAGTTTTCATTTTTAGCTTTGAGCTCCTTGTTAGAGGACTTGAGCTCCTTGATAGATGATGTCATAGTAGCAAGTTCATCTTTTAGCTCATCACTAGCATGAATAGCATGATCATATTTCTCAACAAGAGATTCATTTTCATCAACAAGCTTTTCATTTTTAGCTCTAGTCTTTCTTATGATTTTAGAGTAGTTGTTTAGCAATTTAACAAGCTCATCATAAGAAGGTGCCTCCAATTCACCATCACTATCACTATCACTAGAGTCATCATCGCTTTGTACCTTCCGGTCACCCTTATCCATAAGGCATAGGTGTGTAGATGATGATGGCGACGGTGGTGGTGGTGGAGTAGAGGTCCCAATGACTAGAGCGGCCACCTTCTCCTTCTCATCATCACTATCTTCATCGGATGAGCCACCGGAGGAGTCAATGTCGGTGAGCCAATCACCAACAATGTAAGCTTTACCACCTTTCTTGTGGTATTGCTTCTTCTTGCCATCCTTCTTCTTGTAGGGATTCTCATTCTTCTTCTCATCTTTGCTAGATGAGTCATACTTCTTGCCCTTGTTCTTGTTCTTGTAGTTGTCCTTCTTGGGCTTGGTGCATTGATGAGCAAGATGGCCAAGCTCACCGCAATTGTAGCAATCCATCTCGGAGATTGGCCTTCTCTTGCTACTTGTGAAGAACTTCTTCTTTCTTGAGTCAAAGTTGACTCCATTCTTGTGAAGCTTCTTCAACATCTTGGTGGTCTTCTCACCATGAGAGCGATGTTGGAATCATCCTCTTCATCACTTGAGCTCTCATGATGCACTTCAATAGCCTTGGACTTGCCCTTCTTGTCATGGCTAGCTTTGAAGGCCAAGTCCTTCTTCTTGTCGGTGGAAGAGCCACCACTTGGTGTGATGTGCATGTACATCTCATGCGCATTGATCTTTCCCAAGATTTGAGTTGGTGTAGCGGTGGAAAGATCGCCTTGATGTAGCACCGTCACAATGTGTCCATACTTCTCAACTGGAAGGACACAAAGAATCTTCCTCACAACATCGGATGGTTGCATTTGTGTGAGGCCAAGTCCATTTAGCTCTTCTACAAGAACATTCAACCGTGAGTACATTTCATTTGCATTTTCATTAGCATGCATATCAAAAGAATGAAGCTTTTGCATGACTAAATGATAGCGCTCCTCACGCTCACTCTTGGTTCCCTCATGGAGCGCACAAATGTTTTCCCATAGATCATGGGCATTTTTGTGGTTCCGAACTCGGTTGAACACATCCTTGCAAATGCCTCTAAAAGGATGTTTTTGGCTTTTGCATTCTATTTCATTTTCTTTCTTCCTCATTAGGAGTAAGGCTTGTGCCTTCCTTGGGCTTGGCAAAGCCGGTGATCGCGGCATTTAAACATCAACCGCTTCTAGGTACGACTCCATACGGATTTTCCAATATGGGAAGTCATCTCCCTCGAACATGGGAGGTGGTCCATCACCTCCGGACATCTTAACTCTAGGCGGTTAAGCCTAAATCGAGAGCACGAGGCTGCGATACCAATTGAAAGGATCAAGATGCCCAAGAGGGGGGGGGGGGTGAATTGGGCTTTTCTAAAACTTCTTGCAAGAATTAAAACCTATCAAGCCCCAATTACCCCCTAGTGCCTAGAAGTGTGTTTGACTAGAATCACCGCACAAAAGACTATCGCTAAACCATTCTACTCTAGCATGGCAATTCAACTTATGAAAGAACAACAAGTAAATGCGGAATTGAATTGCTCAAGGTAAATGCATAGTAAAGAGAGTAGAGATGACACGACGATCTTTTTGCCGAGGTATCGAGGTGTCGGCACACCCCTAGTCCTCGTTGGAGCACCCGCGCAAGGGTATCGCTCCCCCTTGATCCGCGCAAGGATCAAGTGCTCACTACGAGCTGATTCTTCGCCACTCCGGCCCGGTGAATCGCTCGCTACCGGTCACAACTTGACTTGGGTCATCCACAAAGCCTCCGGATGATCACCAAGCTCTTCGATCACCACCAAGCCGTCTAGGTGATGCCGATCACCAAGAGTAACAAGCTAGAACTCTCACTTGACCAACACAAGCCAAAGAGATGGATGGATGCACACTTGCTACTCAATTCTCACTAGGAGGTCACTAATTCTCTCAATTAGCAATTCACTCAACCTCACTAGGGCTCTTGCACTATCTCACACTCACAATGTGTCTCTCAGCAGATGGAAGTGGCAAGAACACTCTAATGGATGGAGGGAAGGAGTATAAATACTCCCCAACCGGTCATCCAAAGAGCACAAAACAGGGCTCTCTGCGGGGGCATCGGACGCTCCGATGCCTGGCATCGGACGCGCCGATGACCTCAACCAACGGTCGACTGTACCCTGTGTCAGACTGGTTAAAGGAGCATCGGACACTGGGCAGCGTCCGATGCCTCCACATCGGAAGCATCCGATGCAGATTTACCCTCTCTGGAACCTCTCTGCATGGCCATCGGATGCTGGCCCTCAGCATCCGATGCCAGCGTCCGATGCATCCCACAGTTCACTCGTAAGTGAACAGTGGCACAGGAGCGTCCGATGTGGCAACATCGGAGCCTCTGATGCCACGCACCAGACAAAACCCTAGTCGGGGTGAGCATCGGAGGCTCGGATGCCCACCAGGCCAGCATCCAATGCCTATATCTAGGTCAAAACCAACTCGGATCGCGATGCGGCCTTAACGACTTTTGTTTCTCTCGACATAAGGCATCTCTCTGAGCTACCTAGGGCTATGAAATAACAAGTGTGCACCACACCTACCTCAATAGACTCATCTAGGTCAAGCTACTGATTCACACGCTCCCCTTTATAGTACGGCCAAAGGAAAAACAAAGACCTAAGACTACCTAAGTGTCCTCCAACACCATGCGACACTTAGCCTAGCCTACCACCGTCTTCGTCGTCCGTCCTTTGAAAACCGAAACGATTTCCATCGCCAGGGGACATGAACTCCATATGCCCGTATCGTCGCCATTACTGTGACCTAACTCATCCCTGTTTCTGCAAAACACACGTTAGTCACAGTAATCTTGTGTTTCATCCAATCACCGAAACCCACTAGGGGCCAAGATGCGTTCAACCTTCGTGGCACCATGTCTTGATGTACGATGAGCCCACAGAGCTTCAGACAAAATCTCATGCCACCTCCTCGGGTTATCCTCGATCTTCTTCTTGATAAGCTTGATCAAAGTCTTGTTACTGGACTCAGCTTGACCATTAGCTTGAGCATAGTATGGAGATGAATTGAGCATCTTTATCTTATATAATTCGGCAAAATCCCGCACTTCTTTAGAAATAAAAGATGTTCCTTGATCTATAGTCAATGTTTGAGGGATGACGAACCTATGTATAATATGCTCAGTAATAAACTCAATTACCTCCATGTGTTCATGTTCTTCAAAGGTACCGCCTCAGTCCACTTAGTGAGATAATCTGTAGCAACCAAGACGAAACGATGTCCCTTCGAAGATGGGGGATGAATTTAGCCAATGAAGCCTAGCCCCCAACCACGAAAAGGCCACGGGTTGATGATAGGATGAAGCATAGCAGCAGGTGCAAGCTGTATATTTCTAAACTGTTGGCATTCTTCACAACCTTTGTAGTAACAAAAACAATCGGTCATCATAGTAGGCCAATAAAACCCAGCTCTACACAATAGCCATTTCATTTTTGGGGCCGATTGATGCGTACCACAAATACCATCGTGGACCTCTCCCATAGCTACTCTTGCTTGATCAGATCCCAAACACTTAAGTAGTAAGTCTTCGGCGGTTCTCCGGTAAAGCTCATCATTGTGCAATATATATTTGAACGCACTCCGCCGAACACTTTGATCAACTCTAGTATTTGGATTATGGAAATATTTCAACAAGGGAGCCCTTCAATCTTCTAAATCATTCTCATTCCTATCAATAATTGACTCGGGCCGATTTAGAAGTCCCACGGACGAGTCAACTGGACCAAACGTTCCAAGATCGACCAGGTCAATCGGACGAACTGGCTGATTCAATTCACAGTCAATCTGGTCGGCCGAGCCACCCAACCAAGTAGATTTAAAACTAACCTGGTCGCCTGGGCAGATCGACTAAATTGGTTCGAAATCAGTCTGGTCGGCTAGACGAGCCGATTGAACCGATTCTCTGTCCTGTATACAAAATTTCTGAATAATGATGCATCGACTTTTCTTTTATGTAAAAATTACGCCTACTGACACTATAACCAGATGCTTGCTGAGCTAACTTGTTGGTTTTACGATTTTCACGCCTCGGTATATGCCAAATTTGGAATTCGGTAAAGTGAGCAATGATATCAAGGCACATATCAAGATAAGCATTCAACGACCCTTCTAGACATTGAAATTCACCAGTAACTTGTTGTACCACTAGCAAGGAATCACCATAAGCCTCAACATGTTTAGCTTCCATGGAATACAATATTTCTAAACCGAATAACAGAGCTTCATATTCGTCTTGATTATTAGTGTAAGTGCATCTAGCCCTTAGTGGGTTTTGGTGAATTGAGTGACAACGTAATTAAAGGTCTAACAAGTTTGCTAAGTGTATCAAAGGTTCAACAAGAAAAGCAAACTTGATGGTATTCCACATAGTGTTGAAATGAAGGCCAAAATTGTGTATTGTTGTATTGGAAGATCATGGAAACAATCTTGTTCAAGCAAAAGACAATAATGCAAATAGAGTTGATGATATGGCTTCTATGTTGTGGGATATCATGGCATCATGAGAAAGCAAGCATATTTGGCAAATGACAAGTGAGACATGGATTGATGATTTTGGAATGGTCTCAACAATGGGTTGCTTTTCATGAACAAGAAGAGTTTGATAGTGAACTAGCTTTGATCAAGGTTGAAGAATGAATCAAGAATGCATAAGTGAGTAAATGCCAAGCAAAGTCAAATAACAAGGACTTAACTCATATTGGATATATGTCATCTCTACATTGGTTTGCCAGTATGGATAAATATTTGGAAAATCACTTTGCATTGATTTGATCAAGCTAGAAGTATGAAGATGGAGATTGAAGTGAGTGTTGAGTGTCAAGCCAAAATGGAGAGAATATAAGGAACCGTGAATTGGCTTGACCATATTGATGTTGATTCATATATGACACTCTATGTAAAGCTTGATTGATCTCAACACTCATATCTATAAGATGTTCAAGCAAGGATTACAATATTGATGTCGGTGGTACAAAAAAGGGTACCCCCATTCATCGCAAACACCCGAACGCTCCGTCTCCGTCTCGCCCGAGCCCTCCCAGCTAGGCCTCGGGCGAACGCTCCGTCTCCGTCTCGCCCGAGCCCTCCCAGCTAGGCCTCGGGCGAACGCTCCGTCTCCGTCTCGCCCGAGCCCTCCCAGCTAGGCCTCGGGCGAACGCTCCGTCTCCGCCTCGCCCGAGCCCTCCTAGCAAGGCCTCGGGCGAACGCTCCGTCTCCGTCTCGCCCGAGCCCTCCCAGCCAGGCCTCGGGCGAGCACGAGCGCTCTCCGTCTCGCTCAAGCCCTCCAGACCTCGGCATGCGCGCCCCCACACCTCGAGCCTTAACACACGGACCTCGAGCTGCTCAGACAGCCGTACCAGCCCATACCACGCATTTAATGCCTTCACCTACTCCGGTCATGTCCACTAGTACACGGCGTGTACCACAGTAACTCGGTGTAAAGGTCAAGCCTCGTTTTCACCACAAGCATGGGCAAAAGGGCACCAGTGCAGCACTATTCGGCCATTCCGGGCACTGTAACTCCTCGAGGCCGGCTACACGCCCCTCGAGCCCTGCACTGTAACTCCTCGAGGCCGGCTACGCGCCCCTCGAGCCCTGCGCAGTAACCCCTCGAGGCCGGCTACGCGCCCCTCGAGCTCTGCACTGCCACACCTCGAGGCCGGCTCCGCGCCCCTCGAGCCCCCGTGCACCACCTCAAAGCCGGCTCCGCGCCCTTCGAGCCCTAACTACTTTCGTGCTATTGGAAGACAGGTACCCCAAGACCCGGAGGGACCTCACCGCGTGCTGTACATTCCGGGACGGGTACCGTACGGCTCCCGCCTTGTCGCACCACCACGTCCGCACCCGGGATGGAGGTCACGCTCCAAGGACGCCTCAACAGCAACACCCACGCCGGCTCCAGTGGCATCGACAAGACGGAATTCCTACCCTTCGCCATACCGAGTATTGTGCAACCCTGTGCAACCCTGTGTAACCCTGGCCTCCTCTTGCTCTATAAAAGAGGACACCAGGGCCCTTCGCGCAGGAGGTGGACGTTTAGACAACTAAAAAGGACGGAGGTAACGCAACACACGAGTCCACGCACAGACACGAGTCCGGACTCCGGTCCACACTCATTGAGCTTGTATTCGCCCCTGTACAAGCACTTAGGTGCAAGTAATACAAGAACACCTCCCCCCCGCTGGACGTAGGGCCTTCTTTGCCCGAACCAGGATAAATCCTTGTGTCCCCTTGCATCACACCACCCAGGAAGAGAAGCACGCGATCATATTACTCGTTGGTGTGATACCCCCGGGTACGAAACACCGACAGTTGGCGCGCCAGGTAGGGGGCTTCGCGTGTCCGAGCCAATTTCTCGTTGATTCCTGGATGGCTTCATCCCCTCTTCCGTTCTCGGCTGGTGCCGTCGTCTGGTTCGGGAGCCTCGAGTTCCTGGCCACAGGCAACGGCAACGAGCTGACTCTGCTCTCCACGGAGGGCCTGGGCGGAATGCGTGTCACGCCACCCCGCGCGGGGGGCGCGACGCGCGCCCGCACCGCACCACCACCACGTCGCCACGTCGCGAGCGGCGCCATCGTCACCACCGTCGTCGGGCGCAGGCGGTGCCCGCGGCAAACACCTACGCCCCCGTAGCCGGTGCAGGGCCCCCAAGGGGAAACCCGCCCGGCGCGCGGCCGAAGACCTCCAGGGCGTGCTCACGCCCGCCTAGCGACTTCACGTTCATCATGCGTACGAACCAGGAGCCAGGCCAGAGGCCTCCAAGCCGTGCGCCGTTGACGCAACTCAGCCTCCTCCCGCGCGGGTCGCGCTGCCCCGACGCCAGCGGTTCCCGGTCGGCCCCGACAACTCTGCGGCTGTTTTTCGCCCACCGCCTCGACGAGCGCCATCAGGACCAGACGGAGGTGGACCGGGAGCAGCGTCCGGGCGCGCTGCTGCGGGCCATGGCCAGCCTGGAAATCGTCCACCCCGCGTGCGTCGACCCCGACTTCTGGAGACCCCTCGAGCCACCTCGACGAGCCACCGTCGGAGAATGGTACCGCGAGCTGCGGTCCCAGCATCGGCCAAGGCAGCATGCACTCAACAGCTCTGACTCCGACGAATACGACTACCACGACCCCGACCTCTGGGACCCCACCAGGGAGTGCTTCCACCTCGAGGGAGTCGTATGCGATACCGAAGACGAAGGCGACGACGACAGGCCGGCCCTCGACCTAGAGGGACCTAGCGACGTGGCCGCGGCAGGCGGATCACGCGTTCTGGGAAGAGACGAACCTCGAGCACCGTTGTACCGCCTAAGCACGACGATGGCCGGGCGGCACAACTCGCACAAGTGCAAGAGGCAATCACCAAAGCCGAGGAGGAACGGCGACACCTGCTGCAGCTCCGGCAAACCCTGATGCAGGAACCACCCCAGCCCCGAGGAGCCGGAGCTCGAGGCCGGGCTCGAGAGGTCCACCGACGGATCCTCGAGGACGGGGCACCAGCACGCCCTGAGGTATGTTTCCCGCGAGCTGGGCAGAACGTGGTGGCGGCGGCCATGATGCTCCGGGACCTGCCCGCCGTCTCCAACCCCGATGCCAGGCGCATGCTCGGAGAAATGAAAAACCTCCTCGAGACAGCCGCGGTACAACAGGCTGAGAGCTCGGCGTCACGCCGACGCGGGGCAGCCTCGGGGAAGCCGGCGGACACGCACCACGACGCTCGCGAGGCATCCGTCCACCAGCCGGACGCCTCTCGAGCTAGGCCAGTCCGCGAACGGATCGTCGACAACCGTCCGCCTCGAGACCCCAACGACGCACGCAACGACATCAACCGACGGCGCAAGGACAAGGGGGCCCAAGAGCGTGGCTATAGCGCCCATCGAGGGGGGCGCTACGACAGCGACGAGGACCGGCAGGTCCTCGAGCCCCCGGCCCCCGAGTCTTCAGCCGGGCCATCCGCAGCTCGACCCTCCCCGACCGCTTCCGACCGCCGACCAACATCGTTAAGTATGACGGGGAGGTCGAGCCCAAGCTCTGGCTCTCGGACTTCCGCCTAGGCTGCCAACTGGGCGGAGCGAAGAACGACGACCGTGTGATCATACGCCAACTCTCCACTTTACCTCTCGGACACCGCCCGCCGGTGGCTCGAGGGGCTCCCGCCGGATCGGATCGACGACTGGGCCGACCTAGTCAGGGTCTTCGACGGAAATTTCAAGGGGACTTGCGTGCGCCCAGGCAACCCCTGGGACCTACGGCGTTGCAGGCAGGCGGCGAACGAACCCCTCCGCGACTTTGCTCGACGGTTCTCGAAGCAGCGCCTCGAGCTCCCCCACGTGCCTGATGAGGACGTCATCTCAGCGTTCCTCGCGGGCACGACATGCCAAGAACTGGTTCATGAGCTAGGACGCTACCGTCCCAGGACGGTCGAAGACCTGATGGATCGCGTCACCAGCTTTGCCTCGGGCGACGAGGCAGTGGGGGCTTTCTTTGGCCGCCCACGGACAAGGGTAAGGCGGTGGCTGCGCCGGAGGGCTTGAACAAAGGCAACGACGCCAAGAACAACGACAATGACGGCAACAAAAGGAAGAAAAAACAAACGAAAGGGCCAGAAGACGAAGCGTGGCACCGATGACGACGACGACAAAGAGGTGCTCGCAGGCGCCCTCGAGCCTAAGAAGCCTCGAGGCCCCCCGATGGGGCTGTTTTCGACCAGATGCTCGAGGATCCCTGTACCTATCACCGGGGCCCCGTAAACCACAAGTTGAAAGACTGCCGACTGTTGAAGGGCTACTACTCCAAGCTTGGCGAAAAGAGGGAAGACACGCCTAAGGGAAAAGATACCGATCGACGCGGCGGCAGAAACGCAGATGACGACTTCCCCCCGGTGCGCGACTGCTACATGATTTACGGGGGACCGGCCGTCGGACTCTCAGCTCGAGAAAGAAAGAAGGAGCGCCGGGAAATCTTTTCCCTCAACCACGACGCCCCCCGGTATCTTGACTGGTCCGATGCGCCAATCACGTTCGACCGTGACGACCATCCGGACCGAGTCATAAACCCGGGGGCGTACCCCCTCGTCGTCGACCCTGTCATCGTTGACGTACGGTTCTCCAAGGTGTTGATGGATGGGGGCTCGAGCCTCAACATCATATACCTCGAGACCCTCGACCTCCTGGCGATCTCCGAGGGTCAGCTCCGACCCAGCGTCGGGGGGTTCCACGGAGTCGTACCAGGGAAGAAGGCCCACCCCCTCGGGCGCATCGACCTTCCCGTCTGCTTTGGCACGCCGGCCAACTTCCGCCGGGAGACGCTCACCTTCGAGGTGGTCGGCTTCCAAGGGACCTACCACGCCATAATCGGCCGGCCGGGCTACGCCAAGTTCATGGCGATTCCTAACTACACGTACTTGAAGCTCAAGATGCCGGGGCCAAAAGGGGTCATCACCGTTGACACCTCCTACGAGCACGCATACCACTGCGACGTGGAGTGCGTCGAGTGGGGGGAGGCCAACGTCCACCTCGACTCGCTCGAGGCCTTGGCAGCTCTGGCCACCGAGGGGGCCCCAGAAGCAAAGCGTCACCGCCGGCACCTTCGAGCCGGCCGAGCACACCAAGCAAATACCCGTCGACCCGACCTCGGCCAATGGCAAGACGGTGATCATCAGTACCAGCCTCGAGCCCAAATAGGAAGCAGTGCTCGTCGACTTTCTCCGCGCGAACATCGACATGTTTGCGTGGAACCCCTCGGACATGCCGGGCATACCGAGGGAAGTCGCCGAGCACGCCTTGGAAATCCAGGCCGGGTCCAGACCGGTGAAGCAACGCCTGCGCCGCTTCGACGAGGAAAAGCGCAGGATCATCGGCGAGGAGGTGCACAAGCTTTTGGCGGCCGGATTCATCAAGGAGGTATTTTACCCAGAGTGGCTAGCTAATCCTGTACTAGTTAGGAAAAAGAATGGAAAAATGCGGATGTGTGTAGATTACACTGGTCTGAATAAAGCATGTCCAAAAGTTCCATTTCCTTTACCTAGAATTGACCAGATCGTTGATTCCACTGCTGGGTGTGAAGTGCTTTCGTTCCTTGATGCGTATTCCGGCTACCACCAAATTAGGATGAGAAAATCCGATGAGCTCGCGACCTCTTTTATCACGCCATTTGGTATGTACTGCTATGTTACGATGCCCTTCGGCCTTCGAAACGCCGGGGCAACGTACCAACGATGTATGCAGCACATCTTTGGCGAGCACATAGGCAAGACCGTCGAGGCCTACGTCGATGACATCGTGGCTAAAACCAAAAAAGTGGGGAACCTCATCAGCAACCTCGAGACCACGTTCGAATGCCTCCGGGCCAAGAATGTGAAGCTCAACCCCGAGAAGTGTGTCTTTGGTGTGCCTCGAGGCATGCTACTTGGCTACATCGTCTCGCAACGGGGGATCGAGGCAAACCCTGAAAAAATCTCGGCAGTCACGAGGATGGGCCCGATTCGTGACCTGAAGGGTGTGCAGAAAGTAACAGGCTGCCTAGCTGCTCTCAGCCGGTTCATCTCGAGGCTGGGGGAAAAAGCACTACCCCTCTACCGCCTACTAAAAAAGACGGAACACTTTGCGTGGACCGCCGAAGCCGAGGATGCCTTGACCAAGTTGAAGGGGCTGCTGACTTGTGCACCAATTCTCGTGCCCCCACGACCAGCCGAAGGTGACGGTTCCCCCGAGCCCCTCCTCCTCTATGTGGCCGCAACCACTCAGGTGGTTAGCGCAGTCATCGCCGTCGAGAGGCACGAGGAGGGTCATACGTTGCCGGTCCAGCGGCCGGTATACTTCACCAGTGAGGTACTCTCCGAGGCCAAGGTCCGGTACCCGCCCATCCAAAAGCTGCTCTACGGCATCATCGTCACCAGGCGCAAGCTCCAGCACACTACTCCTCGCTCATCCCGTAACGGTGGTGTCATCCTTCCCCCTCGGAGAGATCGTCAACAATCGGGAGGCCACGGGGCGCATCGCCAAGTGGTCCGCCGAACTGATGGGGGAGACCATCACCTATGCCCCTCGAAAGGCCATCAAGTCGCAAGCGTTGGCGGACTTCGTTGCTGAATGGACCGACACTCAGCTCCCGCCGGCGCAGATTCAGGCCGAACTCTGGACCATGTACTTCGATGGATCCCTCACGAAGACGGGGGCGGGAGCAGGCCTGCTCTTCATCTCGCCCCCTCGGAGTACACATGCGCTACCTGCTACGCTTGCACTTCCCCGCCTCCAACAACGTCGCCGAGTATGAGGCCCTCGTCAATGGGCTGCGCATCGCCCTCGAGCTCGGGGTCCGACGCCTCGACGCCCGAGGAGACTCGCAGCTCATCGTCAACCAGGTTATGAGGCTTCAAGCTGCATCGATCCCAAGATGGAGGCATACTGCGGGGAGGTACGCAAGCTGGAAGACAAGTTTTACGGCCTCGAGCTCAATCACATAGCTCGGAAGTACAACGAGGCCGCGGACGAGCTGGCAAAGTTGGCGTCCACGCGTGGCACGGTACCACCAGACGTCTTCTCGAGGGACGTCTTCGAGCCATCCGTCGAAATCGGCCCGGGGGCCAGGGTTTTTTTTACCGATCGGTAACCGGTCGGTTTGGTCGGTTACCGATGTAAACGGTCCGGTACGGTTACCAAACGGACCGGTTACCAAAATTTGAATTTGAAATTTGAAAATTTGAAAAAAAAATGCCCCAAAAATTCCTAAAAATAGATTACAATCTATGGAGACCAATGGTATAAAATTTTTTGAAATTGGACGTTTGGAAATTGAAAAAAAAAAGTCGGCCCGTTAAGGCCCATGAGGCCCATTAGGCGCTCACGGGCACAAAACCAGGCGTTCACGGGCGGGGGGGCAGAACGCCTCCTTCCCGAGCCTTATCCCCCCGCGCCCGCCGCCCCCGCCCTCCGCCCGCCAGCGCCGCCGTCCTCTCTCCGCCGCCGGCTAACCGGTCGGTTAGGCTCGGTTACCGAGCGGGAGCGGGCGGTAACCGCTCCGGCGACGCCCCGTCGGCTAGCCGCGCGGTCAGCTCGGTAACCGAGCGGTTTTGCTCGGTTACCGAGCGGTTTCTTCTTCCGGGAGTTGAGGTAAGTTTTTCCCCCCTTTTCTTGCTATTTTAGTTAAGTATCTATATGTTTTGGGTGTAGTTTTGTGTTAGGATTGTTGTATTTAGGCAGGATCTGTGTTAGATATTAGGATGGATGGATTTAGGTGGTTAGGGTTAGGGTTAGCTTTATGTGTAGAGTACGATTTAATTTAGGATTTGAGGTATGATTTATGTTAGGATGTATATTTTTCTGTATATATTGTATAGACAACATTTACGTGGGTTTGATTTTGTGTTGTCTGTTTATGCAGGTAGACAATGTCGGGCAGGCACAAAGACGTTGTCTGGGAGCATGGTGAAAATCTCGCTCCCGGGTGGCGGTGCAATTATTGTCACCTGACAAAAGGGGGCGGTGGTGCAACAAGATTGAAGCAGCATTTGGCAGCGCGCGGGACGGAGGTTGTGCATTGTAGCCGTGTGCCACCAGAGGTGCGCGAGTATTTCCAGAGAGAGCTTGACCGCGCCAAGAAGGCGACGGCGGACCGAGCTCGGCAAAGGCTCGCACAACAAAGAGTTGCACAGGAGGGGAACAATCCCATTAATAAACTGAATAAGCTTGTTTATGTCAATTACAACCTTCGGCTGCGACTTGCGGATGCCAACCCACCAAGGCTTGATGACGACGATTTTATTGACCGGTTCGCCGAAGTCTCATTCTATGATCGGACCACTCCGCTTAGGGAGTGGATGGAGTATGGAAGATCAAACCAGCCTCCACTTCTTGATGAGGATTCAGACGAAGACGACGTCCCTTTGCCATCACGTCTTGTCAGGTACGTTATATGTATATTTATAAATGTGAGTGCGTGTCTAATAATGTACGGTGGGATTGATTTATTTATGTGATTTGTTTGTTTCTGTTGGCAGTGAGCATATAGACCCCGATGATCTACGTCAGGCTACGGGGTCTGATTGCATCAGTGATTGGGCTCGTAGACATGTGGTCAAAGTCACCTAGGGAAGAGGAAGACGCAAGCGCCGCCTAGGAAGGGGCAGACCAAGCGAGGAAAACAAGTCAGCAGCGATGCGGACACTGAGGAGGAGGGATCTTACCATTCTGACGATGATGATGATGATGATGATGACAGCAGCGATGGTGGTGACGATGACGATCATGATGACAGTGGCGATGGTGGTGGTGGGTGCTGCTGGTGGTGGTGGTGGGACTGGTTATGGAATTCGTTTCACAGGTATCCATTGCACTTGCACGTACATACACACATTTATTTTTGTCCATGATTACTAATTATGGTTCATTGCAGGCGAGACCCAATACACACATGCTACGCAAGATCGTGACCATGGACAACCACAGTCCCAGAGGAAATCAGTTTCATTTGGATACACACACGACGACAATCCAGAGGACTCGCAGGGGAGATCAATTTCTTTTGCACCCACGTACTACGACACTCCAGACTACTCTACTTCGTCCTACAACAGCGATGCCTCACAACCTTCTTATAGCTATCCCATTCCTGACGTGAGCACGCAGCCTCAGACTAGGTGGGTGTACGAATGGGAAGATCCCAGCTTTTACAGTATGTTGGTTCAAGAATGGGAGACAACCGCAGCTTGGACGGCCAGACGTGGCAAGATTACAAGGCAACCCTGCTTCAAACCAAAGGTATCGCTCTTATGTCCATCGCCGAGTATGAAATGTCATGCCAACAAGGGGTCTTTCCATACATCTTGCGTAGATGATCATGTATTCCTGTGACTGTGAGGATGTGTTGTTGATGCATTCGTTGATGTTTTCGAGACAATATCTATTTGTATGCGACTATTTGTTCATGTTTTCGAGACAATGAATTTATTGCCGCAGTGTGCGGTCTTTTTTATATCTATATGTCCAAAGGAAGTACCAAAAAATCATTTTTATCCAAAAAAAGACAGCCCACCGGTTTGGACTGGTTACCGATCTAACCGGTCGGTAACCGACCCAAACCGGTCGGTTACCGACTAGGAACCGCATTTGAATTCGAGATTCAAACCGACCGGTAAACCGCTCAAACCGGTCGGTAACCGACCCAAACCGACCGGTTTACCGATTCGAAACCGAACAACTGAGGGGTTTGAATTCAAACTTCAAACCGGCCGGTACCGGGCGGTTACCGACCAAACCGGTCCGGTAAACCGCTACCGGTGGCCGGCGGTTACCATCAAACGGTCGGTAAAAAAAACCCTGCCGGGGGCTGGCCCCTTGACGCCACCCCTCGAGCAGGACACGGGGGCTCGACTCTCGACGCCACCCCTCGAGAAGGACCCCTCGACGTCCGCAGAGGCGATGCAGGTCGACGCACACGCCCCTTCGTCATCACGGCCCCTCGACTGGCGGACACCCTACCTCGACTACTTGATGCAAGACGTGCTACCCGAAGACAAGGCAGAGGCCCGACGCATCGCTCGAAGGGCCAAGACCTACGTCATCTACGGCAACGAACGAGAGCTGTACCGTCGAAGCCCATCGGGAATCCTTCAGCGCTGCATCCCCCTCGAGGAAGGACGCAGGCTCCTCGACGACATGCACTCGGGGGCTTGCGGCCATCACGCAGCGCCAAGGACCTTGGTGGGGGAACGCTTTCCGCCAGGGCTTCTACTGGCCAACCGCCATCGGAGACGCCAAGCGCCTGGTCCAAGCTTGCCAAGGGTGTCAGTTTTACGCCAAGCAAACGCACCAGCCCGCGCACGCCCTGCAGATGATCCCCATTACTTGGCCATTTGCCGTCTGGGGGCTTGACCTCGTGGGTCCCCTCAAGATGACAACCGGAAAGTACACGCATGTGCTCGTGGCCATCGACAAATTCACCAAGTGGATCGAGGCCAAGCCCATAGGCGACCCCACCTCCGAAAAAGCCGTCGAGTTCATCGCAGACATCATGTACCGGTTTGGGGTGCCTAACGTTATCATCACCGACAATGGCACCCAATTCACGGGCAAAAAGTTCACCAACTTCTGCGACGACAGCAACATTCGCGTGACCTGGGCCTCGGTCGCGTACCCTCAATGCAACGGGCAGGTCGAGCGCGCCAACGGCATGATACTCCATGGGCTAAAGCCGAGGCTATTCAAGACTCTCAAAAACTTCGGAAAGGGGTGGGCTGCGGAGCTCCCCTGGTGCTGTGGGGCCTCAGGACTACGCCGAGTCGAGCCACAGGGTTCACTCCGTTCTTCCCTAACCTACGGCGCCGAGGCTGTCTTGCCTACGGACCTCGAGTACGGCTCCCTCGACTTCGAGCCTACAACGAGCAAACCCACGATGAAAGGCTCGCCAACGCCAAGGACCAGCTCGAGGAGGCCCGAGACGTGGCGCTCATCACTCCGCGCGCTACCAGCAAACACTTCGACGCTACCACGACAAGCACGTGCGCAAGAGGGACCTGGCGGTGGGGGACCTCGTGCTTCGACGACGGCTGCAGGACAATCGAGGTCGCCACAAGCTTACCCCTCCGTGGGAGGGCCCATACACACCGTAGCTGAAGTACTCAAGCCAGGAACGTACAAGCTCTGCGACGACCAAGGCAGAATCCTGGCAAACGCATGGAACATATCACAGCTACGTCGCTTCTACCCTTAAAAAGCCTCGAGGCCTTGTTTATTTCATTACTTTGTACAAACATGTCAAAATGAATGAACAAACTCGTGCATTATCGTTCACTTTGCTTCGCATCTTAAGGTAGCCTCGACCCTGCTTTGCTCAGGGTCAAGCCTCCCTCGGGGGCTGACAGGGGGGCTTCACCCCCCCAGACTCCGGAAAAAACGTGTGTTTTCTTTTCAAAAATTTGACCCTCGTCTCGACTCGCGCCTCGAACGAACTAGCGACGTCTAAATCCTTTAGTACCTCGAGCCCCAAGGTCGGGGGGCGTCGACGTAGACGGCCACCTACGCCTCCGGGCTACGGTACCCTACCTACGCCTCCCCTCGAGGGGCTCGCGACGTACTAAAGGAACACAGAATAAGTTAGCAGAAACTCGAGCTCACGACAAAGAGAAGCGGTCAAACGCATTTGAAAAGAAAACAACTCTTTCCATAAACAAATCACATATACATTCGGGTCTCGACGTACCCTCATTTATCTCACAGAATTCTTACAAGGGCCTCGACGCCCAAATTTGGCACGCAGGCCTCAATCCTCGTCGGTGCGGTACTCCTCCCCCCAAGGTCCGCGAGGGAAGGCTCGACCTCGACGCCCGAGCTCGAGGGAGGAGGGCTCCCGACACCGCTGCTGGCGTCAGGAGGCAGCACGTCCTCCTCGAAGATCTTCGCAAGCGACGTCCCCGGCCTCTCCATCTTTTCCAAAATTTTGTCGACACGGCGGCGTGTTCCACTCCTCATCCTTCCCCTCGATCTCGATGAAGCCATTCGCGACAACATGGACCGGGAAGCGGAAGCCGGAGCGAACGACCGCGAGTGTCTGCTTGACGCCGTGATGGAGAGCTTGCGGACACGGTCCCGCGCGGCTGCGTCGAAGAAGCACAAGGCGTCGACTAAGGCATCGCCCTGAGCCATTGCACCTTCTGCCGCAGCCACAGGAGGAGCACCCCACATGGGGCCGAGCCGGTCGAGAGAAGAGCGAGCCCGCTCCGCCACCATCATCTCGTCTTGGAGCTGGTCCAAGAGAGCCTGGTTCGTCTCACGGAGCTCCTCGACCGTCTTCTCGACCCCTGCGCAACAAACAAAGAAGAGTGAGACTGCGGCGTAACAAAGAACCTCGAGAGCCAAACAAGAACAAGGTGTAAGCCTCACCATCGCAGTGTTGCCCCAGTGCGGCGAGGTCGCTGGTCAGGCCTTCAGCACGCTGCTCCAGCCTGCGCTTCTCGGCCAGCGTGAGGAGCTTCTCGGACCTAAGGTCCTCGATCAGCCGGCCCGCCTCCACCAGGGCCAGATCCTTGCGGATCACCTCCTGCGCGCCGCCCCCTCGGCAGCTCGGGCGTGGCGGCACACCACTCATGGCGTCTTCGGCCTCTTTTCTTGCCGCCTCCGCTGTGGTCCGGGCGGCGGCGGCCTCGCCACGGCGTCAGCAGCCTCCTGCTTCGCCGCCTCGGCTTCAGCCCGGGCAGAGGTGGCCTCGCTTCGGGCGTCCGCGGCCTCCTTCCTCGACGCTTCGAGAACGGCGGCGGCCTCCTCCTTGGATCGGGCGACCTCCCCTCGAGCCACCCGGACCTCCGCCTCCGCCTCGTTAAGCCGGCTCGCCATCTGGGCGTTCCGGCTCAGCTCCGCGCGGAGATCTCGAAGCTCCGCCTCGGCCCGCGCAAGGGCGGCTGACACCTGCGCGGACCGGTCCGCCTCCTCGAGCAGGACCGCTCCGCTCCTGCCTGCCGCACGGAGCCACTCCCCTCCCAATTCCCTGGAAGATGGACCGCCCTCGCGCGGTGCCCCCCGCTGGGCCGACTGCTCGACGGGAACCACGGCAAGGGGCGGGCTCAGTGGGACGGGAAATGGCCATATCGGTCGGTCGAGCTCGATGTCGGGCAGATCCTCCTCCGCCTCGAGCTGCCCCGACAGCGACCGCCGCTCGACGGCACGGGCCCCCGCCCTCCGTCCCTCCGCCGGCGCCTCCTGTTGCGGATCGGTCGAGGGAAGGCTCGACCCCGGGCCTGCGGATACATGGGTGTATGCCGAGTCTCTGTGTGATGAGTGATTGTCAACGGAGATGATGCGCATGTTCTTTGGCTTGTGTTGTGCAGGTGTCGAGCACGGAGACAGTGATCGATGGCGGGTGAAGGTCAAGTTGCGACGTGCCGTGCCGACGGACCGGGCGCGATGAAGGATGGGCGTGCCGTGCGGCGGACGTGCCATGCCGATGTATCGGACGGTGAAGGGCGGACGTGGACTTGGACTGATGGACTGGAGGCCGGAGGATCAGCTGTGGTGGCTGGCAGCCTGCGACAGCGACAGGCGGAGAAGTGCGATCATGTCGGTGGAAGGGGTGCACAGGCGGTGCATCCCCTCTACGACGCCGGTTTGTTGGTAGAGCCCGGGAAAAACCAACGGTGGACGGTTTCCAGGTTTGGGCCTCAAAACCTGGGTGCTGGGTTTCCAGGTTGAGCCACAAAACCTGGGCGTGACGGTTTCCAGGTTGAGCCTCAAAACCTGGGCGTGGGCCGGTTTCCGAGTTTGGGCCTCAAAACTCGGGCGCTGAGGGTTTCCGAGTTTGGGCCACAAAACTCGGGCTGGAGGCTGGTTTCCCGGTTTGGGCCTCAAAACGGGGGGCTGATGGAAAAGGCTGGTTTCCCGGTTTGGGCCACAAAACCGGGGGTGCAGAGTGGTGGCGGCACGTGGCGGCGATCTGAAGGTTGCGTGGAGGCGACGCGGAAGACCGTGCGGGCGTGGCCGTCGGATCTACCTACCACCAGCGGGTGGACTAGAATAGCCTTAGGGTTAGGCTGGTCCGCTCTGTAATTAGAGTAGAGAGGGGTAGAGTAGGAAATAGACTTAGGCTAGGTTAGTATAAGTAGTCCAGGGGAGACACCCTCCTCCCCATCTCAATCTCAATCTCAGTTAGAGCTTTCATTTCCTAGGGTTTCCACTCTCCCATCCCCTGCTTTAGCTAGTTGAGATCCGCAGAGAGACTCCACTCTGTGTACTGTTGATTCGAGGAAGTGAGGCCGTATCCTCACCTTGGAGCACTGATCGATGGCTTGATTTGCGTCCTTGATTCGAGTTCGTGGCTGTGATTTCCGTTTTGCTTGTGTTCTTCACGGAATCCTTTTTGCTCCACGATTTTCCCGTCGCTTGATCTCTTTGCTCGGTTCATCTTTTGCAATTCCGTTTGAACCAAGTTGTTCTAGATCGTGAGGCACTTCTTTCCACCGAAGGAATCATCCTCTAACCTCACGGTCTAGGAGATCGATCGATTTTTCGTTTCGGGTCACTTTTCTTCCCTTCCCCCGAAATTCTTCGATTCACCGATTTGGAGTTAGGTTCGAGCCATGATCTCTTAGAGATAGCTCACTAACCTCCTTGTGACTTCACTCACCAAGTTTGATCTCTAGAGGATTTGTTTTGGGTGAGTTCTAGTCGAATCGGTGGACGAACAGTGAATTCGCGGGGTGACCGGACGCTTCATTCAACGACCGGACGCTGCTACAGTGCGTCCGGTGGTTGAACTCTGTCTGAGTTTTTTTGTTTGACCGGACGCTCTGTTCAAATCGACCGGACGCTCCCTTCAGTGAGTCCGGTCAGAAACAGAGAGGTTCCAGAAACGTTTTTCTGTGACCGGACGCGTCCGATGCCCAGTGACCGGACCCTCTGGTGAGTCCGATCGTTTTTCGGTGTTTCGTTTTGCTCGACCGGACGCTGGTTTTTGGAACTGATCGGACGCGCTGCTCGCACTGTTCCCGTGTTTTTGTCTCGTCTGACCGGACGCTTAGTGAACGACCGGACGCTTGAGCTCCGTGCGTCCGGTCACGAACAGAGAGCTCCCAGAGCTGATTTCTGACGACCGGACGCGTCCGGTCCCTGCTGACCGGACGCTGGGCAGAGTCCGGTCGACCCAGTTTCGCGCGTTTTCGTTCGCGGTTCGTTCGTTCTTGATCGGATTTGAGTTCCGTCTTTTGCGCTTGGCTTTCTAGGGTTGTCTAGTGTCCCGCTGTGCTTCTACGAGGCATCCACCCTACATCTAGGGTCGTGGACATTAGCAAGCTCTAGGTTTCGCTTTTGGGGTTGATTTTGGGACAGTGGCATCTAGTTTCCGAAAGGAAATTTTGAAGCTCCCATTCACCCCCCCTCTGGTCGCTTTCGGGTAGCTTCTCGATCCTTCAATTGGTATCGGAGCAGGTTAAGGATCTTCCACCTTAGCCGGTTCCAGATCCACCGAAGGCGACATGGATCGCGGCGTGGGCAAACCGCCGTTTTTCGATGGGACGAACTATGCGTATTGGAAGATACGTATGTCGGCCTATTTGCAGAGCTTGGGCGCTTCGATCTGGGATATTTGCAACTCCCCTGATTACGTGGTCTTGGCTGCTCGTGTCTCTCAGCAACAGATCGATGAGCACGATGCCAATAGCCGAGCCCGTAATGCTCTCTTTTCTTGTTTGAGCATGGGTGAGTTTGATCGAGTTTCTCACCTCGCTACGGCTCGGGAGATCTGGGACACTCTCATGCGTTTTCATGAGGGCACCTCTCAAGTCAAAACCCGACTCTACGAGTCGTTCAAGCGAGAGTATGAGAATTTTAGACATCAACCTGGCGAGAGCATAGAAAGTTTATTCGCTCGCTTTCAGGTGATTGTCAACAGGATGAGGGCTAACAGAGAGCAGTTGCCATTTGACGATCATGAGCGTGCTTTGAAGCTTTTGCACACTCTTGACCGTTCGGTGTGGGACTCCAAGGTTCAGGCAATCATCGAATCGCCGAACTATGAGACCCTCACCTGCGACGAGCTCTTCAGTAAGCTCAAGTCCAGTGAGATTGATGCTATGGCGAGGGCTTCTTTTGAAAATCCTTCTCGCCCGTCCATGGCTTTGGTTTCCGGCTCTTCCTCTAACCCCTCAGCTGGCCTTGCGCTTTCTTCTCTCTTTTCTGTGACAGAGGACCAGCTGGAGTCTTTGGGAGACGACGAGTTGGCTTTGCTTGCCAACCGGTTCTCGCGGTTCCACAACAACCGCATGAACCGCCGTCGAGGAGGAGGACGCACGGGATGCTACGAGTGCGGCGACCCCAACCACTTCATCGCCAACTGCCCCAAGAAGAACAAGCACTTGGGCAAGGGCGAACATGGGCGCAAGCGCGACTCCAAGTACAAGGAGAAGCACGTCCCCCCAAGGCACAAGAAACGGGGCGGCTTCGACAAAGAGTACATCAAGAAGAAGTACTTGGAGAAGCAGCAAGCTGAGCAGCGCGCGTTCTTCGCCACGCTCAGCGACGTCGACGGCTCGGATGACGACTCCGCCAGCTCGAGCGATGACGAGTCCGAGAAGAAGAAGAGGATCGAGGACAAGCTGAACGGCCTCTGCTTCTTCGCCGACGACGACGGCTTCTGCACCATGGCGCTCGGAGATGAGGTCGATGGCGAGCCGGAGCGTACCCCTCAGAACGACGACGACGACGACACCTCCCAGGTATCTCTCACCTACGACGAGCTTTCCTCCGAGGTTGAGAAGTTGACTGCTGCCCTCCTTAGCCAAGATAAATTGCTTAGGCGTGCCGCTAGAGAGCGCAAGGAGTTTAGGCAGAAGTGGGAGGACACGGTGAAGGAGCTTGAGTTCGCTCGGTCCACCATGGTAGTGTCGGAGGAGACGGAGTGCGAGTCGTGCACCGCGCACATGACTGACCTTCTCACTCTGAGAGGTAAGTATGCTGCGTTGGTTGGAGAGGTGGATGAGCTCCGTGCTAGGCCGCAGCTGTTGGGTGCGTGCAAGACTTGTCCTGTCTTGCAATCTGAGTTGGCAGAGAAGAATGCCAAGCTTGAGTCTTTAGAGAAGGCCAGCTCAGATAGCACTTGTGTCTCGAGGTGTGCTTTGTGTGAGGGGCTGGAGATGGAGATTGCAAATGTGAAGCATGGCAAGATGCAAACCGAGGAAGAAAACACATACCTTCGGTCCATCTTGTCGTGGGTCTCCAGTAGTGAGCCGCAGCTCGGGATGATGATCTCCCAATTCAAGCGAGCTGTTGGTACCCCTGGTGTAGGTTTTGCTCAGAGTGTTGATCTCTCAGCTTTTGGGAAGATTGGAGAGTCTAGTGGTCTGAACCCATGTGAGAAGCTCAATTCCACCACTACTCCCAAACTTGCCAAGCTTCCACTCAAAGAGCCTGCCAAGCCTACCACCAAAGATGGTGTGGTTGAGGAACCCCCGAGAGCTCCTCCCAAGAACCCAGTTTGGGCACCCAAGCCAAACCACCTCAGAAACAAGCTTGATGCTATGCCACCCATTCGATGAGGAGTTGCCACAGAAGGGCAAAGGCAAAGTGAGCCACACCCACAGCCCTGGTCACCAACAACCCCCTGTGCGTGCGGTGAGGTACCAGTGTGATTTTTGTGGGAGGGATGGTCACTTGAGCGAGTTCTGCTTTAGGCGCAAGAGAGAGGCGCGCAGGGCTCGGGAGATGGAGAACCCGGACATGTACCATCCAGCTCATGGTGGACATGTACCGAAGGCCCAGGGGAGAGCTGCTAGGTCCGGACGTCAGGGTCCCAGGCCTAGGCAGGAGATGAGAGCCCCTAGGAGGGAGACTAGGCCTAGAGGTGCAGCACCTCAGTTTGTTAGGCCTAGGCAGGAGAGAGCTCCGAGGAGAGACAGCTAGCAGTTGAGCAGCAGGCTCCTAGGCGTAGACCTCGTAGAGAACGTGCCCGACGGGGTCCTGCTTTTGCAGGTAACGGACCCCGTGGCGGAGGCTTAGTTGAGCGCTTTCCCCCACCGCAGTTTGAGTACCGCGGTGAGCGCTTCTTCCCCAGCGGACCACGCTTTCCTCAGCGTGGTGATCGCTTCCCTCGTAGACGTGCTAGGAATGGTTTTTACACTAACCCTTCCTTTGAGCAGCCGACCCAACACTGGTTTTCCCCTTATTTCACTAACCCCAGTGTTGGACCGTATGCTCACCCTATGTCTTTCTATTGATGTAGGTGAAGACGGTTGGAGGACATTTGGTTGGTGGATTCTGGTTGCTCGAGGCACATGACCGGAAACGCCAAGTGGTTCTCCAGCCTTAGCCCGGTCGCCGGAAAGGAGTACATAACCTTCGGCGACAATAGTAAAGGTAAGGTAGTTGTCTCGCTGGGAACGGTGCGGGTTAATGAGCACTTTGTGTTGCGCGATGTTGCTCTAGTTTCTAACTTGCATTTTAACCTTGCTTTCTGTTTCGCAACTTTTTGATGATGACTATGAGATTCGTTTTCAAACCGAACCTTAGTCGCATCTTAGATCCTCAGGGCGATCTTGTATGTCTGATTTCGCCCTTTGGGAAAGTCTTTTCGCGCGAATTTCTCGGAGTCGTTTGGTTCTTCTCGCTGTCTTTTGGCTAGTCCTTCTTCCTCCGATCTTTGGAAGTGGCATAGGAGGCTCGGTCATTTAAGCTTCGACTTGCTTGCAAGACTTAGCTCACTTGGCCTAATCCGAGGATTGCCCAAGCTTTCGATGGAGAAGGATCTAGTTTGCCATTCTTGCAGACATGGGAAGATGGTTGCCGCTCCCCACCATCCAGTGACTAAGGTCATGACCTCGCACCCCGGAGAGCTTTTACATATGGACCTTGTTGGTCCGGCTCGGGTGAGCTCGGTTGGTGGCAAGTGGTATGTTTTGGTTGTTGTTGACGACTTTTCGAGATATTCGTGGGTCTTCTTTCTAGCTGAGAAGACCGAGACTTTCTCATTTGCTTGCAATCTGATTTTGCGTCTTCAGAACGAGTTCCCTTTGAACTCGATGCGAGCTATTCGGAGTGATAATGGTTCCGAGTTCAAAATTCGGATTTTGAGAAGTTTTGTAACCGCCTTGGTTTGGAGCATCAGTTTTCTTCCCCCTATACACCACCCCAAAATGGTGTTGTAGAGAGGAAGAATCGGACCCTTGTTGAGATGGCCAGGACGATGCTCGATGAGCATAGGACTCCTAGGCGCTATTTGGGCTGAAGCTATGAACACTGCATGCTACATTTCGAATCGCATTTTTCTGAGAGCGTTTTTGAAGAAGACCTCTTATGAGTTGCGTTTTGGTCGCCAGCCCAAGGTGAGTTATTTTAGAGTCTTTGGTTGCCACTGTTTTATATTGAAAAAAGGCAACCTGGACAAGTTTGAGTCTCGTTCTTCTGACGGTGTGTTTTTGGGTTATGGCACTCACACTCGAGCTTATCGTGTACTTAACCTTGACACTAACCGAGTCATGGAGACATCAGATGTCACCTTCGACGAGACTCTTGTTTGTCCTTCTTCTCGTTTTGAGCGTGCAGGTGATCATGAGGTTGGAGAACCTCTTTTTGATGACGAGGACGAGGGTGCTGAAGGTATAGATGATCCAGCACCCCCTCGACCTGCCGTGCCGCAAGGAGCGGCCTCGACGACGACTCACGGCCCCGACACTTCTTCTTCCTGGGGGCCGTGGGATCCTCCACCTCGCGCGGTACCTTTTGTACCCGGGGTGGAACCAGCTGCTGTTGAGGGGGAGGTCACTTCTTCCCGGGAGGCGCCACGACATATCCAGCGCCAGCACCCCCCTGAACAGATGATCGGCGACATCGACGAGCGAGTTACTCGCTCCAGGTCACAGCACATCTCGCACTTTGCTCATTCTGCTTTTGTTGCGTCTTTTGAGCCCCGAGATGTTGGACACGCATTGACGGATCCGGACTGGGTCAATGCCATGCATGAGGAGCTAGAGAACTTTGAGCGAAATCGGGTTTGGGTTCTAGTGCCACCACCTCCTGACTGTAAACCTATTGGGACAAAATGGGTATTTAAAAACAAGCAAGGAGAGGAGGGCCACATTGTGAGAAACAAGGCCCGGCTTGTAGCGAAGGGTTATAGTCAGAAGGAGGGGATAGATTATGAGGAGACCTTCGCTCCTGTAGCTCGTTTGGAGGCTATTAGGATACTCTTGGCTTATGCTGCATCCATGGGTTTCAAACTTTTTCAAATGGATGTCAAGAGTGCCTTCTTAAACGGCTACATTGAGGAGGAGGTCTATGTCCAGCAACCCCCCGGTTTTGAAAATCCCAGGTTTCCAAACCATGTCTTTAAACTCCACAAAGCTTTGTATGGTTTGAAGCAAGCCCCTAGAGCCTGGTATGAGAGATTAAAAACCTTCTTGCTAGCTAAGGGTTTTAAAATGGGATGTGTTGATAAAACGCTCTTTCTCCTCAAGCAAGGCAAAGATACTCTCTTGGTCCAAATTTACGTGGATGATATCATTTTCGGTGGTTCTTCTCACGCTTTGGTTGCCAAGTTTGCAGATACTATGAGCAGGGAGTTCGAGATGAGCATGATGGGCGAGCTGACTTTCTTTCTCGGGTTGCAAATTAAGCAATCCCGAGAGGGGACGTTTGTGCACCAGGGCAAGTACACGAGGGACTTGCTGAAGCGGTTTGACATGGGTGAGGCCAAGCCTCTTCCGACGCCCATGTCGACGACGACTGCCCTGGATGCCGACACGGATGGAGAAGCAGTGGACCAGAAGGAGTACCGCAGCATGATTGGATCGCTGCTCTACCTGACGGCGACACGGCCGGACATTCAGTTCGCCGTGTGCTTGTGCGCGCGCTTTCAGGCTTCGCCACGCACTTCTCACCGTCAGGCAGTGAAGCGCATATTCAGGTACCTTCGTTTCACGCCTGAGTTCGGGATTTGGTATTCTGCTTCCTCCACTCTCTCGCTTTGCGGTTATTCCGATGCCGATTTTGCTGGTTGTCGCATTGAGCGCAAGTCCACCTCTGGGACTTGCCAGTTTATTGGGTCTTCTCTTGTGTCGTGGTCTTCTCGCAAGCAGTCTAGTGTCGCTCAGTCTACCACGGAGGCTGAATATGTTGCTGCGGCTAGCTGCTGTTCCCAGTTACTCTGGATGATGGCCACTTTGCGTGATTTTGGTTTAAGCTTTACTCGAGTTCCTTTGCTTTGTGACAGCACGAGTGCCATTAGTGTTGCTAAGAACCCCGTGCTTCACTCGAAAACCAAACACATTGATGTGCGCTTTCATTTCTTGCGAGACCACCAGGAGAAGGGTGATATCGACCTTCGCCATGTCGATACTCATCACCAATTGGCTGATATTTTCACCAAGCCTTTAGACGAATCAACCTTTAATAGGTTGAGGGGTGAGCTTGGTGTGTGTTTCCCCTTTTAGATGGGGGAAGCATTTTGAGATGTACAGACTGACTCTTTTATTTTGAGGCTCTTTTCTTTTGAGTTTCTTGAGTCTTTCCATTTGGTATCTTCTTTCTTTCAGTTTTGTGTCGGGCATACGCATTTACATTTTGAGCTTCATGTCTATATTCACTAGAATGTAATTATGCTCTTGTTAGTATTGCTCCGATACTTATGATGATGCTTGTAGCTTATGCTCTTTCTGATCACTGTTACATGTTATGAGCGAGCTATTTTTGGAATGGTGAATTATGCCTAATGTATATAAATCTGAAAATGTTCACCATTGAGATATGCAACTAGCATGTGTAGGGTGTGTTGAGTCCATTCCTGCTTTTCATATATGCTAGGTTGCTATGTCTCTAGTTCTGAGTCATTCACTTGCTTGGTTGTTCATAACTTGCTTAAAATCTGAACCAAGTATTGTTGAATTGAAAAGATCGAGATGGGATTGCTTGTCAACACCTCATGGTATTGAGACTGTTTCTCATTGCACCTTGAGTTAAACTTGAGCCATGTAGTGTATGACCGAAACCGTTGCTTTAAGCTTCTGATTGCTTCGGCATAGGCTTCGCACGGTTGAAAAGTTAGGCATTGACAAGCTTTCAACCTCTCGCAATCACATGCTAAAAATGAACTTGTGAACTCCTTTACCGCTGCAACTCTGATATGAATTTGAAATCACAAGTATATGCTTCATTCCTATGCATGATGATTGAACTTTGCTAGGGGTAGTTCACCTTGTATATATGATTAGCACTTGTTTGGATTCCTTCTATACATGTCTAGTGCTATTTTGATGGTGACTATCCTTTTGGCTTAAAACTGCTCACATGCTCATAAGCTTCATATTTCGTATAAGTGATCAGTTTGAGCCTTTGCTATTTGAGTGCTTAATTGAGATGTTGGAGCTATACTGATTAGAGCATCTTTGCACTCTTTTGACTATATACTTGAAGCTCCTAACTTGCATTTTGACTCCATATGCATTGTGGAAGGAGATCTTGTGTTTAGGGGGAGTTTATGTGAAGGAGATTGCTTCTCCGATACCTTTTGGCCTTGATAAGTGCATTTTCAACTAGGGGGAGAAATTTTATGCAAATCATTTGACCTAGATTAGTTGCTTGCATCTGTCGAGGGGGAGTTTGCTAGTTGTGTTGAGCCGTTGCCTCTGTCTTGAGGGACTAGCAAACGTTCCTAGCTTTTCATGAGCTTTCATAAGCTTTTTCATTTGGCTTTCAATTGGTATCGTCTGGTGTGCTTTCCCATTTGGTTTGGGTTGATTTCCAATTGGTTCGGAGTGATTTTCTTGCTAGTTGTGTTGAGCCTCTGTGCCTCTATCTTGAGGGACTAGCATTTTGCCTCTGTTGTCCTCCGATCTTCAATTGGTATCTGCTAGCGGTGTTGAGCCTGTTCTACCTCTTCTTGAGGGCTAGCTTTGCTTTGCTTGGTTGCGTCGAGCCGTTGCCCATGTCTTTGGGGACCAAGTTTTCGCTTCATCCACTTGACCTTCTTCGGCTTTTGTTAGGCTTTTGGGTGATTTGGTTGGGTTTTCTCTTCCCACTCCTTCCTACCTCCTTCTTCTTATTCATGATTTGTTGTGGAGTTGACAATGCACTCATCAAGGGGGAGATTGCGGATACATGGGTGTATGCCGAGTCTCTGAGTGATGAGTGATTGTCAACGGAGATGATGCGCATGTTCTTTGGCTTGTGTTGTGCAGGTGTCGAGCACGGAGACAGTGATCGATGGCGGGTGAAGGTCAAGTTGCGACGTGCCGTGCCGACGGACCGAGCGCGATGAAGGATGGGCGTGCCGTGCGGCGGACGTGCCATGCCGATGTATCGGACGGTGAAGGGCGGACGTGGACTTGGACTGATGGACTGGAGGCCGGAGGATCAGCTGTGGTGGCTGGCAGCCTGCGACAGCGACAAGCGGAGAAGTGCGATCATGTCGGTGGAAGGGGTGCACAGGCGGTGCATCCCCTCTACGACGCCGGTTTGTTGGTAGAGCCCGGGAAAAACCAACGGTGGACGGTTTCCAGGTTTGGGCCTCAAAACCTGGGTGCTGGGTTTCCAGGTTGAGCCACAAAACCTGGGCGTGACGGTTTCCAGGTTGAGCCTCAAAACCTGGGAGTGGGCCGGTTTCCGAGTTTGGGCCTCAAAACTCGGGCGCTGAGGGTTTCCGAGTTTGGGCCACAAAACTCGGGCTGGAGGCTGGTTTCCCGGTTTGGGCCTCAAAACCGGGGGCTGATGGAAAAGGCTGGTTTCCCGGTTTGGGCCGCAAAACCGGGGGTGCAGAGTGGTGGCGGCACGTGGCGGCGATCTGAAGGTTGCGTGGAGGCGACGCGGAAGACCGTGCGGGCGTGGCCGTCGGATCTACCTACCACCAGCGGGTGGACTAGAATAGCCTTAGGGTTAGGCTGGTCCGCTCTGTAATTAGAGTAGAGAGGGGTAGAGTAGGAAATAGACTTAGGCTAGGTTAGTATAAGTAGTCTAGGGGAGACACCCTCCTCCCTATCTCAGTTAGCGCAGTCATTTGCTTCCTAGCATTAGGGTTTCCACTCTCCCACACCCCTGCTTTAGCTAGTTGAGATCCGCAGAGAGACTCCACTCTGTGTACTGTTGATTCGAGGAAGTGAGGCCGTATCCTCACCTTGGAGCACTGATCGATGGGTTGATTTGCGTCCTTGATTCGAGTTCGTGGCTGTGATTTCCGTTTTGCTTGTGTTCTTCGCGGAATCCTTTTTGCTCCACGATTTTCCCGTCGCTTGATCTCTTTGCTCGGTTCATCTTTTGCAATTCCGTTTGAACCAAGTTGTTCTAGATCGTGAGGCACTTCTTTCCACCGAAGGAATCATCCTCTAACCTCACGGTCTAGGAGATCGATCGATTTTTCGTTTCGGGTCACTTTTCTTCCCTTCCCCCGAAATTCTTCGATTCACCGATTTGGAGTTAGGTTCGAGCCATGATCTCTTAGAGATAGCTCACTAACCTCCTTGTGACTTCACTCACCAAGTTTGATCCCTAGAGGATTTGTTTTGGGTGAGTTCTAGTCGAATCGGTGGACGAACAGTGAATTCGCGGGGTGACCGGACGCTTCATTCAACGACCGGACGCTGCTACAGTGCGTCCGGTGGTTGAACTCTGTCTGAGTTCTTTTGCTTGACCGGACGCTCTGTTCAAATTGACCGGACGCTCCCTTCAGTGAGTCCGGTCAGAAACAGAAAGGTTCCAGAAACGTTTTTCTGTGACCGGACGCGTCCGATGCCCAGTGACCGGACCCTCTGGTGAGTCCGATCGTTTTTCGGTGTTTCGTTTTGCTCGACCGGACGCTGGTTTTTGGAACTGATCGGACGCGCTGCTCGCACTGTTCCCGTGTTTTTGTCTCATCTGACCGGACGCTCAGTGAACGACCGGACGCTTGAGCTCCGTGCGTCCGGTCGCGAACAGAGAGCTCCCAGAGCTGTTTTCTGACGACCGGACGCGTCCGGTCCCTGCTGACCGGACGCAGGCCAGAGTCCGGTCGCTGCTGTTTCGCGCGTTTTCGTTCGCGGCTCGTTCGTTCTTGATCGGATTTGAGTTCCGTCTTTTGGGTTGGCTTTCTAGGGTTGTCTAGTGTCCCGCTGTGCTTCTAGGAAGCATCCACCCTACATCTAGGGTCGTGGACATTAGCAAGCTCTAGGTTTCGCTTTTGGGGTTGATCTTGGGACAGTGGCATCTAGTTTCCGAAAGGAAATTTTTGAAGCTCCCATTCACCCCCCCTCTGGTCGCTTTCGGGTAGCTTCTCGGTCCTTCAGGGCCCTCTTCCCTGGCCGGGCTCACCGGCGCCTTGTCGGCGCTAGCCGGCACCTCGGGCGCCGCCGCCGTCATCGAGCCCGCAGCGAGGAGCGGCCCCTGCTCCAGCTCGTTCAGGAGGTCCTCCACCGTCGGCTCCTTCTCCGCCGACGCCTCTTCCCCCCTTCCCTCCTCCGCAGCATCGCCCGTGCTGGTCGGAGTCACGAGGGGCGCAGTCTCCTCAGCCCCAGACGCCGGCGGGGCCGTGCTCGCCCCGGGCGCTTCCCCCGGAGCACCTGTCGTGATGAAGGGAAGGATGGCGCTCCCAGTCGGCACCATCGTGGGAGGAGGAGGAGGGGGAGGAGGCAACGCTTCGGCAGGTACGGCGGTGGCGGGCTCGATGCCATGAGCCGAGGCCCCTGCAGTACGAGACAACGAAGAAGTCAGAACCAAGAAGAGTACATCGACCCCTACGGTCGATGGCGACGGCCTCACCAAAATTTGCGACGACCATCCGGCCCCCTCGAGCCATGGCAGCTCGGGCCTTCTCCAGCCAAGCGGCCTCTCTAGCAGAGGAAGGTGCCGTACCTCGAGGTGCCTGCGCCTCGACGGGGCTCGAGGCCTTGGCCCGCTTGGACGAAGCAAGGTCCACCTCCTGGTAGGAGCGCTTCCCCCTGAGAAGATGGAGATGGCACGCTTCATTAAAAGCAAAGAGGTGAAGCCTCACTACCGACGAGACCCAAGGAAACTACTCACCCGAAGCGGCGGCTGGGCTTCTTCCCAGAGTCGCCGGAACCACTTGGGGGCTTCGAGCCCACCCCACGGCTCGAGCCCTGAGCCTGGGCCGTCTCCACAGGGCTGGGATGGGGGGAGGGCTCCCGACGCCTCCCATGGCTCGACCTCGAGGGAGAGCTCTCCTTCCGCCCCACATCGCGGGAGGGCGACCGCACCACCCTCGTGCTGTCGTCGTGGCGCTCGCCCCGGCGCGGGCTCCGGGACCTGCTCCGGCGCCCGCGCTGGTGGTCGCGCCCTCCCACGTCCGCCTCCGCGTCCCGGCGGCGGCGCGGCGATGGACTCCGGGGACGCTCGCGCCCCTGGTCACGAGATGCTCGGGGGCTCCCTCCCCGACGCTCATGATGGCGCGGGCTCGACGCCTCTTCTTGACGCCCGCTCCTCCGCGGGCTCGACGGCGCCCTTGACGGCTCGCGGGGGACGGACCCGGAACCCTTCTCAACCTGTCGACCGCCTCTCGAGGCCCGACCCCTCTCGAGACCCCCCGTCTGGGCTGACGCGGGGGCGGCCTCCGATGACGCTGTGGCCAAGGCGCTCCGGGTCCGGGGCTTCCTTACGATCGGGGGCGCGTCTGGCGCAGAGCTCGACGGACCTCGGGCCCCCGACGAGGCAGGGATCGGCGCCGCCTTCCGCGGCTGCGTCCCGCGTGCCCCTTTCGCCGTGGGGACCTCCAAGACATCCTCCTGCACAAAGGAGGGGTCAGCCTCGGCGCCGAAGACCCCCGCGCGCCTCAAACGCGCGTCCATCCCCTCATCATCATCGTCATCCTCGTCGTCACTCTCCTCCTCCGAGCCCGAGGAGCTCAGCTCCGGGGACTCTTCTCCGGGCTGGCGGTTGCGGCGAGCCTTCGCCAACCTCTGCTCCCGAGCCGAGCGACGCAAGTTTTTGTCTCTTTCTTTCTTCTTTTTGGCGTCCTTGCTCTCCTTATCTTTTTTGGCAGAAAGGCGCCTCACCTGGGTATCCGCGGCGTCCTCCCTCACCGGAGGCCTCGACGCACGATAGGTGAACGCCCCCTGCGAGGATAAAACAGATAAGGAAAATCACGGGAAAAAAGAAGGAAGGAGGGGCTCGAAGCCAACCAGCTCGAGGGAAGCTTACCAGGTCAGGACACCCCGCACCGGGTGCCATAGCGATCAGGTTGGCTTCCTCGGGGCGGAACGTCCCTTGGATCGTAATCGACACCCGGGAGACGGCTTCGTTCCGGGACAACCCCGCCTCGGCCAACCTCGACCGCTTCAACCCCTCGAGCGAGGCTTTAGGCCCCATCTCGAACATGAGGAGGGGACGGTCCGCCAGGGGGAGGACCCTCCGCTGGTGGAACGCCCAGACCACCGCCGCGACGGTCAGCCCCTTCTCCTCCACCAACGTCTTCATCGCCTCCATTAGCGGTACCAGGTGGCGCTGCCTGTCTGACGCGACGCCCCAGGTCCACTTCTCCGGGCGTCGGGTGAGGACACCACCGGAATACTGCGGAAAGAGGCCGTCTTCGTTCCGCAGGTAGAACCAGTGGTCATCCCATCCCGCCTGGTTGGAGGAGAGTTTGTAGCGCAGGTACTCGCGAGGAACGCCGGCCGGTGAAGGTCCAGTCCTCGCGGTGATGGCCAAGGAGCCCATGCGCACGAACCGCCTCCCGCCGGACTTCGAGGCCTTGACGAAGAGCTCGCCCCGGAAGAGGTGGACGAACATCTCCCAATGCGGCTCCATCTTCAAATATCCCTCGCACACCGCGGCGAATATGGCGGCATGCGAGATCGAATTGGGGGAGAAGTGGTGCAGCTCAGCCTCGAAGTGGTGGGTGAGCGCCCGCATGAAGCGACTCGGCGGAACACCGAGCCCCATACGATGGTAGCGAGTAAAGCTCACCACATACCCCTCCGGCGGGTGCGGCTCACGGTGATCTGCCGACGGAAGAATCCACCACGCCGGCCCCGCCTCCGGGTTGGGGCGGAGGAGCCCACGCTCCACCAGCATTCCCAACTCCTCCTGCGTCGTCTTCGTTGGGCTCCAATCTTCGGGCGGCAGCACTTGAGATTGGGCGGCCATGTCGGCAACAGCGCGGATCTGAGCTGCGGACGGGCGGCCGGGAAGATTTCCAATCGCGAGATTGGGAAGAAGGCGCGCGCGGGCTACAGCGAAAGTAAAGGCAAAGGCAAAGTAAACGAATCCTCTCCTTTCTCTCGATATTTATAGAAACCTCAACAGGCGGGGCTCTCCACGGCGACGGAAAAGGTAACCGCATAGCATTTAATGCGCCCACCTAACCACGTCTCGAGCCGGATGCAGGGTACACGCGGCAGTTCTCCATACGCTCCGCTACCCGGGCCCGCCACGACCGTCGCTCCGGCTTCGCGCCCGTCGCTCTCCCCGATAGTTTCCGCCTAAAAAGGCGCGCCCAACGGGCAGAAGGACTCCAAGACGGCGGAGGCTTCTTCATAAAGGTAAAAACGGGCCCCGGCCCTAAGTCTCGAAGCAGCGAAGGCTGGCCCTCGAAAAGGGTTCGACAGCCGGCTTCGAGCGCCCGAGTCAGGGACACCAAGGGGCGCCACTCGCGGCATTACTCGAGGGCTGAGCCCTCGAGGCCCCTCACGTGTATCCAAGGCAGGGAGCTCGACGTGCAGTGAGATCCCCTCGGAGGGAGGCATCGAGCCACCGGGTCCTATCGAATGGGCCCGACACTCCTGCAGACTGAGCGCCCATGCTTTATGAGACCGCCTCCGGGCCACAGTCGACCCCTAACGAACGGGGCACGAGCTCTCACTTGGATTCCCCGTTACTAGCTCACCGGGAACCTCGATACTCGCCCACTCGGGGTAGTACGAGGCATCCCCCCTCGCATCCGATAGAAAGGACTCGCGGGATGACAAGCCGGGGCAATTGGCATGCCGGACAGCTCGAGGAGCCGGCCAGCCGGTTCAGCCCGGCACCCCTCGACGAAAGAGGGTCTATAAACTCGAACAGTTACGACTAATCTCTTTTCCTTGTATGAGCGTGAGATTTTCAGGCCTCGGGTGAAAGCTCGGCCCCCATCTCACCTGAGCCCTCGAGACCAGGCCCAGGACAAACGCTCGTTCTCCGTCTCATCCGAGCCCTCCGAGCCAAGCCTCGAACGAAGTCTCCCACGGCAAAGGAAAGGTTACCGCGAATATTTAATATTACTACCAAATCACAATTCGAGCCTGTTGACAGGTGCACACGGCGCCGCGTTCTCCGCTCCCTGACGATATCCGCCTAAAAAGGCGCACCCACTGGGCAGAAGGCTCCCAACCGACGGAGGATTCTTCGGGAAGTCCACGAGGGAGTTCTAATCACTCCCCCATGGCCTCGGGGGCTACACCCGCGAGTGTCGCTCGCACGACACCCACGGAATCAAATCGACAAGACCCTCGAGACCAGTTAGCTACCCGTCAAGGTCCCAACCTGGAGCCCCTGCTCGAGTGCAAGCACTCAAACAAGGGCTCGGGGGCTACTGTCGGTGGTACAAAAAAGGGTACCCCCATTCATCGCAAACACCCGAACGCTCCGTCTCCGTCTCGCCCGAGCCCTCCCAGCTAGGCCTCGGGCGAACGCTCCGTCTCCGTCTCGCCCGAGCCCTCCCAGCTAGGCCTCGGGCGAACGCTCCGTCTCCGTCTCGCCCGAGCCCTCCCAGCTAGGCCTCGGGCGAACGCTCCGTCTCCGCCTCGCCCAAGCCCTCCTAGCAAGGCCTCGGGCGAACGCTCCGTCTCCGTCTCGCCCGAGCCCTCCCAGCCAGGCCTCGGGCGAGCACGAGCGCTCTCCGTCTCGCTCGAGCCCTCCAGACCTCGGGCATGCGCGCCCCCACACCTCGAGCCTTAACACACGGACCTCGAGCTGCTCAGACAGCCGTACCAGCCCATACCACGCATTTAATGCCTTCACCTACTCCGGTCATGTCCACTAGTACACGGCGTGTACCACAGTAACTCGGTGTAAAGGTCAAGCCTCGTTTTCACCACAAGCATGGGCAAAAGGGCACCAGTGCAGCACTATTCGGCCATTCCGGGCACTGTAACTCCTCGAGGCCGGCTACACGCCCCTCGAGCCCTGCACTGTAACTCCTCGAGGCCGGCTACGCGCCCCTCGAGCCCTGCGCAGTAACCCCTCGAGGCCGGCTACGCGCCCCTCGAGCTCTGCACTGCCACACCTCGAGGCCGGCTCCGCGCCCCTCGAGCCCCCGTGGCACCACCTCAAAGCCGGCTCCGCGCCCTTCGAGCCCTAACTACTTTCGTGCTATTGGAAGACAGGTACCCCAAGACCCGGAGGGACCTCACCGCGTGCTGTACATTCCGGGACGGGTACCGTACGGCTCCCGCCTTGTCGCACCACCACGTCCGCACCCGGGATGGAGGTCACGCTCCAAGGACGCCTCAACAGCAACACCCACGCCGGCTCCAGTGGCATCGACAAGACGGAATTCCTACCCTTCGCCATACCGAGTATTGTGCAACCCTGTGCAACCCTGTGTAACCCTGGCCTCCTCTTGCTCTATAAAAGAGGACACCAGGGCCCTTCGCGCAGGAGGTGGACGTTTAGACAACTAAAAAGGACGGAGGTAACGCAACACACGAGTCCACGCACAGACACGAGTCCGGACTCCGGTCCACACTCATTGAGCTTGTATTCGCCCCTGTACAAGCACTTAGGTGCAAGTAATACAAGAACACCTCCCCCCCCGCTGGACGTAGGGCCTTCTTTGCCCGAACCAGGATAAATCCTTGTGTCCCCTTGCATCACCACCCAGGAAGAGAAGCACGCGATCATATTACTCGTTGGTGTGATACCCCCGGGTACGAAACACCGACAATTGAAGAAATGGTTTTCAATGGATGCTTAATATGATGTGACTTGAGTATGACTTGATAGGGTGAAGATAGCAAGGAAAGGGCTTCGAGGTACTAAGCGAAGGTGAAGGTCAAGGAGACCGAGGTACTATGGCTAGGGTGAAGAAGAGAGTACTTGCATTGAGTCGAGGTACTAATCAAGCTATGAGGAGTCATATTGTGTTGAGGATCAAATCATTAGTGGTAGTGACTTGAAGCCATGAAGTTGAACTCACATATGGTGAAATGGTTCAAGTCACATGCTCAAGGTATATTTTCTCAAGGAGATGAGATAGTCACAATTGGTTGCAACCCCTATGAAGTGACATTGAGAAGAAATGGCATATGAAGATATTGAAGACTCAAGTGGTTAATTAGTTATATTCTCTTATTCTTGAGTATAGGTATGTCGTACTATCAAGGGGGACGCAACACGAATCATAGCCAAGTCTCAAGTGCTCAAACTAACTGAACCTGAGTGCTAACCTGAGAGAAAATCTTAGAACTGCACCTGCACTTGTTGATCTTGGGCATGTTCTTTGTAGGATTGGATAGCCCTCGGAACAAGCTTTCTGTAAAGTCCAAGATCACTGAAAACGGAGTTCGAAGTAAAAAGTTATGACCGTTTTCGTGAGGAGGTTTGTGCTCTTTCTGGGAGGGCGGCAGTGCTACCCCTGTACAGCCACAACGGCTAGTTTTCGAATCATAACGGTTATTTTGAGTGGGATGAGTATATATACCCATCCCACGCTCCCTGGGCTTGCTGCTGATGCTTCAGACATTGCATAACCTTTCCAAAGCCCTTGTGAGCTCTTCCCAACCCTCTCTTTGTGAGATTAAAGCACTTGGTGTGTGATTAAGTGTTGGGGCTATGTGATTGAGAGCTAGAGAGAAGATTAGAGCATTCCTAACCTTGAGGACTTGTCGGGTTTCGTCGATCTTCGTGGTGCATCTTTTACTCTTGGAGGTGAAGCCTCCTAGATGGCTAGGCGTCGCCCGGCGAGCTCATGTGCTTGTGGTGAGTAGCGGGATCAGTTTGTAATCACCCATTGCAGCTAAGAAATCACCCCTCACTTCAAGAGTTCGTTCTCTTGATTTGAGATCGAGGGAAAGAGCAAGCCTTGGTGGCTAGCTCATCCTTGTGTGGATACCTCAACAACGTGGACATAGGCAAACCTTGGTGGTGAGCCAAACCACGAGATAAATCATAGTGTCTTGTGTGTTGATTCATATTCCTGCAGTTCTTCTTGTCGAGGTGTGATTATAGGATTTGAGCTCAATCTTCTATTGTGCTAAGTTTCTATGGTATACAGTCTTCGAGTTGTATCTTATCTTTCTGCTGTAGGGTTAAGCTTCTTAGAGTATCTAGTTTCTACCTGTAAAGTTTCATTTTTGTCCGCTTATATTTTGAAGAGCGGCAGTGCCGCTCTATTAGAGCGTCAGTGCCGCCCTCTAATCTTATTGAATCTAGAGCTAAAATTTTGCAAGGTTGTCACTGGATATCTCTAGTACTCAGTATAACCATTTGGACAGATTTGGACTGACGGTCACAGGGAGTTAGTGCCGCCCTCAAAGGGAGGCAGTGACGCCCTCAATTTTAACTTATGTTTGAGCTGAATTTTTGTAGGCCTATTCACCATCCTCTAGGCCTCCTAGGCGACATCAAGGACCTTTCAATTAGTGCAAAAGTAATATAATTGGCTTAACATTTCAAATTTAGCGCCATTAGGAGAAATAATGACTATACCAACACCGTAGCCCTCCTTACAAACCGATCCATCGAAATAAAGTTTCCATGGTGTAAAAGTAAAGTAACTGATCTCATCTTCTAAATTAATACTACGCTCAACAATGAAATCAGCAAGAACTTGACCTTTAAATGCTTTCAATGGTTCATAAGTCAAGTCATATTCAATTAATGCATACGCCCATTTGTCTATCCTTCCACTAAGGATTGGCCTATATAACATGTGCTTAATCACATCGGCCTGGCATGCAACCACACATGTACTAGACAACAAATAATGTCTCATTTTACCACAAGCATAGTACAATGATAAACATAACTTCTCAATATGGGCGTACCTTGTCTCAGGATCAAGAAGACGACGACCAATATAAGCGATCACATACTCTTTACCTTCGTCTTCTTGCGTCAAAACAGCTCCGATGACCTTCTCTTCGACAACAATGTATAGCTTGAAAGGAACTCCTCTCCTAGGTGCACGAAGAATCGGTGGAGATGACAAATATTCCTTTATTTTCTCAAACGCTTCTTGTTGCTCTGCCCCCAAGTGAATTCAGATTGATCCTTCAACTTTAGTATGGGGGTAAAAGGAATAATCTTCCCGAACAAGTTTGCAATAAATCTTCTTAAGTAGTTCACCTTCCCTAAGAACTTTTGCAAGTCCTTTTTACATGTAGGCACCTAAACTTTCTTAATCTTCTCTATCCTCTTAGGATCAATCTCTATGCCCTTATCATGAATAATAAATCCTAAGAACTTCCCAGCCGACACACCAAAAGCACATTTCAATGGGTTCATCTTCAATCCATAGCGGTGCATCCTTTCAAACACTAGACGTAAATCGGCTAAATGAGACATATGAGCAGCCGATTTGATCACAATATCATCAATGTATACTTCCATGATCACACCAATTAAATCATGAAAGATAAAATTCATAGCACGTTGATAAGTAGCACCTGCATTCATCAAACCGAATGTCATCACAACCCACTCAAAGAGACCAACAAACCCAGGACAAATGAAGGTCGTTTAAGACATATCTTCTTCGGCCATGAATATCTGATTATAACCAGCGTTGCCATCAAGAAAGCTAACAATCTGGTGTCCTAAAGCATCGTTGATAAGCATATCGGCTATGGGCATAGGATACTCATCCTTGGGAGTAGCTCTATTTAAATCTCTAAAATCAATACAGACCCTGATCTTACCAGTGTCCTTTTTCTCAACAGGCACAATATTAGAGACTCACTCTGCATACCTGCATGGCTGAATAAACCCCGCTTGTAATAACCGATTAATTTCTTCTTTAATCCGGTCATATATTGTAGAGTTAAAATGGCGAGGATGCTGTTTGAAAGGCCTGAATCCCGGTTTAATGGGGAGCCGATGTTCAACAAGCTCTCGGCTCAATCCAGGCATCTCTGTATAATTCCATGCAAAGCAATCAACATACTCTTTCAAAAGCGCGATCAACTCCAGTTTACAATCGGCTTCTAAGTTTTGATTCACAAATGTTGGCCTAGGTATAGAACCATCCCCAATATCGACTTGTTCTAAGGGGTCGGCCGACGTGAAACCTTGGCCCAACTTATTGAGCTTATCAAAATCATCAATAGCTTCACAAGCATCGGTCTTGGAAGTCCGATATTGTTCAACACGGTGTTTTAACCAATCAACATTAGCATCTATTAAGATAATTACATGATAATGTTGAGCCGATTGTCAATAGACTTTAGAGATACCGGTACAAAACCTTCCTTAGTGACACTAATGAATTGGAAATCAGAAAGGTCCTGACCAGAAAAGCAAGCAATAGCATCATGCCCCCCGAGCAAAGGAGCATCGGCCGCAGCAACATAGGCCGATGAATCTGAGTGCACAATCTCTACATCGTCGCCCACCCACTGAATGAGAAATTGATGTAGACTAGAAGGGATGCACCGATTAGCATGAATCCAATCACGCCCAAGTATAAGGTTATAGCTACCTTGTACATCGACAATGAAGAAGGCAGTGGCCAAAGTTTTGCTCCCAATAGTAAGCTCCATGGACGCGACTCCTTTGGTCGGGATAGGATATCCTCCTCCTACTCCAATGATGGTCATGTTGGTCTTGACCAACTCTTCATCAGTGCCACCAAGCTTCTGATAGAGCGAGTACATCATCAGGTTTACAATTGCCCCGCTGTCGACCAACATTCAGTGGATTGGTGTACCATTGATATGGCCCTTTACATGCAATGGCTTGAGATGATTGACAGAGTCTTCCGGTTTCTGAAACACAGCACTCTGCGTAGCGAAGTTAAATTTTGTTGCCTTCGAATCATCTCCGACCACATAATAATCAGCAGATAAGTAAACTACGTTCACTTCCGCCCTCTCTGGAGAAGGTTCATAATCCACCATCTCCTCGTCTTGCTCTTCGGGTACATCTTCACTGGTCGTGGCAACACCAGTAGAGAAGATAAGATCATCTGGGCATGCGTTAAAGCCCACTGGAACATCAGGAACCGATTTGGTTGGCTCAGAATTTGGTCTGGTGGTCTTATCACAAGATTTAACAACAGCCGACTCAACCAGTTTGATATTTAAACTGGTCGGCCCATGATCTGACCTGGTCGGCTCGGGATCCGACCTGGTCGGCCCTGAAGCCGATTTGATAGGCTTGGTATCTAGACTGGTCGGCTTAAGATCCGACCTGCTTGATTCAGCAATTGTCGTAGTCGGTTTTTGATTAACAAAACCTGACTCTTCACCACCTCGCTTACCTTGAGGAAACATAGGATGCGTTGAGTTGAATATGTCTTCCCTCATTTTCTCAAGCTGCTCTCGCCTTTGCTTATTACACCGAGCTCTCTGCGACTTCCTCCATTGAGTTTTACCCAAACCAGGGGACACCACCTAGGCTGAGTATATCTGAGATCACGCTCGACAAGCTTCTCTTCCTCCATTTTGGCTGAAACACTTGGGGCGTCTTCTTGTATCTTTGCCAGAGTTGGATCCTCGATAATCATCAGCTCAGCTTCACTATTAATGGGAGACTCCATAGACCCAATTGTAATCGTGGGGACATGATCAGATTTGCCCGGGGAAGCAGCAGAAACCTGTTGTACCCTTTTAGGCACATAAACTTGTCGCACTTGTGCCTTCCCTGTTTCTTGAGCAGTTAAAGTCCTCGAAGTGATCAACCGATTCTAATTTACAGTACTAGAGCTCGGTTGACCACCCAACCGGTCGAATACTGACACCCTTGGAAGTTGACTAGCAGTCATTTCCTAGCTCGGTTTGGTAATACATGGCCGGTGGAACAGGATATGGCACCCACACTCCTTGGGGCCCCCATTGTGGGGGTGGTGAAATAGGAGGAGCCCACTGAGGCATATAAGGAGCATTTCTCGGTGCTGGGGATGTTACTTGAGACACCACCAGCTGTTTAGACTTTCCATCTTCTCGCCTTGAAGGAGTAGACTCTCTTTTTTTAAATGGCCGATTCTGGAAATCGTTCTTTGTACTTAGCCATAAGTTTATCGAAAGTGCATGGCTCCCTGGCAACCTTCCCCTTACTCTTCTCCACATTAGTTTTTCAGGTACCAACTTCAGGTTTCCGTGGGACAAATGTGTGTAAGACATGCACTCTAGAAGGGGTAGAGTTGCTAGAACTAGTTAAACCGACTGGGACAACCGGCTTGTCTGTTTTAGTTGAACCGGAAGGGGCTAGACTGGCATGGTCGGTCCTTCGATCCGATTGAGCCAGCTGTTCTGAAGAAGGGCCAAACTGATTGGCTTGAGGACCCGACCTGGTCGGTCTTTGCTGCGCTGCCCTGGTCTCAAACCACCTTTGCTTGTTCAGGTGTCTTGCCGATCCGGCAGTAATCATGAGCTTGCTTTTGCCATCATCACCTTTCTCGAGCACCACTTTGCGCCCCAAATTATCTTCAGTATTCGGTGCAACCCGTGATTCGTCGATAATGACATTCTTGCCTCTAGTCGTATCGGCCTGCTCCAGACGAATTAAAATAGCAGGACTTCCTGCTTCCACCATATGAACTGGAAAGAGAGTAGTATCAACTTGCATCTCGGTGAGACTCAATCGTCCTTCATTAAGGGTCGATTGGACCTGTCGCCGGAAAACATTGCAATCGTTAGTGGCATGTGAAAAAGAATTATGATACTTACAATAAGCCATCCTCTTTAATTTGTCAGGTGATGGCAATGTATAACTTACTTTAAGATAACCGAATTTAAGCAATTCATAAAAGATTCGGTCGCACTTAGAGAAATCAAAAGTAAATTTCACTTCCTCCCCCCCGATTCTTCTGAATTGGTTTGAGAGAGGGAAAAGTGACCAATTTATTTTGTGCTGGCCACAAGAACTCAACAACATAACAATCTTTAGATTCATCGTCCGAACTATCAGAATATGCTTCAACAATATGTACATTCAACCGATAAGACTTGTGTGGATCGTGAAGTTCTTTAAGGCACGATTCAATTGAAATGACCTTTTGCAAAAGTTGATTTACCTTAAAGAATTCAAATGCTCAAGTTTATCCTTAATTTCCTAAAGTAAACTAGCAAAACATAGGTGTGTCAGGTCTCTATCAGAAATCGTTAAGTGAAAGCATCGACTCTTAATTTCCTTAAAACGTTTAAAGAAATCAACTATGGCCCTTAGCGAACCGACGCGAGATGTGACAGCCTGGTCTCTTGGACTCCATCATAAAAGTGATTATGAAATTTTTCTTCTAATTTGGCCCAAGAGCTAATAGAACATGATGGCAATGATGTAAACCAAGCAAAAGTTGTACCAGTAAGAGATAAAGAAAAATGTCGTACATTCATAAAATCTAGAGTACTAGCTTCACCCATTTGTGCAAGGAACATACTAACATGTTCCATGGTTGATTTACTACCATCACCGCTAAATTTATAAAATTCTAGTACCCTCCAACCATCAGGTGCCTTCATGTGCCTTCATAAAATCGAAGTGTGAAGGGTACAGTTTAAAGTAGGTGGTCCTACTCGGTTTGATTTGTACCCCCAAGCTACTTTCTAGGGATTTAGTTATCTCCTCTTTGAACCGATTTAAAGCTCGGCCAAAATCAGTCGTGGCAGGGTTTGGAGCACCACCATGCATCAGAATCTGACTCGGAGACTTCAGTGGATTGGGTAATACAATACCCTGTCCCACCGAAGTTCTATTCATTGCTGCCCCTGGTCGGTTCGTGCAGTCCGACCAAAATTATGGTGGATGTTATTGGTATGTGTCGATGTACTAGCTCCACCATGACTGGTTCTATCAGTTTTGTTTGTCGATAAACCTGATTGTAATTGACCAAAATGTGTGTGTGTGGTTTGGCCCTCAAAGAAACTAAAAGGCATACCGAACTGTGGTTGTTCGGTCGGATGATCAGGCTCGACAGTCTTACCCTCTAACTTATCTATACGAGTGCTAAGTAATTTAAATGAATGTTGAATGGTATTTGTAAGAGCTTTTGTAGGACCATCTAGTATTACTGAATAATTAGCATGAGTAGGGTAAGGATCATCGTGTACCTCAGCATTTACCTTTTCCGTAGCATCTTCAACGGTCTTAGTTGACGCAGTAGGGACTATCTCGCTGAAGTCTGGCTCCTTGTATTGAATGACCTTGCCGCGCCGATCCTTTGAGCAGCTTTCCAGGAAAGCCTTCAGGACGACGTCGAGTTTGGCCTATGCTTATTGCTTCAACTCGTCGGGGAGTTTGTCGATACCTGAAGGACGGATGATGTTATCCTTGTCTGTGGAACCATCCTTACCGCCCATCTTGGTAGTTGATGAGATCTGATTTTGCTTGATTTTCCCCAGCGGAGTCGCTAAAAAGTGTGTTGACGTTGGAAGTGATCCGAATCTCACACTAGCAGGGCTAGAAAGCCCGAAGAGGTTGCAGATCAATCTAAGACAACAAGGGATCTAGCTAAACTGTTGAAATCGATCTAGGGACCGGTTTTTGACCAGTTTAGGGTTTGATTCCTTGTGTTGATAACTCTAGAACTCCTCCCGGGAAGACCCATCGGGGAGAAGCACGTAGATGTTGCTCTAGGACCAGCAAGACCGCCTAGAACGCCGCCGAATCTCGCCGGGAGATGTGGCGAACAACAAGATAGAAGGGAAAAAGGGGTAAAAGGGTATAGTAGATTGATTTTGAACGATTAGGGTTGGATCCTCAATCGGCCATGATCCTCTCATATATATAGAGGGGGTTGGTCTTATCCCAATAGGAAACATCTCCAATATCGTGATCTCCAAGTTTCCTATCCGGACTCCATCAAGATATGGAATTCAAGAGTCCAATCCGGACTAGAAAAGGTAAACTCGATTCAACCGATCCTCAAACCGACTAAAGCGGTTTAATGGGCTTTAACGTAGTAGATAATAGCCCAAACCAACTAAATCGATTAACAGATCTTTATAAAGAAAAGATCTTTAAATCGATACCTTAATGACCACGAATTGGCGTTCATCAACATTCCAATGCTTCTGACCAGTGTCACCTGGTCGGAAGTCTCGTAACTGGTCGGAATATACTTATAGCAATAAGTGAATCAAACGACCAGACCAATTCCGCTTAGAACATCCGACTTTATAAATACAAATTACTTGAAGATGAATTCGACTTCAAATATTATGACTCGAATGCGTCTTCTAGCCTTATTATGTGCTTATGACACTTTTGAGTGTCAACGGGAAGGTAGCGAGTTTAGGGTGTGTTTGGATCAAGGATAAAATTTTAGTCGTGTCACATCGAATGTTGCGGCACTAATTTAGTCTGTTAAAATATACTAATTATAAAACTAATTACAGTAACATATGGTAATTAACAAGATAAATATATTAAGCCAAATTAATCAATCAATAACAAATGTTTACTATAGCACTATATTGTCACATCATGGACTAATTAAGCTTAATAGATTCATCTTGCGAATTAGTCTCTGGCTGATAAATTAGTTTTATAATTTGTTTATTTTTAATAGACAAAGTTAGGTAATATCTGATCCGATGTGACGGAGCTAAAATTTTTGTCAAGAGAAACGAACAACATTGATGACAGATTTTAGAGAGCTGAGAGCATGGATGGCGCTATGGGTATTTCCCTGTATGTCAAGGAATACCCAAGATTACAGAACAAACACAAATACATGTACAATATACATATGATGGTAAAATTTATATAGTTGCTAGATGTTGCAATTCTGTCTCAAAGTCCAAAAGAAAGTAGCGACTATCAGCCCACCAAGGGAAAGAAAAAAAAAAAAGCTCCCATCGCTTCTGACTGGTTGCCTGCCGCTAGCATCTCATCGCATCAATCTCATCGATGAAATGTTTAAAAATTTGAAGAATCAATGTAAGCTTTCAGTTATGCTTATTAGAATAGAAAAACAGTAATATTATATTGTCTACCGACTTTTTAAGTTGGTACTATTTTTTTTTTCCGTAGCCATTGATAGTGTTGAGAGAGTGTTTTCCACAATGAATTATATGAAGAAGAAGCGAAGGAATAAAAAATAGGTGATGAATATTTGAACAATTGCTTGGTTATATTTATTCAAATAAAATTCTTCATCGTTAATCAATTCCAAAAAGAGGATCATAGAGTTATATTTTTAGTACCTTTTATGCTTTGTAATCTTTCTTAATAAATAGAGACAATTGCACTATGTCACTATATTTAGAGCTTGTACTTTGCTTATTACTATTATACATTTGGATTGAAATTTTTATGTACACGAAATATCCATCCGTGAAATCCTGGCTCCGCTCCACTGGCTGAGAGCGTAATTTTCAAATACTAAGACTAGAATAAAAACTCGAGAAAAGGTCAGAAACGTCAATTAAATTTACTCATTAATTAAATCAATATACTTTTACCTTTTATTTAGAGCAACTCCAACGGTTTTGTATTTTTTTGGCAAAATATAGTATTTGTCAACTCTCAAATTAATATGACAAAGGTAAAAAGAGTCAATCTCCAACGCGGGATAGCTTAACATATATGTCAAATATCATCCGGTGTTTGCCAAGTTGCTAAAAATGCTAGGCTCATTTGTCAAACCGTTGGATAGGAGATTTTTAAACGTTTTTGTAAAAAACAAGAATGTCAAACCCATTTGTAAAATCGTTGGAGTTGTTTATGGTTATAGTTTTTATAGGACTGTGTAAAGTGTGACTCATACAGAAATTACTGGTAGCCTATTTTTCTGATGATTTATTAGTAACCAGGAAAAACGTCTCAGCTGCTTTCAGCCGTATATATATGTGCTCCGTGCAGGTGCAGCCCGTCAGGCCTCCTTCGCCACTCCACATTTGGCCCGTATAGATTTAGTTGAAGTGTTGATCGAACGCGTCGTTCAATTCGGTCTGTTACCGAATCCTGGGGCACCATGGCGTCTCCCAACAGCGGAGAGGTCGGCGCAGCAGGCGACCTCCTAGAGACCGGTCTGCTGGCCCTGGCCGCCTCCAAGGAGGAGGAGCCGCCTGCCGCGGAGACGACGACGGCGACGTCAGCGTCGGGGCGTCTGGCGGAGCACGAAAGGACGACGGCGACGCGCTCGCGGGTTCGGCAGGGCGCCGTGCGGCGCGCGGCGGCGCAGTTGCAGGAGGTGTTTCTGGGCACGAAGCTGTTCCCGCTCTTCTCCGCCGTGCCGCTAGCCGTCGCCGCCGAGCACCTCCGCTTCGGCCGGGTATACGTTGATCATCCCTCACGAGCCCCTAGATTCTCGCCAATAATTAAGCGAGAGCGACTGTTACCGGCGGTTTCCTTAATAAGCGGCCTTTGATTTCTGCTCTAATTAAGCAAAAGTTAATTGATTCAAAACGAAAACGTGGCAGCTAGCGGGCCCGCTTGATCCTTAGAGTTGAATTTATTTCAAAAATCATAATTTAGACTATATTAATTAAGCTAATATAATTATATATGGATTATATATTTATATATTGTTGTTGGTTATACGAGAGACATGGTTGAATTTGTATCATAAGATTGAGTTACAAAGGGGTGTTAATAAGTTGTCAAGCAGAAATATAGCATGGTGATCTATGAAATCTATTTTTCTCTCTCATCCTATGAATCTAAGATAGAACTATATGTCAACATTGAAAAGTTGTAGAATATCAAATTTCAAGTCAAATAACCTAGTTCATTGAATGGATCTTGATTCCTCTAAAATAAAATGATCCAAACGTCCCCTAAATTTAATCAAATTTATAATAAAATAATATTAATAATTTTTAATCTTAAATATAGTTTACTATAGGAATGTATTTCATAATTAGTTCAATGTATTAATGTTGTATTATGAATGTTAATATATTTTTATATAGTAACTTCAATCAAAATTTAAAATGTTTGATTTCTAAAAAAAAACGAGAATTACATTGAATACGTGGGGGTATATTCTTGGAGATGAGCCAACCGTATGTGTCCCGACGGTCATATTCCTCTTTCGCCTTCAAGCGCCTCACCGAGGATGACACGAACGCATCGCTACGCAGGCGACCTCGTGCCTCGTGGCTCAACAGATGCTGCTAGAGCACTAGTCCAACTATGCATGGGCCCCAGAAAAAAATTCTTGTATCGTGGATAGAGGCCCTCAAGGGTGACACAAGGGATCGAATGCCGTGTGGGGAACTTTTTTATGTGCAACTAGGAGATGCACACGTACGGGGGTGGTTCATTTAAGCATAAATATAATCCAAATTCGCTGGCGATCGACCGGTGTAGCCTACCATAAACTTACCTGAGACCAAGGGCATATTTAGATCAGTTGGTAGGTATCGATAGCTACTAGCAGGGGCTAAATTAACCTAAATAGTTAGAGTCAGCTAACAACTAGTTAGAGGTTTGGACCTCTAGATGGGCCAAAAGCTAATTTTAACTACCGACCCTTAATATCCAAACAAGCTCTAAGGAAGCACCTTTTGTACAAGAAAAGAAGAGTAGTTAAGGATGGGGTTTGAACTTGAAACAAAGGGGTCTAGTCAATTTTTTGGGGTAATTTTAGTACTAGACACCTTTTTGGTATTGGAATCGTCATCAGTAAGGTATTTTATAGACTATATATATATATATATATATATATATATATATATATATATATATATATATATATATATATGCATATGTATATCTTGTTTTTCCCTAAGGGATGCTATTCAATTTACTACTTGCTCCGTTCTAAAATATAAGACGTTTTGATTTAATATAAGACATTTTGATTTTTCTACTTTTATTATTGATCTAGGCATGGTGCATATCTAAGTACATAGCAAAATTATATATTTATAAAAGGCAAAACGTGTTATAATTTGAAACAGATAGAGTATATCATAAAACTATAGGTACATAGTGAAACTATATTTTGCTATGAATCTAATTAGCCTATTTAGTAATAACAATATTGGTAGTTTTTTGTATAAACTTAGTCAAATCTAATGTAGTTGTACTTAGGAAAAATCTGTAACCGCATTCTTTAGGATGGCGGTAGTACCATATTCTTTAGGATCATTTGATAGCTCGGTGGATTTCCATGCTAACCATGTTTTTTTTTTTTTTGAAAACACTGATAGAAGATCTATCTTTTCATTCTGTCTTTCAATTAGAGTAGAAAAGAGTTGATTCAGTTTATAAAAAAAAATAGATCTAAAAATGTTACATTTGTATGGTTAATTAAAGAATAACTAGCAAAAAAATCCCTAACATCAACAGTATAGCCGAAACAACCGGCTCAAAACAACGCAGCCTATCACAGGTCACAGCTCGAAAACATAGCCGAACAGCTCCAGACTTCTTGCAGAGGACCAAAGCCTAAGCCTCAAAATCACAACATACACCTATAGGGAAAACTAACACCGTCCGAAAGAGATTGCTAAACATCATCATCGCAAAGAGCTATTACAAGCCCCACAACAGTACAACACAACAACCTCAACTTCACCATATCCATGTCTCGCAAAAAAAAAAAAAAAAAAAAAACCTTCACCATATCCATTATTTCAAGAAAGTCAAGTATTCCTGACTTCCTGTGCAGTACAACACAACCAACACCAAAATATAGAGCCTCACCGAAAATCAGCAAGAGTGCCAAGAGGCGGTCGCTGAACAAGAGCGTCGAAACTGATGCAGCAACAGGAGCATCACCGTCGCTCGTTTAGGGGTTATGGACAGGACTTTCACCTGACGAGTCGTACCAATTGGAAGGGGGTGGCACCTCAATAACGCACCGAATAGTTCAATCCCTGGTTGTTTTATTTTCATTTAATATTTCACTTCAACTTGTTGAATGTTCTTGGCTTTGCGGCGATGGTAGTGACGCATTTTGTTAGCAGGCATGGGTGTTCGTTTTCAGCTTGATAGGCCTTGCTCCTCTGGCAGAACGTGTGAGCTTCCTAAGCGAGTAATCACTCAATTCCTTTTGTGTTTCTGTATTCTTTTTTCATGAATTGACAGTTGACAGCTGGGTTTCTGATCTTTGGCCTTACCTCTGTTTCTACAGGCATATTGCCGATACAGCAGGACCAACAGGTAACTACTGTAATCTTTATATTATGTCTCTCTTTACTATATGATATGAAGGAATTTGTGTGGATTAACAGATATCGAAAACAAAAGCTTGAACTAAAATATTCTTGTACACATCGTAGTATACGTTAAATAGAACATGAGTTGAGAGAAACTGCATTAACTGCGTTACTAGTGACTGAGAAAAGTATAGAAGAAATGTGTCGGTATAGAAGAAAATTGACCTCTGGTCGTTCAATTAAAGTATAGAAGAGAGTCATTTACCGACACTGAATAATATTAGTAGAAATTTACCTTTTTCCCCTGATAAAATGAAATTGGGCTTCCTTTTGGTGTATTAACTGCGTTACTAGTGACTGAGAAAAGTATAGAAGAAATGTGTGGCTAGGTTCTTTATTACACATTTTCACTCCACAAAATCACTCTGAACTATGGAACAATAGGGATAATTATAAATTATCATTTCCGCTGCTAAGATATTGTCTGCTCAAAACTGAATGACTCAAAGTAGTATGCTCAATATAGGATAGCAACTGCCACAGCATACCTTCCTTGATAAGCTTTAACAACGTGCCCCAATAACATGTGAGGTCCTTAATGAGGTGTGCATCCTAAGTATTTGTTCATTGTTTTGAAATTTTCTAGCGTAAATGCCAACTGACAGTGACAGGTAGTAATTTCAAAAATAAATGGAACACATTTGATTACTCTTTGGGGGCATGAAATGAACTACGTTTATAGTTTATTTACATCTGGTCCAGAAATCCCAGTATCCTTATGTTCAAGCATGTGCTTCTTCTCAATACTGCATCTTTTTTTTTTTTGAGAAATTATATATATATATATTTTTAACTTGGCACTTCTATCTGAATTGGAACAATTTTGATTACAGCTGGTGGGCTTCTGAACGCAACTTGTGGGAATGTACCTGAACTAATTATTGCACTGTTTGCTCTGCACAAAGAGAAGATGGAAATCCTAAAGTGGTCTCTTTTAGGTTCTATATTATCTAATTTGCTCCTAGTCCTTGGCTCATCACTCCTTTGTGGTGGGCTTGCTAATACTGGCAAGGAGCGTCCACTGGACAGGGTAAGGATGCAATTAAACAGTACCATTGTATTACCAGTAGAACTTCGAAATACAGTTTTAGAACAATAACATATGCAAAAGAAATCGTCTATGGTCATTAACAGAGACAAGCTGATGTAAGCATAGGCCTCCTGATGCTGGGTGTGCTCTGCCACATCTTACCTCTACTGTCCAAGTACACAACAAGCACTGGAGATAGCACAGGCTCAGTTCTGGAGTTATCAAGATTAAGTGCAATCGTAATGCTCATTGCCTACTTTGGATGTCTCGTCTTCCAGCTAAAAACTCATCATCAAATTTTTGTGCAAGAGGTATAATGCTTTATTTACTAAGGATGCTGGGAGTCGTGTCAAAGAATGCGGAAACCAGAGGTCAATTTTCTTTAAGACAACTACCATTTCAATGTCGGTAGTTAGAACTATTGACAACTTAATCCTTAAATTTTGTAGGTTTTGAATTCTCAAATGAACTTTAGAAATTCATATGCACTATGTAGTCATGATTTTGACTCAACTGGACAGTCATTTACTCGCATTGATCTCCTCTCTGATTTTAGCATGGCCGTTGGTTGCGCTAACTTTTTCCTGTTAGTATGAGATAATTTTCTAGTTATGTGGTGATTTGTTAAATTGCAAATAAGATAGGTACATAGGTCATAAAGTTTCTGAATTTTGAATATGGTGAATATCGATGCAGTTTTCTGCCAGTTAAAAGAATCAGTACTATTCTATTGGCTCATCATCTCACAGTTTACTGATTTGTCCAAGAATTAAATTGCAGGAAGGTTCACAGAGCAGCAGCACCAACAGTGACGATGAAGTTACAAACAATTCAGTTATAGGATTTGCCAGTACAGTGATCTGGTTGATTGGGATGACTGTAGTCATTGCTATGCTTTCTAATTATATTATCACTACCATTGAGGTATACGAATTCTTAAAAACATACATCAACAATGTTAAGTTGTTTCCGCTTTATTTCTGCTTTTCACTATTTTGTTTCCAGGAAGCATCAGATGCACTTTGTATCCCAGTCAGGTTCATTAGCATTATCCTGCTTCCTGTTGTTGGAAATGCAGCAGAGCATGCAGGCGCTATAATGTTTGCTTTTAAGAACAAAATTGTAAGGATGTACCCTAACAAAATTTTGTTGTTAGTTTTTCTGAGTTAAACAGCACTACAATTATATTCCTTGTAGGATATCACCCTGGGCATTGCTCTTGGCTCAGCTACTCAAATTTTGCTGCTTGTGGTGAGAATTAAGAAATTTTTCTTCTCGTTCAGTTGGTTAACCATGGAAAACCGATCAGATTAGGAATTCAAATCTTGTTAGGAAACAGAACTGGCCCTTAGCAAATTTACAGTTCCAGAGTTTTTTTATTCAACCTCCTTCAAAATTTATGTGTCAATGATAAGGTAAAATATATCTATTCCTCCAAAAGATGGGAATCAAATTGGGCACTTTAACCAATGATATGGCCCTTTATCCTAAATAATGGTACATGCCAAAATTTCGATTTCAGCTGATAAGGAGTTTACTTGTCATGACAAGGTGCCCGTTATTCTAATTGTGTCCTGGGTGAATGGCATCCCTATGGATCTTGACTTGAACCTTGTTGAGACTGGATCATTGGTTGACAGTATTTACAACTGCTTTTACACTTCAGGTAATGGCACAAATTGCTAAAACAGATTATGAGAAAAGGCAGACCTAACACAACTCCCTCCATTCTAAACTATATGTCATTCCAACTTTCTTGGTGAGTCAAACTATCTAATAATAGTTAGATACTAAAAGAATTACCGAGATTTATGACATCAAATTGGTATATTATAAAAATAATAAAGAATCTAATGATACTTATTTGGTATCATAAATTTTGTTATTTTATTATAGAAATTTGGTTAAACTTGAGATGATTTGACTCTCCAAGAAAATTAGAATGACTTATAATTTAGGATGGAGGGAGTATTATTTTAAATGCACATCTTTCTTTAGGGCAAGAAGTGTATGATGATCTTAGTATACCTTTGCAGGATGGCAAATGGCATTACTTGAAAGGCTTCAATTTGACACTATGTTACATTGTAATAGCAATGTGCTTTTTCACCATAAAGTCCATCCCATGTAAGATTCATGGTTGCGCTCTGAGCATGCACGTACTTTCGCGATCTATTGTTTTTAAAAAAAAAACCAAAATCGCATTTGCCTTCACATATGTGCAATTTCTATAAGCAGGTTCATATTTTTTTGAAACATATTTTTCATTTATCAAGTTCCTACTAATTATTGCATTGTCATCTACTTCGTGGGTAAATCTGTTCAGCACCAAAAAAGGTACAAGCCTGAGATCCTAGGTTTGGAATCAAATTGAGGTATCTCAATTCAAGGTTGTGGATTGGCGTTCCCTCGAGCCCCTGACGATCAAGTTGGATCAAGCTGTTTGTGAGCACACCGGTGATCAGCGTATTTGACACAGTTTGTCATGTGGAAGTATAGTTAATCTCCCTCTCCTCTCTTATTGGTGTGAAAATTAAGTCCGACAAATCACAACATAGAATGTGATATGATAGTGTGTGTTAGTGTCTCATGGAAAACATTCGTGACTTTCAATCAAATAATGGCACTATCAAAGCACACTCCAAGAGAATTTGATATTGTAGATGTTTATATAAATTTCTTGAAGGTTGAAAGAAATTTGACTTAAGGCAAAACTAAAGTGAACTATAGTTTGAAATGAAGGAATTTTGATTGTGTTTTGTAAATCTCACATGAAGCTCTTGTAGTTGCTTGTTGTGAGTTTTAAACATTAGAACACAAAATGATGCCCTTCTAATCAAGAATCTGCACAAGTTCTTCAACAGAGCAGACATTCTCTAGGTTCACTTGATCTGGGAGAAGTATTATTCTAATGATAGGCTGCCCAATCACACTAGATAGGGCTCCTTTTAGTTGATGGACTCGGGGCGCCAGGAGTTTAAGCTAATACCTTTCGAGTGGAAGGGTCTACCATCTATCCAGTTCATACCTTCAGGCCAATCGACGCCTCCCGCATTCACACACAGCAAAGATTCGGAAAAAGTCAGGCTTGAGGAGGGGGGCACGAGCAAGTCCACCCCACATAGGTAAGAGACTGAACTAGGTTCAGCAAGATGGACTCGTCAAGTTCCTCATCAATAATGGGGACATCTTCGCCTAAAAATAGGGATGAAAACTGATCGGATCAGAGCGGATAATGTCTTACCCATATCTTAATCCATATTTTTGGGTCGGATAGAGCGAAGCAGATATTATACGAATTTGGATGTGAATACAAATTGTTTAGATGTCAGAAATGGTACGGATTCGGACGGGTGTTGGAGTAGAAGCGGATTTTTAAGTGGGATAATATGTGCTTACATGTTGTTTTCTATGATGAGAAACAATTCATTAACCAAAGTCAAAGCAACAATACACCATGAAATAATGTATTCTTGCTGCTTGGGGTCCTCAAAATATTCGGATTATCCTATTTTAAGCATCGAATAATCCGCGCTCAATTACCGGATAATCCATATCCGCTGAATTTCGTCAATCCCATATCCTACACCACATCTGCATATAATTTATGGGTTGTCATCTTTGCTTTCCAATAACTATAGTTTATGCCATCAAATTGGGTGGTGGTTGATTTGAGCCATTTTGACACTTGAAGGTTATAAAGCTTCAAATTAACAGTGACCACGACTTTGATACCACTTGAAAGGTCCTAAATGTCTGGAGGAGGTGAATAGCCTATAAAAATTGTACAACAACACTTAAAACAAAAGGATTAGATTACTATGTGATGAAAGCAAGTTTTGCACTAGCTCTACAAGAGATGCAAGCCATGTAACCACAAATCTAGTATATTATGATCTCTATGTCACACACGAAGATTATGTCGCTATTTTACAACTAGTGAGCAAGCTAGCAAGAAAAATAACTCTAATTAAGCTACACTACTCAACTTGCTACAACTATCACTTGACAAGGATATATGAAAGGTATATACAAGTGATAGGAATGGATATACCGAGCTGGGCAAGAGATCAATCAATGAATACCTAATGAAATTCATAGAGACAAGATGACACAATGATTTTTCTTTGAGGTTCACTTGCTTCCCAGCAAGGTAGTCCCTACTGTAGCAATTCTCTCACTTGGAGGTTCACGAGCTAATAGGCACAACACGCCTAACCCATAAAAGGGGTGCCGCACAATCAACATAAGGTAGGGATCCACAAGCGATGAACAATCCACCCGTTGTCTTTTGTGATCTCCCATGGGGAAGGCATAAAACCCACTCACAATCACCATGATCGGAGCCAGAGACAAACACCACCCTCCGCTCAAGGATCCTAGTTGCTCCAAGCCATATAGGTGGCAACAACCACCATGAGTAACAAGAGAAATCCACGATAAAACATAATCACCAAGTGCCCACTAGATGCAATCACACAAGCAATGCACTTGGATGCTCTCCAATCTCACCAAATGATGAATCAATCAAGCAAAGCGAGTGAGAGATGAACGGATAGGCTCAGATGGTTGTATGGTCAATGAAAATGGTCAAGAGAGTGAACCTAATCTGTCAACTTCTATTTATAGAGCCCCAACAAGTCACATACCCGTTGACCCCTTTAATGGGTTGTTTGTGTACCGACCAGATACGCCTGTAGTGACTAGATACGCGTGTCCGATCAGCAGTGACCAATTTCCCTTAGCTTGCCACATGTCTAGCCATTTGAACGTATCCGTTGGCCTCTAACGGTTACACTCATGCACGTGCTCAGTGCATCTTAACCGCACACGATGCTCAAGTGACCGGACACGCTATGCCCTAGCATCTAGTCGATTCCAGGGAGCTCCTAGAAAGCACTTTTGGTGTTTGGACGCGTCCGGTCATGCTTGACCAGACACACCTAGCATTCGATCTACCTCTGAGACGAAAGCTAGTTGGTGAACAACAACACCGGCACGTCTGGTCGTCTGACCATGCCAGCATATGGTCGCTGCTAGCATGCTGCCCACGCCTAGGGTTACTAACCGGACTTGTCCGGTTGCTTCGGAGTCAGCGTCCGATCACACCTAGTGACCCCTATCTCTTCCTCTTTCATCCCTTGTGCAAATGTGTTGACTCTACTAAGTTTCCAACACTTGTGTACGTGACATATTTTTCCAAGGGATGTTAGCACACTAGAATCTAAATGCATGTGCAATGAGTTAGAACTTCTAGTGGCACTTTGACAACCATATTTCACACTGAATTTAATTTCTCCTCTCTTCGTAATATTGTGATCAATTCTAAATATGTTCACACTCTCTATAGTGTCTTGACCACCAAAACAAAATGGCCCTATGGTTATACCTTTGTCTTGAGCCCATTTTTTTTTCTTTTTTAAGTTGGAGCATATGATCAACCATCACTTAACTATAACCATCCATCTAGCTCCATCACTTGGTGTACAGTAACCTATCTCACATAATACTCATGACAGAGGTTAGTACACTTATGTTTTATCAATTATTTAAAATCAAACTAGAGCTTTCAAAGTAGTTGTATACTTACAGAATAATCTACTTGAGCATGTGAAATACCAATACTGACCCTAGCTTCATGTCGTGCCCACTCCCTTTTGCCTAAAGCTTAGGTCCATGAAGCCTAGGACGCAGAGCCTGTCCTGTTTTGCTCAGGGCTAGCATCGTCCCCCCCCCCCCCCCCCCACCCCCACACACACACCCAAACACCACTGTTGATGCGAGTGAGTTGAGTCGTACATATTCGTTTCTGTAACTGAGTCCCATGTGCTTACTAGCTGAGCTGATGAGCCCACAAAATGATCGATTTGGTGGTGCATAATATTGCTTTTGTGTTTTGAAATTCAATAGTGTATCTAATGAAGTTGAATACTTGATTTTATATAAGCATGATGCAGTCGTAACTGTGCGGTCTCGTTAGTGCCCTTGTAGTGTAGCCAATGACGGACCTAGGATTTTAGCGTAGGATATGTCACATAAAAAATCTCTTATGTAATTTTGTAAAACCACATATATAATATACATATTAAGGTATAAACTACGATAAATTAGACTATAAAATTTTAAATGAAATACAAATAATTTAAAATATAGTCATAAAAGAGACTAATAATACTACTTGTCTAATGCCGTTTTTAAGTGTTGGGCAAACTGTGCAAACTAATCTTTAGTCAATGATCTAGCTAATCTCCATGATTCACAACTAATGTCAGAGTGATAACTTTGTAAAGGGGACATGACATTATAAGGTTTTCATTCCATTTCATTGCGTATCTCACAAGGCAAAATAAGATGGGATGAAAAAATAGCAAAATTAAGGATGAAATATATTATTTATACTTATAATATATCGAGTGGAATGTTTTTTGAAAAAAAAATAAAAACATAGACTCATCTGAGGTCTAATGAGACATACCAAGAGAGGATAAAAAGTAGAAAAACTAAAAGGGGAAGTGTAATATTTATAGTTCATTTTAGAGGGGACAAAAGAAAATAGAAATATTATAAAATAGGCTAATTAAAGAAATAAATATATTGTATTATCTATATAGGTAATTTTTAAATGGGATACAAAAATGGAAAATCAAAACAAAAAAACGCTACTCCAATATATCGAGTGGAATGTTTTTTGAAAAAAATAAAAACATAGACTCATCTAAGGTCTCATGAGACATACCAAGAGAGGATAAAAAATAGAAAAACTAAAAGGGGAAGTGTAATATTTATAGTTCATTTTAGAGGGGACAAAAGAAAACATAAATATTATAGATAAAATAGGCTAATTAAAGAAAGAAATATATTGTATTATCTATATAGGTAATTTTTAAATGGGATACAAAAATGGAAAATCAAAACAAAAAACGCTACTCCAATCCAAGGAATTGAACTAGCGACCTTGTGAAGGTAAGGCAACAGACTTACCACTAGGCCAAGAAAAAATAGTAATAATTTAATGTGCAAATTTTGTTATCTAAAGAAGGATAATTCGGCATTAAGTAAGTATAAAGCTAGCCCCACAGAGTATGTCACGGACCACCTGACATGCCCCATGGGTCCGCCCCTGTGTAGCTCTATGGAACCCCATCATGTCGGTGCATCCGCACCAATGTAGCCCTTGTAGCGCAGTCCAATGCAACCCATCTCGTCATTGTAGCCCCACCAATGCAGGCCATGCAGTGCAGCTCTATGCAAAGCCGACCACCTGTTTAGTCCTATACTCCTATAGTGTAGCACCACCAATGCATTTCCTGTAGTGCACCTCCATGGGCCCAACTAGCCCAACCAATCAATGATTATGCCCCTCATTGTCCACATGATGAATATGTTATTCTCTCATCCATTCTACAAAGTTTCTAAACATAAATGTATTACTTGGTTTGTTATTGATTCAATTTTCGTAAATGCATTATTTGCTTCTAATTGGAAGGGACGTGACGTTATATGAATTGGTGAGATCCAATGCACCTGTGATGGCTAATGGAACAATTATTTCAACAAATCATAAAAACCTTTCTTGGAGGTGAAGCTCTTGAAAAACAATATTGTGAAGTTATTGTGAATTATGTGCTAAAAAGTGATGGAATTCTGCCTCACATTTTTACTGGTGTGGAGAAGATGGATGGTGCTCGTTAGATTGTCAATTGTGTGGCCATACGAGAAAGTAATAAACTATTCTTGTAATTGTTTCTTGTTTTCTCATATGTGACCGATGGCCATACTTCTGTTAGTGATATTTGTGGTAGTTGAAGGTTAGCAAGGCGCCAAAATCATCCCAGGGTATTTATTACTCTCAGCTCCCTTGTTTCTTGTTACAACTCGGTCTCCAAATATGCTCATGACACATTCTTGCAACAAAGGTCCAAATGTATTTTATCATTTCTTGCAATAGAGGCTACGAAACTCTAGATGATTTTGATATTCTTTTTTGGCTTAGATTTAGTTTCTGCAGTGATATAGTTTATTTGAATGATATTCTTTTTGGCTTAGATATAGTTGCCGCAGTTCAGTTTAATTAACAAATTACATTTTGATTTTGTTCAGGTAGGAGGCCCTAAAGGTAGTGTGATGCAGGATCATATCAACAACAAGCATATGAATTGAAGTGTTCAAGGATGCTCTTTTGTTTTGGAGTAATTAGAGATGATGCATTTTGTAGTGAACTTAATTACGTACACTACAACAGAAATGGGTTATAGCCCTGGTTGGCAAGGGCCTTTAGCCCCGGTTGCCGAGTCGGGACTACGCTTCCGGGACTAAAGCCCCCCCCCCCCCCTTTAGTCCCGGCTCCGGTCACCGGGGCTAAAGCCCCCCCTTTAGTCCCGGTTGGTGATACCAGCCGGGATTAAAGGGTGCTGCCAGCGGTGCCCCGCAGCAGCACCCTTTAGTCTCGGCTGGTATTACCAGCCGGGGCTAAAGGGTCCCCTGGTTTTTTCCTTTTTATTTTATTTTCAGTTCTGTTTTAAAGTTTTGTTTATTTATTTAATAGGTTTTCCAATATGTATTCTTTGCTGCTAATATATATATTTCTTTATATATTAGCAGCATATATATTGCATGCATATAAATTGAACTATAGAACTACATATATATATATATATATAAATATATGTACATAAAATTACAAGCAATATACATAGAAGTTGTCCAAATATCTGTCTACACAAGTTGTACTCCAAAGTTAGTACTGTAAACCTATTACAAGCTGTACTCCATCTAAAGATCTATAGGGCATACAAATGATCATCATTGTTTGGAATCAACTTCTCGTTGGTATTATAGTAGAACTCGCCGTTTGGATTTATGATTTGTTCCCGAAGAAATCCTGCTATTGTCTCTGGTATTGCTTTCAATTGGCCTTGTAGCATCACTTCTTGCTTCAACCAGTTAGTCTTCAGTTTGAACTAGAGAAGATATTAGTTACGTCTATATTATCAATATTAAGTCTATAAAAAATGAAAAGAAACTTTGATGATTTCTTCAGGAATTCTATTTGATTCTATCATCATGTACTCACAAACATAGAATCCACATAAGTTGGTACCCTATTTTTGTCTCAAAATCCACTGTAGAATGAAAAGATTCATCTCGTAATAAAGATATGATATATGACATGATATAATAAAGATACACGTACATTGACGAAGGTGTACGCGTAAACTTACTGGTAGTCGTGGCTTTATTGCAAGTGGCGCCTTACATTGACTCATATGTTCCCGAGCAATGAATTTTTCCCAAACCCTAATCTGGCCAATGAAACATTAATAGTTGGATCATTATTTAATTAGTATACATATATACAACCTTAGTCTATACTTTAAACATGCAAGCTAGGGATCGAAAAATTACCTTTGGAAGATGTCTATCATATCTTGGTAATCTTCTTGCGGTTTGCTCAACGAGTCATAGATTAACACATTGCTGTATTTGAGATCGATGACCATCAGTATCCAGTGATAGCTGTTCATACACATGATTCATATATATATATATATATAGATTATTAGGGTTAAGTAAAATAAAATGTGCACATACTTATTATTAACTACATATGTCTCACACACTTAAAGTTGTATGGGAAGAGTATTCTTTCTCTATCTTTTTGGTTCACGAAGAATCTCATGAGATTCGTACACGACTCATCGCTCGAAGTCGTTGAAGGGTTTGGAGGCTTGAAAACAACATACGGATCAACAAACCCAACAGAATTGTCATGTTTATCTCTGAGCTGAGTCATCTGATACCTGCAATATCGAGTCGATCCACAAGTACGTGTGTAAGAATACTACGTACTATATACACATACTAGAGAGTTCAATGAAAACTATAAAAGAAACACTTACAAACAATAGCAGCTAAGGAGTGATTTGTCCAGTGCGTCCATGTGGCATAGCTGGTGTAATTCCTCCATCTGGACTAAGATTAGGTCATCGCCACAGAAGTAGTGATGGTTCTGAATTCGGACAGAAATCCAATTGACAACACCGTCTTTAGAAGCCTCCATGCACCATTTGTTGATTGCAAACATCTGCGTACCAAGTACATGTAAGTGATTGGGGTTCATTAGACTCCTGCCGGGTGCAAAATTTCTCCTCCACTCATCGACTACATCCGCTCGTGGAAACTCCAGCCTAGTAGCAATATTGGCAATCGTTTGGAACGGGAGACCGCTGTAAATGAAAAAAATTTCAATTGAGTCAATCTCAGACAAACTACTGGTCTCTCCAGATTTCCTTTGTACTCTGCCCATGTTTGAACCATACTGATTTTCCACAAATAACGGGGACAAATGTCTTGATGTTTCCCCGAGCTGTGGAACACCCTTTCCCACTTTCTTCGTGCTGGATTGTTGTTCTTTTGCAGACTTGATTAGAGAGCGTTCGTAGTCTGATTTTTGCGGAGCCTTTCGGGCTTGACGCATCTTGATACCACGTTGTTCCACCCTTTTCCTTAACTCCTGTGGGTTTAACCAGAGGTAAGGCTTCTCTAGGTTTCTCTTCGCTTCAGCCGCGACCTTTGATTCATCTAAAATTTTTCACACATCTTTTTTCACCGAAATTTCTAACTCCTCATCAATCTTTTCATAAGCTAATTTCTCGTGAGCTTTTTTTCCTGATGCATGAGTCTTCTTTTTTGGAGGTGGGCCTTCAGTTCTGTGGCGGCGGACCGCTTCTTAGGGCCGCGCGGTGGAGGCGGGGGTGTTGGAGCCCGCTGTGGAGGAGATGGTGGGGACGGTGGCGGTGTTGGAGCCCGCGGTGGAGGAGATGGTGGGGCCGGTGGCGGTGTTGAAGCTCGCGGTGGAGGTTGTGGCGTTGGAGCCCGCGGTGGATCAGGTTGTGGCGTTGGAGCCCGCGGTGGATCGGGTTGTGCAGGAGATGGGGTTGAAGCCATGTCCTCCAACACATCGTCACCGCCCGCATCACTATGATGCGCTGGGGAATGACGAACTGGACTATAGTTCCTGCTACGCAAAACAACGAATGATGTGAGCATCCAATTAATATATACATATAGGAAGTTAGTGTAATAAAAATTGTTTCTCGTTCACGCGCACTACTAGGCCTGGGCATTCGGTCGTGACCGAACCGATCGGTTCGGTTCTTCGGTCACTTTGAAAGTTTGGTCATCTTAAAATGGTGACCGATCGGTTAGTTTCAAAACTCAAGACCAAGCAAGTTCGGTCTCGGTTAGTTCGGTTCGATCTCGGTCATGACCGAACTAACCGAACTATACGAAACATCTACTAAATAATATAATTTTAGCAAATTTTAGCATTTTTTTTTCTATTCCATGGCAAAAATAACAATACAAACTATAGATTAAATAGAGTGATAAGAGTGATGGTTGATATAAACCCCTTAGAATAAATATTATATCACTGATAATAGTCTAAAGTACACATTATATCTATAAAAATTAGATGTTCGGTTAGTTCAGTCAGTTCGGTTACCCGAGGCATATGACCGAACTAACCGTAAAAAGTTCGGTTAGTGCAGACTCAGGACCGAACTAGTGACCAAAAATTTCGGTCTCGGTCACTTCGGTCTCGGTCTCGGTTAGTTCGGTTCGGTCTTCGGTTAATTATGCCCAGGGCTACGCACTACCTATGGTGAGGATCTTGATCAGTAGGAGGAGGTTGCCGCGGTGACAATCCAGGAATAATAATGAAGCGCTTGCGCCAGCAAATAAATGTCTTCTCCGCTTCACCTAAAGTCTTCTCCCCATCTCCCCCTTCAATTTCCAGTGCCACGCTGCCACAACCTGTCTCAACCCTATCCACCGAGACGCTAGCGTATCCGGCTGGCACTGGTTGACCATGGATTCTTGGTGTTCTTGTACGGTCGATAGGGTTTACAACACTGACAACCACCTTTTTGTGGCATTTCCATCTGGAATGTGTAGCTCACAAGTAGTAAAAGGTTCTTTAACGTCATCCATGGGGAAGCATAGCTTAGAGTCATCTTGAATGGTTGGTACTTCCGTGGAGGCGCAACTGCTTTTCATCTGACCTGAGGGGCTAATGTTTGCTTGAGGCTATTGTGATGATGTACCTTGCCCACTCGTCATTTGACTAAGTGCCGCTTGCACTTGCCTTTTGATTTCCTCCTACATCCATTCTTCACGAGATTTGTCACGCTCTTGTGTTTGAAGAACATACTCCTCCAACTTGTAGATCCGCTCTGCCTCCTCGTCCTTCTTTCTCGGGCGACTTATGTAACTTTCTCGATCCACTTCAAAGGAATGCAACCACGAAACGGCCCCAAAGCCTCTTGTACGCCCACCGTGCTCAGGATTCTCCAGCGCGTACGTGAGTTCATCCTTCTCTCTGTTGGGCTTGAACTCGCCAGCCAACACCGCACTTCGTGCTTGAACTAGCCTCTGTGCTGCTCTTGAAATTTCTGGGCCCCAATCAAGCTCCCCGTCATTAGGGTTTATGGTTCCCCCATGAGCGTAGAACCAATTCCTGGACCGTCCACTCCAATTTCTTCTTATTGTCTCCGGGACTACCCCCTGGCAAGCATCTCCTGTTCCTGTCTCTCCCACTTTGGAAGGGCAGTCTTATAGCCACCTGATCCTAAATGATGGTGGTATTTCTTCTGAGTTGCATTCTGTTTGTTTACTCTGATACGAGCCTCGCTCTCTTGTGATCTTTTGTACTGTACAAATTCATCCCAATCGGGCCTTATCTTGACATACGCCTTAGATTTGAAATCTGGTGTCTCGTTCTTCAGCACAAACTTGTGGTACAATTTCTTCTTCCAGTCCTGAAAAAGTGTGGCCATCTTCTTCATTGTCCACTCCCGAATTCGCCTCTGCAACTCCTCATCGTTCGTGTCGAACGAGAAATGAGCTTGGATGTCTTCGGGAGCACTTCGCTTCTCTTTCCATTCACGGGCACTTATTAGAATCCGATCTCTCATAAGGAACCCACAATGAAAGACATATTTCTGTGCATGGGGTCCTAGTGGTTGGCCTGTAGCCATATCGAATTTGGAGATTACATGACGGCCCTTCAACGGCCTCTTCGGCCCTCGTTTTGGTCTGCTCTGCCCCGTCGCAGACGTCGATCCAGAGGGCTACATATAGGTAAAGACAAGAAGATGAAACCCTAATACAAGTTGAAATAAAACCTAATCAAGTAATAAAGTAAATGTAAACCCTAACACGACATATTGTATATATACCTCGCCTATATTGCCTTATTGTATCTCAACTTGTTGTTTAGGTGGATTTTCATCATGCATGGTCATGTCTTCGTAATTCAATAAGTATTGACTCCCGTCATCGCCACCGGCGATGATATTCATCATTTCGTCCTCCATGTTCTCATTTGGGTCGGCCATTTCTGCGAATATTAAAATATATATACAATATGATCGAACACTTAGAGGAGCTTTAGGGGTTTAGGGGTTTGGGGTTTGGGGTTTAGGGGTTTGGGGTTTAGGGTTAGGGTTTCGGGTTTTAGGTGACATGTAATCGCCAACATTAAAAATTTACTCTTACATTCACGTAGGAAGCCCCGCGCGGAGAGAAGGGACACGTCGTCCTTAATTTTTTCATTGGTCCACCTCGGAGAGAGCCTGGCGTTGCTGCTTAGAAATTTGCTTGGCCCTCGTTGGCCCACATCGCTCCTCCTCTCCATCTCGGCGACGCAAAGAAAGGGGACAAAACGCGTAGTCGCACCCGTCTCCTCGCACGACTCCGCCTCTGCTGTTCGCGGGATCACGCTGCTCGCGCTACGCGCTCCCTCGGCTGCCCCGCCGCCTCCTCCCTCTCCCTCCTCCTCCTCCCTCTCCCGACGGTGCCCGTTCCTAGGCACGGCGCCGCCTGGGTGCCAACCCCTCCCGGCGGGCCCTGCCCTCGACGAAGCACCGCCCCTGCTCGGATGCGCCCTCGTCGCCCCCCTCCCTCTCGGCGACGTGGCCGTCGTCCACCGTCGCAGTCGCCTCTTAGACCCCAAGCCAAGGCGTCGTCCTGGGCGGATGGGCCTCGGCGTACCGGTCACAGCCGCCGCCCTAGGGTTCCAGTCTGCATCTACTGTTCTCCCCTCCGGTGGCGCACTGGTACGGCTCCCGGTCCGCGCCCTCTGGCGTGGCTGCGCACCACAACACAGCGGCAGGTATCCCCCTGTGCACCTCTATCCCTCCCTCCCTCCTCGCTCGCACGACCTCCTGCGGGTGGTTGAGCAGGCCCCATGGCTCCTGGCCACTGCCGCTGCCCTGTCCGGCCGTGCTGGCCGCGCGACGCTTACTGTCGGCATATGGTAAGGTGCTCTCTCTCTCCCTCTCTCTTCCTGCTTGGTCTTCCTTCACGGCGGAGGCTCACGCCGACGGATCCGGTGCCTCCATGGATGGATCTGTCCCTCCTCCCCTCAGATCTGTAAATACCGAGGCCATCGGAGGTCAACGACGGCGGTGGCTTCGTCCCCGCTCTCTCCCTCACTCACACGGCCTCCTACAGGTAGTTCAGCAGGCCCCATGGCCCCCGGCCACCGCCGCTGCCCTGTCCGGCCAGCCTGGCCGCGCGGCGCGGCAGCCGCCGCTGCCCTGTTCGGCCGGCCTGACCGCGCGGCGCTTACTGCAAGCATATGGTAAGGTTCTCTCTCTCCCTCCCTCCCTCCCTCCCTGCTCGGTCTTCGCGCAGCACGGCAAGGGTCGAGCCCGCCAGTGCCCGTCGTCGCGGCTGCCCTTACCTCACTCACCGCCGCAGATTGGACCCGGCCTGCTGTGCTCTTCCCCTGCTCTCCATCTCCATCTCTCTATTTATTATGAAAGATGAACAGATTAAAACATCTATTCGTTTTCTTGCAAGGTTAACACATGTCTGCCTTTGATTTGCTTGTGTGCAAGAACTGTTGGTGTTCAAGGTTTATGGTTCTGTGTAGTTATATTATATCTATAGCCTGAGCATATGCCAGTGCCGATGATGCGGTTATTCGAATTTCAACAAATCAGAGTGCCTAGGAATTGCATCCAGTAAATCCGAACGCATTTCTATGCCACTACTGTTGCCTTCTATGTTCATCGTATTTGAAAGGCAACGATGTTGAAAATATTCCCCCCTCCTCGTTAATGCCATCTGAGAATGTGCAGTCATCTTTACTATCTTTTATGATCTTTTGATTTTGATTGTCATTTGAGGTTAAGCACAACCATGTACTATAATGAGGAACCAATCTTTTATGATATTTCAATTGTGCTTTATGATATTTCTATTCCAGCTTTATTCAGCTGAGGTATTTCGTATATGGAGTGGCAGACAACATTACATATATTGTCGTTTTGGGTTGGCTTAATGGACTGAGGCGCTTGGGCATATGCAATGATGAGCTATTTTTCCTACCAACAATCCACCCTTGTTTTCTGCAGCCCACTCCTATCTGAAAAAAGGGAACTGTCCAGGCTTCATGCTTAGGTTGCAACTGTGTTGTACTATGGTTTTGTGCTCCATCAACCTTTGTTTTTGTTTTCTTCTGATTTACCGGGGATGTGAAAGAGGCTTACGCCTGTTCAGCTTAGCACAATCATAGTGGTTTTCCTATAGCCGCGATTACCTTTCCAGCTTATCACAGACATATTTTCATACATGCACATTTAGGCTTCGTGATTTTATCATCAATATGTCAGGTTCCATCTTTCTTTGATACTTATATTTGTTTATTTTCCATTGCCTCACTGTTGCTCGTGATGATTAGGCGGTTCTATCATTTAAGCTGGTGTTTTCCTTCCAAAAAAAACATGTTTGTGAGGTGTTTCGTAGGTTAGGTTTTCTTTATTGCTGTTAGATTTGTTGTCTTCCTTACCGTGTAATTTTCTATTTTCTTCCACATTGCCTCTGGTAATTATGATTTGCGTGCTCTTAAACAAGGTCTGAAGTTTATTTTGATTACACGGGCTCAGACAGTGTTTGTGTATTTTTTAAGAATCCCTTTTGGATCACACAATACTACAACTGCATGAGTTCTCAATTTTCAATTATTAGTATGTATTCCTTCAGCATCACTATAGTCATTTGGACCCTTTCCATTGCATACTTCATCGTGCTATCACGGTGTCGCCCTTCTTAGGTACATATCATACCCATGCAAGAATTCCAGTGTCTGCAGGAGCTCCATAGTAAGTATTATCACCCAAGCAATTCTAGGTTCTGGTTGTATGGTGATGATGGTCCAAAACAGTAGCTGCGTGTTCTAAGTGATAACTTACAAATCTAAAAACAGATATTGACTGTACTCACGCGTGGCTACCATTTTTTAAACCACTATCTGTATATTTGCTCGAAAAATTTAGAATGGATATATATATATGTGATGCACTACAACTGTGTGGATCTTATATTCCAGATTGCTTTACTTGATAGTTCTGTTTTCGTGTCCATGGCAATGCCAAATAGTTAAAAATAAATTCGTTGTTTCTTTTTATTGTGCAAGTCCACTGAGAATATAAGGTCAGTGCCTTTCCTCTCAAACTGATCTAATATGCTTGGCAATCTATTTTTCTTCCGCTGATGTGGATGGTTGATTGTTTGTTTGATTATTTCTTCCAAGACCTAAGAATTCCACAGGTACCCCTTCTTAGCTTTGGTTATTCGAACACCCACCAGGTATGCCGACGCCTTCTCTTCCTTGCCTTCTGTACAAAAACGAGTAACTAAACAAGGGCTTAATCTATTTGCATTCAGATATAATCTAATTACAATCTATTGTGCCTACTATTTCCTCTCTATGCTGTTCTTGCCTTCCTGTCCCTGTTAAGGCTGTTCGTCATGTCCATACATGTCTTGTTTTTTCTTCACCTGGTTACAGTACGGATATTCAGACAGGTTCACCTAGGGAGGCCTGCGCAGCTTTCGTGGGGATTCCTGAAATGAAATTATTGCTTATTACCATAATGTGTTCAGTTTGCGCTAATTGATTCTTACCTATTTGCAGGGACAGGATATCCTGAGCTGGTCAGTCGGCTATACGTAAGGCCTCCCGTCGTCTCCCCTGCTTCTTGGTATGTTGTTCTTCATCGGCACTGCTTATCTTTTGGTTGGGCTTCTAATGGCTTATCTCCTGTGTTTACTGCTTTGCACGGCTTATGAATTTCTTGTGTTCTGTTGGCCTTCTGCGTGCGGTAAGTGCGGTTTCACTTTTAAACCCAGTTGCATCGGTCAAATGAATGGCAAAAATTTCCTTGCGATTTTCAGAAAAAAAACTTTTCAACCACACAAATACGCATGGTATGATGTTTGTAATCACAAACTCATTATTTATTTATCTACTTATTTTATACCATTTTCTACAGATATATACCGATTGGATGTTACATGTAAATATACTCTCCCCATTCAGGGTTAACGAAATTTTGTTTTTTAGATATTTTGTACTATACATCTAAAGATACTTTATATCTATATATGTGGGTAAAATAGTACATGTAAAAAACATGAATCGGTTGCTGCCTCGGGCGTCCTGTAACTTGCTGATTGTTGCTTCGGACTTTGATCTGGTTTCCAGGCCTGCGCGTGCTGTAACTTGGTGATTGCTGCTTCGGACGACCTGTAGTTTCCTGATTGTTGCTTCGGTGCATGCCCACTTCACTTAGCTTCCTGATTGTTGCTTCGGTGCATGGCCACTTCACTTAGCCTCACCTATTTCTTTCGTTTGTTTGCAGAGTGATAATCTGCTACGTACCTTAATTTGAACCTACCGCTTCTGCGTACATCCACTTTCTTCTCTCAACGCCATCTGTGGGCCTATCTTGTGCTGCTTGAAGAAGAGTTAATCATCTCTACTGATTCCCGGAAAGTTCGCACATATACTCCCTGATTACCTTTACACCTAACTACACTTTATTCCCACACATGCTGCGGTTAATCTTCAGTTATGGTTAAACCATGCTATATGATTTGGAGCGCTAACCAGCTCATTGTATTTACCTTTTCGATTTGTTATTTTTCAAAACTAAATAATTAGGGAGGTCAGTGCAGCCAAGAAACAGCGCCGAGACAGAGATTGACCGGACAAATGTTTTTTTCACCGTGTTCCACCCTCCTCCTCAACTGATCTCTCATCATCTCTTATTCTGGTTTCTCCTTTCCCATTGGTAGAGTTGGTGTTGTATTCGCTTTAAAAAGAACGTACTTCACACGACGCCCAATAGTTGTGCTTCTCGCTGTCCTTTGGGCACGCCGTCTCTGTGTGTGTTTCGTGTTATAGGCACACAACTAGATGGCATTGGTGGTTTAGACGTACCTGTTGTCTGCTGTTTTGTGTCTAATTTATCACGTTTACACATTTTTTGAGGCCTCTAAAATCCCTGTGCTCATTGGTGAGCTCCCAATTTTCACATTTCATTTGCTGCCATAATCTCCGACTGCAGATTTTTGCTTCTGCATGATGCTTCATATGTCAGGTTTGTTCATTGGCTCTTCTATGACTACAGGATTGTCAGGACTTCCTTTCTCGGGTAATATACCTAAGTCTAATGTTCATAAAAGTTGATATTCAGTTCAGGTGATTCCTATTGGTATATGATGCAGTCCTATTACATGTGGTTCCTACTGATGTACTCCCTGCGTCCCAAAATAGATGTTATTCTCGTTTCCCAATAAGTCAAACATTTTATAACTTTGACCAATCATATATTAATTATATATTAAAGAACATTAATATTTAGAATACATGATTAGTATCATTAGGTAGATTGTTGAATATACTTTTATAATAAACTTATTTACCACAAAGTTTTTTGGGTACGTCCTTCTGTACGATGCTCACTGAGTTTGCCTATTTTATTTCTTGCCTAATAGGACTGCCACATATCTTACAGAAGAGTTCAATGGTTTGTGGCATGGATGCAACAGAGTCTCAAAATGCTAAGGATTAGAGCCTTGGAATCCATGTGGTCTGAAAGCAAACTGCTAGAAGGTGTACGCGCATGGTACTGTCAAAAATTTTCTGCGTCAAGGGTTTAGTAGCTTGCAATTTACCAACCTATTCATTATCAATGACTCAGATGAGTCCACTTCATTGAGAACGTAATTGCACGCATGGTAATAACTAAAGGTTAATTTCATTTTTTAGGTCTTTCTTTGACTGAAGTTGGTAACAACCATAAAAGCAACAAGGTGTTGTCTATTGTCAGTTCACTTAGCATGCCAAGTTACTACCTGTTGCCGCTCATTAGAAGGTAAATTTTTTACTTTAAATGCAGTCCTTTTATATGTAGTACTGTTAAAGGGAAACTTGCTCCCTTTATAAAACAATGGGCCCAGGGTCACAGTATTGCCACTTAGGCAATAATCCAATCCCCTCTCCTTGATTATCAATTTCCCAGACTTTTATGTAATTTGTTGAACTCCAGGTTCTCATCTGCATGCATATGGTTAGTTTACAGACCTGGTGTGATAAGGAGAATTTCAATTAGACCGAAGCTGCTAAATACAGTGGTTAGGTGTGGTTTGGGTCTAGATTTAAGACCATTACCAGGTTTGCCTGTGCAGCATGGCGTTGCCAGCTACAAATTCGGCAGCACAGAGCAGCGAACAAGATGTTAGGCGTCAGGCTGTGCGTGTACGTGAAATGGTACCCGATCGGTGACCATTCCACCCGGTCACTCTTACCACAATGTTGGATGAATGGATTGGATTTGAGTTAACACGACGTTCAATTGGAATGGGCTGGATGTTTACAATAAGAAATTAGTTTCAATTGGATTGGTTCGTTCTTTAGGCTGCATATGTTTTGTGTTGCTTTGTTTGGATATGAATGAATCCGCATCCATATTTATATATAATTGCTTCATTCAGTTAAGATGCAACATCTTGTATTTTTAATTCTTCTATTTCGTTCTCAGCGCGATGATTGTTCCAAGTGAGACGGTGCAATTTGCGTCTTTCAAATGAACTCCGTACCATATTCAAAAAAAACTTCCAAGCATACTTACCAGACATAACTATCTTTGTAAAAATGTGTTTACAGTTACGCCGCAGCAGAACTCCGACAAAGATGAAGCAGGCTGGGAATCGGACCGCTCCTATTGGAAAATGTACTAAGCATTCCTCCTTTTACAACTGCAATGATAGAAACCAGCAACTGCAACTGCTTCGCTCTATCGTCAAGTGTCACCTCTCCTGGACAAATTAACATCTTATTATCATGAAAGCTACTACTGCTGTATTCTGAACTAATATCCTATTCTACGCTATGTTGTCAACGACCTTCATTTTCAGACTCAGAGTTATGTATATATAAATATGCATCGTTTCTCGCTAAGTCATACTTCGCGTAAGTTTTCAATGGGCGCGCCGGGGCGCGCCACTACTACTAGTAACATATATTCGTAAAGAGGCAATTCAACATTAAAATTAACACGAAGAAGCGTATCTATCAAAATATTTCTAAGTGTAAATACATGTTTAAACATATCCAAGTGATTTTCTATGGTATTTCAACATGACACATGATTTTTTATGAACACATATTTCTAAGAGTAAATACATGTTTAAACATATCCTTGTCATGTGATTTACACACCGTGGACGAGAACGACGGCGGACAACAGCGAGGATGACGACGGTGCAGATGATAGTGGACGGCGGCGAGGTCGGTGGAGCGGTCACCAGGACTACAGGTCGACGCGGGCTATCACTTTTTATCTACATGTGTAAACATATATTTGTTTGGTTAAAAAAACATATATATGATTTTCCTTTTTCTATATATATATCTATTCATATTCATTATCTGTATATATCTATTTCTATAAAAAAAGAAATGAAAAAGTTAAATAGAAAATAATATATATAGAAAAAGAAAATTGATATATATATAGAAAGAAATGAATATAAATAGATATATATATATTTATAGATAATGAATATGATCATATTCATTATCTATAAATATATATCTATTTATATTCATTTTATATATATCACTTTCTTTTTCTAAATATATATATTTATTTTCTATATATATATATCAATTTTCTTTTTTCTATATATATTATTTTCTATTTAACTTTTTCATTTCTTTTTTTACACTCTCACACACACACTGCACACACACACGCACACCACGCACACTGCACACGCACACGCACACTGCACACGCACAGGCCGACGGCGGCGAGGACGGAGGCTTGACGACGTACGGCCGGCGTGGACACGACGGCGAGGAGGACGAGGGCGAGGACGAGGGAGGCTGAGGGCGAGGATGAGGGAGGCCGAGGGCGCGCGCAGCCGACGTGGAGGGAGGCTCGACGACGACGAGGGCGGAGGCCGGCTCTCGACAACGGCGAGGATGACGTCGTACGACGCGGAGGGCAGAGGTAGGCCGAGGGCGCAACGAGGACGACGACGAGGGAGACCGAGGGCGGAGCGGAGCTCGACGGTGAGGACACGGCGGGCGTGAGGGAGCGGCAAGGACGACGGTGATGGAGGCCGAGGGCGGTGCGGACGGAGGCGGCGGCGCAACTGACGTCGATCTGGGGAAGATTGAAGGGCGTTGTGCCCTGTATACCCGGAGGGCCTTTAGTCCCGGTTCATCGAGACTAAAGACCCTTTAGTCCCCGTGCGTACGCCCGCCCGGGACTAAAGGTCAAACCTTTAGTCCCGGGCGGGCTTACGCACCGGGACTAAAGGAGTCTTTAGTCCCGGTTGGTGTCACCGCCCGGGACTAAAGGGTCCTTTCCCGCCATAGTTTTGGGGGTTTTCAGTATTTTGAGTTTTGTATTTAGTTTTTACTATATAAATATGTTGTAATTCTTGTTAATTGCATAGTAAATTGAACAGTAGGCATAAAATTACTTAAAATAACAGTTATATTTCCTTTGGCCTTATTATATAGTAGAAAATTTTGTAGCCTAAATTCTTTTCTTTTTTATAATAACGAATATAAATGTAATAACCATTCATATTAAGTTAATGCAAAAATATAATGTTAAATTTAAATTAAAAAAATTGTTGGCTTTCAATAGAAAATTTATTGTCACATCATTTGGACGTTAATCTTTTGTTTATAACCTAAAAAATCATTGCCCAATTTCATTCTAGCCGACATATGAAGTAGTTTTAGATTTTTAAATTTAGTTTTATTTTTAAATATATCTTAAATCTTTCCAATTTAACAGAAAATTAAATATTTGATATACTTTCTTTTAAAAATGTTACTAATCTTTATAATTTTGTATATACTTTTTCTTCTCATATGTATTTTGATGATTCACATCTAGAGGAGCACATAAATCAATTATCACTACGAAATATATATATAAATCCATCATCAAATAAATGAAGTCTTAATCAATTAATTATTACATAATATCTTTACAACCCACTATTTAGGGCCTATTTGGATGATGCAGTTTTAAAAAATTGTAGTATTACAAAATTGTAGTTTTATAAGCCAAAGAGACACAAAACCATGGTTTAGAAAAAAGATGTCATGAGTGAAGTTTTTAAAACTCCAAAAAGACTACAGTTTTAACAAAACCATGGTTTTAAAGACTACAAGATTTGTTGCATCCAAACACCTGGTACCTTTTTAAAACTAAAGTATTTTGTAAAACCATAGTATTTCTCCAATACTTTAAAAATACTCTGTATCCAAACAGGGCCTTAGCGGGCACAACTGTGAACCTCCTCTTGACATATGTCCCTTGGTTATGATCATTCCTTAACCATGGAGTTTCCTCATTGTTTAACAAAATGCTTGGGTCTTTGTTCACATTGAATGGCGGAATTCGGTAATCCCTTTCATAATCACCTGACATGTCTGACTTGTCCTTAATTCCGATAATGTTTCTTTTCTCTGAAAGAACTATGTGGCGCTTTGGCTCGTTGACGATCGAGTTGTTATCATTTTTTCCTCTTTTTGGTTTTGTAGACATGTCTTTCACATAGAACACCTGACTCACATCCGCGGCAAGGACAAATGGTTCATCTTTGTACCCAATATTGTTGAGGTCCACTGATGTCATCCCATACTCCTTGTCGACTGTTACCCCACCTCCGGTACCAGTCATCTTGACCCATTTACACCGAAACAAAGGGACTTTAAAATTAGGTGCGTAGTCTAGTTCCCATATGTCATGTATGCAACCAAAATATATTTGTTTGTTTCCATTTGGATCCGTGGCATCCACACGTACACCACTGTTTTGGTTGGTGCTCCTTTTATCTTGGGCTACTGTGTAAAATGTATTCCCATTGATCTCGTACCCTTTGTACGTGCTGATACGCCACGATGGTTGTTTGGCCAACAAATAAAGCTGCTCATCTATGTTGTCATCACCCTGATATTGTTTTCGCAACCAATCGCCAAAGGTTTGCATGTGCTGACGTGTAATCCAAGCTTCACTCTTCCCGGGCCACTCGGATTGAAGGAAATCCTTATGTACCTCGATATATGGATCGACCAATGAGGAGTTCTGTAGAACTGTTGAAAGCCCTAGTTTGGTTTTGGTTAATTGATGAAACCTATTGGGTCTAATCCTATTGCTAAGCATGTGCGTAGCTTATAAGAAAGGATTGAGACCAAGCCAAGTGGTGGAGCTAGCAAGTTGGCAACCATGGAGGATGGTGATGGCCACAAGCACTGAAGAGATCAAGTGCTCTATCATTGGTGAAATGAAGAAGAGAAAAGATGGAGCAAAGAGGCCCGAAGGCAAAGGTATAACCTATAGGGCTCTTTGTTTTGGTGATCAAGACACTTAGCGAGTGTGATCACATTTAGGATAGATAGCCGTACTATTAAGAGGAGATAATTCACGGCTTATGCGGTGTCCTAAGTGCCACTAGGTGTTATCTAACATTTCGATGCTATAGACCTAGTGAGTGACTAACAAAATCCCTTTAAAAATGCTTTGCAAAATGCTAACACACTTGCATATGATGATATACACTTGGTGATGTTGGCACTTTTTGAGATAAGGGGGTGTTCCGGAGTTGTGGAGAAGTGGGAGAAACTAGTGTATAGCCCTTCTCCCTCCTGCCGAGCTTGCGAGGCAGGATTCAACGTTTTTCGGAAGAGAAGTAGTGTATTCAGAAGCATCGGACGCTGGTCCGAGGGGCATCGGACGCTGGGCTGAGCGTCCGATGGTAAACCCTAGTTTCTGACAGAAGTTGAAGGAGCATCAGACGCTGGCAACAGACGCTAAAGAAACACCGTTGCAGAGTCCGATGCAGGTGACATGGCGCGAGCCTGTTTTCCAGGAAGCGATGCCAATCCATCGGACACGTCCGATGTGATTTGACCCTTTCTGAAACCTCTCTACATGGTCATCGGACGCATGGGTTGAGCGTCCGATGTGATGGTGCCTGCGCGTCCGATGTGGCGCAGAAAAGAGCGAAATCGAGCAGCGGCGCGTTCGATGTCACTTTAATCATGGCGCGAAGGGATATGACCGTTGGGATCTGTCGGTCTAAATTCATAGCGGGTGGACACGTGGTGCTCATTGGAGCATCAGACGTTGGGGGAGCGTCCGATGGCTGTTGGTAGTTCTTAGCTACACCTAGGATAGGGTAACTAAAGTAGCTATCTACTGATGCCAAGCGGGGTTGTCAGTCCCCACACTAGTAGGAGCTAGCTAGCGAGAATGCAATCTACCAGGAGGAGATTCTGCAAGCGCACAGAACTATCGTAGTAGCACTTCGCCTGGGAGTACCAGGTGTCGATTTATTTGATCCATGGTTTTAAATAGCGAGCTAAAGCTAAAATGTTTAGCGTTTTATAAACTGTAATTAACGGACTTTATCGGCAAAATAGCGGTAGAATTGTGCATGAACGCAAATAGCGCTACAATTTTTTTCAAGCTATTTCGGGCTATAGCGGCACAAATAGCGGGCTATTTAATTCCATGATTTGATCCCAAGGGAAGGCTAGGGTGGTGTATGAGTTGAGTCAAGGAGGGGATGAGAGTCGAAGAAAAGAGAAAAGGGAAAAGGGGAGAAGAGAGGCTAGAAAGAATATATGGATGGCTAGGTAAGGATGAAATGGATGGCTAAGGTAAGGTGGAATGGATAGGTAGATAGAGGGTAACTAAGTATAACTAACTAACTACTAACTACTAACTAATCCTAGATAACTACAAAGCAAGATAACTACAAAGCGAGATAGTTTCGAAGCAAGACAGGCAAAAGACAATAAAGCAACTAAGTTGAGTAAAGTTTTATTCCTATCTTGTCAAGTATCGAGGCGTACTAGCCTTTACCACTTACTTAGGTTGAACGCTAGCACAACGAGCCTTACTGTTAAACTGGGCCAACTACGTGGTGGAATTCAAGGCGCATAGGGTTGTCACCACCTGCTTGCTACCACAACTATCCGGGGGTCTAGCCGTATCTAAAGGTAAGTCTATAACTAAGCACCACGCTTAACTATATTCTAACTATCTCTACCCTAGCTTTGAATAGAGACACCTTTGCGGACGTCAGAGCAAACACTTGACTTAATAAGATAAACACTAAACTAACTAAGCAACCTATTGGCAAAGATCAAACACTAAGCTCACTAGAGATTAACTACTATGGCTAAGTGAATTGAACTGTAGGATAGCTAGGCACTCAAGCAATCAATCAAGTATACCACTCAATACTGATAAGTAGAATAAAGTAATACTTGAAATGATGAACTAGAATATAGTAAATGCTTGAGTAACAAGAGCACAACCTGAACTGGAGATGAAGGAAGACTCTTCCCAGCTCCAGAACCGATCACTCGCACGCCTCTACTCTTGAGCTAACCCTTGAGCAGCGCTACCGCGAGGGCGAAGATGCCTTGCTCTACTAGCTACCTACTTGCCTAAGCTCTCTAAGCTTCTAACCTAACTCTCACTTGCTTCTCTTGCTTTGCTTGGGACAGTACTTGGTGTGTGATGGTACTGGTACCTCAGGGGGGTATTTATAGCCCAAATGAGTGAGGGGGGTTCTTATAGTGGGCAGCCAACCGACCTAGGGTTAGGTCAGGTGGCGGGCGCCACCCCCTACTGGCGGCCGCCAGCTCCCTGGCCGTTGGATGAACCGCCTCTGCTTCAACGGCATCCAGGTGGTTGTCCAAGGCGGTTTGGAGGTCGGTTGCATGTCCTAGCAACCGACATTCAGCCTTGATCCATGCCACTTCATCCTGAGCCGTCCGATGCCACTGACCTAGTGACCAAGGGCCAAGATTTGGCCCTGGGGAGGTCACACGGATCGGTGACGTGGCAGGGAGGCCAACCCAAGTGGCGGGCGCCACTTAGAGGTGGCGGGCGCCACCTAGGGGTGGCGGGCGCCACCCCCCTTAGGCCCATTTGGGCCCTGCTGAGTGGGCTTGGCCTCTGGTGGGTCCATATGTCCAAATTTGGTTCAAATCCTGCATTCAAATAAAATTCTATGGACATGTGGAATTTGGTTAGTTTGAAACCTATTTGACTACATTTCATGCCTTTTTGGTGAACTTTAGGGTCAAATGTTGACGGTAAAACAGGTGTTTAAGGACCGTCAACAAGCTCCCCCAAGCTAACCTGTTGCTCGTCCTCGAGCAACAATGCGGTTTAAGCATTGAGCATGAAATGGATAGCAACTTAAGATGTCTGCAAGTGCATATTGTATAGTGAGAAATAACTTAGCATATATCATTAATCATAGCAATGTGAAGCTTATAGCTTTTCACTTCAAACATGCAAGAGTGAAATAAAGTAGTAGATAGGAAACTTTTATCTTGCTTAGGTCTGACTAGGATTCTGTCTGAAGGTTTTTTCAAGGTTTTCAAAAGATAACAACTTGCTTAAGTCCTCCAAGATTCACTCAATCACTCAGTGGTGTTTAAATCCTCACTTAGGCCAAAATATAGCCTCTCCTATTTCTAAAGAATGATATGTGGAGTTATAGGTAGGCTAAGAACCATGAGCAAATTGCCTGATGTTTATTGCTAAGCTAGACACTCAGATCATAAGGAGCAGCAAATCATAAAAATTGATCAAGATGTGCATGTGTGGTTTATGTGGAAGTGTATAGAGAGATATTTCATAATCCTTCCTAGTTAATTTCTGTGGTCTAGAGCTAATGATAATTCTCTCTCTCTTTTTTTTGGATACATAGTGAGTAGACAAAAGATGTGTCCTCACATTTTCTTAGGACATAGTCCTCTCTTGAGCTACTTTGCTCACTTTTTTTTTCAGGACATAGTCCTTTCTTGAGCTACTTTGCTCATTTTCTCTCTCTCTCTCTTTTAGCTCTAGATTTCCCCAGACATCTATAGGAAAGGATTTTTGAAATGAGTAGGGGAAGAGGGAGAAATGCTTATTCCCAGTGTAGGAATAGCATAAGGCTAGCAATGGGATGTTTGGCAGGGTATTGCATATCTCCGGTGTAGAGAATAAGCAATTTATTTGGTGGTTGCAAACTTCCAAAGTGGAAAGTAGGCAAATTATGGTGGGTGTGCGTGAATCTTGATTCAAAAGATATGATAAGCTTCTCTACTAAGATCTATGAGGTCTACCAAAGCTCAACACAAACAAAGCTCTTTGTAGTTTTGACTAATGACTAACAAATATTTGGCTGGTGGTGGGATGGGATAAAATCTAGGAGGAACTTTTAGCAAGGTTTTCATAATTTTTTAAAAGAAATCCTCCAGATTAGGTCCTAATTTCACCTTAACAAGTTTAAAGAATTACTCCATTTCTTACTAACTTTACTCACTAAGCATGATTTCAGTTAAAGCATGTGCAACCCACAAAAGCTACAACTTAGATAAGACTAGTTATTCAAACCATAACAATAGCATTTGCATGACATATTTCAAATCTTATTCAGGTTTCAACTTGTTTAAGCAGATATTGTTAGTTTTATTCATGGAGTGGTTATTTAGGCAAGCATGTGACATTCAAAAGATATAGAATTTAAGAACTGAATGTAAAGTGTAGGCTTGAGACGTACCTTATCGGAGCGGGAGTCTCCCCCAAGCTGGCTTCTTGCTTGGTGAAAAGATCTTCTTCGTCTCAGTCGGAGCTCTTGTTCTCATTTTATTAAAAGGGAAACTATCTAATGTTGTGAAAAGGGAAACTATCCTATTATAATATTTTATTAACTAAGTTAACATATACCTATGCATATAACTAATGATAACTGATATTTTTTTAGTTACATGCATGACATATGTTATTTATTCGAAAAGGGAAAAATTGAAGGGAAAAATTAATAGTAAAACCATACCTTAGGTCCATGGAATTTCATCCTTATCAGGTGGGTCTTCTTCTTCCTTGGGCACTTCTTCTCTTAGTACTCCATCTGGTTCTTCTTCTTTTGGCACCTCTCCCTTGTTATGTGAATCACACAACTTAGGAGGAGGTGGTTCTCTCTTTCTGCTCCACCCTGTTCTTGGGCGCCTCTTCTTGGTTCGAACGGGTTTTGCTACCTGCATGTTAGCGTCATATGCGGGACCACGGGAAAAGGAGAATATTTCCTTCCTCCCTCCTAATGTCATTTGTATTTTACCACTTCCCACATATATGCAAGCATTAACAGTATTCAAGAAGGGTCTACCTAAGATTAGAGGCACATCTTTCCTATTTTCCATATCTAGTATTATAAAATCAGCAGGAACATAGGAACCTCTAATATGAACAGGTAAATCATTAACTATTCCTTCTACATAGCAAGTGGATTGATCAGCTAGCACAACATAGGCAGATGTGGATGACATGGGTGGAAAGAACGAGTTTTCATAGAAATCTTTAGATAAAATGTTCACACTCGATCCTAAATCACACATGGCATTTTTAAAGACTTCACCAAAGATTGAGCATCTAATTATGGGACTACCAGGATCACCCTTTTTAACAGTCATGGTTTGATCTTCATAATAGTTAAAATACTTTATTTCAACCATATTAGCAGTTTCCATGTCAGGTTTAGCATGAATTTTGTCAGATTCAAAAGATGGTATGATAGCAGCAAGTTGAGCTAATTGGGTTTCTAACATCTTATTAAAGCTTAATTGATTTTTCAAAGCAGATGAGAAATCTTCTAATTTAGCATTTATTTTCTCAAGGGTTTTATCATTTGCCATTAATTTCTTATTCAAAAATTCAGTAGTTCTACCTTGTGAGTAAACTAAATTCTTTAAGAACGAGAAATCATCAGAATTATGAAAATTAGAGCGAGGGAATGAATTGTTACCTTGAGAATTGGAGTGCTGATTCCATCCTTGATTTTGTTGACGGAAATCGTTACTGTTGTTGATGAAGTTCAAATCTTCATGTAGCTCGGGGCAGTGGCTCCTAGAATGTCCGGTTTCTCCACAGACTTCACAAGTCATGTAGGATTCCAGAGATTGGACACTCTCCTGTTGGTTCATCTTCTCACAGCTGTCCAGCTTCTTTGCCAGCAGGTCCATCTTGGCCACGATCATGTCGGCCTCCTTAAGGGAATGCATACCTCGCTTACGGGGCTGTAGTCTTTCGTCATTCTATCCTTGGTTTGCCACAATCTTCTCTATGAGAGCCTTAGCATCTGCAACATTCAGAGAAAAGAATGCACCGCCGGCGGCGGCATCCAAATGGCTTCTAGAGAGATGGGTTAGGCCATGGTAGAAGTTCTAGATCAATAGCCAGTCCTCCATACCATGGTGCGGACAAGCAGCGACGTACTCTTGCATTCTCTCCCAAGCCTCGGGAATAGATTCCTCAGCTTGTTGCGTAAAGCTGGAGATTTTGTTGCGCAGAGCATTCGTCTTGCCCATAGGAAAGAATTTGGCGATAAAAGCATTGGAACACTTGTCCCATGTATCTACAGCGTTGCGATCGGTATAGAACCATTGCTTAGCTTTTCCTAGCAAAGAGAAAGGAAAGAGACGAAGACGGATGGCTTCTTGGGTTATCCCCTTAATGGTGAAGGTGCCACAAATCTCCAAGAATTGTTGGAGGTGAGCATTGGCATCCTCATGAGCCTTGCCACAGAACGGGCTAGCTTGGACCATCGTGATCAAAGCCGGTTTCAACTCAAAATTGAGGTTGGCATCGATCACGTCTGGTCCTATCGCTACATTAGCGGCAGAAGGAGCAGAAAACTCACGAATGGCTTTGTTGGCCATCGTGAAGATAGAACGAGATAAGAAAGAAAGAAGTTGAAGAAGATGAAGGAAAAAGATAAGAAGAACTAAGGAAAGAAAGAATGGGGTAAGATGGGATTCACTAAGCGGAAGCTTAAGCGAAGATAAATTCGACACGGACTCAACCGATACACCGATTGCCTTCCCCGGCAATGGCGCCAGAAATGCTTGTTGGTAGTTCTTAGCTACACCTAGGATAGGGTAACTAAAGTAGCTATCTACTGATGCCAAGCGGGGTTGTCAGTCGCGACACTAGTAGGAGCTAGCTAGCGAGAATGCAATCTACCAGGAGGAGATTCTGCCTGGGAGTACCAGGTGTCGATTTATTTGATCCCAAGGGAAGGCTAGGGTGGTGTATGAGTTGAGTCAAGGAGGGGATGAGAGTCGAAGAAAAGAGAAAAGGGAAAAGGGGAGAAGAGAGGCTAGAAAGAATATATGGATGGCTAGGTAAGGATGAAATGGATGGCTAAGGTAAGGTGGAATGGATTGGTAGATAGAGGGTAACTAAGTATAACTAACTAACTACTAACTACTAACTAATCCTAGATAACTACAAAGCAAGATAACTACAAAGCGAGATAGTTTCGAAGCAAGGCAGGCAAAAGACAATAAAGCAACTAAGTTGAGTAAAGTTTTATTCCTATCTTGTCAAGTATCGAGGCGTACTAGCCTTTACCACTTACTTAGGTTGAACGCTAGCACAACGAGCCTTACTGTTAAACTGGGCCAACTACGTGGTGGAATTCAAGGCGCACAGGGCTGTCATCACCTGCTTGCTACCACAACTATCCGGGGGTCCAGCCGTATCTAAAGGTAAGTCTATAACTAAGCACCACGCTTAACTATATTCTAACTATCTCTACCCTAGCTTTGAATAGAGACACCTTTGCGGACGTCAGAGCAAACACTTGACTTAATAAGATAAACACTAAACTAACTAAGCAACCTATTGGCAAAGATCAAACACTAAGCTCACTAGAGATTAACTACTATGGCTAAGTGAATTGAACTGTAGGATAGCTAGGCACTCAAGCAATCAATCAAGTATACCACTCAATACTGATAAGTAGAATAAAGTAATACTTGAAATGATGAACTAGAATATAGTAAATGCTTGAGTAACAAGAGCAAAACCTGAACTGGAGATGAAGGAAGACTCTTCCCAGCTCCAGAACCGATCACTCGCACGCCTCTACTCTTGAGCTAACCCTTGAGCAGCGCTACCGCGAGGGCGAAGATGCCTTGCTCTACTAGCTACCTACTTGCCTAAGCTCTCTAAGCTTCTAACCTAACTCTCACTTGCTTCTCTTGCTTTGCTTGGGACAGTACTTGGTGTGTGATGGTACTGGTACCTCAGGGGGGTATTTATAGCCCAAATGAGTGAGGGGGGTTCTTATAGTGGGCAGCCAACCGACCTAGGGTTAGGTCAGGTGGCGGGCGCCACCCCCTACTGGCGGCCGCCAGCTCCCTGGCCGTTGGATGAACCGCCTCTGCTTCAACGGCATCCAGGTGGTTGTCCAAGGCGGTTTGGAGGTCGGTTGCATGTCCTAGCAACCGACATTCAGCCTTGATCCACGCCACTTCATCCTGAGCCGTCCGATGCCACTGACCTAGTGACCAAGGGCCAAGAGTTGGCCCTGGGGAGGTCACACGGATCGGTGACCTGGCAGGGAGGCCAACCCAAGTGGCGGGCGCCACTTAGAGGTGGCGGGCGCCACCTAGGGGTGGCGGGCGCCACCCCCCTTAGGCCCATTTGGGCCCTGCTGAGTGGGCTTGGCCTCTGGTGGGTCCATATGTCCAAATTTGGTTCAAATCCTGCATTCAAATAAAATTCTATGGACATGTGGAATTTAGTTAGTTTGAAACCTATTTGACTACATTTCATGCCTTTTTGGTGAACTTTAGGGTCAAATGTTGACGGTAAAACAGGTGTTTAAGGACCGTCAACAATGGCCCTGGCACCGGCGCGTCCGATGCTCGGGTTTTCAGCTCAACGGCTAGGCCGACTTGAGTGGCCTATTTAAGGGGCTTGGCCGGCTCACTTGGCTTCTCTCTTGCACATTCTGATTCCTAGGCATACTAGTGAGCATTGGCAAGCCTCCCAACTCATCTCCCAAGTTGATTTGATCAATCCAAGTGAGATTGAGTGATCTAGTGCGGTTATTTGAAAGCGTTCAATCTAGTGGAACTAGTTCTTCGCATCGGCTTTGAGTTTCTTGTTACTCTTGGCATTTGCCGGTGCCTAGACGGCTTGGAGGCGTTGTGGTGTTGTTGGCAAGAGAAGGAGATTGTTCTTGGCCACCTCCGATCGTGATTGTGAGGGGTTTTGGAGCCTCACCTCGCCGGAGCGGCAAGAGGCATTCTTAGTGGATTGCTCGTGTCATTAAGCTACCTCACTAGTGGTAGATTCTTGTGGTGCTCTTTGTGATCTTGGCTTTGTGCCGATTAGCCACCGGGTCACCTAGTGTTGGTCGACACAACGGGGAGTAGCGTGCCGGCAAGCACGTGAACCTCGGGATAAATCTTGGTGTCCCGTGTGCTTATTGTGATTGTGCATTCTTCTTGGTGATTGGCTTCACGAGTGGATTTCACCGGTGATTGGCTCTCTACTAGGCGATCCCGAAGGCTTGGTGAAACCACCTCTATCTAGCTCATTTACTTTGTGTATTTACCTTGAGCTATTTCATTTGTGTAGATACAATTATTTGTCATATACCTTGTGTTACTAGTTGTGATTAGTTTACATAGTTCATCTTTTGCACACACTTGTTTATCTTAGACCATCTTGATCATAGTTGTGCTAGAGCTAGTTTATTTATTCCGCATTAGTTTCTAGCTCTAATTGCTTGTGTGCTATAGTTATATTAGGTAGAATTGTTGGATAGGTGGCTTGCAACACACTATTAGGCTAGCGCAAAAAGCTTCGTCATTTGTTATACTAATAGTGTTTGCCTAAGTTATTTTGTAGATTTTTTAATTAGGCTATTCACCCCCCTCTAGCCAATTCGGTCCTTTCAAGTGGTATCGGAGCCATGGTCACCGTTTGTTTGAGGCTTAACATCCTCCGGTGTTAAAATGGCTCAAATCAACTATATGGGGAAGCCACCACATTTTGACGGCACCAACTTCGATTGTTGGAAGAGGAAGATGTGTGCATTCACAAGAGGAATGAATAGAAAGATTTGGGAAGTAATTGAGCATGACTTTGTGGTAATTGACCCCGCAAGTCCCACTCCAAGAGAAGAAGAGAAGCTTCAATGGAATGATGTGGCAATCAACTTGTTCTATGAAGCTTTTGACACAAAGGTGTTTGAGCAAATCAAAGACCTTGAAAGAGCAAGTGAGATATGGGAGAGATTGGAGGAAACATATGAAGGCACCAAGGTGGTCAAAGGCGCCAAACTATACATTCTCAAGGATAAGCTCGCCATGTTCAAGATGCAAGATGATGAAAGCATACCGGAGATGTTTCATCAGTTGCAAGTCATTATCAATGACTTGAAGGCCTTGGGAGAAAAGGTGGAGGACAAGGACTTTTCTCACAAGTTCTTGAGATGCTTACCACCAAGGTTTGATACTTTCGTGACAATCCTAGTGAGGGAAGGATTGGATACGGTAACCCCAAACCAAGTACTAGGTGATGTGGTCACTCAAGACACATATCGTGTGGAAAGGGATGGGGGAGCCCAAGAGGAAGAAAAGAAGAAAAAGACCGTTGCTTTCAAGGCTTCATCCTCCAAGAACAAGAGCAAGGGCAAAGCAAAGAAGGAGGAAAGGGATGATGAAGCAAGCTCAAGTGTTTGTGAGATAGATGATGAAGAAATGGCCCTCTTTGTGAAAAGGTTTGGCAAGTTCATGAAGAAGAAGGGCTATGGAGCAAGAAAGAGAAGAGACACAACCAAGAGCACAAATAAAAGGTGCTATAGATGCAAGAGCAAGGATCACTTCATTGCGGATTGTCCATATTCTAGTGATGAAGATGACAATGACAAGAAGAACAAGAAGAAGAAAGATAAGAAAGAAAGAAAAGAAAAGAAAGAGAAGAAGAAGGAGAAGAAGAAGGGTGGTTCCTATGTTGTGACATGGGATAGTGATGCTTCCTCAAGTGATGATGATGATTCTAGTGATGATGAGAGGAAGACCACCAAGAAGAAGGCTATGGCTAGTCTTGCTATCTCAAGCAAGCCTTCTATCTTCAACACTCTATCGACATGCTTCATGGCTAAGGCCACTAAGGTGTCATCCGATGAGAGTGAAAGTGAGAGTGAGAGTGATGATGATGAGGAGTACTCAAAGGAGGACCTCATGAGCATGCTACAAGATGCTCACTCTTACATTGAGACTAAGAGGAAGGAGTGCAAAGAATTGCGCAAGGCCAACAATGCTCTTGAGCAATCCTTTGATGAGCTCAAGTCTACTCATGAGAGGCTAGAGGAAGCCCATGAGAAGCTTGACCAAGCTCACACTAGGCTTAAGGAAGCTCACTCCTCCCTCCTTAATCAAAGTAAGATTGAGGATGTTGTAGAGTCATGCAATGTAGGAGTAACTTGTGATATACTTGATGAATCATTTTATGCTCCTATTATTGTTGCTCCCACCAAAGCATCATCATCATCTAGCTCAACCAAAATGCCTACGTCTACTACATGTGATTCATCATTAGTGGTAGAAAATGAGAACCTTAAGAACAAAGTGTATGAGCTCACCCATGCTTTAGGCAATGCCTATGGTGAAGATGCCCGCTTGCTTAAGTGCTTGGGTAGCCAAAGATGTCCACTCAACAAGGAGGGACTTGGCTATACCCCTAAGAAGAGCAAGGCCGCTTTTGCTCCTCACAAGACTAGTTTTGTGAAGAGCAATGGTCGGTATTGCTATAATTGCAAGCAATCCGGGCACATAGAGCAAAATTGCTTTAACAAGAACAAAAACAAGAACAATGCTCATATTTCATCTATTAGACTTGATTCTTGTTATATGCTTACAAAGGGCACTAATGGTGTGAAGGCTAAGTATATTGGTGCACCCATGGTTGGCCCAAAGAAGAAGGCAATTTGGGTGCCCAAGAGCTTGGTAACTAACCTTGGAGGACCCAAAAAGATTTGGGTACCTAAAAATAATTGATCTCTTTGTAGGTGAATTATAAAGCGGGAGGAAGGCATTGGGTGCTTGATAGTGGGTGCACTCAACACATGACTGGAGATGGAAGAATGTTCAAATCAATCAACACTAGTGGCAATGATCATGCAGATGATATCACATTTGGTGACAACAAGAAAGGCAAGGTCAAAGGCTTGAGCAAGATTGCAATATCCAATGACTTGAGCATCTCCAATGTGCTATTAGTGGAATCTCTCAACTTCAACTTGTTGTCCGTGGCACAATTATGTGATTTGGGATTCAAGTGCATATTTGGTGTGGATGATGTGGAGATAGTGAGTGTTGATGGAAGTGATTTGGTCTTCAAAGGATTTAGATATGAGAATCTTTATTTGGTGGACTTCGATGCAAGTGAAGCTCAATTGACAACATGTTTGTTCACAAAATCAAGTATGGGTTGGCTATGGCATAGGCGCTTGGGACATGTTAGAATGAAGCAACTAAAGAGGCTAGTGAAGCATGACATGGTTAGAGGACTAAAAGATGTTCACTTTGAGAAAGATAAGCTATGTAGTGCATGTCAAATGGGAAAGCAAGTTGGAAACACCCATCCCAACAAAGGAATGATGAGCACTACACATGCACTTGAGTTGTTGCACATGGACTTGTTTGGACCAACTACATATGCAAGTATTGGGGGAAACAAGTATGGCTTTGTGATAGTGGATGACTATACAAGATACACATGGGTCTTCTTTCTTGTTGACAAAAGTGAAGTGTTTGGGGTATTCAAAACCTTTGTCAAGAGAAGTCAAAATGAGTTTGATAGAAGAATCAAGAAAGTAAGAAGTGACAATGGAAGTGAGTTTAGAAACACAAGGGTTGATGAGCTATGTGATGAATTTGGAATCAAGCATCCATTCTCGGCCAAGTACACACCTCAATCCAATGGGATAGTTGAAAGGAAGAATAGGACACTCATTGATATGTCAAGATCCATGCTTAGTGAATACAATGTGAGTGATTCTTTTTGGGCCGAAGCAATCAACACGACATGCTACTATAGCAACCGGCTCTATTGTCACCCTCTATTGAAGAAGACACCATATGAGCTCCTCAATGATAGAAAGCACATTGCTTATTTCCGGGTCTTTGGGTGTAAGTGCTACATATTGAAGAAGGGCACAAGACTCGACAAGTTTGAAAAGAAGTGTGATGAAGGGTTCCTACTTGGTTACTCCACTACAAGCAAGGCATATAGAGTGTGGAACAACACATCAAGAATAGTTGAAGAAGTCCATGATGTTGAGTTTGATGAAACCAATGGCTCACATGAAGAACAAGACAACCTAGATGATGTGAGAGGAACACAATTGGTGGAAGCCATGAAGAACATGGACATTGGTGATATTAGGCCAAAGCAAGGGATTGACATCGAAGATGACAAAGATCAAGTGCTCTCCCCTCCAACCATGCATGGCAATGATGTTGCAAGCTCTAGTAGTTCTCAAGATCAACAAGATGCTAGTACAAGTGCAAGTGCTCAACCGGAACAAGTGCTCCAACCAACACACATTGCAAGAGATCATCCTTTAGATCAAATTGTTGGTGACATAAGAAGAGGTGTGCAAACAAGATCAAGATTGGCATCATTTTGTGAACACTACTCATTTGTATCATCTGTTGAGCCAACCAAGATTGATGAGGCTTTGATGGATGTTGATTGGGTGAATGCAATGCATGAAGAGTTGAACAACTTCACCCGCAATGATGTTTGGGAGTTAGTGGAAAGACCAAAGAACACAAATGTTATTGGTACAAGATGGGTCTTCCGGAACAAGAAAGATGAAGATGGCATTGTTGTAAGGAACAAAGCAAGATTGGTTGCACAAGGGTATACTCAATTGGAAGGCATTGACTTTGGAGAAACCTATGCACCGGTTGCTAGATTGGAAGCCATAAGAATTCTACTTGCATATGCTTGTTCTCACAACATCAAGCTCTATCAAATGGATGTCAAAAGTGCTTTTCTCAATGGATTCATCAATGAGCTAGTGTATGTTGAGCAACCTCCCGGATTTGAAGATTTAAAGAAGCCCAACCATGTGTACAAGCTCAAGAAAGCATTATATGGATTGAAGCAAGCACCAAGAGCATGGTATGAAAGATTGAGAGACTTCTTGCTATCAAAGGGGTTCAAGATGGGAAAGGTTGACACCACTCTCTTCACCAAGAAGATTGAAAGTGACTTGTTTGTGTTGCAAATCTATGTGGATGATATTATCTTTGGATCAACCAACCAAGACTTTTGCGAAGAGTTTGGAGGGGTGATGGCTAAGGAATTTGAGATGTCTATGATTGGAGAGCTTAGGTACTTCCTTGGTCTACAAATCAAGCAAATGAAGAAAGACACATTTGTTAGTCAAGGCAAGTACATCAAGGACATGCTCAAGAAGTTCGAGTTAGATGAAGCAAAAGCAATAACCACTCCAATGGGCACAAATGGACATTTGGATAGTGACTCTAGTGGTGACATGGTGGATCACAAGCTATATCGGTCAATGATTGGAAGCCTACTCTATGTGACCGCATCAAGGCCGGATGTCATGTTTAGTGTGTGCATGTGTGCAAGGTTTCAAGCTTGACCAAGAGAAAGTCATTTGAAGGCAACCAAAAGAATATTGAGATATTTGAAGCACACTCCTAATGTTGGACTATGGTATCCTAAGGGCTCTCAATTTGAATTGATTGGATACTCGGATTCCGATTATGCGGGATGCAAGGTGGATAGAAAGAGCACATCGGGCACTTGTCAATTGCTTGGAAGGTCACTTGTCTCATGGTCATCGAAGAAGCAAAATAGTGTTGCACTCTCCACCGCCGAAGCCGAATACATATCCGCGGGTAGTTGTTGTGCACAATTGCTATGGATGAAAGCAACATTGCAATATTATGGAGTCAAGTTTGGACAAGTACCATTGCTTTGTGATAATGAGAGCGCCGTCAAAATAGCCACCAACTCGGTTCAACACTCAAGGACAAAGCACATTGATATAAGGCATCACTTCATTAGAGACCATCAAGCAAATAAAGATATATCTATTGAAAGTGTGGGCACCGATGATCAACTTGCCGATATCTTCACTAAACCACTAGATGAAAGAAGGTTTTGCAAGCTAAGGAATGAATTGAATATCCTAGACTTCTCCAACATGAGTTGAATGCACCCCCACTTATGACATGCCTCTCCTCCAAGAAAGCAAAGGTGAAATTGTTTGGCATGTGCATTCATTCTTATTAGGTTGTGTTTTAGTTCATATAACCATCACATTGCTTATTTAGGCTCATTCATGGTAAATCAAATGAATTTGAAGTATATACGGTACCACTATTGCTTCTATGTTTGACTTGTTCTAGTGGTAACATATAACTTGTTTGTGAGCTTGTAACTCTAGTGTTTGATCTAGTAAGTGAGCAATGAGTGTTTAACCAACGTGAGTAAGATAACCATTGCAAGATGTGTGAAGAAGCTTACTCTAGAGCAAACCGTGTTAACTATCTTATGCTCATGAGCTAGTTTAAGCCACAACTTGACTTGCCCCACCTTTATGATAATTGTTGACAAAGGGGGAGAAAATGATGCAACAAGATATGCTAATGAAAGGGGGAGATAACAAAGAGTGTAAGTTTCAAGTGGTTTGGAACATGGAAACAACAACTAAAATTTGAGCTTACAAATAGGGGGAGCAAGCTCATAAACATGATTGTTGCATTTGAAATGTGTATATTCATATGATTGACTGCATTGCATAAGCTATTTGTTCGCTATTCATGCTTATGTGGTGAATGCTAGTATTAGAACATGATTGATGACATGACTTACTAGCATGTATAAGAAGGTAACTAGACATATGTGTTTGTCAAGTGGTTCAAGAGCCATTTTATAATGTTGATCTCACGGGGCTCTTGAGTTTTTATGTATGTCTAGTGACAAATGGTGCTAAGGATGGTATAACATGTGCACTCCGATTGGTATCACGCTTCAAAGGTCCATTCTAATGCTTTAGCATCATCCTTGGTAGTATTGCTCACCCACAATCCATATCCATACATATGTGCAAAATTTAGAACCAAACTCTATAGCACATATGTAGGGGGAGCCAATACTATCAATGTGGTTACTCAAATTTAAATCATATATCTTTGTATAGGTTGTCATCAATTACCAAAAGGGGAGATTGAAAGCCCTAGTTTGGTTTTGGTTAATTGATGAAACCTATTTGTTCTAATCCTATTGCTAAGCATGTGTGTAGCTTATAAGAAAGGATTGAGACCAAGCCAAGTGGTGGAGCTAGCAAGTTGGCAACCATGGAGGATGGTGATGGCCACAAGCACTCAAGAGATCAAGTGCTCTATCATTGGTGAAATGAAGAAGAGAAAAGATGGAGCAAAGAGGCCCGAAGGCAAAGGTATAACCTATAGGGCTCTTTGTTTTGGTGATCAAGACACTTAGCGAGTGTGATCACATTTAGGATAGATAGCTGTACTATTAAGAGGAGATAATTCATGGCTTATGCGGTGTCCTAAGTGCCACTAGGTGTTCTCTAACATATCGATGCTATAGACCTAGTGAGTGACTAACAAAATCCCTTTAAAAATGCTTTGCAAAATGCTAACACACTTGCATATGATGATATACACTTGGTGATGTTGGCACTTTTTGAGATAAGGGGGTGTTCCGGAGTTGTGGAGAAGTGGGAGAAACTAGTGTATAGCCCTTCTCCCTCCTGCCGAGCTTGCGAGGCAGGATTCAACGTTTTTCGGAAGAGAAGTAGTGTATTCAGAAGCATCGGACGCTGGTCTGAGGGGCATCGGACGCTGGGCCGAGCGTCCGATGGTAAACCCTAGTTTCTGACAGAAGTTGAAGGAGCATCGGACGCTGGCAATGGACGCTAAAGAAACACTGTTGCTGAGTCCGATGCAGGTGACGTGGCGCGAGCTTGTTTTCCAGGAAGCGATGCCAATCCATCGGACACGTTCGATGTGATTTGACCCTTTCTGGAACCTCTCTGCATGGTCATCGGACGCAGGGGTTGAGCGTCCGATGTGATGGTGCCTGCGCGTCCGATGTGGTGCAGAAAAGAGCAAAATCGAGCAGCGGCACGTCTGATGTCACTTTAATCATGGCGCGAAGGGATATGACCGTTGGGATCTGTCGGTCTAAATTCATAGCGGGTGGACACATGGTGCTCATCGGAGCATCGGACGTTGGGGGAGTGTCCGATGGCCCCGACACCGGCGCGTCCGATGCTCGGGTTTTCAGCCCAACGGCTAGGCCGACTTGAGTGGCCTATTTAAGGGGCTTGGCCGGCTCACTTGGCTTCTCTCTTGCACATTCTGATTCCTAGGCATACTAGTGAGCTTTGGCAAGCCTCCTAACTCATCTCCCAAGTTGATTTGATCAATCCAAGTGAGATTGAGTGATCTAGTGCGGTTATTTGAAAGAGTTCAATCTAGTGGCACTAGTTCTTCGCATCGGCTTTGAGTTTCTTGTTACTCTTGGTATTTGCCGGTGCGTAGATGGCTTGGAGGCGTTGTGGTGTTGTTGGCAAGAGAAGGAGATTGTTCTTGGCCACCTCCGATCGTGATTGTGAGGGGTTTTGGAGCCTCACCTCGCCGGAGCGGCAAGAGGCATCCTTAGTGGATTGCTCGTGTCATTAAGCTACCTCACTAGTGGTAGATTCTTGTGGTGCTCTTTGTGAGCTTGGCTTTATGCCGATTAGCCACCGGGTCACCTAGTGTTGGTCGACACAACGGGGAGCAGCGTGCCAGCAAGCACGTGAACCTCGGGATAAATCTTGGTGTCCCGTGTGCTTATTGTGGTTGTGCATTCTTCTTGGTGATTGGCTTCACGAGTGGATTTCACCGGTGATTGGCTCTCTACTAGGCGATCCCGAAGGCTCGGTGAAACCACCTCTATCTAGCTCATTTACTTTGTGTATTTACCTTGAGCTATTTCATTTGTGTAGATACAATTATTTGTCATATACCTTATGTTACTAGTTGTGATTAGTTTACATAGTTCATCTTTTGCACACACTTGTTTATCTTAGACCATCTTGATCATAGTTGTGCTAGAGCTAGTTTATTTATTCCGCATTAGTTTCTAGCTCTAATTGCTTGTGTGCTATAGTTATATTAGGTAGAATTGTTGGATAGGTGGCTTGCAACACACTATTAGGCTAGCGCAAAAAGCTTCGTCATTTGTTATACTAATAGTGTTTGCCTAAGTTATTTTGTAGATTTTTTAATTAGGCTATTCACCCCCTCTAGCCAATTCGGTCCTTTCAACTGTGTAGTGTGCTTTATCGAAGTAATCGTCTCCTGTACCGATATATGTTTTCTTCCCTATTGTTCTCTTGCCACTGAGTCTGCCCTCGTGTCGTGATTCAGGAACGCCAATCGGGTCAAGGTCTGGAATAAAGTCCACACAAAACTCTATGACCTCCTCTGTTCCGTAGCCCTAGGCGATGCTTCCTTCAGGCCGAGAACGGTTATGAACATATTTCTTCCGGACACTCATGAACCTCTCAAATGGGAACATGGTGTGTAGGAACACAGGACCAAGAATAATGATCTCATTGACCAGGTGAACTAGGAGGTGTGTCATGATATCAAAGAATGATGGAGGGAACACCAACTCAAAGCTGACGAGACATTGAACGACATCATTCTGCAAAGTAGAAAGTTCCTCTGGATTGATTGCCTTCTGTGAAATTGAATTGAGGAATGCACATAGCTTCACGGTGGCTAGACGTACATGTGGAGGTAGAATTCCTCTTAGAGCAACAGGAAGCAATTGGGTCATAAGCACATGGCAGTCTTGGGACTTCAAGTTTTGGAACTTCTTCTCTGGCACATTAATGATTCTCTTTATATTGGAGGAGAATCCAGATGGGACCTTGATGCTGTTAAGGCATTCAAACATGCTTTCCTTTTCTTCTCTGCTAAGAGTGTAGCTAGCAGGGATTAAGTACTGGAGCTCGTCATCTGTCTTCTCCGGATGCAGGTTGTCTCGTTCTTTCATGCGCTGCAAGTCCTGTCGTGCTTCAAGTGAATCCTTAGACTTTCCATAGACACCCATGAATCCAAGCAGGTTCACACAAAGGTTCTTTGTCAGGTGCATCACGTCGATCGCATGGCGGAACTCTAGGACATGCCAGTAGGGTAGCTCCCAGAATATGGACTTATTCTTCCACATGGGTGCGTGTCCCAAAGCGTCTTTGGGAACAGGTTCGTTGCCCGGTCTCTTTCCAAATACTACTTTCGTATCCTTCACCATTTTGAGTATATCATCTCCGGTTCGGTTACGAGGCTTGTTTGGTGGTCTGCCTTACCTTTAAAATGTTTGCCTTTCTTTCTTACTGGGTGGCCCATGGGAAGAAACCGACGGTGCCCAACGTACACGACCTTCCGACACTTTTTCAAAAATAAACTATCAAGGTCTTCGAAACAGTGTGTGCATGCATTATGTCCCTTGTTTGTCTGGCCTGAAAGATTACTTAGAGCCGGCCAATCATTGATTGTTACGAACAATAATGCTCGCAGGTCAAAGTGTTCCTGTTTGTACTCATCCCACACGCGTACGCCTGGTTTGCTCCATAGAAGTAGAAGTTCCTCAACTAATGGCCTCGGGTAGACATCGATGTCGTTGCCAGGTTGCTTTGGCCCTTGGATGAGCAACGACATCATAATGAACTTCCGCTTCATGCATAACCACGGAGGAAGGTTGTAGAAACATAGAGTAACTGGCCAAGTGCTATGACTACTGCTTTGCTCCCCAAAAGGATTAAAACCATCCGTACTTAAAGCAAACTTCAAGTTTCTAGCCTCATCTGCAAACTCTGGGAATTCTCTGTCTATCGCTCTCCACTGGGATCCATCAGCTGGGTGCCTCAGCATATTGTCTACCTTACGGTCTTCTTTATGCCACCGCAACAACTTTGCATTGTCTTTGTTTCTGAACAAACGTTTCAAGCGTGGTATTATAGGAGCATACCACATAACCTTGGCAGGGATTTTCTTCCTACTGGGACGTTCTTCACCCTCTACGTTGCCAGGATCATCTCGCCTTATCTTATACCGTGATGCTTCACATACCGGACATGCATCCAAATTCTCGTATTCCTCCCCACGGTACAGGATGCAGTCATTAGGACATGCGTGTATGTGCTGGATTTCTAATCCCAAAGGGCAGACGACCTGTTTTGCTTCGTACGTAGTGGTGGGCAATTCATTCGCTTTCGAAAGCATCTTTTTCATTATCTTTAGTAACTATCCAAATACCTTGTCGGATGTACCATTCTTTGCCTTCCATTACAGCAGTTCCAGTGTAGTACCCAGCTTTTTTTGGCCATCTTCAGCAGCGGGATATAGCAATTTCCTATGATCCTCTAGCATGCGCTCGAACTTGACCTTCTCCTTGTCACTTTCACATTCTCTTTGTGCGTCACGAATGACATCACCAAGAGCATCAACATCAGTTGCCACATCATCTGCCGCTGCCGCATCTTCTTCACCATCTCCCCCCACTGTATCATCATAGAAGGCACCGTACTGAGAAATAATATCGGCGTGGTCCAATTCTTCTTCACCTTCTTCACCATCATCCATTACAACCCCTTTCTCCATGCTTCGTCCAACAAATATAGTTTGTTACGAAACCCGACTTCAATAAATGCGTATGAAGAGTCCTTGAGCATGAATATTCCTTCAAATTCTTACAGTCGGCGCATGGGCAGCACATGAAACCATCCTGCTTTGTCTCATCCACACCTAAGAAATAGTGCACGCCAGCAATGAACTCTTTGGAGCGACGATCGACATTATACATCCAATTGCATGACAATATCTGCATTAAATATTACAACCATGCAGTTAGTAGTTTCTCATGTTATTGCACAACACTCATGACATCACATGATTGATTAATTCAAGCAAGCTTGAGTACAACGAAGACAATCGCGACTAGCTCTAAAAAACTAAAACTAAAATGCACTTAAGCAACATAATTAGTTCGCGTCCGATCCCAACTAAAATAGACAGATCATTCGCTTCATCAGCATGGATGGGCTGCTGCCGCTGACTTACTGCCTCATCACCTTCAGCGGCAACCTCCTGTGCAACAGAATTTCGTACGTGCTGAACGTACTCTTCCTCCCAGTATCAACCTTTACATCCACCGGTGTCCACCCACTCCAATCTCTCACAACTAAAAAGACTAAAGAAGGGACACCGTTTTGGTGCGGAAAAATTTCGCTTCACCTCTCCCTTCGTGCCGTGCGATCCCTCCTCCCCGCGCTCCTTTCTTCCCGCAACATCAATCACGCGCACGGCGGCTCCTTCCTTCGCAGGCGACTCCTTCCTTCCCCAGGCGATCCTTCTCCTCTCCTTCCCCTCCAGACCCGCGCCCTTCTCCTTCCCCTCCAGACCCGTGCTGCCCCGTCCTTCCCCTCGCCGGCCGCGCGCCCCGCGTCCGCCGGCCGCGGGGCGTCCTCATCCTCCACCTCGTCGTCTTCCTCCTCGGCCTACGCGCTCGTCAAGCACTCCGCCGCCTTGTCGGCGGCTGGGCCGAGGGGTGGATCGGGGACGCGCGTGTACCCGCTGAGGGACTTCCCGGGCGGGGACGCCGCCGCGCTCGGCGGCGCGTTCCGGGACAACGTGCGGTGGCTCCTGAAGCAGTGGAGCTGCGCACCGGGTTCCGGGTCGGCGTGGCGCGCGCTGCTCTCGGACGAACGCACGGGCGCCTTACTCCCCATCGTCGCCGTGGAGGAGCTCGCCGCGGTGTCGCCCTCGCCGCTCTGCGATCTCTATCGGTGCGCCGGTGAGTTGGCTTCACTTCCCCACGCGCTTCTTTCGTTCGTGTGGTTTCGAATGTTTGATGGATGCGCTGATTAGGTTTTAGTCGTGAGTTCTTCCCAATTTTTGCTGATTTGGATGGGTGGATTAGTAGAACTGTTGTTACAAATGCTGTGTCTCTGTGATTTGTGGGCTTCGTGACTGTAGGTAGATTCTTGGGGGATATTTTTCAGTAATAATTACTTGCAATTATCGTTCCTACCTGTTGAGAAATGCGCTGAATGAGCATTGAACTACTTCTAATTCTGATTACATACAACGTTTGATGAATAATAAGAACTGCATTTCTGTTCAACATTCTTGCACTTATGACCCGTTATTTTCCTGTGCACATTGCCAGGAATTGATGACTCCATCTCCATGTTGCTTGTTTCAAAAAAATTTAAATCACTTCCAACAAGGAAAAATTTCGCTTCACCTCTCCCTTCGTCCCGTGCGATCCCTCCTCCCCGCGCTCCTTTCTTCCCGCACCATCAATCACGCCATACATTTACTTGTATTTTTAATTGATCATAAAACTTCTTACTGCAATGCAGGCCACACATTTGATTCACAATTGAAGGCTCTTCTCACTTAAGTAATTGCTCTCACGATTGAAGGCTCTTCTCACTTAAGCACCTCAGCGTGCCCTTGTGGATCTCCTCCTCCTGGTATTGATTTTTTTCTTCCATCTTCTTCCTCTCTAATGCTGATTCTTAGAGTTATGTTTCATGAACTCTATTTTATTTGTTTAAGACACAGTTAGTTGGCCATGTCAATACTAATTGCAAACGAGTATAATATTTGCAGCTTTGTTTTCAACTTAATTTGAGCTTAGGAAAAAAATAGAGCACTGGAAGTTTCATAAATTGCATAGATCATGTGTCCTAATTGTTTATGTGGTTTTCGTTAAGCACATTCCTATAGATGTTATGTTATTAAATAAATTATATTGTGCTTGAATTATCCTCTTTTCAACAAAAATTACATGGATCATGCTTCTTACGTACTGTTGCTGCATCGGCTGTGTGATATGACATTATAAGCAAGGCATTTCAGCTCTAACCAATACTCTATATTTGTTCTTTGAATAATATTTGGAGTGTAGGTGGTGCCATTGGCAGCATATTCACTAAGTACTGATTTCTCTTCTAAGGCTCTTTCTAGCTGGGCTTCCAGGTTCTTGATAGTTTCTGGCAGCTTTGCAACCTCTATACCTGAGACCTCAAGGGCCCTTAAAAGTTGCTCAAATTCATTAGCGCGTTCTTTGAGCACTTCTTTCTCCTCTGCAACCTTTTCTAATTCTGCTTGTGTATTCCTTATTACTTCTTGCAGCTTAACTATCTCGGAAGCTGTATATTCTAAGCTCTGAGCTGCCTGCTCAAGTTCTTTAATCCGAGACTTGAGCTGCAATTTCTCCTGTGAAATTTTTTCTAGGTCACCTTCCGTATTCTTGATGACTCCATGGAGCTTTATAAGCTCATTCTCAAGATTAGATTTATCATGCAAATACTTCTCTGAGAGTACTCCAAGCTCATGCTTGCACTTATCAATTTCTAGATCACGATGTGCCAATTCAACCTCAAACTGCTTAGCAGCTGAGGCCATTGCACCTTTCAGCATTTCAATCTCATTTTTGCGCTCAAACAGCACAGCTTCCAATGCTTCCTTTTCACTGTTGACTTCTGTTGAGATCTCTAAAGCAGAATCCCTTTCTTCTGGATCCTTCTGAAGGTTGTTGACATCTGAAGTATGCAGTTTTTCTTCATGAAAGAGAGGTAAATCCATAGGACCAAAGGGGACCTTGTTGCTAGGATCCAGAGGCGGTAACATTCATCATTTTTCTGAAACCTCCACTCATGAAAGGCAGCATGCTGTTCTGAAATTAGTGCACATGTCAATTTCCTATCTCATGTAGAGTTACTTTGGTTCTTCTCTGACTGTATCAACCTGAAAATCATAACTGAAAGTTACTTTAGTGCTTTTCTGTTAGAACCCTGATTATTGCAAGGTTTTTTTTATATTGGCTAATTTATTTGTTGAGTTAGGAATATTTCTTAGGAATATTGATCCTGCCAATGGCCTATGCAATGGTACAAGGCTGGTGGTACAGTGCTATGGAGTATTGGGGTGTTTTCCTGCACATGACAGATTTGGCATGAGTAACTGTGGACAGAGCTTGGGGTAAAGTGCCTCATGTTTATATGTATTTGCAGTTGATCTGAGGGAGACCTTGTCAAGTGCATGCTGATCCAGGCCCACAAGCACATCAAAGAACGGCCTTCTCTTCCTTACGTACATAGTCAGGTATGATTCTCTACTTCCCTGACCTGATATAATCATGTGTCTTCCTCACATATGTAGTAGAGAGCAGAGATCATATCATTGCATCTGAAATGCTAAATATATTAGATCATGCGTCTTTTTAGGAGCAGATCACATTGCAATGTGATTTGCTAAATCCTATCTTTCTCACCTCTGTCTGTCCAATTGTGTGCATCTCGCCGGCTAGAAGCCACACAACATTTTTTTAGTATTGAATGGATTATAATTGTTAGTTATTTTTTATAGCACTAAAATCTTTCAAATAGTATTGCCCATTGTGTGAATGTTTATTATTTTATTGTTCAGTGTTTATAATCTTTTTTTGCCAGCGCCTACATTGATCTTAGAAGTCATATTATTCATGTATTGATGGTAGATGTAGTAACCATATATAAATTTCACAAACGGGTTACAGTTCAATCAATCTTTAACTCTTGAGATCGGTTAGTGTCCATTTGAGTTTTTAACTACTCAAACACTTTTTCTGCAAAAAAACTAATCAAACACTTTGTGTCTAGCAGCTACATTCGATTAATTGTTCACACATCACACGCACCTAAGTGCACATTCGTAGAAAAAACTTTGTTGAACAGGAACATTAATTAATAAACCTATAAAAGAGCATTGATCACCACAATTTTCATTAAAATGAGGGCAAGGAGCAGGGCCTTGCCAAAGCAGCATATCTGCCAAATCTTGAAAGATACTGAGGATGATCACCACAAAACTATTAGGTTGCTTCAACATAGCATCACACCAGGAGACCCAAACTGAACGACAGAGAGATATCCATAGAACAGCCCATATTAATTGCAGCACAACACCACCATGATCCCAAAGTTCCACACCTGGTACAAGTATCATCTCCAAACTAGGAACAACCCATATTGGCGTGGCGAGATGTGGTTTGTTTATTTTTTTTGGGCAAGAGCGGTGAGACCTGGTTTCTCGAAAACCTTCTGAGTGCCTTTTGTTTTGTGTAAAGAACAGATTGCTCGTTGTTTGCTGGACGACTTGCGATTCGCCGTATCCAACCTTTTCTGGTCCTTGAAGCACCTAGACTGAACATCGATCGCTGGAATCTCGGCTTTGTGGCAGGACGTCCTCGCTGCGATGGCAGGTCATCGTGTCCCTAAAAGGTATTTATCTGTGCTACAACTGTAATTAAATCCAATTAATAACAATCAACTGTATTTAAACTTGCAGATGGGAATACAACAAATGAAATGGACGAATATGCATCCAGTCCCATCAACCGGATTGTCACATGTTCAAAAGAGCGTAAGCGTGATCGTGACAGAGCACGATTTGCTGCAATGTCTACTGAACAAAAGGCGCTACTTAATAAGAGACGACGTGAGTTGTATGCAATAAAAAATACACAAAAAAGTGCAGGAATGGGAGTTCTAGCTGATATTGATTAGAGTTTAGCTGAGACAGATATCAACACTGTTCAAGAAGCGGGTATGCCTACGAAGAATCATGTTTTAATTACGAAAATAATTAGAACAACATCATAGCTGACACCGTAGTTTTTTTTATTAATAATATAGGTGCAGTTAATTCATCTGGTTCCATCGATAATATTGTCATATGTCCAAAAGAGCGTAAGCGTGAACTAAACAGAGCACAAAGGGCTGCAATGTCTCCTGAACAAAAGGCGCTAATAAACAAGAGGCGGCGTGATTCGTATGCGGCAAAAAATACAGCCAAAAATGCTTCAAGAAAACTACAAATGACTCTGCATGAGAAGATGGACAAACGGAAAGAGAGCAAGAAAAACTATAAAAGGATGGTGAAAGAACAACGAGCCAATAATTTGCATCCGGACTCGATTGCCATGGAGAGCCCTCACTTTAAGTCACGTCTCATTTTCCCTTCTTCACCTCAATCGCCTAAAACGCCTTCATGGGATGTGGAAATACCCGAATTGAATCCCACGTTTATTTCCATCACGCCCACTATAGTTGAAAAACCAGAAGTCCAGGCGCCTGATTTGGCTGCGACACATATCATACATAGGAATCGAGTGACCAATGGAGAGAGAAATTGCCTTCTATCCCGTCGCAATCGGGCTTTTGAAGAAAACATTGGAAGAAGAGCTAGAGGGTCTGTGGATGGAAAGTGCAATGATGTGAACGATCAGACTCAATCAAGTGTGGTTTGCAATGGTAATTAGCCTTCATCACTCTATATTGCCGGCACTTTCACCCTCATTCTTCTATTCCAAATACTCATAGCTTTTCTTACTGCAGATGGTGTCACCCAGAAAACTCCAGTTACACCACCTAACAATTGCACAGGTGTACAGACACAACCGTCTGTTGATGGTTCTACCTCTTTAAGGCCTCCAAACGGCCCACAAGCTCACACAGAGGACTCTGTGGTCTCAGATGGTATTTTTTTATTAAACTTACTCCTTTTATTTTTTATGCCACTATGTCACATATGTGCCCCAGTTGAACAGATGGTGATGAGGATGTCATATTTGAGGAGGATGAGGAAGAAGATGAGGCGTACTTTTTTGCCGGACAAGGTACACCGTTTAATTAACAAAACTTTCTTTCACAAATTTAGTTAAAACGCGTAACGCAACAACATTTTCTCAGAAGATGACGAGGAGGAAAGTGACGTCGAGCACATGGGTGAGCAAGAGAACAGTGAGCCTGATGTCCCGGATCCATATGACGCGGTTTTCGCTAATGTCCCGTCAGAGTCTAACGTGCTATCGTCGGTGCCGAACTGCCAACACTGTGACGCAAAGAAATTCGAGGGTGAACCACCCGGATTCTGTTGTCGGGGTGGAAAGATTCATCTTTCTACTCCCGATACACCACCGGAACTCATGAGGTTGTGGTCAAGCTCGGACGCTGATGCTAGACACTTTCGTGCAAACATTAGATATTTCAACGGCCACTTCTCTTTCACTTCTCTGTACTGCCACCTAGATCGTGTGACAACTAACATGCGAATCTGTGGTGTCTACACGTTTCGTGCCCATGGCCAAATTTACCATAACATACGATCATTTGGTAAAGAGGATGGTGTCGAGAAGAGACACCTCGAGCTTTATTTTTACGATGATGATCCTTCCCTCGAGCATCGGATGAGCAAGTGTCGTGAGCAATGTGCCCTAAAAGATAGAGAAGTTATAGAGCAACTGGTTAGGATCTTTAATGGGAATCCCTACTCTCAGCAACTGAGGAGTATGGGGCATGTTGAGAACCTTGAGGATTACCAGGTTGAGTTGAACCTTGACCAGCGGCTCGACCAAAGAACATATAATGTGCCATTGACATCAGAGGTGGCCGCCGTCTGGGTTGAGGGGAGTGAACGCCTAGGCCAATTTGAGCATAGTGTTCTCCTGCAAGGGAAGGATCGGTCTATACACGGCATCCGCTCATATAATGCGTGCTACGACCCACTGTCATATCTGCTATTCTTTCCAAGGGGTGAGCTCGGGTGGCACAATTGCATTCCAAAAGTGGGTGTGACCGATGCTCAAGTTGATCAAGCTCGAGCAAAACACAAAAAACGTGCAGAGAGTGGCACCAATGACGATGATGGAGGTAACTTGATCCACTTTTTTTTGATAATGCAATATAAACTCTTTCATGTAATCCTGATACTAATTCGAACAATGTCTCCCTATAGAACCTATTGGGAATACATGTGTGTCTGTGCGCGACTACTACTGCTACAAGTTCCAAATGCGGCCAGGGATATTTAATCCAATACTCTTTGGTCGATGCCTCTTCCAGCAGTTTGCCGTCGACACCTACATCAAGATTGAGAGTTCACGTTTAGACTACATGAGGAACAATCAGGATACTTTGAGGGCTGACCTATACCAAGGCTTAGTGGACAGCATGCATTCAGGAGAAGGATCTGCTGAGAATGTCGGAAGGCGTACCGTCCTATCTTCGTCATTCATTGGAGGACCCCGTGATATGAGGCGCCGATACATGGATGCAATGGCTCTGGTCCGAAAGTACGGTAAGCCTGATATTTTCCTCACAATGACGTGCAACCCCAACTGGGATGAGATCAAGAATGAACTTTATCCAGGCCAAACACCACAAGACCGCCCAGATCTCGTCACACGAGTCTTTAGAGCAAAGTTAGAGGCGATGAGAAAAATGTTGATGGAGAAAGACATACTTGGGAAGGTGAAGGCCTACGTATATGTAGTGGAGTTCCAGAAGAGAGGCTTGCCACATGCACACTTCTTGCTAATAATGGAACGAAAGTACAAGCTCACATGTCCCGAGCAATATGACATGATTATCACCGCAGAGCTACCAAACAAGAAGAAGTACCCTGAGCTCTATAAGATGGTCACGAAGCATATGATGCATGGTCCCTGCGGGACGCTTAATCCATACTGTCCGTGCACGGTGGGTCGCGGTTCATGCAAGAACCGTTACCCGCGCCCATTCTGTGAGTCAACGTCACAGGGAAAGGATTCGTACCCCATCTATCGGCGACGCAATGACGGTTCTACACAAAAAATTAGAGGCCATTACTTGGACAATCAATGGGTCGTGCCTTACAACCCCTGCATGTTACGTACCTTCAACTGCCATATAAATGTTGAGGCCTGCGGGAGCATTAAATCACTGAAGTATCTATTCAAATACATATACAAGGGACATGACAGGGCATCGGTGGTGATGAGGGAGGCTGACAAAGTAGACGAGAAAGGGGACATTGATGAGATCAAGCAGTATAGAGACGCTCGGTGGGTGACGCCTCCAGAAGCGCTGTGGAGGATATATGGCTTTGACTTGAGCAAGAACCATCCACCGGTACAACAGCTCCAGCTTCATCTACCCGACATGCACATGGTGGCATTTCATAAACGGGACAGTGTCGAACGGATTGTTAATAAGCCAGGTGTACAAGAGTCAATGCTGACAGCATACTTTGAGGCAAACAGGGTGTACGAGGAAGCCCGTGGAATCTTGTATCGAGACTTCCCGGAGCATTTTACCTGGCAGTCTGATAGAAAATTCTGGCAGAAAAGGAAAAACTCTGTTTTCCAAGTTGGCAGAGTCATCTCAGCACATCCTGCTGAGGGAGAACGCTACTTTCTTCGAGTTCTCTTAAACAATGTAGCTGGTGCCACCTCATACAAAGATCTCAGGACTGTTGATGGCGTGCTCCTACCTTCATTCCGTGAGGCTGCGGAAAGAAGGGGTTTAATTGAAGAAGACAATACACTAGATGAATGTCTAACTGAAGCTACTTTCTTCCAGATGCCTTCCTCTCTGCGAAGGCTATTTGCAACAATATTGGTTTTCTGTGAGCCAAATGATGTGATGGGATTGTGGAAAAAACACTATGATGCAATGTCAGAGGACTACCGTCGCAATAATCCTTCCGCAGATCTGGTGCAACAAATGGTTTTGATAGATATTAGAAACATGCTGCAGTCTATGGGGAAGGACATAAGGTCATTTCCTCTTCCAGATATTGTTGACACATACGACAATGACAGCCATATTCCTCGTGAGATATTTGAGGAAGCTAGCGTCCAACAAAATCCTGAAGACTTGCTATTGTGCGACTCACTTAATGCCGAGCAAAGGTCTGCCTATAATGAAATAATGGCTGCTGTCTACAGCAAACAAGGTGGGTTGTTTTTTGTGGATGGACCTGGCGGGACGGGAAAGACCTTTTTGTATAGGGCACTTCTCGCTAAACTACGTAGCCAGGACAAGCTTGCTGTGGCTACAGCTACCTCTGGAGTCGCAGCGTCCATAATGCCAGGCGGGAGGACGGCCCACTCACGATTTAAAATACCCCTCACTCTTGAAGAGGGCGGTTGTTGTAGCTTCACGAAACAAAGTGGTACCGCTAAGTTGCTTCAACAAGCATCTCTCATAATTTGGGATGAGGCCTCTATGACAAAGAGACAAAATGTAGAGGCATTAGACAACAGCCTACGAGATATAATGGGCCGGTCCGACATGCCGTTTGGTGGGAAGACTATTGTCTTTGGTGGGGATTTCAGACAGGTCCTACCTGTTGTGCGGAAAGGATCTAGGGCTCAAGTAGTTGGCGCAACTCTGCGAAGGTCATATCTTTGGGAATCCATGCGGCACCTAAAGCTTGTCCGCAACATGAGGGCTCAGAGTGACCCATGGTTTGCAGATTATCTATTGCGCATTGGTGGTGGAACAGAAGAGGTTAACGGAGATGGTGATGTACGTATTCCAGATGATATTTGTGTCCTATATTCTGGTGATGCCGAGAAAGATCTCCATAGATTGATTGACACCATCTTTCCAAATCTAAATGCAAACATGGCGGACAAAGACTACATCACGAGCAGAGCGATTTTATCTACACGTAACGATTGGGTGGACATGATCAATATGAAAATGATTGATATGTTCCAAGGTGGCGAGATGGTGTATCACAGTTTTGACTCCGCGGTAGATGATCCACATAACTACTACCCATCGGAGTTCCTTAACAGTCTCACCCCGAACGGGCTGCCCCCACACATCTTGAAGCTCAAGCTCGGGTGTCCTGTCATATTGCTTAGGAATATTGATCCTGCCAATGGTCTATGCAATGGTACAAGGCTGGTGGTACGTGGGTTCCGAAAAAATACAATCGATGCAGAAATCGTGGTGGGGCAACATGCTGGGAAGCGAGTATTCCTTCCTCGAATACCGCTATGCCCGTTTGATGATGAGATGTTCCCGTTCCAATTTAAGAGGAAGCAGTTTCCTATCAGACTGAGCTTTGCTATGACAGTCAATAAGTCACAGGGCCAAACTATCCCCAACGTCGGTGTGTACCTGCCCGCACCGGTGTTCTCTCACGGTCAGTTGTATGTTGCGATGTCTAGAGCCACATCAAGAACGAATATTAAGATCCTTGCCCTCCCGCCTGATGCGGATGCACAAGAGCAGCATGCCAAAAAGATAGAGAAGAAAAACACTGATAGGAACACCGAGGGGAAAAAAATAAGAGTGCAACAAATAATAAAAGTAAAGATAAGAAGACCCCAATAGTGGAAGAAACTTTCACGAAGAATATTGTATTTAAGGAGGTTCTGACGCCATAGATGAGGTAATAGGATATTGCTTACACACAATGTATTTTTTCGAGCGTGCTAACGAACTTCGATTTTTTCGTCCAGCCTTACCCACAACGCAAGGCAGCTCTTTTTCCTCTTTGGCGACTGCGCGAACGCACGACCAATCGTGGGTCTGAGTTTGCATCGACCCATCGTGTTTTTGAGTTTGTATCGACCCATTATGTGTTTGAGTTTGTATCGACTGATCATATGTTTGAGTTTGCATCTGAAAAAAAATAAAAATACAAAAACAACAATGTACAGGTACCAAACTACACTTGAGAAAAGAAAATAATATAACCTAAAAATGTGTCAATAAAATACTCTGGTATCTTGTAGATTTTGCAAATGTATTTTAGAAAGTTAAAAAATTTGGAGACTCATTGTATGCTTATTATTAATTATTTTTAATAAAAAAGTTGGAGATAAATAAAAAAGACAATAAATAAGTAGAGTTGTAATTACTTATACGAGACGGATCATGAGTCTGGACCACATATACGAGTTGTAATCACGCAAGATTATTTTCCTTTCCTTTTCTCTTCTCAATCAGTTAATCACTGCATGCCCTTCCATATATGCAAAATACGTACATCAACCAACCACCGTATTCTCAAAAACAGGAAACAGCAGCCGTGATTTTCTCCTTATCCTATCTACGCCATCTCTTTCTTTAATTTCCGTTTCCCTAACCAACGCGCTGGCCGCAATTCCCATCCGTCTCCTGCCCGGCTGCTGGTCGATGTTCTCAAACAGAGAATTTTTATTTTTTCCCTCCATATTCATTTACCTTTTCGCTGAAATGGCTCAAATAATTTCGTTTGGCGCCAATTCTGAGAGAGATGTGTCGTACCGTACCCTATAAAGGTCAATGCATATCACGGCCACCTGATGAGCGAGAACGACGACGCAGAGGGAAGCGAGGACGAGGCCGCCCCGCCCGCCAACCACCCTCGCCGCCGAGCTCGCCCCCGCCGCCTACCCCGCCGAACCGCCGTCTAGCCCCGCCCATTGATGTAAAAGCAAATAAACTATTGTATTGTCTTATTTTTTGCAAAAAATATTTTGACAATGGATGATCTTTATCATTAACTAATTTGGATAGAATTTCTGGTGGTTTCCTAAATTGAGGAATTTTAATTTCTCCATATTTGCAACAATTTGAGTACATTACTTGTTTTAACTTCATCGAATCAGTAATATTTCTTTCGTTGAACCAAAATGTAGCATTACAATATGGGCAAATGTATTCTGGTACACCTAAGTATGATCTCTCAGTATATGTCTCCTTTAGATGCTGAATATAATCTGATGTAAATGAAACCATACCTCGATATGAAGATAGGTACGAATGCTTAAGATCTATTTGTAGGCAATGTCGTTTTATATCTTCATTACTATCCGAGTCATGCTTTTTTTGTCTTTTTCTATTATGCTGTTCTATTTTCTCTGATCTTATTTTTATCCTTTTCTTTGTGTCTGCTTGGATATTTTCTATCTCTAATTTCAGATCTTTTTTCTTTTTATAGACCATAGCTATATGCCCGTTGAACATAGAGCAATAAACAACAAAATTAGTAATGTATTGTGAAATAAAACAATTACATGGAAAAAAAATATAGCCACCTTGATAATATAAAAAACTCTCCTCAAATATCAATTCTATCACCAATGATAATCTGTTGAGGCCTAACTTGATGACTTTATATGGTATCTTCATTTACTATGGGCAGGAAACCATGGAAGAACATGTCTCCATCAGACAAAGTAATGATAGGATTGAGCCATTTGGAGAGGAGACAAACTATGATATCAAATTATTGTTAGAACTACAATCTTCCGTAAATGTTACCGCCAAGGACGACACTAACAATATGTCAAAGGTTGATGTTCACGAGGTGGCTCAGTGGGATTCTTCTGATGTGGTTCCATCAAAACAAAAAGAATTGTTGCCTGATAAATTGATGGAAGGTTTGATGCATAACAAACCCAAAAAATCATCGTCAGCTCGCATCGCGCCAGAAGGTAGTACGTTGTTCATCTATTATGCTACTTATTTATTTATTATATATATTATATATATTATATATTTGTAATAATAATCAATACATGCGATAATTTTAGTTGACCGCATAATATTTATCCTATGAGTATGTTGTGTTTTCCAGATTATGTTTGTACCGAAAGTGATAGAGCCATAATTGAAACTGCTAAAAAAATTCCACCTTTACCGGGCAAGGAGGAGCTTGTGCTCATCGATGATGTTCCAGTGTCGAGAAATCACATAGAGTGTCTTTTTCAGCCAAAAGAATTCTTAGGTGATGAGGTAATAAACACAAGTAATAATATTGAATCAAACATAGGTAACTTCTATGTCTTTTCTTTTTAATGGCTCATTATATGTAGGTCATAGATGCTTATGTTAATGTGATCAAGGCCCAGAAGGATTTGGAACAAAGATCGGGAGGTAAAGTCTACCTTGAAAATTGTTGCATAACTGCATTAATGAAGTGGGATGGGGAAAAGAGCCAGCACATTGGAGTCAATTACCCTATCCACGGCACTTCCCATCGTCCTGCTTTAACAAAAAGGGTGCTAGCTTACTTAGACCATGACATGGTAGGAATTTTTAAAACAATATATTGTTCTTTGGTTATTAGATTTCTGTGTCGGACAAATTGTTTATTATTCGATTTGATAGGTGTTCCTCCCAATAAATATGCGCGCTTCACACTGGTATCTTGGTGTTATAAATGCTAAAAAATGTGAGGTTCAGGTGCTAGACTCTTTGGACATGATGTTCAGACGTGATGACCTGAATAAAGTCGTGAGTATTTTTTAACATTAGTAATTATATATATTTTATATTTTATAAAGCCTAATTGATTCATTCTTCTATGAATAAATAGCGAGTTGGAATGAGAAATCAGATAGAATTCATATTGGAGCAGGAGAAGAATATAGTCCTGAAAGAGCACAGGTGGCCAGATATTGAAGTTGATAAATGGCCAATAGAAGAGATTTTTCATGGCAAAAATTTACAAAATGATGGGTACGTTTTAACGACATCGTATAATATTTCAATTATGTGTGCCTTTGAGCTCTTTGATTTAATGTGTCTGAACCTCTATTAATGTTGTATGTAGTTATTCATGTGGTTTATTCTTAATAAACTTTATGGAGTATTGGACCGGGAATGAATTATCAGACCTATGGGTGTTACCACAAGTCATGAGTATTTACTACCTATAGGGTGATAAATAAATAGAGGATAATGTCTATGCTATTTTGCAGGATGATATGAAAGAATTTAGACTGAAGCTTGCGGCGATCTTGCTATCGTCAGAGTTAAATAAACGAAAGGGGTCTCTGTATCTCGATAGCAATGACAATATTGGAACACCAAGTGACTGTGTCATAATAGAGGATCCAACCAAGGTTGAAGCATCCACAAAAAAGAGAAAACATTCTGAAGAGGATGAATGCTTAGTGGTTCAAAATGACATACCTGAACACATACAAACTCAGAAACAAACCTCACATGTCCATGCCAATCAAGAGTCTGATGAGTTTTGGGCATTTGAGGTCATGAAAGATATGCCAATGAACAGGGAAGAGATGACTGAGTTACTATGTGATTATGTCATGGCAATTCAGAATGAAGCGATATTGAAGTAGGCTACATGCTTATTTTAATTAATTTACTAAAAGTAGTATGCTCTCTTATAATTAGATAATCATCTATGTGTTCAATGCTTTGCAGGAGACCTTGGGTTAAAGGCTTTCACCCCTCGATGATTGCCCTAAGTGTCAAGGACCTACAAGAGTTGTTAATGGACAATCGAGGTATCTCTGAGAACTATTTTAGTTTAAGTGTTCGCTTTCAGGCAGCTCGAGAGTTCAGAACACTGACACGATATAATAGTATTATGAAGCATCATATGGACCTACGCTTTTGTGTAAGCATATTTTTCTAATAATTATTATGCTATATTATATTGTCTTATTTGTTGGTCTTTTAATTATATAAAATAGAATAAGTTATATTAATCCCCACTCTAAAAAATGTTCTCCTCCAGAAAATGTGTGCTTTAACAAAAAGCCCAGAATACCGTAAAAGACAAAGTGCGAAAGAACTAGCTGTTGCGATCGGTATATGTGGGGATATGAAATACGACATACCACAATGCAGATACGTAAGTCGCTTCATTCTGCTTTTAATAATTGTTTCCTATATATTATTCTAATTACAACCATATTTGCAGTTTCTTTTACCATGGCTGCACGTTCAAAAATATATGCTTTATATTGTCGACCAGTAGAAGGAGACGGTTACCATGATTGATCCTAGACCTGTTGAAGAGTGGTGCAAAGACATATCACAGCTGATGTATGCCAGACAAACTCTTGGATTTAATATGCAATATACTGCTGCAATGAATAAACATATTCCCGGATGGAATGAGAATATCTTCAAATGGAAATTCATTCGTGAAACAGACATTGCACATGATATAGATGGGTAACTAACTCAAGTTATCAAAGCTTGCATTCATAATATCTATGATTTAACTATTTGTATATATATACTGCTGATGGTGATTCTGGCTACAGGTGCTCAAGTGGATACCTTATTCTACAATATATGAATGCGTGGAATAGACCTAAAATCACACATATTTATACGGTACCTAAAACATACTTTGTTTTATGGTTTTACGACAGATTTTCATTTCACGTAGTATTAATTATTTGGTAGAGAAATATTTAGGTATATACATAACCTGTGTACAGGATCGTATGGTGATGCGGCGGAACTTATTCATCGATTTATTGGCACACGAAAGAAATAGATATCGAAGATATCTTCCTGTCGATATAAAACATTATCTTAGCCGTATCACGGAAAGACCTATACAATAATATTTGTGAGTCTGCGATGTTATGAAACATTATCTTGGCCGCATCACTAGATTAAATGTTTTTTAAAATATGATATTTAATTTTATAATATTGTTATTATCGTGCGATCCGTTTATTTTTAGCATAATTTTTATGTTGACCCGTAGCAACGCACGGGCATGCTACCTAGTTAGAACAAAGAATAAGGAATTTAAACAACATCATCAAGCAAAACCGATATAAATGAACCATATTAATCAAATGCGGATAAATAATAACCCACCTCATGATCCGAACACTTCGCAGAACTAATCGATAAACCATGAAGGCATCCCTGACAAGAACAGGTATAAGACTTGAGCAACAAAGGACAAGAAGGCACAGATTGTGGTCTAGCTTACTTCAGGTAGGAGATCCCTATTGCGCTAGGAAGTAAGCAGCCACTGGCAAGGTTCCCTCGGGGGGCCTTGACTGCGATAGTGACCGACGCGACGCTATACCGGAAAGGGCCCCTCGGGGTTTGACATGAAAGGTATAGAAGTCTCTAGTCTTTAACGCGTAGCATTGGAAGGTTTGTTCGGGTGAACCCCTTAAAAAAGGTTTCCCCCCGAACCCCCCTTCCAAAAAACCTGTGGAATGTGCACCTAGCTATCTCTTATTTAGTTAAGTGGTTAGGTGCACTACTATGAAGTAACAACTAAACCCGAACCGCCCTTGGGGGGAGGCCACTTCCCCCCAAGCCCCCCTAGGGTTTTTAATCACAATACGACCCTATCCCCTTGCCGGATTGGGATTATTAGGTAGTTATTTCATGTTCCCTCCGATCTACGGGAATATACGACCCTCCTTGTTGATTCTCTCTTTTTTCACTCGGTACTCCTTCACAATTTTCTGCTTACACTCGCCGCAAGCAATGAGAGGAAGATCCGACCGCAAACTCTTTGGATCCCGATGATGAGAGGCTGAGGACCCGGTCACGGTTGCCATCTACTATATCCATACTCATTTTTAAACTATTACATGCAAATTCCTAATTTTCTAAATAATTATAAATAAAAAAGACTCTAAATTTATCTATTTGTTTAGATAATCAAAAAAATATGATATAACAATACTCTAAATTTACTCGTCTTGCATAAGTATGAAATATACAATGGATACTACCTAGCTAGTAGTAGAAAACTATCAAGTGATTGTGATGAACCAATTTAAACTACTCAACTCTCTATGCTTGTTCTTGCAAACTATATATTTTAATTAAATTCCTCTCATATTCAAAAGACATGGTAGGAGATGAAAATAGTTACCTCTCAACGCAAAGAGACGATGACGGAGTCGAAGAAGATCACCAATTGATGTCGGAGACGAAGAACAATGAAGAACAAATGAAGAATAAGCAATAGCAACAGCAAGAACAAGCAAGGAAGCTCACTGAAATTTGAATGTCTCTGGCTCAGGGAGGAAGGAGTTGGCAGGTTATAAACCGAGGAGCTTTAGTCCTGGTTTGTATTAAAAACTGAGGCTAAAAGGTGATCATTTATCCCGGGGCAAGCCACAAACCGTGGCTAAAGCTTTAGTCCCGGTCTGTGGAACCAACCGGGATTAAAGAGTACCCTTTAGTCTCGGTTGGTAACACAGACCGGGACTAAAGGGTCTCTGCCCCGATAGCTCTGCGCATGCAGTAGCCGTTGGGGCAGGCCCTTTAGTCCCGGTCCGTGTTACCGACTGGGACTAAAGGGTCTATTAGTCCCGGGCGGCAAAAACGCTGAGACAAATGACAATTTTGAGAATCGGCCAAAGACCCTGTTCCGTAGTAGTGGTATGACCTGTGGCTACCATTTGACCAAGCTGGGCTGCCTACGTGTAGTTTATCAATTTTGTGGTTGGTGTGTAATATGAACTTACATTGATGTTGCACAAGCTTGAAATTATATGGTTAATATAAAATTAATTATGTAACTGTATCAGTTCCATAGTTTTTTGGCCAGTAAAAAGTATATACCTTCAAATTACTGGTCAACAAAACTTGTATGAAAGTATGTGTCAGTATATATATTTGCGTCCAACTATTATTCTGCAGCTAATGCCTTCGGTCAACAAAGAGTTATACATATCAACCCTAGGTCACTGTAATGGTTTATATATGTTTTGATTTAGTGCCCTACGTAATCATGTCATGTGTTCTTTAATTTCCTTAAACATGGTGAGAGGACATGTGGTCCGCCAATGATAGGATAGTTTACTATGATTACCCACTAGGGTTCGAACCCAGGTATGTCACATCTTTTTTTTCTAGATTTTTTTCAGATTTTACAGGAGGGTACATGCATGCATGTTCGATGGTACTGCGTGTTTTGTATCGTGTTAATAGATGCACACATATGTATGTACATGTGGTTGTAAGTGGGAGTTGTGGGATGTATGTATCCAAGTTGTACCCGATCGAAATTTCACTGCATCATAGACCACTGTATGCTCGCATTCACATTCACTAATGCACGAAGCTATAGTCACATGGCTATAGTCCAAAGATCCTGATGGACAGATCCGAGAACTGATGAAGTCGGTATATTTTTGTCGGCCTGCCGTAGGTTGGAGGTCCAAATAAACGACGGCGATTAATCATTATAACTTCATTTACATACTGATGGGCGCTACTACTGATGCTGTTGTTGTCCAGGTGCGGGCCGGATAACTCGTGCCGTTGAAGAAACCAACGACATCCTTTCTCCGACAATACATATCCTATACTTGGTGAACATGCAAGCAAGTGCAAATAAAGCCCGCCGTGGCCGTTAACTTCACCTTGAAAGAAAATCAAGCAACGTAGGATCCTCTTATGTCTGAACTCTGAAGAAGAGAAACGGCGAACAAATGGAAGCACCGACTAAATTTGATCTCCGTCAAGATATATTGCACCGTAAGCAATGCAGGGCCATGTGCAGGTTATAGTTATTATGTCCGGCTTGCTTCATTAATATTCTATTGATGCGCTTAAAATTTATTTAACTACTAATCAGTTGCGATTGGGCCGTGTGTATATAAGGACACTCACAATGCAGATTCTACCTAGAGTCTAAGTCTATTTATTACCTCGAAGATATTATAGACTTAGAGTCTAAATAAGATTTTGGAGTCGTCTTGGTTTTTCTCTCTCTTCAATAAATATACAGTATCATCAGCAAAATATAATAAATATGAGTGCAATAAATCACTAGTATAGAGACATTCTATACAGGCGGTTGAAAACCCATTTTCACAGGCGTTTTCTAGCACCGCCTGCGCTGGGGGCCAGTGAAAATGGAACAACAGCACAGACGGTTATTTGTGAACCGCCTGTGGAAATCGATTTCCACATGCGGTTCACTTAAGAAACCGCCAGTGTAAATGGTCTATTTACACTGGCGGTTGTTTAAGTGAACCGCCTGTGGAAATTGATTTCCACAGGCGGTTCACAAATAACCGCTTGTGCTGTTGTAGACCAGTTATATATATATATTGTTAATTATAATTATTATATTATTAAATTAAATATATACATTAATATAGGAACATGCAATTATATTGTTAAATTAAATATATGCATATACATTAATATAGCAACATGCAATTTACATATTTCATACATACACTTATATACATCAATGTTTCGTGCTCACAAACATAGAGTTGCAAGTTTGCACATTACATACATCCAAGTTTGCACAGGTGGTCTGATAACCATTCCGAGTTAGTTTTAGCCTAGAAATCTATGTTACCACTCGGTACTCTGGCTTCGATAATTCACTCTCATGATCATGATACCTCCCTTCCATTGAAATGACGTGCTTCAATAGAAAAAAGCTCAGGTCTTCAACTATGTTGTACAAAGTATGTTCGGTGATGCGCTTTGCCTTGTCTTCCTTATATTCCTGCAAAGAAAGTTTGTCAATACCTTATATTCCTGCATATACATAGTTTGTCAATACTATGGTGTACAATACTACATACACGACTATTACTTGTATTACCTCGGAAGGGTTGCTGACGTATCGACCGGTCTCTCTCATGTGCTCGCACACGTAGTATCCACAGAGGACAGATCCAGGTGGTTGCTTGTGGCACTATATAATGGGAAAGTGGATATTTATACATGCAACCATGGTCCTATGTATAGTACATATATGCTTTGTATTCATAAGAGTAAATTTTCACCAACTTACCCGTCAGTCATAAAAAACTTGCAATGGCTGCCCTTGAATGTTGGACTCGCACTTTCCACCTTTTATCTTATAAAACCTATATGCCCTATGATCTCGAATAGAATCACTATGTTAATTATACACAAACTCTCAAAATACAAAAGTAAGAATGCATATCTCGACTTACAGCTCTAACATTTCAATGAATTTTGCATAGCTTGATGGCGGGTAATTTGCGGAGTCTAGTACCAGCACCCTTCCATCCCTAGGATAAATGAAAAGGCAGATCCAGTGGTCCCTGCACGAATCAAATTCATGATGCATTTGTGTATTGGAATCAAATTCTTGATGCATCTATGGAAACTCACACTTACCCAAAGTGGTACGGGGCCACTACCAATTTCCTATGTTGATACTTGAGCAATGACATTCCAATGTAGAAGGCGTACTTGGATTCATACGCCAACTTCAACTTTGCGATTTTCTTGTTCCGTTCCTCACCTTCTAAGCCCAATAACTCTATGTTGTCATCTCTGATTCTGAAAGTGTGTCGTTCTTCGCATATATCAATTGGGTTCAGATAGCTAATCCTTTCATTGGCACAATAATTGAAATCTTGCCCATAATACAACTCCTGCTGATCATATAGCATTCTGCAAGGCACATGTGCAAGTCAAATATTCAACATTGACGCAACTATAATGCATTTTAAACTATGTAACACTTACAGTGCAAACATCGTTACGATCTGTACGTCCAGTCTCTCGAGGTTCATCATCAACCAAATGTCTTCAAAGTTAATGATGCACATATTATTTTCACTTAGAAATGCCTTTTGGGGGATACACACGTTGATGGTGTCGATGCCAACAGAAGCGGCTCTCATATACCAGTCATGCAACCTTTTTATATTGCTTGGAATATTTAAGAGTGTCTTCCGCTTGAGTAGAGGCCTTCCCAACACAAAATTTTTAGGGATAGACTTGTAATCTTCTGCAGTTGAGACCTTGATAGTGCAAGGAATTACCTTAGGCACCGGCTTCGCTGACTTCTGAAGCTCAGACAACTCAACGACTTCTGCAGTGCATTTCTGTCCAATTCCTTTTAAAAATTTGGCTATCCCAGCTATTTTCTTCTTTGACTCATAGGCGGAAACCAACTTGGGTACCGGAAATTTCTTTTTTGGCGGTGGTGGTGGCTCCTTGCTTTGTGGCAGAGGATCTTCGGGTTGTGGGGAAGGTGGGGAATTCAATGGTGGTGTCTGTGGCAAAGGCGATGACTGTGGCGGGGATGGTGCTGACTGTGGCGGAGGAGACGACTGTGGCGGAGGTGGTGCTGACTGTGGTGGAGGAGATGGTTGTGGCGGAGATGGTGCTGACTGTGGCGGAGGTGATGATTGTGGCGGAGATGGTGCTGACTTTGGCGGAGGTGATGATTGAGGGTCGGGAATACACTGGGGAGGTGATGGTCGGTGGTCATGAAGAGGATCGGTAGGTCCTGATGACTCCTGAGTGGGTTGCTCCATCAGCTGGACGTCCCGCCTAGGCCAAAGGGTAAAATTGTTTATAGCCTGTCCGAGTTTCTCAATGTCCTCTGGACCGGGGATGTCTAGAATCTCATCCTCATATCCTTGAACCACGGTCGATACTTCTACTCTGTAGTAGTCTTCGGGAATGTCAGCTCCATGGTATTTGCGTCCTGGGATTGCTTTGCCCTTGGCTACTTCCCTTGTACGATGATTGTTAATGCCATATCTTATGACCAGGGAGCACGACATGGGACCAACAATTTCGTCAACCGGATAGTGAACCTTGTTCACCGTAGACGCAACACTGCTTGGAATGTTGGTTGCACATTGTGACACCACTGGGACTAGCTGCATCTGGGGTGCCTAAACGCTAATCTGTTGATTTGAAACCGCACTCGCTAGTTTTTGCATCAACTCGGGAGGAGGATTTTCTAGCAATTTTGCCATCATCTCCGTGAACTCTTTCTTAGCCTCTTGCTTTAAATAACTTGCCATTTCTTCCTTGTATCGATCACGTTTCTTATACTCACCTTGCCACTGAGGGCCGAATCCATCCTTTTATCCCTCCTTGGATGAGATGCCCCGAACACGGCCAGGATGCTCAGGGTTACCGAGGCCCGCAGTAAGGATGTCTCTCTCCCTTCGTGGCTTGAATTTCCCTTCCTGCGTCTTGGCCGCCACCGCAAATATGCTCTTTGTTGCTTCTTCAAACATTGGGTCGTCAAAGGACACACCGCTCTCAGTTTCCTTTGGTTTTCGAGCAAGAATCCAATTTGCCGACCTTTCACCAACTTGCTCGGACAGCGCTGGCAACCCTGCCGCCTTCTTCGCAGCCTCTTCTTGCCTCCATTTGGGAACCTGACGCTGGTAACCACCTGTGCCTAGACGGTGGTGGTACTTGTTCTTCTTAGCAAGAGCAGAGTTGGCTTCGCTGATAGTTAAGAAATCTGGCTCTCTCCTCTGCTCTAAAAAGACCGCCCACTATACTTTAGTAATCTTGTATCTGCTCGTAGGGTCCAACCCTCTCTTTGCAAACTTGGTATTCATCTCCGACCTCCAGTTTTGGAAACTGATTGCACACTGCTTCATTGTGTATTCCTTTATCAGTGCCTCTGGTGTGTTTCGAGGAAACAGGAACCTCGACTTGATTTTATCCCAAATTTTTGTCTTGTCATCATCTGACACACTGGACCACTGTCGAATAGTGATGTCAAGAATGTCCCTAACACAGAAACCAATAGTGTTCCGGTACTTAGGTAGGGCCTCCTCAGGAGCTAGGGGTTGTCCGATCGGGCTAACATCTGAGATGGCATATATGTCGTCTGGAAACTTGTTTAATCCTCTCTAGCCTCGTTTCAAATTGCTCCGCTTTCTTTTCCTTGATCTCTCAGTGCTCGTCGTCGTGGTAGGTTCCGGTGCATCTTCGGCTTGTGTCACTTCGTGTTGCCAAATTAGTTCTTGCATTTGAGACATTGCCTCCTGAGTATAGACATTGTGAATCGTATAGATGGGTTTATATATAGACATTATGAATCAAAATCATGTAATTACATACAAACATTATAGATCCAAATCATGTATAATAGACAAGGATTACCTCATCGGCTTGTGGATTATAATCAGGGTCACGTTCCAATTCACGATGAGCCTTCCTCACTTTGGGAGGCTCCATGTCAACGCTAACACTTTCATATTCCGGAGTTTCGTCCCCTGTGGCTTCACCCGTTTGGTGGGTCCCTTCTACCTTCTCCGTGGGGTCGGACGACCCCAGGACTTTGCTTGTTTGGTGGGTCACTTCTTTCGTCATGGGGTCGGACTCTGGGGCTTGTTCCGTATGTTCAGATCCTCGGGCTTGGTCCTTGCGCGGAGAACTCATCGCGACAAACTGACATAAATATATAATAATATCACAAGGAGATCTAGCTATGCTATGAAGAAGTTGCAAGAGATCTAGCTATGTCATTTTATTTAACATGACATTTCATATTTTTAACATGGCGAGAACATAGCGAGAAACAAACTATCTCAACATATGGATTTCTGAATTATTTTAGAAAAGAAAAAAAGAAAAACAAACATGGCATTTCATATTTTTCACATGTACATCTTCTCGAGAGAAATACCATAAAATTTATTTCACTATTTTTGGAACAATATTTCCCAAGATATGAATTTTTGAATAATTATATAAAAGAAAAAAAGAAAAAAATGATCTCACCACCAACGAATATATTATTCACAGCATCTACACAGTTCAATAAAGCTAACAAAATTGGATTCACATTTTTTTTGGTATTCCTAGAATTATCTATGTATTAAATAAACTATGAGGCACATATTCAATCATTTTGAATATATATTTCTCGAGGTAAACAACACAAAATTTATTTCAATTTATATATGTATACATTTCTCTAGAGAAACAACATAAAATTTATTTCACTATTTTTGGAATAATATTTTCCAAGATATGAATTTTTGAATGATTATATAAAAGAAAAAAGAAAGAAAAAAACTCTCCCGAGCATCCTCTCCCTCCCCTTCTCTCCCGGCCCAAATCCCCTCCCCCTCTCCCTCTCTCCCCGGCCCAACTAGCCGGCCCAACTCCGCCGTAGCCCACCCCGTCCTCCTCCTCTCCCTTCTCCCCTCTCTCCGGTTCACCGCACGGCCGCCGCGCCCGCTGCCCGCCGCCGCCATGCGTGCCTGCCAACGCAGTGCGCCCGCCGCCGCGCGGGTGCACAGCGGCGGTCTCCACCGTGCCGCCCGCGGCCACCGTTCACCGGACGGACGACGGAGCCGACGGTGGCCGCGAGGAGCCACGGCATTCCCGCCGCCGCGCCACCGCCGCCGCCAAATGCGCAGAGAGAGAGAGGAGGAAGAGGAGGAGGAGGAGGAGGCGGAGGAGGAGAGGACTCACAACAGCGACGGCAATGGCGAGCGCAAAGGAGAGGGGACGGTGGCGCGACGATGAGGCGGCGGCGGAAAATTTTGGCAGCCTGTCGGCGTCTCTTCGAAAAGAACTGGCGCCGGGACTTAGAAAATTTTCGGGGTGACGAGTTGACCTATATAGGGAGCCCATTTCTACAGGCGGTGGTCAATACCAACCGCCTGTAGAAATGGTTTCTACAGGCGGTTGGTATTGACCACCGCCTGTATTAACTAATTTCTATTTTTTAAAATGCAATTTGCAGATAAAATATGGCACACTTAATGACCTCTAGTGAGGAACTGTTGAATACCAAAGTTGTAGGTAACAACATAGTGCACATCTTTTGTATAGGACATCCCTTCATTTATTACATTTTTGATGTTCGGAGTTTTGAAATTCAAATTTTCAGAGAGTTTTGTGCAGCTTAGGGATTTAAAAATGGCTCTAATAAGAAAGTTTTGAATACCAAAGTTGAAGGGGACACCATGATCTACAACTTTTGTTTTGGTCAATACTTCATTTGATAGTGTTGTACCACACGTTGTCCACATCTACTCCAATCTTCCGTAAAACTCACTTAAACTGTCTAAGAGATGTGCCCACTTGTGAAGCATCTATGTTGTCACTTTGTTCAAATTATTTCATTATTTTTTCTAGAGTTTAGTTGGCCAATACATGCCATCATACCAAATTTGAGGATTTGTCGAAAATCTAGTTAATTACTGAATTTTTTTTAAGTTATACGAATTTAATAGCCCGACAACTCGCAGATGAAATATGGCACACTTAATGACCTCTAGTGAGGAACTGTTGAATATCAAAGTTGTAGGTAACAACATAGTGCACATCTTTTATATAGGACATCTCTTCATTTATTACATTTTTGATATTCGGAGTTTTGAAATTTAAATTTTGAGAGAGTTTTGTGCGGCTTAGGGATTTAAAAATGGCTCTAATGAGAATGTTTTGAATACCAAAGTTGAAGGGGACACCATGATCTAAAACTTTTGTTTTGGTCAATACTTCATTTGACACTGTTGTAGCACACGTTGTCCACATCTACTCCGATCCTCCGTAAAACTCACTTAAACTCTCTAAGAGATGTGCCCACTTTTGAAGTATCCATGTTGTCACATTGTTCAAATCATTTCATTCTTTTTCCTGGAGTTTAGTTGGCCAATAAATGCCACCATACCAAATTTGAGGATTTGTTGAAAATGTAGTGAATTACTGAATTTTTTTAAGTCATACGAATTTAATAGCCCGACAACTCGCAGATGAAATATGGCACACTTAATGACCTCTAGTGAGGAACTGTTGAATATCAAAGTTGTAGGTAACAACATAGTGTACATCTTTTGTATAGGACATCCCTTCATTTATTACATTTTTGATGTTCGGAGTTTTGAAATTCAAATTTTGAGAGAGTTTTGTGCGGCTTAGGGATTTAAAAATGGCTCTAATGAGAAAGTTTTGAATACCAAAGTTGAAGGGGACACCATGATATACAACTTTTGTTTTGGTCAATACTTCATTTGACACTGTTGTACCACACGTTGTCCACATCTACTCCAATCTTCCGTAAAACTCACTTACACTCTCTAAGAGATGTGCCCACTTGTGAAGCATCTATGTTGTCACTTTGTTCAAATCATTTCATTCTTTTTCCTGGAGTTTAGTTGGCCAATACATCCCACCATACCAAATTTAAGGATTATTTGAAAATCTAGTGAATTACTGATTTTTTTTAAGTTATACGAATTTAATAGCCCGACAACTCGCAGATGAAATATGACACACTTAATGACCTCTAGTGAGGAACTGTTGAATACCAAAGTTGTAGGTAACAACATAGTGCACATCTTTTGTATAGGACATCCCTTCATTTATTAAATTTTTTATGTTCGGAGTTTTGAAATTCAAACTTTGAGAGAGTTTTGTGCGGCTTAGGGATTTAAAAATGGCTCTAATGAGAAAGTTTTGAATACCAAAGTTGAAGGGGACACCATGATCCCACATAAATGGATTACAAGGTAAATAACAAAAATAATCTAGGCAGCTACTATTCTTCCTTCTCCATCATGTCGTACCCAGGGCAATGATTTCTGTGGGACGCTTCGCTCAACATTCCTTATCCTTTCTGGATGGTCGTCTACAAAGAGAGACATATCGCTAAACTCGTTAAATTCATCCAGGTCAGATACACCATCAACTCCTATAGCTTGTTGCTTTCCAGGAAAAACTACATGCCTCGGCTTGTCAGTACTTTTCTTCTCATTACAAGAAAGGATCTGTTCGGCATAGAAGACCTGTGCAACACGGTTAGCCATTATCCACGGATCATCTTTGTAGCCAACCTTACTTAGATCAAGAACTCTGACCCCATAGTTGTCCACTGTAACATGTTTGTCTTCAACCCATTGACATCGAAACACAGGGATCTGAAATGAACCATAGTCAAGTTCCTATATGCCCTCAACGAAGCCAAAGTATGTAGTCTCATTACCAGTTTCAGAGTCTAAGGCCGCACATCGAACACCACTATTCTGTGCCATGCTCTTGTTGTCCTTGGACTTCGTACAGAACGTGAAACCACTAATGTCATAAGTTTGCCATGTCGTGACTTGGCGTGATGGTCCAGATGCCAACACCTTGATGGTGCGTTCCTCAGTTGTTTCCCCATCTGGTATGTCATGCTCCCGAAGCCATGATGTAACACCCCGGTGTTTAATTAATTAAAATAAATTAGAATTTAATTAAGAAATAGCCAAAACCCTAGATGGAGGAAAGTTCTAACCAGATGTTTGTTGCATTCATGCCGTTGCATAATTTTTATTGGGTGAAAAAGGAATTTTTGTTAAACCCGAATAGGGCGAATCGATTTTATTCTATTTAGAAAATAAATAAAAAGTTTATGAAAATTTTATAAAATCAAAATCAAATTTTATTTCCAAAATCTAGGGAAAATATTTTGAAATGTTTGCAACTTAGTTTTGATTTCAAACTGGTTTGAAATTTGTTTTCAAATGAATTTACAAAAGATTTACAAAAGAAAAAGAAAAAGGGAAATAGGCAAAAGGGCCTCTCATCTCCCCCTCTACCCGCGCGGCCCAACACCCCCCCCCCCCCCCCGTCGGCCCGCGACCGGCCGGCCCGTCCGCTTCCCTATTCCCTCGGGCCGCCGTCTCCCCTCCTCCCCCTCACCTCGGCCCAGTCGCGGTGGACCCGCGCAAACCGGCCCACGCTGAGCCGGCAGCGCCCTCCCCGCACAGCGCTCCTCCCTCTCTGTCTGACAATCGGGCCGCTCCTTTTTCCTTCTCTCGCTCGCTGACAGATGGGGCCCTCTGGTCAGCTCCCCTTCAACCTCCCCACCGAATTCCCCGTGCAGTAGCTCGCGCTCTTTCCTTCCCGTCATCCTCTCCAGATCGATCCACACACCGACCGAACCGCCTCCGCTCCGCCGATGCCACGCTACCGAGCGCTGACGCCAATCCACACCGAATGCACTGCCTAATTTTCATCGAAACCAAACTCCCCTCTTTTCTCTCCGCTCGACGCGCAAAGCCGCCACGCACTCGCCCTCCCGTGGCCAATCCACCGCCGTGCTCAGAGCCACCTCCTCTCTTTCCCCTCTGCCTATTTGAACAAACCCCACACCTCGCGCACGCACACCGCATTCCCCAGAAACCCTCGCCGCCACATCAGCACGCCACCACCATCACCGCACCACCATTGCCGAGATCGGTTGAAACTCCCTGTTCACCGAGCCGCCGCCTCCTCGCCGAACCCCGAGCACCATCGGCGGGCGCTCCTGCTTGTCTTTACCTCTCCATGGAGGTTCTCGGGACACGGAGTCGCTCCATCATCGCCACCAAGACCTCACGCGAGCACTCCCGTCCTCCCCAGCACCGGCACCATCGGACCCGTGCGCTGTCGTCCGCCTTCACCACAAATTCTCCCTTCCCAGACTGTAATCGGCGTCGAGAACACTACCTTCGTGCCCGCGGTGAGCTCCTCGTTCCCCTCCACACTTAATCACAATCTCTAACGGTCCCTAGGGCATCCCCGAGCCGCTCCGACCATGGCGCCGCCGCGGGGGCCATGGCGCCGCCGAGCCTTTGGGCGCCGGCGGTGAGTACCCCTCCTACCCTCACGCCCTGGCCGTCCGATTCAAGAAAAACGGTCGAGATTAGAAGCCCATAAATCGAACCGGTATGCACCGGCCATGGGTTTGGTCCACAGCGAACCCCATCTCACGTCCACGCCACAGCATGCACCGAGCCAATGCCCGAAGGCCGCGTGGCGGCCACGTAGGCCACTGCACGTCCACGCCGACCGGTCCAGCCATTGTTCTTAAAAGCCCTTTAAGTTTCCCACAACCAACCCGCACTCCACACCTCCCTGTTCTCTGAGTCTTGTAAAAATCGCAGTCTAGCCCCTCGGTTTCTTGGAAAATGAGGCGCAGTCCCCCTCAGCGCCACCGCACCATTCCACTGCTCTGCTGGCACCCTCAACCACTCCCACGCGGCCACGTGGCGCCACATGGCGCCGCATCAGCGTGAGCTGGCCGACATCGGCCACTTTGCAGGAAGGCCCTCGCTCTCTTGCTAAACTAACCCACCATCCATCGCAACTGTGCGCTGAGTCATGAAAACATAGCGCCCTAGCCCCTGAGCTTTCGGGAAAATGAGGCCCGGTCCTGTTGGCTTTAAAATTCAGTTTTGAATTATTTAAAATACGAATTTGAGTTCAAATGATTTACAGTATTGCCACTCCCATTCAAATGCTTATAACTTTTGCGTTTTAACTCCGATTCGATCCATTCAACTTGCATTAGATTCATAATTTCGTTCTCTGCGCAGTAGATCTATTTGTTTACTGTTTTATTACTGTTTGGTGTATTGTTATTTATTTTTGATGTATTGTGCCATGTATGTTGCTTGGGCCAGAGGGTGCGGAGTACGAGGACGCTCCCGTTTATTCCTGTGATCCTGCAGATTCGACCCAGCCCGCAGGCAAGTGTTCTTGAACATCTTGCACCTATACTTTATTTTGCTTTTTGGTATTAGAGTAGTTAGATCCTGTAGTTGCATGCTTGTCTTTAATTTGAATCCCATGTTAGGGTTTACTAGATTTTGTTTATATTATCCTTGTCGCCTGGTTTGGGTTGTTCGGGTAGAAGTCATGCTTAGCCCTGCAGTCATGTCGGGATGGGATGGTGGTCAATTATAAATAATCCTGATTAATGAACTATGAAACAATGTGGACATGGTAATTTTTGTAGTAACATGGTTATTAGGAAAATCTGGCAGGATGGACCCGTATTGGTGGTTTTGTGCCGTGGGATTCGGCAGCTGGTTTTGTTTTCTGGTTCTGGGCTTGTGCTAGACTTATCCTGCCTGGATCCCTAGGACCCGGTTCTCGAAGCCTGTAACCCGGCTTAACAGCGCAGCCATGAGATCTGGATGGGCTGGACCTGGCTAATTAATTAGTTTCCTCCAAGTTATGCTACACGGGGGTTGTATAGTGGCTCAAGAGGGGTCCCTTGGGGTCGTTGACTTATGGACAGGGGAGAAACCTTAGAGTACGTGTAACACAGACTTGGAGGGGCTTTGTAAAGGCCTTGCAGTGCAACCCGCTATGCACCTCGGCAGTGTTTAGCGTGACGGGTAATGCACGACTCATGGGTAACGATGTGCAACCTCTGCAGAGTGTAAAACTGATATATCAGCCGTGCTCACGGTCACGAGCGGCTTGGACTTCTTCGGGATTAGTTGGTTACTGGTTACTGGTTCGGGTCATCTGATGGACTTCAGGTGCGGTTGCCTGATGGACTTCAGGTGTGGGTGCTTGGTGCGACTCCAAGTGCGGTTGCTTGGTGTGACTCCAAGTGTTGGTTGCTCGGTGTGACTCCGAGTGTGGTCTTGCTCGGTGCGACTCCGAGTGTTGTTACTTTTCTACAGTGTCTGTGTCTATAACCTAGTAAATAGGTGCATAGGATTAATAGGAATAATAGGATGTGTCGCTTTAGGCGCATGAGTCAAACTGTGTCAGCCTACCTTTGTTTTAAGCCTCATAAGCATATATTTCCTACACTTGCGGAGTACATTTCGATGTACTCACCCTTCCTCTTTGTCCCCCCTGCTACCCCACCCAGACGCTGGCGACTATGCGCACGAGGAGCAGGAGTATCCAGAGGACGGTGGTTATGACCCTGACGACCTGTACTAGGATGACGCTACCCCCGGTCGACCTTCCTGTGGAGTTGGAGTCCAGATTTCCGCGTGTTCATCAGAGTCTTCATTAGAGTCAGTTGTCATGAGAGTCTGTACTTTTTCTTTCAGACCCGAGGGTCATTTATGTAATAATGTTTGATATATTAATAAAGCATTGTTTTGATATTTACTATGATGTGGATATATGTATGAAAATTGATCCTGACATACATATATTGTGCTCCAATTTTGTTCTTAAAATTGGGGTGTCACACATGAGGTGAACTTTTTTTGTGTTCCTTCATTAACCAATCATCCGTGCACCCATGATTATGTTCATGAAGCTCATTAATGTGTTTCTCGATCCAAGGCTCCATTATCGAGAGCTGATGTAGGATGTTGTGATGTGCCTCGAGGATTGTATTGTAATCAAGAGGGACGATTGTTTTCTTTCCCATCCTCCCTCTTCCATTCAGCCTGCCCTCATGTCTTGACGGAGGTAAACCTATTGCAACCTGGTCTTTTAGGACCTTGTTGCAGAAAGGACCTCCGGACTCAATTACCTCTTCGGTTAAGTACCCCTCTACCATGGACGCCTCAGGACGAGCACGAGTTGATACATAGTCATTTAGTATTGACATGAAACGCTCATATGTCCACATCTCATGCAAGTACATGGGACCTAGAGCCTCTATTTGTGGAACCAAGTGGACCACAAGGTGAACCATAATATCAAAGAATGCTGGGGGAAACACATCTCAAACTGTAACACTGTCTCCACTGCGAATTCCTTAAGGGACGCCAACTCATCACGATTAATCACTTTTTGTGAGATCCTGTTAAAGAAGTAGCACAACCGTGTGACAGCAACCTTGATCCACACTGGATTTATAGCCCTGATGGCAATAGGGAGGAAAGTAGTCAGCATGACATGACAATCATGTGAGTTGTAGTTGGTGAGTGTAAGGTCTTTCATTGACACAATACTCCGTATGCTAGAGCAGAACCCAGATGGGACATTCAAATGCTTGAACCACGCACACATCGCATGTTTTTCTTCATTGTTGAGGTTGTAGCTTGCTGCCGGGAGGTGGTACTTCCCATTTTCTTGAAGCACAGGGTGAAGTTCATTTTTTATGTCTAACTGTACCATGTCCATGTGTGATTTCAGTCCTTCCTTTGTCTTCCCCTTCATGTCTAGTAATGTTCCAAATAGGCTTTCAAACACGTTCTTCTGGACATGCATACCATCGATTGCGTGGCGAACGTCTAACTCTGGCCAGTATGACAAATACTCAAAGAAAATAGACTTTTTCTTGAATGTAGCCCCTGGAGTTGGTTTGACATCCTTTCTTGGTTTTCCGTCTTTTGTCTTCTTCCCAAAAACAAAATTGAGTTTGCTCACTAAGTTGAAAACTCTTTTGCCTTTACTGTTACCTGATGGAGCAGTAGACTGTAGTTCAACATTATTGTCGAAATGCTTATCCATCTTTTTCTGGCGGTACCTGTGTCCTTTCGATAAGAAGCGTCTGTGTCTCATGTACACTATCTTCTTAGATGCATTAAGGGACACGTAAGCGGTTTCATCTATGCATACCACACAACCAACCTTTCCCTTGAACTGCCCTGATAATGTGAAGAGAGCAGGGTAATCGTTGATCGTAACAAAGATAATTGCTCTCAGTGTGAATGATTCTTTGCGGTACTCGTCGAACATTTTAACACCTGTTTCCCACAATATCTTCATGTCCTCCATTAAGGGCTCCAAGAAAACATCCATGTCAACTCCAGGCTGTGTAGGTCCAGAGATAAGGATGGTTAACAAAAGGTACTTTCGCTTCTGCATCAACCATGGAGGAAGGTTGTAGATGGTGAGGATCACCGGCCATGTGTTGTGCTTGCTGCTCCTCTCAGCAAATGAATTCATTCCGTCAGTACTCAATGCGAACCTAACATTTCTTGGTTCCTTTGCAAAGTCCATGTGGTTTTCATTGAAATCTTTCCACTGCTGGCCATCGGCTGGGTGCCGAAGCTTCCCATCGTCTTTGTGGTCATCGCAAGCATGCCAGCTCATAAGTTTGGCATCCTCTGGGTTAGCGAACAAACACCTCAATCGATCGACCACAGGTAGGTACCACATCACCAAAGCAGGAATCTTTTTCTACGCATAATAGTCTACTTGTTTTTCACTACTACAGAAAGCTTAACCGAGGCGGGTCAAATAGATTAACCGAGGCGGGCAAACCGTCCGCCTCGGACCATAGGCCTCGGTTAATCAAAACTTGAGGCGGGCCGGGGGACCGCCTCGGTTAATATATTAACCGAGACGGGCAACTTAAAGAAACCGCCTCGGTTAATATTTTAACAGAGGCGGTTAATGTAATGCGCCCACCTCTGTTAAAATATTAACAGAGGCGGTTTCTTAAGGGTGACCGCCTCGGTTAATTGTTTTACAATTTAAAAAAAAATTGTTTTAAAATCGAAATTGAATTTCCTTTTCACGTTGGAAGCAAAGACACAATTAATAAAGTCACAAACACATTCGTTCAACTAGCAGTACTCCTTCGAGTACATATATGTCACAACAATGTATCATTGTTCAATTACATGCATTAAACTTTATAATTCAATATTTTAAAAATTATATGTCTGGCAACATGTAATCCTTAATGTTCAGATGGGTGCTCCACTTTCGGAGGCTCTCATACTTGTCGTCATCCGCTAACGAGCTTTCCATGTTGAAGAACCTTCCACCCTCATGCATGCAATGGTGCATGAGGAATGAACAAATGTCCGCAACAATGCAAGTTATGGTCTCTTTGTTGAATGGCTTCTTTTGCCAGCCCTGTAGTTCTTTCATGAGTACCTTGTAGCTGTTGCTAAACTTACCGGTCTCTCTTAGGTACTCACAAACATAGTATCCACATAATAATGTGCCAGGTGGTTGTTTGAAGCACTGCATGTAATACACAATCGTTCAGAACATATAGAGTTTTCACGATATACTAATAAGTACACATATGAGTTTTCAAACATACCGGGAAGTTGTGCCTGACTTGCATGGTGTTTTTATACTTCTTCTCCTGCTTTTCAGTTCTAAGATCAATACAATCTGGTTCCTCCAAGTACTTTCGGTAAGCGCTGTACGAAACCACATTTGTCACGACCAATTTAGCACATATGTTAAATAAAAAAGAAGTATCGTCACTTACAATCTCAATACGCTTTCAAATTCCTTGTAACCTTCTTTTGGAGTATCCAAAGAGTCAAACACTATTGCCCTCCCATCCTGAGGATATATGAGAAATGCAATCCAGTGGCCCATGATGCCTTGACTGCACCGTTGAAACAACGTACAATTACAACCTTAAAATACGTGAGAAGCTATGATCGTAATAGTAACTATGTGATAGTTTTCTTTTGACTTACCCGAACTGGTGGGCGGCAATCATGTACCCACGTCCCTTGACCTCTCTCATGCATCTAAACACATATGTTCCTGCGTTAAACTTCATTTAGTTACGCAGAAGTTTGCGGGCCGCCTCTCTCTGCTCCGACCAAGCCCACAAGCTTTTCTTGGTTATTCGGTATATCATAACCCGCGAGGCATCTCTCAGAAATGTGCATGGGAGAGAGGAAAATAACATTTTTGCCTACTTCCTTGCATATGTGGGCCTGCATCCTGCAAGGACAAATCATGTTATTGTTATTAGCTTCTTACCAAATCGACATATATGGATGCAACACACTGAAATCTCGTGATTCACTTACAAGGCAAACAGTGTGACTTGGGCCACGTCGAGGTCCTTGCGCTGCAGTAACCGATGCATGTCATGGAAATCTACGACGACGTAAGCATCAGAGGTCAAGTAGAAATACTCCGCGGGAACCTTCAGAACAAAACTTTCAAGGCCTCTTTTCGCCGCTTCCATGTACCAGAGATGGAACCTCCTCACCTGCCACGGCTCTTCAGTTACGAGCTGGCCTAAGGTCAACATGAACTTCCCATGCACGTACCGGTCGGGACAATCATCGGAAAGGGGCCAACCCGCTGGTGTTGGCATCCTGTCAAAATGGGTTGAGCTTTCATACTCTTTGGCTACTTGATGGGCGATCCTATTCAACTTGCCGTAGTCGATGCCACTTTTTGTGGGTGTCATAGTATCCTCTTGTTGCATACCCTTCGTTGGTCGGGGAGGACATTCTTTACTCTTTTCGTTTCGATCACTTGCTTGGGGCGGTGTAGCAGTGCCCGGTCCTGACCCTGTATCCCCATGTGGATTGCTCATGCATGGGGAGTGCCTACTGGGTCATTGTTGTCATTGTCGTCATCAATGTCATGATGACCCACGGGAGACTGCGAGGGCTGTGATGATGGCGTCGGCTCTTCTAAGTAAATATCGCATCGAGCCCAGAGTACTTCTTTGTCGACTAAACTTCGAAAGTACTTGGCCCCACAAGGTGTGGGTATGTCGAGTTCATCGTCCTGGTGGTCTGGGTGCATCCAAGTTACCTTGACCCTAGCATAGTGTTCCGGGATCGGCTTGTCGTCATATAGGCGTCCTGGCAATGCTATGCCTGTGCCCACCGTCATCTGTCTTTTTGACATCCTGCCGTACGGAACCACGAGCTGGCATGGCGTTGGTTTAACAATATCGTCGACCGGGTACCGTGGCAGTCCTCCGGTGGGGGGCACCATCTGGCTTTGTACGACATCTATCGTTGGTACCACCACACTAGCCTGGCGAAACATCTGCGACCTCAACTCAACCATTGAGGGGTCATTGTTCGTGAACGCCTCTGAAATCTTTCCCATAACAAACTCCTTCATAGCCTCATCACGGCCTTGTTGGACAAGACTGTCCTTGTATGCTTGCCTAGTCCTAGAGGTTGCATCGGATCCCCAGGACTCCACTGTTTTCCAGCTCTTTCTCGATGATATGCCACAGACACGGCCACGGTGCTCTGGGTTCCCCAGTGCCTCAGTGAGTTGGTCCTTCTCTCTGCGGGGGTTGAATGACCCGCTTTGCTCGGCCGCAGCGGCCGCTAGGATCTTCTTCTCCGCCTCCTCATTTTGCGGTTCGTTGAACTTGGTCTTCCCCTCCTTCAGTACTTTTGGCCTACGGGCTTTTAGGTAGTCACATGCCCTCTCATCAAGGCCCATGTACTCATTCGGTTGTCTGGCCTCGGTTGCGATCCTTTCTTCCTCCCGCCATTTTGGCTTCTTAGCGGCATACCCTGTCATGCCTAGGTGGTGGTGGTGCACGTTCCTCTTCGCGAGCTGAGAGAACTTCTCGCTCTTTGCTTTTGCTTCTTCACTTTTTTCTGTGCCACAAATTCTTCCCAAACATCTGAGGTGAGGAAATTGTAGCGCTCTAAACTACTCTTTCCTTTTTTGACAAAATCATTATTTAGTATCCACCTAAACTGGCGATGAGCTTTAGCTGCAATGTGTAATGCATGGGCCTTGCACTTTGCTACATCATAGCCCTCATGATACGAGAATCGGGTCAGCAGCTCATCCCAAACATATGTCTTCAAGTGGTCTGGGACTGACTTCCAATCACTGTACGTGATAGGCACCTTCTCTCTGACTATACAAGAGCATTAGTTGCTGAAGGTGCCGAGGATAGTCTTTGGCTGTAAGGGTTCTCCCTGTGCCCCAACTTGGTATATGGCATGCACATCATCATTCACCTTGTGCCTGCCGTGTTGGCCTCTTCTCCTCTTTGGCTTTTTACCTTTTGTCGAAGAAGTTGTCGTTGAGGGAGCTGGTGGTTCCTCCACCCTTTCTTCCTCATCTCGGAACTCCAAACGACGAGGCACCACCGGTATCTGTTAAGAACTCACATTAAACTATTTCCAGGAGGCCCTCAAATGTTGTGATAATCAAAGACAAGCTTTGTTGCAAGTACATACCTCTAGCCTTGTTTGTTCAACATTGTCGTTCGGGGAGTGCTCTAGTGCTTCCCGATATGGTCCTTGTACTTCACCCATCGGATCATAATCAGGATCATCATCTTCCTCTCCACGAGGTTTCTTTGGAGGCGGCGGTGTTATCGACACACTCAAGAATGAAGTTGACTCTGAGTCGTCAGAGGTGTCCGAGCTGTTGACAGGGGTAGGTTCACGCCATTCTCCCATATCGTTCGCCATTGCAAGCTATATGATTAGATTTATATGCATATTTCATAAATGTAAACAAAATGAAATCATTATATTCATCTCGGAACTCCATTTACATAGTTCCAATTACATAATGTTGTTAGTCAAGATACAAAAGTTTGATAAAGAAAATTACATAATTGATGAATCATAAAAAAGTTTCAAGTATAAAATTGGCTCAGGTTAGCCCCATTGTCATCACATCGCTTCTAAACTGGTTGCTTGTATCCAAGCCATCCTAGTTTAGGAGCTTACAAGTATAGGGGACATTTGATCATCATAGTCGCTGCCTCAGCATAAAAGAGTACACATCATTGCATATGCCACTGCCTCAACACATCTTTAAAAGGAGTAGGAGTAGAGTAGTAGTAGAGTAGATCAGTAGTAGAGGATAGGAGAGCAAGATACAATGAAAATTTGCCTCAGATTGTATTGCCATTTCAAAAATCATTGGACTTGGAGCTAAAGGATGTTTCATATAGATTATAGAGATACAACATCATGACAACCATGGAACCATGAGACTTGTCCAGCCCAGCCATCAGGCCATCCTGTATGAACGATAGTTTGTTGGGCATGGACGTGTCCCACGGCTTGATGAACAATCATGAAAACCATAGAGGAGTTACAATGGTCCAGTACCTCACAAGTCCAAGATCATAACCAATAAACTACTGAATCCATCAAAAAAAGTGGCAATGCATTCATCATAGGCAGAAAGCAATTCCAAAGCAATTCGAAAGCAAATAAACAAGTTCATGACACCCAATTTAGTAAGCATCACTGGTGGCATATAAGTAGTAGCAGTTGAACCTGTCTAATTAATTATTACATCAAGATAACAATGCAGCCTCATCCACTTGGCCACAACCAAAGCAACTAACAACACCTGCACATTTTTCCCACATCACAGTCCAACAAGATGGACTGCCTGCCACTCCAACCTGATAGGAAGGTAAGGTAGGGTTAGGTGCAGTAGGAATTGAGTTGATTCTTGAGTTGAAAGCCTCTAGAGCTGCAGAAGCTTCCTCAAAAGACTTGTACTTTTTATGCACAGCTCCCTTAACTTTGAGGACTAACTGACTGCACTCGGCCCAGCTGGTGTAAATACTTGGCTTGGTGCCCTCGAAAACAACATACCAAGCAGGCATCCTTCTGCATTTATAGTTGAGCAGTATAAGAGCACAGCATAGAAGAAAGAATAGAGGAGAGGGAAGTAGAGGAGAGGATAGGAGAGCAAGATACAATGAAAATTTGCCTCAGATTGTATTGCCATTTCAAAAATCATTGGACTTGGAGCTAAAGGATGGTGGAAAGCACATCTCTAGCTGGCAAAGAGTCTCTGCGATGAACTGTTTTAGTACTGGTAGCTCAGCTACATCAATGACCTTCTGGGTGATGCGGTTAAAGAAGTATGACATTCGTGTGATCACCATCTTTACGTACTCTGGACCGATAGCCCTAATCACAATTGGAAGGAACACCGTTAGCATGATGTGGCAGTCGTATGAGTTGTAGTTGGTCATTGTGAGGTCTTTCATCGATACCAGACTCTTGATGTTGGAAGAGAAACCGGTCGGCGCCTTGACACCCTTTAGCCAATTGCACACTGCCCTCTTCTCATCTTTCGTTAAGTTGTAGGCCGCTCCGGGTATTTCGACTTTACCGTTTAGTGGTGGTTCTGGGTGAAGGTCTGGCCAGATGCCTTGGTTAACAAGATCCATCCGTGACTTGAGACCATCCTTTGTCTTTCTCTTCATGTCTAGCAGCACGCCGATTGTGCTTTCAAAAACATTCTTCTCCAGGTGCATGCAATCGATGGCATGGGGTGTTTGCAGCTCCTTCCAGTATGATAGGTACTTGAAGAAACATGACTTCTTCTTGAATGGGACGACGACAAGGGATCCTCCAACTTATCTCGCTTCCTCTTTCTTTTTTTGGCCCCCTCCGGATCCTCTTTTTCTTCTTCCCGAACTCGACCTCCATCTCCTTCACCATGTCCCACACCTTTTCACCATACCTTGTCTGCGGCGGTTCGTCACATTGGTCCTCGTCCTTGTTGTCAAAGTACTTATTCATCACAGCTTGCCGGTACCTGTGACTTCTGACAAGGAATCGTCTGTGCCGCATGTACACCATCTTGCAGGATCCTTTGAGGTAGACATAGCAGGTACCATCGATGCAAACTGCACAACCGCTCTTTCCTTTTATCTGCCCTGAAAGTGAAAAGAGCCCAGGGTAATCGGTGATGGTCACAAAAATGATGGCTTTTAGAGTAAACTCCTTCTTAGCGATGCGTCCATCATCTTAACCCCTTCATCCCATAGTTTCTTCATATCCTCCATGAGCGGATCCAGGAACACATCTATATCATTCCCAGGCTGCTTTGGGCCTGAAATAATCATGGTCAATAGAAGATACCTGCGTTTCTGACACAGCCATGGAGGTAGGTTATAGATGGTAAGAATTACTGGCCAAGTGCTATGTGAGCTACTTAGGTCCCCGAACGGATTCATTCCGTCCGTACTCAGCGCGAACCTCACGTTTCGTGCCTCTTTTCCAAACTCTGGGAATGTCGTGTCGAAATGCTTCCACTGCTGGGCATCAGAAGGGTGTCGTAGTTTGCCATCGTCCTTGGTGCGATCACCAGAAGCATGCCACGACATCAGTTGGGCATCCTCAGGGTTCCCAAAAATACACCGCAAGCGATCGATCACGAGCAGGTACCACATCGATAGGGCAGGACTTTTCCTCTGCGTGTAACCAGCTTCTTCTTCATCATTTGCTGCATCTGCGCGACAACCGGCATTCTTGTTGTTTGCCTTCTTCTTTGGCCCACCCGAGACTACCTCATCATTCGCATCTGCACGACAGCCGGCATTCTTCTTGTATCGACTCGCACCACAGTGCGAACAACTCACCAAGCTCTCATACTGGCCACGATACAAGATGCAATGGTTAGGGCAGGCGTCAAACTTTCTAAGATTCATTGACACTGGCCGGATAAGCTTCTTCGCTCGATACGTATTAGCGGGCACCTTGTTAGGCGTTGGGTATGTGGTACCAAGGATACTTAAGAGCTCATTGAAGCTAGTGTCTGACCAGCCATGTCGAGCCTTCAACATGAGCATCTGGAGGTTAAAACGCAACGCCGTCCACTGCTTCGGACAGTTCTCATATAGCGGATCAATTGCCGCCTGCTTCATCTCTCTAAAATTCTGAAGCCACCTAGGGCTCCCAAACAGAATGTCGTCCTCATCAAGGTTGTTAGCAATTTTCTCAAAAAGCTCAACATCCTCAGGCTCCATCGCACGAACCCTCTCACCATCATCTGCATCATCCCCGCCATCGGCCATGTCTTGCACTAAATCGTCCATGGTGAGGTAATCACGAACATTATCACCGGTAGCTGGCGGTTCTTGGTCTCCTCCATCGTGGTTTGCATTCGCCATCATCGTCATTGACGAGCTATCTCCGGATACAGTGATACTAACATCTGTTTCACCGTGAAACCTCCAGACTGTAATCTGGAACAAAACCATACCTGATCAAATGAGACTGCACAACACTGTCTTCATGCAACAGAAGGTTCTTGCATTTTGAACACGGACAGATGATACGTCGTCCTTGTGGATTCACACTTTGACTGTGTTTCCGAGCAGTGACAATAAACTTTTTAACATGGCCTAGGTATGACACATCTAATCTTGATGACCGGTACATCCACTCGGACCTCTCCATTATGCAAGCAAAACCTATAGCAAAAGACATACAAAAGGCAGATTAAAGAAAATTAATTCTAGATCTAGATCTAGATCTAGAGAGCACCCAAATCTAAGAAGACAAGAGCAAATTAAAAGAGAGAGGTTTAGAGTCAAACATATAATCACCTGCGGTCAACAACTTGACACAATTAAACTGTAAAACTTCCCCCACCAAAAAATAGAAATTTTTGAGGGTTTGGGACCTCAAAACCTGTCAACAATGGTGGAGAAGTCGTGAGAAAGAGGAAGGTGGGGCGGCGGCGCTGTGCATTTATAGGCACAGAATAACCGAGGCGGGCAAATAACAAAAGCCCGCCTCGGTTAACACCCATTAACCGAGGCGGGCGATTTAAAGAAACCGCCTCGGTTAATACATTAACCGAGGCGGGCAACTTAAAGCAACCGCCTCGGTTAATGGGTGTTAACCGAGGCGGTTGACTTCCATTGCCCACCTCGGTTAATATATTAACTGATGCGTTCAAAGTTGCCCGCCTCGGTTAAATATTAACCAAGGCGGGCGCCCTTTGCCCGCCTTGGACGTCTACAGGGTGGTGTCTCGGTTAATCAAACGTGTAGTAGTGTTTCTTTCCTGGTGGATTTTGAACTACTCTTTAGGGTTTTTTGTTGGGTCCTCTTTCGCTTGGTTTCTTTACACACGGAGGCAGCACACTCTTCCTCTCTGTAGTCTTTATTCGTCTTGTATCTACTTGCACCACAATTTGGACAGCTATCCAAATCCTTATAATCAGCACCTCGATACAAGATACAATGATTTCTGCACGCATGGATCTTCTCAACACCCATCGTCAGTGGACTGATTAGCTTCTTGGCATAGTATGTGTTAGCAGGCACTTTGTTCTCCTTAGGAAGCATGTGCAATAATACTCAAGAACGCATCGAAGCCAGCATCAGAAAGACCATACCTAGCTTTGCACACCAACAACTTAAGCACAGACCGTAGCGTCGTGAACTCTTTGGTGCAACCCTTAGACTCATCATGCAAAGGCTCTTCTGCTGCCTTCATCAAGGTCTCCATACCTTTCATGAACAACATTGATGGATCGTCCACATGACGACGCAACATTGCCTCTAGAAATTCTGCATCTTCCGCAACCATATTATTTGGCAGCACATTAGTTCTGATATCTTCATTTCCTCCTGCAAAACCATGATCTCCAACATTTGGCACAACATGTTCGGCGTCAGGTTGTTGTGTCTCCTGTACAAACTGAAACCCACCATCAACCATATCTTTACCATCGACGTCGATGTTCGCAGGGTTTCCAGTTGTATAAGGCGCAGAGCTACCCTCTCCATGCTTTGTCCAAATCAAGTAATCATTCATAAATTCTCGGCAGACCAGATGAGAAAGGATTTGTTGAGTGTTATCAAATACAACAACATTTCTGCAGTCCATGCACGGACAATGTATGTGCGTCTTCTTTGTTCTCCAAGCATGATTCTTAGCGGCATCAATAAACCTATGGACCTCGGGTATGTATAATGCTATGAGTATCTTACTGTGCAAATTAATGCTCTCATTCACAGTGACTGACACATACGGAAAAACTATTGGCCAAACATTTGCATCCAAGTTACAGTTCAAGTGAGATTGAGAGCTCCGTGCAAACATTTGCATCCAAGTTACAGTTCAAGTGAGATTGAGAGCTCCGTGCAGGATTTCATGTTACTTCATGACCTGAGACGGTCAAAATGCACGCATGGAGTTGTATACTTGTGTGCATTATTACATGTACATATAGATACGGCCGATTCTTAGCAGCTATGGCTTGTACATCTTATTATTTCAAATTGTGTATATTATTGTTTAATTTAAACTTATGTTGTTTACACAAAGATGTTCGTATATCTTGTCAAGCCATCTATTCTGCTGCAATAATAGTAATGTAAAGAAACCATGTGTGCTTAGTTATACACTAAATGCAATCATGCATGTTTGATATTCCAACACCAAAAAGAACTAGCAAAGCCACCTTCTAGCTCCACCACTTGGCTTGGACCTACCTGTCTTAGCTACATACACTTAGCAACTAGGTTAGTCCAAATAGGTTTTATCAATTAATTAAAATCAAACAAGGGCTTTCACACGTCTCTTGATGATGATATTATTTGTCAGCATTCTAGGTGGCTTTCCCAATCCCTTGGGCAAACTGGCCTGTTATGCGTCTCCCTGATGGGTTTTCTTGGAAGTCGTTTATTTGTTTTCAGGCGAAGGATTAGCATTATTGAATAGGCCTCGTCGACCTACTGGTTGGTGATTGTAAAAGGATTTGTGCTCAATCTTGCGAGGACCATGAAGAACAACTCTAGTAGATATATCAAGGCCATTTGGAGTGCCTTATTTGGTCAACTCCTTGTGAGCGCCCACGGGTCAAGCTTGAGGGCTTGCTTTGCTTGTGGAGTGACATTCAAGGACTCCCCTCAACATGGTATAGGTTGTCGGTAAGCAACCAAACCTTGGTTGGAAAATTTATTGTGTCACTCCGTTGGTTTGCCCTCTGCTACGCGTACTAGCCCTATCTGATTGTTGATCTTGTGCTTGTGTAGGCGAGTAGCTTCTTAGTGTAATTTGAGTAGCTATTATTTTGTAGCTCAATTAGTTGAATATCTAGCTTAGAGTAGGTTGAGTGTTATAGTTTCTAGCGTGTCTTGCTACTATAATTGTGTAATAGAAGGGTTCACTACTAGAGAACAAATCTTTGGACGATCTATCCACTGAGCTTTAGTCTCGACAAAAAATTGCGTCCGAGACTAAAGACTTTTAGTCCCGGTTGGTAAAACCAACCGAGACTAAAGGTCCTCCAACCTTTAGTCTCGGTAGGTAATACCAACCGGGATTAAAGAGTGATCTTTTAGTCCCAGTTGGTGTTACCAACTGGGACTAAAGGACCTTTTAGTCCCGGTTGGTGTTACCAACCGGGACTAAAGGTCCTTCACGAGTGGATTCAAAAGGAAAACGTCCAGAACTATATCACGCGGGTTGTGTAGCTGAGTTGGTAGGTGAGTTGAGTTCGAATCTCACAGACGCACATTTATTTTTTTCTCGTGGGAGCCTTTAGTCTCGGTTGGGACCTTTAGTCCCGGATTGCTAGCCCCGGTTGGGAAACCGTGGCTAGAGCCTGTTCCCAACCGGGGCTAAAGCCCCTTTGTGTAGTAGTGGTTGCTTTGAGTGCTTAGGCTAGGCTTGTAGAGGTTGCTTTGAGTGCTTAGGCTAGGCTTGTAGAGATGTAGTTGCTGTTAGGGTCACCTCTTATACTAACAAGTTTCCTAGCTTAGTTATATGCTTGAAGATTTTTAAATTGGCTTTTCTGACTCATCCCTGTAGCCATCCTACATATATTTAAGCAATTGATTATAAATGTGGAGTAGCAGAAGTGCAACAATTTATATGCATATTTCAAACTATTAAAATGGTGTTTTTGACCAATATGTAACCGACTTGTAGGGAAATTTATTGACTGAATTGTTAAATGGATTCTACCGAATGGTATATAGATTTTCTTGTGGGGGCATACCTGCCATGTGCATGTCACAGATGTCATATGTGTCATGATTAGAAAGCAAAATTTCTCCACACTACTGGAAACTCAAATTTTTCTATCGGTACGAGACCGGCAAAAAAATACAAAAAACCGCCAGGAAAATACAAAACTAATTTTACCGACACCGACGGGAAAATTCTGAAAGGTCTAGAGCGATAGTGAAATACAATTTTTCTATCGGTTTTTGTTTTTTGCTATCGGGGTGACATTTTTCTTGTCGGTAAGTCATCGATAGGAAAATTGATGGTCGCGAGGTCTAGAAATATATTTCTGTCGGAATAAAATGATAGAAAAAATGTTGTACCGACAAGGAATAAAATTTATTGTCGGTTTTGCACCGTCAGTAATAAAGTCCAGACAGACAGAAAATATTGATTTTTTTTGTCGTCTACTGCCCGACATAAAATATAGATTCTGACACGAAATATATTTTCTTCATTGCAGCCATCGGCCTCACAAGAACCTCATTTATTTACACTTTCATATGAAATTCATGATAACAGTAAATGCACAAACATGATGTTTAATAAAAGCATCCAGTAGTATATGCACAAATAGAATTAGGTCCCATAGTTGGGATGAACAACCACTAATTAAGATGACAGGTCTTGTATCCACAACTACATAAATAAGATATCCATAGGTCTTGCATCCACAGCTACATAAATAATAATTTCACAAAAGCATCCACTAGTTGATTAGTCTTTCCCAAAAGCTAGCATCAACTTCTTAGGTGCACCTTTACTATCTAAAGGTTAGAAGTGGCAACTACCAAAAACTTCTATGACGAACACAAAGTGGCATTATCATCTCTGTGATCACTCCCACTTTCATGCATGGTGTCCACTATGGTGGTTTAATGTTTCCAATGCATCTCTGTATGTGGCATTGAAATTATTGTCTTCAAGGTATTGTCATTATTAGTCGATTCCGAGCCAATATGAGACGAACCAGTGTCCTATATATACGAAGAGAAATATTACTTAGATTGATACATAGTAGTAGCAGTAATCTTCCAGATGCTAACTGCACCCAGTAGGTAAAGAGATACTAAATTTCTTTCTACAAAATAAAACAAAGTGCTAACAGCACAATAATATAACATGAAATTAGAGTTGATAGCAGTAGATAGATTAGGGGAGGGATTTTGTGTATCACTCACTAGATATGATAATTGTGTATCAAAACAAATATATTTCTCCTAATTGGTGGTACTGCTCCAACCCATGAGATGCAACTATACAGTTTGTCTCAAAATGAGACCATGCAAATATATTTCCCCAACAATAGTTATAGAGACAAAAGTAACTTTGACACATTCAGGTTGAAAGAACTCAACGTATGGACTACATGCGAAGATGAGTAGTATGATGGACCAAAAAACCGACAGAATATACAAATTTCTCTGTCGGTTCTACAGACCGACAAAAATATTATAATTTCCCTGTCGATAGACTTTTAACCGACAAGGATTTTTTAGTTTCCAGTAGTGCCACCTAAGTAAATCTTACATTGATTAGGAGCTAAAGGTGAATGGTGGTGCACTGGTTTACAAAATCGGTGGGAGATCTAAATATAAATTTTGTTTAGGGGTCATCCTGGATAAATAAGTTTTATTTATTAAAATAGGAAAAGTTAGAATTGACTTTTTCCTTGATGTATAGTATAGTATGAACTTAGTTTGACGAGGCTAATCCCTTAGCGTGACGAAGGTTTGGCGGACGAAACGTCTACCACAGCTTAATTAGTCCTGTGCGGAGCGGCGATCGACGCCTCGACGGCATCATCCTCATCCAATCAGGCCTTCTCGTTTCATTTGCGGTGCAGGTGCCGATCATCATCACTCGTTGCCTCCGACGAAACAAATAGACGCGATCCTGTATTATTTCTTAGAAAAGGGCCAGGAAACCGTTCGTTATACTCCATTCCACACCCGCGCCGCCATGCGCGTCTGCAGTGGTTATATACAAATGTCCATAACGCGCATCTGCGGGTGGCGGCGTGCGTCTCTCTCTTGTGGATTGCACCTTAAGCCATGCATATGCATTATCATGGGGCTGCATATAGCCATATAGTAGACATGCATGTGCACGCTAGCTAGCTAGCCTTGTATAATCAATCCCAATCAAGAGCCGCCAATTAACCGTGACTACGAAGGCTAATGCCGTGTATATATACAAGACCAATCGTTGTTGCACCATCATCAAATTATCCATACCCATACATTACATAAACACACCACCAAATTATTCAGGCAACCGGGGAGCAGGTCCACACTTTCTGAGCTACGTATATCCCCAGCTTCTTCTCCTTACGGTTGTTAATTAGAAATATGGCATCAGCTCGAGTTTTCACACTCCTGCTGCTGATAGCTGCCGGTTGGGTGTCGCCGTCGTCGTCGTCTCCAGCACCAACCGGCTGGCTGAAAGCGCATGCCACGTTCTACGGCGGCGCCGATGCCTCTGACACCATGGGTGAGTTGCTCGATCTCCGTCCCTTTATTTTGCCATGCATGGTTTATGACCCAAAAGCTATAGCAGGCAGATGGAGAGATATAATTGCATATATACATATATTTCGCAGGTGGCGCGTGCGGGTACGGGAACCTCCTGTCACAGGGCTACGGCACGCGGACGGCGGCGCTGAGCACGGTGCTCTTCAACGACGGCGCCTCGTGCGGGCAGTGCTACAAGATCGCGTGCGACCGCAAGAGAGCCGACCCCATGTTCTGCAAGCCCGGCGTCACGGTGACCGTCACGGCCACCAACTTCTGCCCGCCCAACTCGGCGTTGCCCGACGGTGGATGGTGCAATCAGCGGCGCCCGCACTTCGACATGGCGCAGCCGGCATGGGAGAAGATTGGAGTCTACAGCGGAGGCATCATCCCCGTCATGTACAAGAGGTATTTTTTTTTATGTCATTTTTCCTACCTCTTCAATTCGGCTCTTCCTTGCTAGCTAGCCTCGATCTATCACCGAAAGACAAAAACTTTTTTGGGATGCAATGCAGTATCATCCTAATACTACGTACAACTGATCGATTTCTTGCTTGTGTAGAGTTCCTTGCGTGAAGCGAGGTGGAGTGCGCTTCACCATCAATGGGCATGACTACTTCAATCTTGTGCTTGTGACCAATGTTGCTGCTGCCGGCTCCATCAAGTCCATGGAAGTCAAGGCCTCCGGTTCGAGTAACTGGTCTCCATTGGCACGCAACTGGGGCGCCAACTGGCACTCTCTTGCATATTTTACCGGGCAAATGCTCTCGTTTAGGCTCACCGACACGGATGGGCAAACGATTGAATTCACAAACGTGGTGCCAAAAGGATGGAAGTTTGGACAAACATTTGCATCCAAGTTGCAGTTCAAGTGACGATGAGAGCTAGCTCCGCCATCATATCCAGGATTATTATTTCCGGTGACTCATTAATGTCACAGGAGTTTGATTTGAAGACGTATGTATATATAGCTGGTCAAAATGCATGAATAATGGAGTTGCTTGTGTTGTACTCTAGCTATGTATGTGTGTGTGTATAGATACACCGCGTATTGTATATATCACTCATTCTTTTTATTGTACAGTCATATGTTTAAATTTAATTTTATGGTGTATATCAATATGTTGTCAGTTTATATCTTCAGTAATTCTGCTGTACCAATGTAATCTTATAATAGTTGCATCAGTTATTGCTAATACAGTAATAACCTCCTTGGATGATATTCCATCGAGCAAGAAGCAAGAATTATGAGGTCAGTCTCAATGGAGATTTCATCTCTCAGTTTCCAATGCACCTAAATTTTAGAAACAAAGCAAAAAAGTTTCATCCCCATCAAACTATCTCCCATAGAACTCTTATCATGTCAGCATATTAAATGCTCATGAAACTCTATAAAACTATCATTGAGAATGGTCTGATTGCCAATGAACCGAGATCAACCAAATCGAGGCTATGACACCCTCACGACAATGTTATAGTTCAATGTAAACCATTAATAACTGGTCAAACTCCATAAATTGTTTATAATATACGTAAGTGTTCTAATAATTAGATTGTTGTGTTTCCAATAAAATTTTAGGATTAGACCGATGGTTGCCGTTGAATCCACCGGTGCCGGTAGATCTCAAGATTGTTAAATTCACGCCATAAGCATTTGTCGGGGGAACACCAAAGGGGTACCCCCAATCAACGCAAACAAATAGGTTAAGCCTAGAACACCAGTTAATAAACCCAGCAAGGCTAACCTTCCAAGAAACCAACCCCTCGGAGCCTGCAACGCTGGCCCACCGCCAGGGAGCTTAGACTTGCCAAAACCCTACCGACCGCCTCCTGGTAACCTACCCCTCGAGCCCCTCCAGCACGATAGCCTATCCCTCGAGGCTCATCACACCCTAGGCCTCGAGCTGGAGCTCAACCTCCGCTCACCCGAGCCCTACGCGTCAGGCCTCGAGCGAGCGCTCCACTACCCTTCGAAGCCCTCCACGAAGAGGAAGCTTCCTGCTCCTCAACCCCATACCGCGCATTTAATGCATCCACCTACTCCAGTCACGTCCTCTGCAACCCGACGTGTACCGCAGTGAACCAGGGCAGAGTCAAGTCTAGTTTTCACAACAAGCATGGGTAAAAAGGTACCAGTACGACACTGTTAACCCATATCTTACACTGTTGCACGTCCAAGCCACGTCTCGAGGCCCGGATACCTGCTGCTCAATCGGGTTTCCCGGGACTTGCCCATACCTGCGGGGACTCGAACCCCCTGCAGGCGCCACCTCGAGGCCGGCTCTGAGCCCCTCGAGCCCTGGCTACTTTCACGCTATTGGAGGACAGGTACCCCAAGACCCGGAGGGACCCCGTCGTGTCCTGCACGTGCCGGGATGGGTGCTGTACGGCTTCCACGTCGCCACGCCTCCACGTCCGCGCCCAGGATGGAGGCCACGCATCAAGGACGCCTCAACAGCAACACCCACGTTGGCCACAGTGGCTTCGACAAGACAGAGTTCCTGCCCTTCGCCATACCGAGCGCTGTACATGTCAATCCTGTGTAAACCCTGGCCTCCTCTTGATCTATAAAAGGGGACGCCAGAGCCCTTCGCGCAGGGAGAAAAAGAGGCACGAGTCCACACACACATACACGAGTCCGGACTCCGGTCCACGCTCACTGAGCTTGTATTCGCCCCTGTACAAGCGCTTAGGTGCAAGTAATACAAGAACCTCCTCCCCCGCTGGACGTAGGGCCTTCTTTGCCCGAACCAGGATAAATCCTTGTGTCATCTTGCATCACCATCCAGGAAGAGAGCACGCGATCATATTACTCGTTGGTGTCGTACCCCCGGGTTCGAAACACCGACAGTTGGCGCGCCAGGTAGGGGTCTTCGCGTGTCCGAGTCGATTTCTCGTTGTTTTCTGGATGGCTTCGTCCCCTCCATCGTTCTCGGCTGGTGCCGTCGTCTGGTTCGGGAGCCTCGAGTTCCTGGCCACCGGCAACGGCAACGAGCTGACCCTGCTCTCCACGGAGAGCCCGAGCGGAGGGCGTGTCACGCCACCCGCGCGGGGGGCGTGGCGCGTCGCCCGCACCACCACCACGCGTCGCCACCTCGCGAGCGGCGCCGTCGTCACCATCGACGCCGGGCACGGGCGGTGCCCGCGGCGCACACCACTTCCCGCGGCCGACGCAGAGTCCCCGAGGGGAATCCTGCCCGGCGCGCGGCCGGAGACTTCCAGGGCGCGTGCGCACTCCCCCAACGAGTTCGCGTTCGTCACGCGCACGGACCGGGAGCCTGGCCAGAGGCCCCGAGCCGTGCTCCGTCGACATCACCAGGCCTCCTCCCGCACGGGGTGTACCGCGCCCGACGCCAGCGGTTCCCGTTTGGCCTCAACAACTCCGCGGCTGTTTACGACCACCGCCTCGACGAGCGCCATCAGAACCGGGCGGCCGCAGAGCGGGAGGAGCGTCCGGGCGTACTCCTACGAGCCACCACCGACCTGGAGATCGTCTACCCCGCGCACGTCGACCGCGGCCTCTCACGAGCCGTCGAGCCACCTCGTCGAGCCACCTTCGGGGAGTGGTACCGCGAGCTGCAGTCCCGGCACGAGCCAGGGCGGCGCGGCATCAGCAGCTCCCACTCCGATGAGTACGACTACCACGACCCTGACCTCTGGGACCCCACCAGGGAGTGCTTCCAGCTCAAGGGGGTCGTGGACGACGCCGAGGACGACGGCGACGACGACACCAGGCCGGCGCTCAACCTCGAAGAGCCCGGAAACGTGGCTGCGGCAGGAGGATCACGCGTTCAGGGGAGGAACGAACCCCCGACACCGGCTGCACCATCTCAGCACGGCGACGACCGGCGGCGCAGCTCGCGCAGCTGCGGGAGGCCATCGCCAAGGCTGAGGAGGAGCGACAGCGCCTGTTGCAACTCGAGAAAACTATAGCACAGGAACCAGCCAGCCTCGAGGCGCCGGTGTTCGTCGCCGCGCTCGAGAGGTCCACCGGCAGATCCTCGAGGACGGGGCACCAGCACGCCCCGAGGTGCGTTTCCCGCAAGCCGGGCAGAACGTGGTGGCGGCGGCAATGCTGCTCCGTGATCTACCCGCCGTCTCCAACCCTGACGCCAGGCGCATGCTTGGGGAAATGAAGAACCTCCTCGAGACAGCCGCTGTGCAGCAGGCGGAGAGCTCAGCCTCGCGGCGGCGCGGGGCGGCCTCGGGGAAACCAGCAGATACGCCCCGCAACGAGCACGAGATGTCCGTCCACCAGCCGGACGCCTCTCGAGCTAGGCCAGTCCGGGAATGGATCGTCGACAACCGGCCACCTCGAGACCCCAATGACGCCCGCAACGACATCAACCGCCGGCGCAAGGACAAGGGGGCCCAAGAGCGTGGCTATAGCGCCCATCGAGGGGGGCGCTACGACAGTGACGAGGACCAGCAAGTCCTCGAGCCCCCGGGCCCCAGAGTCTTCAGCCGGGCCATCCGCAGCTCAACCCTCCCCGACCGCTTCCGACCACCGGCCAACATCGTGAAGTATGACGGGGAGGTCGAGCCCAAGCTCTGGCTCTCGGACTTCCGCCTAGGCTGCCAACTGGGCGGAGCAAAGAACGACGACCATGTGATCATACGCCAACTCCCACTTTACCTCTCGGACACCGCCCGCCGGTGGCTCGAGGGGCTCCCGCCGGATCGGATCGACGACTGGGCCGACCTAGTCAGGGTCTTCGACGGGAATTTCAAGGGGACTTGTGTGCGCCCAGGCAACCCCTGGGATCTACGGCGTTGCAGGCAGGCAGCGGACGAGCCCCTCCGCGACTTTGCTCGACGATTCTCGAAGCAGCGCCTTGAGCTCCCCCACGTGCCTGATGAGGACGTCATCTCAGCGTTCCTCGCGGGCACGACATGCCAAGAGCTAGTTCATGAGCTAGGACGCTACCGTCCCAGGACGGTCGAGGACCTGATGGATCGTGTCACCAGCTTTGCCTCAGGCGACGAGGCAGTGGGGGCCTTCTTTGGCTGCTCCACGGACAAAGGTAAGGCGGTGACCGCGCCAGAGGGCTCGAACAAGGGCAACGACGCCAAGAACCGCAACAACAACAACAAAAAGAAGAAGAGAAAAAGCAAAGGTCAAAAGGCAAAGCGCGACGCCGACGACGACAACGATGAAGAAGTGCTCATGGGCGCCCTCGACCATAAGAAACCTCGAGGCCCCCCTGACGGGGCTTTTCGACCAGATGCTCGAGGACCCCTGCCCTTATCACAAGGGCCCCGTGAATCACAAGCTAAAAGACTGCCGACTGTTGAAGGGCTTCTACGCCAAGCTCGACGACAAGAAGGAGGACACGCCTAAGGGCAAGGACAACAAACGACGCGACGACGGGGACGCGGGTTTCCCCCCGGTGCATGACTGCTTCATGATCTACGGGGGCCCGACCGTCGGGCTCTCGGCTCAACAGAGAAAGAAGGAGCGCCGGGAGATCTTTGCACTCCGCCACGACGCCCCCCGGTACCTCGACGTCTCATGCGCCGATCACGTTCGACCGTGACGACCATCCGGATCATGTCGTAAATCCGGGAGCATACCCTCTTGTCGTCGACCCCGTCATCATCGATGTGCGGTTCTCCAAGGTGTTGATGGATGGGGGCTCGAGCCTCAACATCATATACCTCGAGACCTCGACCTCCTGGGGATTTCAAGGGACCAGCTCCGACCCAGCGTCAGGGGGTTCCACGGAGTCGTACCTGAGAAGAAGGCACACCCCCTCGGGCGCATCGACCTGCCTGTTTGCTTTGGCACGCCGGCCAACTTCCGCCGGGAGACGCTCACCTTCGAGGTGGTCAGGTTCCAAGGGACCTACCACGCCATCATCGGCAGGCCGGCTATGCTAAGTTCATGGCGGTTCCCAACTACACGTACTTGAAGCTCAAGATGCCGGGGCCAAAAGGGGTCATCACCATCGACACCTCCTACGAGCACGCGTACCACTGCGACGTGGAGTGCGTCGAGCGTGGGGAGGCAAACGTCCACCTCGACTCGCTCGAGGCCCTAGCTGCCCTGGCCACCGAAGAGGCCCCTGAAGCAAAACGCCACGCTGGCACCTTCGAGCCGGCGGAGCACACCAAGCAGATACCCGTCGACCCAACCTCGACCAATGGCAAGACGCT